>JANEHU010000467.1:0-695275 GCA_027563435.1 Nasonovia ribisnigri
TAATAATAGTAATAATAACATAGCAACCATTTATAAACAAAAGATTAGATATTGCTTGATAGATGGCGCAACTGTTGAATTCTTACAACCCTTAATTTCCCTTTTACAGGTTGAATTTCCAAAAATCCATTCTTAGTGCACGGTGAAATTATAATATTAATCTATCCTGAAAATTTAAGCCAGATCCATCCAGTGGTTTTGGCTCTGCGTTGATTTCTCAGGGGGACACTTTCTTTTATATATACAGAAAATTATGAATATAATGAAAATTATTATCTTCTCCAGGCAAAAATTTGCACTATAATATACTTAATTTAATGCTGCAAACGTTAAATATCGCAAGCACCATATTATAATAATATAATAAAGTAAAAACTAAATAACCGACGACGGACAAACGACAATCGGATATAATCCGATATAGGTAGGTACATAAGATAGTCTCTTGACAATATATTTGACGTGTCACGTGTGTGCAAGTTACATACTTACATCCGTAGTCCTTGGAGCCGCGATTGTATAATAAATAACTAGGGCAGGGGACTTCTAGCGTTTGCATATTTTTTTTGCGCAATCGTAAAAAGAGGCCAGCAAGAAACAAATTTGTTTCATGTTATACGACAAATACGCATTATCTATGGTATTAATATGTTGCATATTATAATTTAAAAGGTATTTTACTTTTCAAGACGTATTTTGGTTTATTTTTTTAATTTTGAGGAATATTTCTTTTTTTGAGGATATGTTTGTTTTGTACACTTTTTCTTTTAAAATATAAAAACTACAGTCAGTTCCCATTTTATAAATTGAAAATCTCCATACACTACCACAATAACCTGTTAATTGCAATTGAGTATTTTAATGTTTACCGACTATGGTATTGTCTATATGACTTGTTCAACGTCTTTCTTCGATGCTATTTATTTTTGATATTTAATAATTAAGCCGCTGGAAAAAAGATTTTTAGTGCATACTTTAGTGTTTTTGAATACTAAAGTGCATAGGTACAGGAGTAGGCACCTCGATGACCGTCAAGGGGCCAGCTTAAAAAGCTCGAACTTGGGCCGAAGGTTGGAGACCCCTATATTTTATTATTGTATACCTACCTACTATAAAATAATATAAAAAATATATTATACAAACTGACTGTGATGGCAAATTACATATAAAGACGAGTTTCGATGTTATCAGCTTATTTAAATTTCTTCTCGCGGGCGATATCAATCATGATAATATACAACGTTAATTATAATTGTCGTCCGATCGCAATCGTAATAATAATAATAATAATAATAATATATATGATATATATCTAGGTATATCTTTGGTTCGAGTGTCTGATATGATATATTTTAAGTCCCATTTAATATTATAATAACTGGTTCCCTGGCCGAGTATAGACCCACAATACATATACAACTGGAGGACGTACCCATACCATCAAGCGTTGTCCTCGTCTTACTAACGCAAATCGCTTAGACATTTTTTACGTTCGGAAGTATCCACTTTTAATTTACAATATTTCGAAATGCTCATTATGGGCACTGCATGTTTTTTTTAATTAAAATATTGTAAAAATGTAAAAACCTCCGTACGGCTATGGACATTATATGCTTGCGCTATAAAATTTGATAATATAGGTCAACTCACTCTGATATAAAAAAAAAAATAAGAACATCGTAAAAAAAGATTATTCTGTATTATGCTGAGGTGACAGCACAAAATATGTCTTCTTGAATCACCTCGACGGACGGTTTTCTATCATTGTATCGGGATCGGGTACTTACGTGAAAAATGAATAGGTACAGCCGATGTCCCCATATAATATGATACAAAGAAACATTATATTATGTTTGTTATAATAATTTATTTAACATTTTTTGATTAAAAAATAAATTCAATTAATAGCCTTAAATTAATAAATATAGGTACCTATAAGCATTTTGGCGAGCTAATTTTATATTATTGGTATAAGTGTTTACGATTTTAATTTAAAAACATTTGAAAACATTTTGAACAATTCGAACACGGTATAATAAGATGTAGGGTGGAGAGAATCCCAAAAAACGATATTTTTGTAAATCTATGGCCAATGATGAGTGTTGTGGATGGAATTTTACATC
Organism: Nasonovia ribisnigri; assembly: GCA_027563435.1. NCBI lineage: Eukaryota > Metazoa > Arthropoda > Insecta > Hemiptera > Aphididae > Nasonovia > Nasonovia ribisnigri. The sequence continues at coordinate 2,124 of JANEHU010000467.1, forward strand.
TTTATTTCTTAAATTTAAGTCGACCGATTACGCCGATGTTGCATTAATCATTTGACTGTGTTAAGCTGTGATTCCTAAGAGCGTATTTTTGTATAGACGCACTATTGGCGCGGCTCCAATTTTGGAACTTTACATTTTTTACTACTCTGGGCTGTCTAATGTCTGTAAGGTCCGACGAAATAATAATTATTGGGCATCACTGCATAATAGAGTGGCTAACTAAATAATCTAGCTACTCACAGCCGTAACTAAAAAAAAAATTCGTGGCCCGACATTATTTAATAAAGATACTGGACAATTATCATGTTTACATTAGTATAAAATTATTCTTAAACAATAGGCAATAAACAATATAATATTCACAGTTAAAATTGATCTTCTTTTGAAAATGTCAGGGGGGTCTGGTCTAACCCTAGACACCCCCCCCCTAATTACGGCCTAACCGAACCTTGTCTATTGTCTATACCGTTGATGGGCAACTCAAAGTTAGTAGAGGGCCAATTTTTAGAAAATTAAAATGTAGCAGTCAAGAGTATAGAAAGCAACAAAAAAAAGGGTCATTCAAAATATACATTTTAATTATCATTTATAGATATATACAGTAAAACTTCCGTTAACGGTCACCTCTATGTAACGGTCAATTTTTTTGGTCCCGTCGTGTGTTATCCTAGTGTTATCCTACCTCTGTAGGACGGGCACCTCTAAAAAGTGGTCATTATTTACAGTCCCTACGGTGACCGTTATATAGAAGTTCTACTGTATATAGATTATAGAGTATAGACAATAAACTTTAAGATTGTATGATGTACTTTTAAAATGTAGCTTGGGTCAGATAAAAAAGGCTCGCGGGCCACCTGCAGTTGCCCTGGTCTATACTACAATGCGTACCGTGTTATATGAGCAGTAAGGTAGTAAGGTCCCTCACCTCAGTGAGTGGTGAAGACGTATAAAGTACTCAATCCCTTGTCTAAACTCTAATACATTATAGGTACATCGTATTTGGAGTCATTTTTTAAGTTCAAGTTTTTCATTGATTATTATTTTCCGTTTCATTTTGAATTTTCTGAAACTTTAATAATAGCTTATAATATTATAAACTCGGGTGTCTTTTGAAATCAATCTAAACCAATTAAATGTATCTACATCTACAATCTACTACCACCTGTTTATCACCTACAATGGACTTCAACATTCAATACCCATTACAAATAAATGCGATAAAAGCATAAGCCCGATTTTAACATAGGTAGGTACTATTCAAACAAATAACATCATTAAAACACAAATAACATTTAACCATATAGCACGTTCAGATATATCGTTTTCGTTGTTAAGTCATAGTTTTTGAATAGACATCATCATATCGTGGGGACAAGGTGGAAGAGCGCAGGCATTACAGCGACGGTAAAACCACTATAACAAATAGCTTGTATAACAAAACCATCTACGTAAGTGGTGATAACAGCAATTACAATTTTCGCGATAAGTAGATAGATACTACATAGCCTTATAAAATTAGTTTAGTTAGTGATGATTTTCAATGTATAGTGTTTCATTATGTATAACGCAGGTGTCTTATATGTAATATTACTAATATGAAAGTAGTATATTTTCTCTGTGAATGCCATATTAACTGATAAAATGCAAAGCATAAAAAGTAATACAAATAATAATTTGTTAGTACACAAGAGTTACATAATAGAGTGGATATTTGAGACAGTAAGAAAGTATACAAGAGATTTATAGTAAAAAATTGTAAAGACCGGATTACTATTTGAGGTGAGTCAATGTCACCGACATTAATATAATTGGATCTAGACCAATCGTTAAAATATGAAAAAAATCATATTCGTCTAATAACAATCTTCGACAAATAATTGTCAGTTGTCCTGAAAAATCCTTCTTCTTCAATAGAACTTGAAATTCCTAAAATCTACACTAAAACTAAAAATAGACATACATTTTTAGTATTTGACAGTGGTCAAGTTAAAAATCGTATATTATATTATACTGAAGAAAACACGAAACTGATGGAAAAATCTTTGGTTCGCAGATGGAACTTTGAAAATTTCACCAGTCTTATTTTTAAATTTATACAAATAGGTATTGTATATGTATTGACACGGCGTGTTAATAAATTACGATACAATAATTCCCACCGTATATGTATTACTACCGAATAAGTCACAAGATCAATTTTATACTTTGCTGCAGCAAAAATGATTTCAAAAATAAAAGAAATGAACCCCACTTTGAATCCAGAGACTATTATGACAGATTTCGAGCGCAGCTTTTAAAAAAATATTTTCAAATATCAAAAAATTTGGTTGTTTTTATCATTTCGCCCTAGGTAGCTGAATTTTTCCGTCATATACCCATACACTACAGCAAGTCAGTCGGTTATCGTGATTATATTTTCAACCCGATTGGACAACGATCACCCGTTTAATGCCGGCCAAAAGGTCAACACGTCGTCGTTGGAAAACGTGTTCCGGCGCGAGCACCGCAGTACACGAACCAACCGACCGCGACCGTGGTATACGATATAAATGGCGTACGGACGAGAGAAAAAAAAATCGAAAAAACACTAGACGAAAAAACCCGTATGGGATGGCCCGGGAGAAAGCGCGGTGCCACTCCTACACGCGCGATCTATACTTACACACACACACACACACACATATAAGTACATGTGTGTTGTATAGGTATAGGTGCCGTTTTGTATCGTCAGCTTGTCGTCTTCGGTCCATCTATCGCACGGGGCTTAAGTCAATATAATATGTATAAATTGCTGAAGGGGGGGGGGGGGGGCAGACAGGTCGAGGGTGCTTGGCACGCTGATCGCTGCTATATAGGACCTAACATTTTCAAAAATTTTGTATTGTTTTGAACTGTTTACGGATATTTTCAAGTTTCAATTTTTTTTATTTTATTTTTTTAAAATGTCAATAAATATTTATTCGTCAAAAAATTCGAAAATTTAATACATGGTTCCTGATATATTGTTACAATAGCAGTTGAAAAAATATATTAAAAATATATAAAAATAATTTTTTTTATAAGCATTTAATGTTTGAATTTTGACAAAATTTATCAAAACCTCGAAAATGATCAATTATTGTAATTAAAAATTATAAAATTTCACACTTATTTTGAGAGGTGGTTTAACCTAACATTGGTAAGTTAATCGTAATAATCCTAAGTATTAAAATATATTGTACAAATATACAAATCTAACAAAGATTACTTCCTAGTGTGTCGTAGCGTGCAGTGTGCACAAAGTGATTACAATATAAGAAATAACCAATTTAATTAATAGTTTTACGATAAATAAACAATAGTTCTTAATAAAATGAAGGTACCTACTGCGTAAAAAGTCAAAAATCTCTGATAATACAGCATATAACTTTTTTTTTACAAATGATAAATCAATAAAACAATTAATATTAACTAAAATAGTGTGGGTATGCCCCCTCGCACCACCATTCGGGCATCCACAAATATATTGATTTTACAACGATTTGTGCCTTTATATATTCTTATTCTTGTTTTGAGTCTGATTTTCTTCTTCACGTCTTTTGGTGGTCAAAACTAAAAAGTAAAAATTAAGAAAAAAGCTAATTTTTACTCAAATCCATTTTTTGACAAAATCGACTATGGTTTTCTGTTTTAAACTTTTAACTCAACAATGAAATAAGTAATAACCATAATTCTTTAAATGTTAACAAAATATTTATATAATATAAGCATTTTCCTTACAAGATTTTTTGACTTAAATAGTGAAATGTAATAAAATTAAAAAAAAATAAATTAACTTAACTCACTTCTTAAAATAAAAAATTAATTCGTTGATTTCGCGTGAATAAAAAAAGAAATTTAGTCGGTAAGTCAATAACTAAGGTAATGAAGATCCAAAAGTACCTGACTATAGTTAAGTTAAAAAGTTTAAACTAAATTAACTTTTTAACTTAACTATTTCTCGCGTTAATGACCAAACCTGGATAGTTGTGATTGGTTTTTTACATTTACATTATTATAATTTCCTGGCCGCAAAAATAAGTGAAACAACTAATCACAGCCGTGATACGACTCGAGCCGCTGCAGTGATGATACCCGCGTGGGCATAATATTATAATATTTTAACTGAAACAAAAAATATAAAACACATGCAATTTTTAACGACACGACGTGCTAGTTCGCGATAGTCCTACACGAAAAGTAAAAAAAAAAAATTAATAAACACAAAAACCGCATTCGTGCACTTTCTAAAATGTCGAAGATAAAACCGGAATAAGCGTAGGTATATATGTACATAATATTATATACGTTTGGACTATAATGGGTGTAATAGTATAGGCGTGTGGGTACAAATTGTGTCCGTATAGAGAGACCGCGGACACATTTTACCAATTGCCTCTCAAAATATACTAAATCTGAGTATATCTATCTTCAGTGATTAAAGAACAAAAATTGCATTATTGCAAGATTTTATTGATCTAAAAAAATAAATAAAATATTTGTTAAGTATTCTGAATACATTTGAAACGATTTGAAAGTACCTATTCTTAACAAGACTGGCTTACAGGGTACCTATAATCTATATTATTATTTTATATTGTGTAAAATCGCAAATCAATAAAAAAAAATGTCAACTTATGTATCGTATCGCCATAATTATACCTATATTTATTATTTATATTATCAATATAATATCATATTATTATCATGTACGCCTATACAAATATGTCATAATATTATTAGGTAGGTACAGGATTTATTGTTGGTACCTTAGTATTTTTTTTTTTTGCTGTGTCATTTTACAAAATATTTGGTTAGTTATGTCTACGAATCTCCACCGTATATTCAATACATTTTCTATTTTTATTTTGCATAATTTTGTATATTTTTAAGTATAATGCAAACTATTGGCGATTCGTTGCGCATATTTTGACTATATAGATACGAAAAATTCATGTTTTGTGGTATACACTTACAAGAAAGTAATGCAAGATGCCACGCAGGTAATATTTCAATATTCCACAATATCAATCATGAATAATATGCCAATCTTTGACGAAACCAAATTAAAATCAATTAAAAATGAAATGTGGATATATTTAACGCGGTTATAGTGACAAACGAAAATGATTTAGCTCTGAACATAAAAAGTTACAATATGGTTTTCTCACTCGATCTATTTTAAAACTAAAAAACGTTTCACTCTCACTTATAATGATCATATAGTAATGTAATCATTGGTAGGTATAAGTTTCATTATATATTTTATCGTATAATTTTGATTGCATTTTTTAGCATAATTTCTGTATATTAATTAAGTACATATTTTACCATTTTGCGTTACATATTATAAATCTCAGTCCTATAATAGTCATAATAATATTATTATTATTATTATTAGCACCACCTTTAAAATGTATATTATATATTGGTTCATTTTCGTTCACCAACTGATTTCAGTATAATTTATCTTATTAACTTAAATCGCAGTCCATATGATATTATGATATAGAATCAAAGACTGTTTATATTATTCGTATGGCAATGGTAACACGCGGTAACATTCATACTATTTATCATAATATTCAGTAGTCACTAGTCAGTACTACCTTTACAGCTAATAAATAAATTCGCATCATTGTCTAAATTATACGAATGCATCACGTCGAATCATCGCCCCGAACAAAAAACTAATCCACAGCTGCAGTGTGACTTGAGGTGTTATAGGTACCTGTGCAAGAGGTACCTACCTGCAGCGTATGCTATTATATTATTATACAGCAGCAAAATCCTAGGTAATATACCTAATATCAATAATAAAGTTATTATTATTATTGTATTATTACGACAACGTTTGCCCTCCAGGCCTGTTGTCAGGTCGTCACATAAATAAATTAAGATCGGTCACGTGTTTTAACGCCAACCTTGAAAATCTGCACACTGCAACCTACCTACTGTAATATATTATGCGTCCTATTATCCTTTTCACACACACACAACAGCGCGAGCTGCAATATTATTACAATCCGACTATATAGCTGGGCACTTGCAGCGGGTCCCCGAGGCTAAGTGTGCAGCTGCATCTAATCTAAACTGCACCGGCGCACTATATGGTAATAACTATAATAATAACCAAACGCGCGTACGCGTAGTAATATATAAAAAAATAAATAAATTGCACTCTAGCTGCTGTAGTTGTAGCAGTCTTCTGTCTTATGTCCAAGGACTCCTACCGCTGCACACTTGCATCACGACCAAACACAGCGAGCTCATTCGTCGTGTCGTGTTGCCCAATATATTATACTGCTAGATAATGCACCTACACAGTATATTGTACTGCAGTAAGCGGGCGTTATAATATATATTAACATTATTATGCATGCAGGCGATAAAATTAACGACTCAGTCTCTCTCTCTCTCTCTCTCTCTCTTCTCTCTTCTCTCTAGATCCCCGCAGTTATCCCTCTCTCAGGTCGCTGCGCACTATCCGTCTCTATTCGATATTTGTATAAAATACGACGTAAGTAGTGCGCATAATATACGATTATCGTCGTAGTATCTATTATAATATGTTTTAATAATACACAGGGTGATTCGCCAAGCATGCTCACCCGCCGTTAATTAACTTTTGACTGACGGTGATTGTACTGCATTATACTGTTAGGTATAGTATTTATAATATCAAAACCACTTAGATACCACTATTGTTAGTTAATTTTATATGACATTGTTATACAGTGTTATTCTATTGAAACAACAGTAAATCAAATATGTTTGTCTTGTTTTACGTTTTATCGCCCTATAGGCTCAAATCCGTGACAAATTTATAACAAATTACAAAATATGACATAAACAAATTATGTCCAACCCTGCAATGGGTTGATAATGCACATTTGTTCAAATTTTAATTTATGGCGTTTTTATAATATCCTTAAAGACTTTGGTTTGGTTTCAGATACATAATTTTTTTACTGATAGTTCAAAAGGTGCCCTGAACGATACAAACTTATTTTTTTCCTGTAAATAATTACGAGGCTGTTGATTTTTTTTTAACAGATTGATGGATCTAAATCAAAATTTTGAACTAGTAAGTGATAAGGTGGTTCTCGTTTTAAAAAAATAAACAATGCGCCACTTCTTCGTCACAGGACGGGTTTTGCAATAAATGGCATGAATATACTATTACAATGATAATATTAAAGGAAAAATGGGAGAGCGAGCGTGGCTGGCGAATCACCCTGTATATATTATAATATTGTATTATTGTACAAGACAAAGAGCGCACCACCCCAAGGTCGGTGCTGCTTGGATACGCGCGCGCTGCAACCCCGGCGAAGGTCTCGTGCACAACCGCGATCACCTTGACCTTTATACAGCGCAGTATGCACACACTCACACACATAAATATAACTGCAATGTCTGTGCGAATGTGGGACACAAACTGCAGTCCACTGCAATCGATAAAACATCACGAGGGCTGCGGAAAATACATTTTCGCGGCTACACTCACGTCGCACTATCTGCTGGCGGTCATTAGTGTGGTGGGAGTGAAGGAGTGCGGTTGCTGCGGGTTCATGTTGTATTCTTTATTCTGCAGATAATGGGTACGTTTGAATGGGTACAACAATAAGGCACGCATCGTTCCTGCCAAAAACTGCATTTTTTATTTCCGTTAAAACGAGAAAAAGATATTCGGTTTTCGTTTCCACCAACAAATTTGTCACTTTAAAATCATTACCGTTCTAGGATTGAGAACCACTACGTCATATAGTTCTGGTTGTACCTATGTAATTTGTATTTTTTATGGTATTTTAAAAATTATTTTTTCGAAAATATATTACGACGTTTCCGCCCACAGTACCTATGTGTTCCAAGCTCAGTGATCGTTTATGCTGCAGAATTGCAATGAATAATAACTGCGAATCATTCCATGGTTGTTTCAACGAACGGTTCTACAAATCGAATCCTAATAATATATTTTAATATATTTTCAATAATTTGAATACTAATGTATGTACACAAATAAACTAACCCAAAAACAAGATAGATTAATTAACACGTCAACACTGTAGCAAAGTACAAAACTAAAAGCATTACCCGCTTATGGAATTTTGGAAAACAGTATATCTATGTGGTGTACCTACCTAGATTTTGCGGAAACGAAAATCAAACTTTCTAAGTTTTTTTCAGTTTAGTGGAAACGATAGTCTAATAGAGCCACAAAGCGGTTCTCATTGTTCTCAACCTTTTTATATCCGTGTAAAACCTATACAGTTTGAACATTTTAAGTACCACTTGACCAAATAATTAGACTCTAATATATACATTATACATAGTTGGTGAAAACGAAAATGTTGGTTTGGCTGAAACGAATATCTCCCACAATCATGATGTCAGTGCAAGAAAATTCAACATTATCCTGATATTTAGGAGCCTATTTAGACGACCAAAACAATATACATATATTATACCCACGTCACTACAATATACCTACGTCAGTACCATTGGGACTACAAATGAATAATATTAAATTGCATGTTTCGTATTAATACTAAATATGGGAACGTAGGATCGAGTAAAATTCTTAAGCACATCGTATTGAATTAGATTTTCAAAAATCTAATTTTGTACTGCATGTTCTTAATCCTTTTATTACAATATAATATAGGTAGGTACAATTCCGCACTCAATCTGGCAGTTTCAATGTGTAGCCGGCAAACTTATATACATTCGCGGTTAGTCAAATTATATTGTATTGACTAAATAAATTATTATTACTCTCGGTTCTTGCTCTGTAGCAGTGAGCTCAATACTGTATAGTAGACAGTAGTCAACAGTAACAGTAATAGTTCAACGACCCGTTTCGACGATATTTATTATATTTACTCACGTGGTCGTACATTATAATCATACAGACTACAGAGCTATCAATTAAAAACGTCGATCAGCTCATGTCCAGCTGCTCACTAATTGACTAATACGATTATTTTGATTTTAAAATATTGGGCGTTCAAATTTCACTTCTCTTTGAAATATTATAATGGGGTATTAGTATGCACGCGAATACTAACTTATCCATATACAGGATGATATTTTAAGTTTGCTCACTCTATTTTTATTTTATTTGTTTAAATTATGCATATTGCAATATAATTCAATTGTGATTTTTTGGAATTTTTAAAGGCACTTGAAAATCATATTTTTGAAAACATGAGATTTTATGTACCACTTTAGATTGTTTATAAGCCATCTTTTTCACTTTTAATTATTCAGCAGATATTTTTTTTTGAGAATTTTTGTATCTACTAATTAAAATTCCAATGAGTAGTTATTGAGTTATATAACTTTGTGTACTATAAGGATAATATGTCTATAGTAATGGTTTAGTAACCCAAAATGTGGTACGGGCTTAGGTGATTTGAAATTTTTAGTAATCACTTATGTTTTATCACTATGAATATTTTTTAAAAACGGTCCAAGTATAATCAATATTACAATAAATAAACATTGGTAGTTTATATTTTTTAAAACCAATTTTAAGAATTATAATTATCCTTAGTAGAAACATTTTAATGACACTCAGAAACTGCTCACCAGAATTTTAATCTAGATATACGTCAACATTTTCAATAAATTCATATGCAAAATAATTTCCAGTAAAAAAAGTGTTCTCATATGAAAAATAGAAGTTATTATCGCCACGAGAGACTTTTATTAAGTAGTACAAAGAATATCAGGAATTTGTAAATATGGTCTTTAGATATGTATAGGTTAGGTGTATATGCTTAAAAATTCTAAAAATCATAATTTGGATAAATTCACTATTGCAGGGAAAAATAGGATGGAGTATGCTTAACAAATCACCCTGTACATCTAAACACATACTTATATGCAATATTATGAATATTAATAATTTAATAAAAGTTACCGCAGCGGATTATATTTATTTTTTTCACTAAAAAACAACAATAAATTCGCACGCTGCGTAGGTATCAAACGATTCATCAAACTGTATACATGAAATTATTACGTTATTAATCTTACACAGTTTCAAATAACACCTATTGTTATAATACGGTGTCCCGAATGTAAATTAACAAAATAAAATTGATCGATACTTAATGATATGCTTTTGCGAGAAACGCGTAACAAAATCGTGGTAATGTATAATATTATTATAATAGGTATTATTGCGGCGGCGATCCGGTCATTTATCATCAGATATTATATTATTAAATTTACCGCAGCCTGCAGGCAAAACATAAATAAATTCAACGTTTATCTGAAAACCGTGCTAATGTGTTTAATTTGATCTTCACTCTGATTAAAACCATAATGCCTCGCGAAATAAATATTACTCTCGACGTTTCGTTGTTTTTCGAGTTTATCTTCTGGATTTTATTGTACCATACGTTTTATGGACACCTGTAACTTATTCGCGTGCGCCTTATAATTATAATATAATGTACAATATGACGTGTCGTGTTCAACGTAATATTATCCTGTGAATTAAATAAATTAAAAATTAAAATATACTCTGCGTGTTCTCTGTTTAATGAACGGAGGATGTTGATATTATAAAATAATCGGGTAGATAAAACGTTTAAATAATTAAAACAAAAATGCAAAAATGTATTCGCCCAACGTGGGGCTCGAACCCACGACCCCGAGATTAAGAGTCTCGTGCTCTACCGACTGAGCTAGCCGGGCCGATACGTTCTCCGATGAAAACAGGTTTATTTAAATCTGTCACGGCCGATAGATAATAACAAAATAAAAGAAAATGATAACTTCTCAGGAAACAAACAAAGTTTCATTTAAATTAACTACCTAAAGCAGGCGTGCTCAACTCACGGCCCGCGAAGGTGTTCCAACCGACCCGTGACCATTTTATAAAAATTAGAAATTTGTAGGTGTAAAAAAAAAATTATTATTTACAAAAAAATGTATTTTATTAAGTTTTTAAGAAAATAAAATATTTTAAAATTTTTAATTTTTATATAAAAAAAATGCATTGAATTTTAGAATATTAATAAAATAAAATTAGTGTGAAATTTGGGCTTGTTTTTCTTTAACTAATCTTTCAATATTCGGAATGAAATGTGTAACGCCAATTCTTAATAAAAAGTGTAAGTGTTCATCAGTCAAACGAGATCTTTCTGAACATTTTACATAATTCATGCGTGATTGCGTGAAAACGTTTGTTCGCAAATATAAGTAGAACCAAATAATGTAAATATACGCATTGATAATTCTTTTATTATTATATATGAACTAATTCGCGGGTTATTAGGTTACAAATTCCAAATTTGTAGTTATGACTTGGTTACAAAAGCGTATAAGGTACAAATTACAAAGGTGCTTGCAGGGTACCTAACGCGGTAAACGGAAAAAAAGTGCGGGGAAAAAAAGTCCGACAAAAAAATAATTTAAAAATAATGTTATTGTTTAAGTATACATAATTATACATTAATTATTTTGATTATTTTAAAATTACTTATATTACATTATTATATTATATTAATAAATTGACAGATATATGTAAATGAAACTACATTGCTTGTAAAAAATTAACAAAAAAATATTTTACTATTTATCATTATTATATGTAAGTTAATTGTCACATGTAATTTAAAATTGTCGTGCTCTGATAGATTTTGAGGTTTTTTTGGATACATTCGACCTTTACAATTACGCAAAGTTCTTTTTACGGTGTTTTCTTTTGGCATGGATGTCAGAGCTTCTTTTGGCAAATTATTTACAACTTCCGCAAAAACTTGAGAAGGTGTATTTTGTTGACATTTTAAATCGGTTTCATTTCTTCCTTTGCTTTTTCAACAATGCCGATTTGTAGATCACCAGCATGAGAATGCTCTACATCTAAACTTGGATTTCTTAAATCTATATATATATAAACTTAATTTTTACATATTATATAAATTAATAAATTAATTACAACATGTAAATATATTATAAATATAGGTATTTACCTTTGTTGGTAGTTAATATACCACGACATTTTTTCGAAGACTTCTGGGAACATTTCCATCTTAACGTGTTTATTAGTTTATGCTGGATTGTATATGCAAATCCACCATAAATAATTTTTACCATTTTTTATTAATTTTACACTATATCATCCATTGTTAAATAAGTATGTATTAAACTATTGCTATTAACACTGCTATGACACGTGGTTGACTGCTAGTGCGGTTGACTAGTGCTATATATCGTAGGTATAGGTAAGTATAGGTACCAGATAAGTAGTAATGTTATTTGTTAGTTTTATATGGAAATACCCCTAGGCTCTAATTGAGGTATCATTGTGTATAAACCTGTCTCAATAGTAAGTACATTTGAGTATACAGAGCGATTAAAACATATTATTTGAAAAAAATAATTAAGCTTAATAATTTTTTACGAACTAATTTTATTTTAATTTAATAATTTATTTATATTTAAATAATTTTTTCTCGGACCTAACCTAACCTCTCGGATTTTTTTTCCGTTTAGTCGGGCTTTTTTTCCTAATATCACTTAACGCATATAGTATACAATTTATAACATTAATATTTTTAGTGTGTTTGTATAATATGTGATACAGATGGGCCTTTAAACTTAGTATAGGTAAATAATAAATGGTATTATAATATACAACGATACAAAATGTACCTACCTATCCAAATTATAAATCACGCGTTATTGGATATATTAGAATAAACATAATATTATTATTATATATAAAAAAAAAAACATTTGTCGAACTAGACATTTATTACGATGCTCGCTAAGTGTCCCCGTTATAACGGTCTCATTAAAATGTACAAAAAGTGTTGTATTCTGAGTTTCAGACAACGTGACCTGCAGTTGTAAGTTGACGTGCTTATTAAATATTATTATATTATATTATATTTATATATAAACGCGCGCTGGAGAGAAGAAAAAAACTCGTTATACTTATGGCTTTGTTATCTTCACGTAAAAATAATCGACGTCATAGCTAGCGAGTATTAAATAATAATAATAAAAAAAACAACGAAATCAAGGACAAACACGCTGGCAGGAGATTGCATAATGCCCGCTGCGCTGCACTGCACTTTTGATAACGAGCCGTTGCACCTTATCAGTTAATGTTTATTACGCTGCACCGACCGTTGGCCACTCGACATGTAGGCCAACTGATACTCCTAATGTATTTTTAAGACTTTATTACTTCCAAATATCGAATTATCTAGTGTCGACTGTATTACGATCGCAATATTCGTCTATCGCCACCGCAAATGAGATGATTAAGTGAGTGACAACTCGATATTTTATATAATAATAATACAGGAAAATGGTCTAGACATTTTTGTTAAGAATATTAAAATTATAATAGTGGCGAATCGTCCAGAATTGTCGTTTTTAGAGGAAAATGGCTGCGATCACATTTTTGTACCACCCAATAAGACATTATATTCGCACAAAATACCCGAAGTGTGACTCAGGGTAGGTACGATAGGAGTGTGTGCGGTGACGAGCAGGAAGTGTGTATACAGAAGGTTCTGCTGTAGGTCCATTTCGAGAACTGTCTTATTGTTATAATTTATATAAATGCGATTTTTTCCCTTATCATCCATTATTCTCTTATACGCGTATTGGCGTGCACACATGGGGTGCCGGGTATGTATCACCATGGCCCATAGGTATCCTCAGGCCTGTCATCTAAGGTCCTATAATAATTAAATAAAGACCTCTGCAATGGATTGGTTAGTTTTCAATATTTTTTCGTTTGTGGTATTCTGTATAGGTATGTGATTAATTTTACTACCTAAAGTATTTAGTTTTTTAAGCCTCACTTAAAACGAGTTTTGCAAATATATAAAACCGAATATCAAAAGCGCAAAGCAAAAGATAAATAATCGTGGAAGTTGCCAACGATCAGAAACAACAAATACTTTTGTTTTTTTTATCAAAAAGCGATTGGCTATGTTGAAGTTGTTCACTGAGAATTTGAATAATAATTATCCAAAGATGGCATGTTATTAATTTTTGTATAGTTAATATTTTTATTGTTTTCTTCATAACTTTGTTTACCAACCTATACATACACTAATTTTTATTTAGATAGAGTTTATGATCAATTTTCACTTAAAATCATACAAAAAATTTCCTGTACCTAATGACTTTCTACACTTTGCACACTATGTATACGAATAAAATTTTAGCAACGTTTAGTTGAAGATGTAAAATGTTACTTTTATTAAATATAATTTCCCCTGGATCCGCGCCTGTTTAGTGCTATATATTCAATACACTATCACAACGCAAAAAATATAGGCAAAATATCGGAAACATATAATGTTATAACTTGTATGCAATCAGCTAGCGGTAATTGTAATAAGACAACATTTTAATGTTTGGAGGAAAAAATATGAAGACATGGTGTAGCCTAAAAAAATGTGTGGTGGAAAATGGTAATTACTAATTAGTTACTACTTTTCTTTCCAAAAAAGCTAATTTTCGATAAAATGTGTGTTTTCGTTTAAAGAATAATATATTGAAGAATAATATGGGTCAAATATCGATTGCAATAAAATTGTCAATTTATAACATAAAAATTATAAACCATAAAATCATAATATTAATATCAAGAATAAACAAAGACAATAGATTCAAAACAATTATACTATTATTATGTTTAAACTTAAAACGGTAATGATTCAAATCCTAATAATCATAATATTCATGATCATCATTGTATACAATCAGTAATTTAAATTAATGTGATAATTATTGTAACGATTGTAATCGTTACATTATTATAGTTAAAGATAATTTTCTATAATATTTTATAATAATATGCAGCGTGTGTTAAATTTATTACGGTACAAGTTGGCTTGTATATTTGTTTATTTCACAATCGCTTATCGCTTATCGCAAGACTGTGTTTGAATATTGTTCTCTATATAAATAATATTATAATATGCTATTGATCTAAAAACGTTTATTTTTCTACGCGTCCATTCACGACGTGACAATTGTTAGGTACTCACGCTAATCGTCGTGTAAAAATGGTATCGTTCAAATGGTCGTGTTCAAACCATCTTACACATACATAATAATAATATGTGTAAAATAATTTATCGAAAAATCGCCAAATAATATTACTTTTACAAGCCCGCAAGAGAGAAAAAAAAATATCAAAGCGTACTCACACAACATATTATTATATTTTGTATTTACACAACGTCCATAAATGGTGTGATAATGTTTTATAAATCACACTATCATTACGTGCGTTTGTGTTTTGTGTGTGCGTTGTTTGGATACCAGAAAAAAAAATCAGTTTGCCGTTGTATACACGCCTATATAATATTATCGTAGTCCATCGTTGTTGTGGGTACCTACGGTCAAAACTCGCTATACAATATGTACATTATAATAACAATAATACTAGTGATAAGATGAATATTATTATTTTCGTCCGTGGGAAATGTCGAAACGGACCAATTTGATTAGAGACAACTACACACGACCTGCAGACGATGTCCGTCGGAAGTGTGATTATGATTATATATTATATACGAGGAAAAGCGTGAAACCAAAGCCAGCAGTCGACGGTAATAATGTTATGCAAATAACAATAATATTATATTGTGCGTCGCATGTGCTTATTAAATAATAAATATATTATACAGTGGTGATTTTATGTTTTCGAAATGATTCTACGGTCCGGGATGACCCGTAGATTTTATATTTTATAACACGAATGAGTGGGCGGGATTGCGGAAAAAACACACACACACGTCGTCGTAAAACGATTATGTTTTATACTGGCCATCGGATTCGTATCACGATCTCCGGACGCAGAGCATAATAATAATAATACGATTGGAAAATTTAAAAAATTTAAAAACCAAACTACCAACTACCGTCTACGGCAACTACATTATACAACATTTATATTATTATTATATTTATTATTTGTTTTTATAATGTACGGCTACCAACTATATTACCATATTACGATATGATTTTACGACGACATCGTGATTTTTATAAATATTGTTATTAGATATTAGTTGTTACTCGTTGATCGATCACACTATAATATTATAATAATATAAGACGTATATACTATAGCTCATAGCTGGTATATACCCCGAGAGACGGCCTACGATGTTTACACGTCATGTAAATATAATTATTATAATGCTCGTTGTGTGTTTTGCAAGCGTACGGGTATTATAATATATTATTATAACTATCGCGTGTAACTTTTTAGTCGGATACTCGCCACCTATAAGTGTACACATATAGATTAGGTGTACATGAGTGTGTGTGTCTAAAGTTATTATTACTATCAAAATCGTATATATTATTATGATATTACTATATGATCGTGTGTTGAAGAGTGCTGTGACCCGATGTATAGTGCCCGGTGGTGATTGCTGCTGCGGTTGAGTCGCGGAGGAGACGTTACGCCGAAGTAGACCGCCTCCCGGAATACATAATTACTAGGGCCAGAATTTAAATTTTAAATTCCCTAAAAACTATAAAAAAAAATTGATCTATAATACAACTAAAAATGCCTAGAAATATAACCAAAAATGCCTGGAAATATAACCAAAAATGTCCGCAGAGCCGTAGCCAAGGAGGGGCAAATGGGAGACATTCCTACCTAATGGTACGAGTTTCCCTGCGGAACTACATGGCAAATTGACAACAATATGCCTCTTTGAAATATTGAAATAATAGCGAATGCACGCTCTCACAATTTTGTCTGGTTACGGCCCCGAATGTCCGGAAATTTAACGAAAAATGCATTATCTCAACAATTCCCTTAAGAGATAATCAATCGGTCGCCCAATGTACACAATTTTTTATAGCCGCGCAACTGAGAAAAAAATGATTGTTTAACTTTTGGCATTCTGACCATTTATTTATCATAACTAAACTAACAATAATACACAAACTATAAATACTGAACTTAGTCAGAAGTCACAATAAATTAACAGTACCTATAGGTACTTGAAACAAACGCTAAAACGCGATCAAGATGTAACTCCAGCAACTGACCAATTGGTTGTTATTTGTTTGAGTCCCTGTAAAAAACACTACTGAAACCAATAATTATTAATTAATACTACGCAAAATGTTTCATCAAAACCGTTATTAAAAATATCATGGTTTTTACTTTGACTTTTATTATATATAAGAATAAGATGTATACAATACACGACCAATGGGGGAGGGCTGAAGCCCCTTAGCCCTCGCCCTTGCGTACGCCACTGTCGCTAGCGATGGATAAGTTAGGTTAGCTGTGGATAGATAATGACGTTAAGGGGATTCATAAAAATAATTATAGACATTTGCCACGGTTGAAAAATACTTAAAAATATATCAAAGAAAATATTATGAAAACAATATTTATATAATTTAATGTTATGAATTTCCTATTTTATACTAAAATCTCGTAGAAAGCTCGTATGTGTTGATATACACACTAAAATACAGATAAAAATGTATAGTTAAAGTTTCACGTTTTGAAGTACATCTGTTACATGAAACGAACTATATGTACTTGGATTGCAACCTAAAAAAATGCACTTTGCAGTGAAATCTTAAAAATTATCATTATTTTTTGTATCCTTCTCGGCTCTCGCCACCGTTGTCCGACCATACTATACGTATAATATTATAAAATAAATCCTTTCCAACGCGCACGTTGATCGTGCGATGACTTCTAAGTATATCGCCATCAACAAATGTGGTAACGAACACGCTCGAAGGCATGGAAAAACAAAAACAAATATACGCACACAACAATTAGTAGGTATATACACCTAAGGCTATAAATGTTATTGTTGACAATCTCTTTAGATGGCAGGGCGATGGCTCGTAAGTGTGTAAACTTCGCTACTAATATAATATTAATTATATTATTACGATATGATACTATTAAGGATTCAACAGAAAATTGAACTGCGACACTTCCTTTGCAGGATTTCCTCGAGATATATGTACTGTATGTCTGTATATCTATTAGCGTATTTCATAGAATTCAAAAGGGCGTAAGTCTATGTATATGGTTAAGTAAATGTAGGTTACCATGTACTGGGAAACCAGCAAAAGAAGAAATTACTGACATCTAAAGGAAATTCCTCTCCCCAATAACCACGTTGAAATGTAATTTTTTAAGCTATTCACTAATCTGCAGCATTGATAGCTTGAAACAAAACATAATAATATAATACATCATTGAGCATACTATTTACTCGATTGCAGGCTACCTACTAAATCACGTGCTATAAGTGTTTTACCTATAAGATTAGACAAACAAAATATAATTATCACATTTAAAAATAGTCTAACGTCCATTTAAATTGCATTATTATCATTTATCAACAATTCAACATATATTATTAGACCCCGCAAAATGTGAGTCCACTATATACTATCCATTCAATTAAACTTTAAATACTTGTAACTACGCAGTACGCTTGCAACAAATTTTAACTATACTCGTTTAAATGTTATTTTTACATTTTCAAAAATTGTAATATAATTCCGTTAATCGAAATAATTTAAGTATTCTACGTAAAAAAAGTAATCATGTTCCTATATATATACTATATTTTTATTATAATAAAATTATTTTCCAAAAAGGTACCCAGAAGACTGCAAGTAAACGGTTAGACGTAAAAAATTTAATTCGTTACTCAATCTAATATTAATTAACCATCTTTAGCCCCCCCCCCCCGCATCATTGAGAAATCTCGGATACTCCCCTGACTGAATTATTAACATAATAATATTGTAATTTGTCACGTCTGGCAATATATCACTTTGTTCAAACCACACCAAAGTGCGGTAGCCATCAATATTTCGATAACGAATTTACAATTATTTATTGATAACGGTATACATTTAACGCTTTGTAGAGATTTTCGAATTATTCGATTGGATTTAAAATGTTAATACATACATTTGTTTAGCTTTTTAAGGATTAAAAAAAATGAGATAAAACAACCTAACCCGACGAAATGTCTATAGACAGCCAGGCAGGAATATTAAAATATCTATACATGATCGCTGACCCGTTAAATAGTGAAAAATAAAATACATTTTTATTGTTTAAAACGTTAGGTATAAAATAAACGCATAAAACGATTCGCACTGCAGAGCGGTGTATAAACCGTCCTATCTCGATTGGATGTACACTATCGCGATGACTAATACTTTCTCTTTTAGACCTGCTGTAAAATTAATCGTATTACCGCCGATATGAACGTTTCCTACCATCGTATGACACATGCGCCTCAAGTTGTTGACGATGATGTATTATATTTTAGACTGTGCATTAACTGTTTATAATAACTTTAAGCGACATTGACTCGTTTCGTGCAGCATATATGTATTATATATGGAAACGTAACTAATTTCGTTTTAAATGTCCCATCGTACAGACCATTTTAATATTATAGTTTAAAGTACCTTACTACATTCTACATTAATATAATATACTAATCTATAAACGAGATATTATGATATAGACGCGCGTTAAAGAAAAAAATAAATTGAATCTGGAGTTGTCATTACAATAATGTATGAAAAAAATATTATATTGTATAATGGAGATGGACAAGAACAGGTCACTCAGGACTGACACATGTTCGGCGAACAGACACGTAATAATAAAGACCCCTTCTCCCGATCGGATAAACAGAAACGTAACACAAACAATCAAACATGTATCATATTATATACATGGTAAATCGATTGCCCGGAAAATGAAGAGGCTCGCAGTACACAGACCACAATAATATAATCTGTCAACACCAATAACGTGTCACCGAAATCGATTGTACGTGTTCATCAAGTCCGGCCGTTTCACTTTATCATTGTAATGCACTTATGTGTACGTATAATACGCAAGTTACGTGTGAGTAGGGATAAATAATTCGCTGGTCGTGCGTATATCCTGCAGGACTGACCAAGCGCACCACGGACAGACAACTCCACCGAGCAGCACGAAGAGTGCAGAGATCCTGGGGAAAATGTATAATCGTTGATCAATCATTATTATATTTCAATTGTATAGCGATTATTGTGGCCATGGGCAGGAGGATCATTTTACCCCTCCCCCGGATTTTTGACAATGCCCCCCCTAAAAAAATGTATATGACTGTGCTTTATAATAATAATAATGTAGTAATTATATTATAGTTGACAGAAACGTATATTTCGAGATTGCAGGTCAAATATTATTAAGTACATTATTAAATCTTACTAAAAAAACATTAGAAAAAAAAATAGTATTATAACCATAAGGAATGTAGTATAGGAAGTAGGAACCGACAAATCAAAACGATAACAGTCGTGTGACATGGACAACGGTCAATAGATTTATCTAAACGACTTGTAGGTACAATATAATATATTTGGATATTCGATATCACGTTTGTAGCAGAAACCCGGGTGTAATAATTTAACAATCAAAATTAGGTTTTTATCGACATACTCGGACGCGTGTAATAGATACGGAGGGATAACATATAATGGGATAGGTCCCCGACCTTATGAAATAATAACTTCGGTTATCACGAACATAATATTTTCGTGGTAAAATATCGTGTTTCGAATATATATCATGGTGATGGGACGGGACGTGTACCTATTCACGTGCAAGTGGTATAACTGATAACCGTGAAAAAATCGTCTGGAGACGATTAGTTGAGAAAAAAAAAATCACTTCTCGTCTGCGACTTTACGCGTCTCGCTAATAATAACACCATAATACTATAATATTATTAATTATTATTACTTGTATATATGCGCGCGTTGATCGTTATTCTCTCCTGCTGCAGCAGCAGTACAACACTACTGATTCAAAACCTTTGACACATTTTTTTCACTATAATAATAATAATAATTGTTGTACCCAGTTTAAATGGAGGAACCTACCTCGAATATATTATTATTATTATAATATAATGTTGTATATTGTATTATAGTATAGGTACGACGCTGCAGCAACGCGTATATTATAAAGAGCGGACTGTTGTTGACCCCGAATTGGCGCGCGCGTTCTCATATATATAGGCACTATACAGTGCCTATAATAATATATATTTTTAGTTATATGTAATATATGTATATATGTTTGTGTGTGTGTGTGTGTGTGTGTGTGTGTGTATAGTGTTGTGTGCAAGCGTTTCTCTCTTTTCTCCTACCACCGCCTCGCCCGACGTCTTTAGGTACGTTTCTTTTGTGTCCACACGAACGAGGGTCATTAGAGACAAAAAAAAAATAAATACATATTAGACACACATACACACACAAACACGTATATTATATATATATATATATAGAAGAAAAAAGAAACCCAACAGGCAACAGGACTGCTGAGGTGTGGGGGAGAAAGATAGGAGGCATAATATAGTATATATAGTGTAGTAGTAGTAATAGTAATAGTAATAGTAGTAATAGTAGTAGTAGTCTGTAGTAGTAATAGTAATAGTAGTTGTGTATAGACTGGCGTGTGTGTGTGTGTATAATTAGGATCGAGTTGTGGCCGGGTTGTAAAAGTGGCCTTGATCCCGTACAACCAAACCACTTGTGTGTTTATATATACTATGTATATAATATAATACGCATGTGTGTGTGTGTGTGTGTGTGTGCATTTATCCTTTTCCCACTCTGTGGATCTCTCTCTTTTCCACGGTGATTTGTGCCCGCTCACCCCGCTCCGACCGTACACACGTCACCACCTCGCGTGACCCGTCGTGAACACGTGGTCTCGCCAGATTGTGCGCTCCCGCCCGCACCACTAAACTTCTACAACCTACAACTACCATAGCTATAATACACCATACTGTTGCAGTAAGTATACCTACTCTATACCATACGATTATTCCGACGACTGTATATAATATAATAGTACTGTAATATAGGTACGACGGCGACGACAATAATAATATTATGGTTTACGGTTTTTCATCGACTGCTGCCGCGCACACCGACCGAAAAATAATACAACACGAAATGTTATTAATGTTATTTATAATAATATAATGTTATACGTGACACGCTGCCACAGCCGTTAACGTTTACTATACAATTTAACATCATAAGACATACTAAGTATACTGTATACTACATGCATAGGTGAAGTAGTTGTATGAGCATGTAGTAAGATTGGGAATAACATTAGTAAATATTACGAGATGCAACAGTACCTAGCAATACGGAATGGTTTTCAAATGAAGAGAAATTCAAATACAAAATAAACCACACTTTTTCTCCTCTACCAATGATCGATCATTTAAATCATATTTTGCATTTTTGCAGTATAATAGAATTTTGCTAAGCTTCTTTTTTCCTAATCTTCTAAAAAATAATATTTTAATTAATTTAATTTAAAAAATGTATTAGAATTTATAATTGTTTTTTTTAAGGGCATATAACTGCATACGTTATATTTATTCGATTTTTAGATCATATAAATATAACTGTCAACCCTAACGATTGCCTACATTATGTACTTAAATACAATATTTCTGCGCACTTCCCGAAATGCCCTCAATAATCAGACACACGACGATCTAACCGTACTGCGTTTAGTGCCCACTAACGTGGTACGTTATGACGTGTTCGGACGTCGTATAAAAAACGTATAACTCGTCGCAGCATAATATAAGATAAAAAAACGAACAGGCCGCCGCCGGGTGATATTTAATTATTATTTTTTTTCCGTATACGGTGATGTTTTGTTTATGTTCTTCCATCGTGATATTGTACAAACACACACATCAAACATCCCCGCCCCAATGTCTAGCAACACGGAATAATACCTATGTATACACAATATTTTAAATGCAATAAATTTATTCAACTCACAATCGTGCCTATAATAGTGATTTCTAACATACAATAAATTGGATTGTGCATATTATAAAAACATTCATCATATAATAATAATATTACAATGTATGTAAATAATAATAATATAATATACAATAAACAATATAATAATGTTATATGTATACACGTTGACGCGTTGTAAATATAGAATCCGTGCCCACGTTTCCATAATACATGAATTTATTTCCATCCAGCTATAAATAAAAATTTTAAGAGTAAAAATATAGGTAGGTACTTATAATTATATAATAGGTATAGTAAAACTACAAGCGAAAAACAAACTCATAACACGCACATTAAAAACAATTCATCAAACGGCATATCATTATTTTATTTTTACTAAAGACAATGTAGGTATAGGTACCTACATTGTTTTTAAAAAAAAATTTAAATAATAATACTAATCCGGGAAAATAATAATTTAACTTCAAAATCTTATGGAATGTAGTTAACCTATTATTTTAATAAATGAGCTCCTTAAATAATAAACTATAAATAAAAAATCGTGTATTTTATGTTCTCGGTGCAAAAAAGCAATGAGCATTTCCGATGTGTACGAAAACTATCGATACGCCCGGAGAGACCTGCGCAGAGACATAATAATATTATTCTAATAATGAGCATATACTGTACCAAAACAATGTGTAATTGTGTTATATATTATATTTTTTTTTAAGTATAACGTTTAAAAACCTCTTTATGAAAATGTATCAAAATCGATTTAGACGATTTAAGTCTAGAACACTTTGTGTTTTTAAGTAGTACTTAATCGTTTATCGTTAGTCTACACACACACACACATAATATTGCAATCGGACGTTTTATTTCATCATCTTTATATTGTCCACGTAAAAGCGAACTGGTATATTATAACTACTTATATATTATAACATATTATTATAAGTTAAGATAAGTTTTCTTGTTATTTAAAAAGTACTCACTACATTTATTATTGGTTTACCTGGAATTCATTCTATTTATTATTATTATATTATTCGTTAATTTATTATTTTTTTATACTAAAATATTATGTCACTCAATATTATGTTATCAACTATATCTTTTTAAGAACAACATGTACATATTATATTATTATGTATAATTCTAGTCTCTACAATCACTATACGTACATCATACAATCATAGAATATTTGTAATAGGAATTTATTCCTTAATAAAGAATTAATATTAAATATGTAGGTACGCACATACATTTAAAAAAAAAATAATAAATTATGCGTGAAAATAATTGAGGGCTTCAGTACAATAGTTGGATATTATTTCAAAATCACGCCGAAATCGTTTTTTCTTTCTTAATATCCTGATAAATGAACTACAACAGGGTGCCGTCAAACACATTATATTATTATTATTGTTATAGATGCTGCCGGATACAACTGCTGCAGGTACACAAGGACGAGTATAATAAAAGATCAATCACACGCAACCCTGTCTCCCATCACTATCGTATGTACCTACGGCCCCAGTTAAGCCTGTGAATAATTTGAGTATAATATTCAACATCGCCGCCACCGACGACGAAATAAAGGTTTGTTCAAAAATTTAAAAATATAAATGTTGGTACAACAATAATATGTGTCCCTGTTTTCTTGTCGTCTTGTGCTCGTCGCAATAATAATAATAATATTATAATTCCCCACGCCAGTCACAAACATATATATTATATATTATTGTGAGACTTTTTTTCCCTTTTTGTGTTATTATAAATATTTGGATGTACCTATACGCATTGAAGACGTCAATCCGACAAAAAATATGATAAGACATCTACTTACGCATCTAAATAAATGAATAGCGTCGATATATCCACGACAAATCATTACCATATTATTATTATTATTAGGTACATTATACTGGCGGCTATACCAATATTATACCATCAAGTTTATAATATTGTGTGGTGTATAAAACGTATTTTAATACCTATGCTTATAATAGATTTAATATCTATATAGGTATTAAGTACCTACCTATTTTTTACATTTCATTTTCTACCGAATCTGCAGCAACAATAGTGATGCGAGATTAACGTTTTTTATTCAAAATAGTATTTTATTCTCACGCGATATTATTATATTACCATGTTCAAGCAAATCGACTAAATTAGTAGAACGATATGGTTGAATCTATGAATTCATATCTAAGTGCTTTTTAAAGCTTATTGTAAAACGTAGGTTTCTTAACAGACACTTTTTTTAATTTTTACAACCCGTTTTTTTATGCACTTCGATATACGCATAGAAGTCGTCATCCGACGAAAAATATGATAATACTTCTACTTACGTGTCTTAAATAAATGAACATAATCGATACATTTTTAGATTCTGAGCGGAGCGATGAATGTATTGATTTTACAATGATGTGCGTTTTTTTTAAATTTTTTTTAATTTTGTGTCTGTCATCACCTTTTAGGACAGTAAAAACGTTTCGATTTTCTTCAATAGTACCTTTTCTGATAGGAAATTGTATCTATTTAGTACTTTGGGGTTGGTTTTTGGTATAACTAAAATAAAATGACCGTAAACACATGAAATTTTGACCGAATGTTTAATAAGCATTTTCTACACACCATAGCATTTTCAAAATATTCTGACTTATTTTGAGCTGTTAACGGACATTTTCAGTTTCCAATTTTTTTAGTTTTTTTTTCTATAAATGTCAATAAAATTTTATTTGTTGGATAAAAAATCTTGAAAATTTAATAGTAGGCTTCTAATATATAGTTTCAAAGGCAGATGAAAAATATTAAAAATCCGTAGTCACAATTTTTTTTTATAAGTAATCAAAGTTCAAATTTTTACAAAATACGTAAAAATGACGAAAATGTGCAATTTATTTTGAGTTAGAAATTCATAAAAATTTTTTTTTTTATATCTAAGGTTTGAAAATGTAATACAAGATTCAATAAAAAAATGTTTATAATCAAGATATAATACATTTTTATGAGCATTTTAAGTTCAAATTTTTACAAAATTAGATATTCACTTGATTTCTCATGATGTAGCGATTTTCTTATTTTGTTGCAATTCAAAAACGAATAACTGTAGATGCATAAAAATTTCACTGAATGTTTATATCAGCATTTTCTATATACCCTCCAATTTTGAATATATTTTGACTGTTTTTAAGCTTTTTACGGACCATTCCATTTTAAATTTTTTAATTTTTTTTTTATATAAATACCAATAAATTTTTATTTGTTGGGCCAAAAATAATGTAAATTTAATACAAGGCTCCTGGTATATTGTTACAATAGCAATTGAAAAATATTAAAAAAAAATAGGCACACATTTTTTTATAAGCATTTAATGTTCGAATTTTGACAAAATTCATCAAAATCTCGAAAATTATCAATCATTGTAATTAATAACAATTATAAAATGGTCAGTTTTTATAACTAAGGATTGAAAATTTAAAATAAAGATTCTAATAAATAGTACATACTGTAAACAAAAAAATCTAAAATATATATAAACACAGTTATTTTTTACAGACATTTTAAGTTCAAATTTGGACGAAATTACATTATATAAAAATCAATATTAACGAGTAAAAGTATATATTATAATAATTTTCCAGCATCACTGATAATTTTAGATTAATAATTAAATAATATGAATAATATTAATTCAATTTATAACCTACCGTATTATAACAATATCAATATAATTTAAAATATCCTAAACGGACATACCGTCTCCGCTCAGAATCGTTTTTCGTATACAATGATATTATATCATTGAATTCAAATTTAATACCATCCATTATACAGTGATCTACTTGTAACCTACTGTACAACAGAGCGACATCCACTTGACTCCTTTTTTTTTTTTGGTTTTTTATTAGAATTTTTTGTATTTTTTTTTTTTTTGAATTGAGTATTTTAAATTTTGTGATAATTTAAGTATTAATAAATCATAAACTTTTTTTAAAATTTTTTTTTCTTATATTTTACCTACTTATTATTTATCTTGACCCCCTTTTTTTCTCTTTTTATTAATGAGGTATCAACATAAATCATTGTATCTTGACAATTAAAATTATAGTTACTATAAGAAAAATATAACAATATTATTATTGTATTGGTACTTAATAACCTAACTGTCCTAACCTAACCTATTTATAAGTAATATTATATAATATAAACGTTAATTGAAACTGATATCAAGCACTATTACAATCTAGCGATAAGTAATTTATATATTGGACGAAAATAAGTTAAGGAAAGAGAGTGCCTTTGGCAGAGAATGAGTTTAGCACTGTGTGGAAAGAAGTGTAATTAGAGGGCTAATTTTTAAATTTGAAACGAAGTGTGATAACGTGACAGAGATATCATCTAAATACTAAAGTTGATGAGCCACCAATTATTTTGGTGTATGTATGTTTTAGTTTTGTATTTGAACAGTGAAAAAGTTTCCTTGTAGCCGATGCGAAGCAATTGGAGATGAGATGATAGCGGCGTTTGTATGTCTTTCCCTGTTTTCGATTAGTTTTTTGTGTACTGAGCAACCTTTGTACGAGGCCGTGTGTGGCTTTGACCAAAGAGCAGAGTCGATATATCCACAACAAATTATTAGTCATTACCATATAATTTTTATTATAATTATATATTATACCCATACCGGTTGGCTATAGTGATGCAAGTAGGAAATTTCTGACCCCCAAAAATGTCCAAGAGAAATGTCCAAGAAAAAAATTGTATTATTTGTTTTTATTTACTTAAATTTTTTTATGATCAAATAGCAATAGGTACTTCGTAATTTTGAATTCTAGAAAAGTCTAGAGTATTAAACTGCTGAAATTGTACATCACTAGTTGGTGGCCAAACCAATATTGTATCGTTGAGTATAATATGGGTGTTTAGAACGTCTTTGAATATGCCCCATAATAGGTTTAATATATCTATACTATTTCTATTCTATTTTTCCCGATTCTACAGCCTGATTGATGCGTGATTAACGTTTTTATTCAAAATAGGGTTTTATTCTCACGCGTTTATATTATATTTAATTTTATTGTCGCCCTTTAGACTATTTTTTCCTTTTTATTGCATTTTTAAAGCAGCCCAGTAAGCTAACCGCTCTAGATAAAAATGATTATTCATGATGTTTTAAATTTTTGCATAGTGTTTGGAACGTACCTTAAGTGTTTTCCGAGTTTGTATGAAAACCAAACAATAACCTTTGTGACGGAAATCTACAATTCCTTATACACATACCGTACCGTTGATAATTCGTAACTATTCGTTTTTATTAATATAATTATTGTTCCTGAAGATTATGCAGAACATAATAATATTATTCCTATTACTCTACGGTCACATCACGATCCATTGTCCTCACACAGTGGTTCATGTGCTAGAGCGCGCTGCAAGTACGATATACGAATAATACGATCTATTAAGAGGACGCCGCACGTATGACATACCAAATTTCCGTTCGCTTGTTTCAATAACGTGCTGCCAGTTTTTATATTAGAGTGAATTGACCTATTATCAAACTTTGAAGTATTAACATTATCTGTGTTCTCTCGTTGGTCTTTTACGATATTTCAATTTTTAAGTGAGATATGGGTATGGAAAGTATTAATATTTTAAAATGCTCATAATTCACGTAAAAATTAAAATATCATAAAAAACCAACGAGAGAACACATAAAATGTTGTTACCTAAAAGTTTGATAATAGGTCAATTCACTCTAATATAAAAACTGACAGCACCTTATTGAAACTAGCGAACGGAAATTTGGCATGTCATACGTGTGTAAGACCGAGGAAATACATACGGGTGCGGCGTCCTCTTAAAATTATTCGTTTATGCGAAATCTGTGGCCTGTGCAGTGTGAAGTTAAAGACTAAAAACGTACCACTCGTTGAAGATATTACAATAATAATAATACAAAATGTCGTTTAACCTGCCTACCCCGACGTAAAACAATTTGAATATATCGTTTTACTATTGCCGTACGGCCATTATAATGATATATTATATATATTTATATATATAGGTGGTACCGCGCCGCACTTTTTATTCTCTTCTTTTTATTACGAGGTCGCTGTGCATTATTATTATAATAATATATTTTTTATCAAGTCCATAAAAGACGTATAAAACGGTATCGTCCAAAATTTACGAGGGTCACGACAGATTTGTGTGCGTCGCACGGACGACGACCGCGAGCAACATGAAAAATGAGTAACGACGTGCTTGAGTTATAAACCGACCCGTGGTGTGCTCCGACTAATGTAGTTGGTTTATAATAAAAAGACATTAGAAGCCCATTGAAACAACCAATAACACATTTAATGAGCCGCGTAATCGTTTAGGTTTTTGGACACCGTCTTGAAACATACGCAACTATACCTATACGGGGACACGGCAGACTGTTGATTTTTTTTTTTGTACATTTTTATATACTTTTTTAAACACGATTGTGACTTTTTATACATACGTGCGTGATATATTATATGTATATTATCGGTATTATAATACCAACTGAATATTCACTGGTAACAGCGCGTGTTTTATATTATAATAGATAATTGCATCAGTGACTTGTATATAAGCGTACAGTAAGTACACTCTATTATTATACTCAGTGCACTACTATTTCTAGAAAAATATTGTTTTGTTTACGATTCATGGTGGTGGTGACCAGACGTTATTTTATTGTGTACATAGTATGAAATGTGCATTATGCATATTATCGTATTAAACGTCATTTCAATTCGTTCCGAAACCTGCACCACCGCGTTTTCAACGAGACGTCCCAAAGCGACCCGACCGACGGACGGTCTTCTCTGGTTTTAGAATATAATAATAATAATAATATGCAGATATAGGACGCGTTTCTTTTTTCGTCTGGATTGAATTTTAACGAAACAATAATTAAGTCATAAACAGTGGGGCAAACTTCTGCAGCGGTGCAGCAACCTGTAGGTATATATTATAAATCCCAGACGGATTTTCGGTGCGTTCTGGGTACGCCTGCAGGGGACATTGTAAAAAACCGCAACCACAAAAAAAAGGGGGTCAAGTGGATGGCGCTCCGCTGTACAGTAGGTTACAAGTAGGTCACTGTATAGTGTATAATGGATGGTATTAAATTTGAATTCAATGATATAATATCATTGTATACGATAAACGATTCTGAGCGGATACGGTATGTCAGTCTAGGATTTTTAAATTATATTGATATTGTTATTATACGGTAATATATTATTCATATTATTTAATTATTAACCTAAAATTATCAGTGATGCTGAAAGAATATTATAATATATACTTCTATTCGTTAATATTGATTTTAATATGTAATTTCGTCCAAATTTTAACATACATAAATAATATGTAACAATAATATTGTAGAAAATCGTTTGTATTTTATTTGATTCGATTTCGTAATCCTCCTGTTACCGCAGGGTCAGTTTCACTGCAACGTGTAGGACGTAGGTACCTACTTTTGTGGGTTGTGTGTGATTTTTTACACAGCAACTATAAAAGACTGTTTTGCCGGTTGCCGGTACCAATGATGATAATATGTATTTTATCGCGGTAATTGCGTCGCAATCGTTTTCGTTTGCTGCAGTTCAGCGCGCTCACACAATATACAATAAAAATAATAATAATAATAATAATATACTGAATATTATATTAATATAATATATGTGTGAAATAAGATGATAATAATAATGATAATAAGATAATATATTATTATTATTATTAAATCACCGTGTACGCGACGTGTGCGTTGCCGGCGAAAAAAAAACTAAGTATACACAAACAGGAATTAGACGTACAAAAACATAAAAAAAAATGAAATGTAAAAAAAAACGTGTTTGTGCCATGGTGGCTGTCGAATATACACCTATATGGCTATATATATTTACGAGAAGCGAAGGGAACGCGGTTTTTTAACGATACAATAATAGGCGTCGTTATCGTATAAACAGAAATGGGGAAAAAAATAAATGTTCATAAAAACAAATTAAACAAAAGCTAATGAAGGCGGTGGACAATGGCAATTCGATCGTATATATACATTTTATTTTAAATGTGTAGATGTTTTTGCTATGTATAAATACCTATAAATTACCTATTATCACATAATATTATTAATATATTATTGGCTACAGTGTTTTTTCGTTCGTCGGTGTTTTACTCAATTCCATTACAATATCGTTGTGACCATTGAAAAAATAATATTAATATTCAAAGTCATAATATTATATATCTCATATTATAATAATATGCGCCTCGTTCCTAATACGCGTCTAATGATATATTATTACTGTGTGCATAGGAATACGCTAATCTCAAACTTAAATCAGTGCGTGAAGAAGGATCAAAAACGTCTTACAAAAGATTTCACAACTGGCTAGGCTGCATCAAGGCAACTATTCCCATTCTAATCCCTTAAATGTTATATTAAAGTCCCTAATCCAAAACCTCTCTATACGGCCTGCAAAAATCCCACAACCCTGCTGAAAAAGACGACTTACAGAAGTGGAACTGCATGGCATGTTGTGATCTGTTAAATTGACAAACCACACGTACTTCAAATAAAAATGAATAATACTCATTTAATAAAATATATCATTACGATATTTTAGGAAATTGTAAATTCCTCCCGAAATGAACAGGTAAAAACAAAGTCTATGGTAAATTCCGTCCGGAAAAATATCCAAATAAAAAAGGTACACGTAAATTCCGCCCAAAAAAATATACAGGTACAAAAATGGATTTGCAAATTCCGCCCGGAAAAATAAATAATTTTAAACTAAGCGTTCCGTGACTGTATACGGCGCAACCGTACTATTCGCGAAGCGGCGCGTGTTATAGTATTGAAAAGTCACTAAATGTTCGAACACAGAACAATCGTATCTCAGACGACAATCGTCAATCATGTCATATCTTATCAGCTTTGACTACAATATTGTGTATCTAATAATTGGAAATATCAGATAGAAATATTATAAATTGTGTTTAGTACACGTCCTAGAGTCTTATACGCTTTACCTACACTATATAATGGCTTAATTTATCGAATCAGAACGTGGAAATATACTTTTAGTATTAGACAATTTTAAATTTTCCAAAGTAAATAGACCTTTGGGTTCTAGGTTAACAAAATGGCGATGTATTATCAAAACTTGCAAAGCTTTTGTGAAAACCTTTGGTGAAACTACGAACATCGCTGAACAAAATGTTGATCATGATGAACATATAGTGTAAATAGGCAAGTACAATATTATACATAATATACAACTTAATTAAATAATATATTTAAAAGTATTAATTTTTTAAAACCTGAAATAATAATTGTGTTTTTAGTGATAAAAATATATAACTGCAAATTATGTCAGTATCGGCAAAATGTAAAGCTGTTGAAGATAATAATGAGAAACCTAGTAAAATAGTGTGTTCTAAAGTGTGTTTAAAAGCATTCCTCGATCTGAAGCGTTGCAAGTAAGTGACTTGCATAATATCAAGCGAAATCTTTACAATGCAATGCGAAAGAAATTCCGTTCCTTTGCCAAAATCTGGGGAAGAAGTTCAAAATATGCTGGATGATATACAGGTGGTAACCAATCTAGATGAAAATTTTATACTTAGTAATGACAAAGTAAATGGTATTATAATTTTTGGGTGTAAAGAAATCTAAAAAATTTATTAACTGCAGAATGGATTTACATGGATCATGGATCATTTGAATATAGTTCTAAATTTTTTTTGTAATTATTTATTGTACATGGCTATTTTAATGGCAATTATATACCTTTAGTTTTTTGTTTATTATAAGCAAAAACTCAAAATATTTATTTGCAATGCTTTAAATTAATAGTTAATCTTTGTATTCATGATAATTACTAAATTACTTATTTGAGCCAAAGTATATTGTCATTGACTTCGAAAAAGCTATATACAACGCATGTAAATCCATCTGGCCAAATATTCAAATTTATGGTTGTCGTTTTTATTTATTACAATCGTGGTATAGATATGTTCAAACAATAGGATTAAGTGTAGAATATAAAACCTAAGCCTCGACTATTAGAAATTGGATAATTAAATGTTTCAGATTAGTTTTTTTAAAGCCCGAGGATGGTATTTGATTACTTTGAAGTATTTTTAATGTGTTCTAAGCCAAATGACCATAGATTAAGACAATTTTCAGATTATTTATTAAATAATTATCTAAGTAATGACGCTGCTTTTCCTCCAAATATATGGGCTGCTGCTACAGCAGATTTGAACAGAACGACTAATGCTTGTGAGTCGTTTCATTCCCATTTTAATAAAAGTTTTAATTCTAATCATCCTCATATTTTTATATTTTTAGACAAACTTAAACAAATTCAATAATGATTAATCTATATATTAATAAGACACATTCAGAAATTTGTTTATTAACAGTAAGTAATAAATGTATTCTTTATAAACCTATTATACATATACGGTTTTGATTGAAAAATACAAAAAAAGTAACTTTAAACTTTTAAACTTCATTAAGTAATAAGAACTTCTTACTTATACATTTTTTCGGGCGGAATTTAGTACGCTAAATACGATAGGTCAGTCAAAATAAATAATAAAATACGATTCACAATGGCGTATAAACGCGAGTATAAATTTACGTTGTTTCTATAGCTTTCGGTAGCCGAGCGTTACGAAAAAAGGCCTACGGAGCGCGGTGCGTTGCGACGACGTACGTCCGAAAAAAAGAGTGAGCGCGTCCGTAGGTCGGCAACGGTCACGTCATGGAGGCAGTAGGTACGCGGCTAGCGTGCTGATACCGCGGTTACATGGATACTGTGGATCGCCACAACATGTTAGGTTCACATATCTCACTTCATTCCTGATCACGAATTAAGATATACGAATTACGTATACCTTAATTCGTGTTCCTGGTCTATCCTTTTATATGACTACGAGCGACTGTTTGGCGATAATGATAATTATTAACTACCCATCAGATAATTAATGTGATAGATTGAATTTTTATGAGATATTTTATCAGGTTTATATGTTATTATTATTTGCAACATACATTTTTAAATTACAATATAAAATTATATGTAGGTATCCAATGACAAAAAATAAATATATTTAAATGAAATATCAATTTCGTTTGTTAATATAGCCTATAAGTAAGTACCTACATTTTTTTTTTTTTTTTTTTTACCTACATTAGCAAAATATATTTTCAATGTTAAATGGAAATTGTAAATGCATTGGTTATATCATATAGGTACTACACTTTGATAGTATATGTATATAATATAAGTGGTAAAATAAATAAATGTTTGTATTTTTCTAATTTCTATTTTATTGTTCACATAAAGATACACAGATAGTTGTAATGTCTAACAAATAATCTATGAAACATAATATATGGTTTGTTATCGTTCGAACGCGTAAAAATGATATCACTCAAACTAAAATCTATAGTTTGTTGTCGTTCTTACACTCTGGCTGAGTAAAAAATTGGAACTAGGTCTGCTGTATAGTTGTAGGTGTTAATAGTGCAACTAGTCATTGAATATAGGTCACTAATATAACTGCGGATGTGTTAAATTTGAATTCAATAAAATCATTGTAGGTTAACGATGCAAAACGTTTTTTCGATCGAAGACGGTCCGTCGGCACATTATATTATGTCTATACAAAATAATTCTCGATTTTGACTAAATGTTGTAAATATTTTAATTGCAAACGATTATAATTAAAAAAATTGCATTGGTATACGTCCCAAAGTATATTTTCATTATTTTTTTATTTCTGTTAGAATATATTTCGTCTATAAATACCTCAAACTGCAGTTTCCGAATAAAACAGTCTAGGAAATGCTAATAATATAATAAATATATGATAAAAATCTAAATTCTTTATACAATTATTTGCTTTGAATTACAACAAAATTACAAAATTATTATTTTCAAAAATTGGAGTCCATGCACTTAAAATATACTCGTTATTTATACATCGTTAAAATATACTACATTTTTCCACGGTTACAAACTAGATAGAATTTACAACCTGGAAACCTTCATCGCAATGTTAAAGACTGCAGTATGTATTTTTTTCTTCCTCAAAAATAGTATCTTTAAACATAATAAACAAAAATAAAATTAATATAAACACACATCGTTGAAAAACCGATAAATTCATCTCTCCGCTATTGTAAAAGAATCTAAAATTTTGTCATCTGAATAATATACTCGCTCGCGTTATCTCGAAAAAGAGACATGCACTGTGATGGTGTCCACATGTGCCGTGGCCCGTCTCGATAACCGTCTTATACATAAAGTATATAATATATTATTATATTCTGGTGTAGTGTGACAAGTAATAAAAATGGGCGCTCGACCCTATATACAAAGTAAAAACCCTATATATATATTCAGTAATACACCCAACACCTCACACACACTCTCACGTCATATAATGAATATTACGCATATATATACTATATACGTGGAATATATATCGACCGAACTGTACGTCGCGTACGAACAGAAAACGTGTTTGAAAATTTTGTGGCAAAAAAAACCACCTTAGGATACTTAATTTAAGCGTGTGTGTGTGTTCATCAAATATGTCGGGTCTTGAACAAACACGATATAATAATATTATATTGTATAATAAATGTATACGGAATAGAATATAATATATAATACGTATGTATAATATACGCACGTCTTATTGTGTATCGCAATGTATATATATAAACACTAGCTGATCCCGCGCACTTTGTTGTCCGTAAAATATGACAACTATTAAAAGAATTGTAATTGTTTAACTCATTTTGTGTGTAACTCGCTGCAGTAGGTGCAACTCAGCCACCCTGGTAGGCAATCCGACTACGTCGGATCGCGGTCAACGCCAATGAGCGGCTGTATGTGCAAAAATTCGATTTGATATGCATGCTTGTACCTGATTTGCCCGATTAACCTTTGGAAACCAATAGGAATAATAAATACTTATTTCTACTAATTATTTCTCCTATAACCTGCAATAGCAACGATTTATAAACCAAAGTGTCCATCGTAAATCTCAAAATCCCTGTTTGAGCATACCTGGTCCAATAGTGAATGCAAACCATTCAAGTACCCCTCCTTTTTTCTATTTTATTATTTATTTATTTACTTGGTTTCCATAGTAATTATGAAACACTCAATAATATTTAAATCAATATAATCGATTAATATTCGATATTATCGAATAATATTTTTCACGTTAAAAAAAATTGAATTTTTCCTAAATTTTCTTTCGTAAGAACCTTCTCACGGTAATTACAAACATCTTAAAAAAAAATTGAGTCAAATCTGCCCAGCCGTTCTCAATTGATGAATTGTCATACATTTTTGGCTCCATTGTTTTATATATATATATAGATATATTGTACAATATATTTAATTATTTGTTTATTTGGTTCATACGGACGTAAAATCAATATAACATATCTCTAAATGACTAAATAGTTCACAATTAAATCAACATTGTACATATTAGCCCATTTTACAATACGATAAATCGGAAAATATGACTTTAAATTGGTTGTTGCTAAAGTCAAATAAAATAATTCTACACATATTAAAGAAAGACTTAAATTACATAAAGAAACCTTAAATTTAATCATGGACAATATAATTCAGGGCTATCAATCAAATTATTGATTATAGTTTACATAAAAAATTTAAGTCCACTGTTTTTCTTTATACTTCTAAAGTAACTAAGTTAAAAAAATTAAGTAATGGCGTATACAGTGAATGTGGTTCTGTATATATTTGACAGTTTATGGAAACAAACCGTAGAAATCTATTTTGAATAGCCTCTATTTCTTTAATTAAACCTAATTGATAAGGAGACCAAAGAGTGGAATTATAATCAAAATGTGCTAATGTTGATATATGTATGTATTTAAATCAGAGGTTATATTAAAAAATAATTATTAATGCATACATTATAATATTTTATTTATAACGATATTCGATAGGTACATATATATATATATATATTATTGATAACTCCTTTGTTTATTAAGTTAGAGAATCGATCAAATGCCATAAACCTTCTCAGCAATGAGCTCTTCAATTAAAAAAAAAAATCATAACGATCCGTTCAGTAGTTTCCGAGAACATAGGCCTCAAAGGTTTTCATTTTCACATTTATATAATAGATATTATAATATCAAATACATATAACATTATACTCGACGGTAGAGCGTTGTCTGGTGCGAGTGCAGTTTATACCTGTACATATTATGTAGTATATATTAGGTATATATATATATTATATTGTATAGGTAAGGCAGGTTTATAACACATGTTATAAGAATAATAATTCGCGAGGTATAGCTTAATATGCTCCGAGGGGTACAGGGGTGGGCATCATGTATATACCGTATACATAAATATATATGTTATGAGGCGTATAAATAATGTGCGATGCGTATATTCGTATGTACATAATACATAATATACATATATATTATATAGGAAGGTAGGTACACTATCCGAGTTCACACCTGTGCGAGATTGCACCTGCTGCGCGCCCTAGTAAAAATATATTTATATAAAAAAAAAAATAAGTTATATAATAAAAGGGTCGAAAAACCCGAACCGTATGATTTTTCGACTCCCTCGCTTTTCTCCCCATTGTGTTCGAAACGCGGATTTGTCGAACAGAGTATCGCGTAGTATTATATAGATACGGTGAAAGATTCGAAATGGGCACACACACACACAAACGCCGCTGTGCACATGAACACGTATATATATATATATATAAATATAATAGTATAATAATAATAATAATATGTACGTACACGACTAGACGTTTAAGGATCATTTTTGGGCGGGTTTCGTTCCCCTTTTATTTAATTTTTTTGTGTTTTTATTTTTATTCAACTCGCACGTCCTTCTCGGCGTGCTCGCCTATAATAATATATATATATATGTATAATGTACAATGTACATAGTATTATATTATATTATGCGTGCGCAGAGAAATGAGAACCTGTATTTCGTACGCAGGAAAAGGGTCGTCCGCATCTAATAATATAATATCGGTATTATATTATAGTCCTACCCCCGCGTATCATATTATGACGTCCACCACCTACGACCTATAAACATCATAATATTATGTGGGGGTACGTTTTAATTTGTATCGCGTGGCAAATCCGTCTCCTCCGCCGTGGTGTATCTGCGGTAATATTATACTCGGATTTCGGAGGAGTCGGTCGGCGGCATGATTTAAGACCCGCATTGCATAAGCCAAATAAGAAAAAATCCAAATGTGGAATTCGGTCACCTCTCAAAGAGATCTTTCCGAATGCATGCCGTGTACAATTTTACATATTATAATATATTAATATCATGACTTTGTTTTTTGTTTTTCATAGGATGAAAAATAAATCAATTTGACATTTTCCTTCCCGCTTTTTCAGACTTAGGACTGGCGTGGTTATAATATCACACATTTTTAAATAACATATTCAATTTAGATGTTTTAATAAAAAAAATTATAAAAATTTAATATTTTAGGTACTACCTACCTATTTTGGTTGGATTAGGCGTTATATTGTTTATATTGTCATTTGTCATATCCAACGCCATAATAACTATTACCTTATACCTACATTATTTTAGTATTTATTTACAATATATATTTCATTATTTTGAAATTGCGTCATAAATAAAAATACTTAAAAATATTATTGTGATATGATTTTGTAATTTTAAAATTAAAACATTGGACATGCAATTTAAGTATATTTATTTTTTTTGTGATGCGATTCGGGTGCACCACAATACCCAAGTTGAGCTACTCAAATTGTCGAGATTTATGTTTATTGTATGTACTTTTGTGTGGACAACAGGACAACTCACTGTGCTCGGTCCTGCCGATGCCGCCAAGATAATAACTAATGATGTATTCCCTCGACGTACACCTACAAATATTATATTATTATATACTCGCCGATCGTAATATGATTATCGGTATTATTATTATATTGGCCGGTTCCCATTAATTTAGCTACAAATAATAATTGGTGTGTCTGTGTGCTTATAGTAAATAATATATATATAGGTACCGGCGATGTGCACCTACTGAATGCGTAATCCTAAATAACCAGTGGCGGCGGCAGTGGCGTTAATAATGCGTCGTACATAATATTATTACGATATCGTGATCCTCTCTGCAGCGGTGCACACCGTTTGCATGCGTGAACGACACAGTTCGGTACAGTGAAAACGAACCGTTGTTACAAATCCATACTTAGAAATGCTATACACAATGCGAATCACCAATTATGTGTGCTCACGTCCTTTTTCTTCACTTATTTTTAGCGTTTATTATTGAAAATCTGATTTTTGGAATTTTGGAAATTTGGTGTTTGACTTGAGAGGCGTGTTCTGTGGATCTATGGAGATGCTAGATGCAGACTATGTTTTTCAAGAGAAAACCTCTCATTTTTACTGTAAATTAAAAATATTATTATAGCAGATCATTTTTTATAGAATTTCGACGAATCAAAATCAAAATTCGGATGAGTAGGATAATTATAGGTTCGTACTATAATAATGAGTTTAGAAGATAATATATGGTGATTTGAAATATTTATAAGAAGTTTATAAGAAATATTGATCTATCAACATTAATCATTTGTAAAAATGGTTACATAATGTTGAAAATACAAGATCTAATGTTACATCTATTTTATATTTTTGTACAACCATTTTTAAGTACTATTACTTATTTACTTATAGCATAAACATTTCAATAACAGAGATACTACTCGTTTGAATTTTGAATTAGGGACATCAAAATTATGCAATAATAATTTCAGTAAAAAAGTGGGTTCTTATTTAAAGAAAGTAGTTTATATCACCACAGGACATTTTCAAGTGGTACAAAAAAATCTCAAGACACAACTAATAATATAGTCTTTAAGTATATTTAAAAATTCCAAAATTCGTTATTAAAGGAATCAATGGAAGACGACCATGCTTAGTGAATCATCCTGTATATCATATTATAATATATTTATGTTTATACTGGAGCAAATACGATGTAGCAAATTTTCGTTCACCAGTTTCAATAGTGTATTAGTGTGCTGTTAGTTTTGATGTTAAAGTAAATTGACTTATTATAACATTTAAAGATAAGATTATTATCTAGGGCACGACGTAGGTTTTTATTGATATCATTATTTTTAAGTAAGTTATGACCTTTTGAAACCTTAAATTTTAAAATGATCATTACTGAATATTATATTATAATATTATCATACATCAAGAAGAAAACACTCATCATCTCGAGAAGTATGAAAGTTTTTAGAAATATTTTTTTTACATAATTTAAAGTCATTACAAAATAGAATTATTTTAAAAATAATTTTATTTCATAAATGTCTATAGTTTTCGAAATAATAAGTGTCTAATTGTTAACAAAATCACTCGGTTAATATT
Source organism: Nasonovia ribisnigri (assembly GCA_027563435.1). Classification (NCBI taxonomy): domain Eukaryota; kingdom Metazoa; phylum Arthropoda; class Insecta; order Hemiptera; family Aphididae; genus Nasonovia; species Nasonovia ribisnigri. The sequence continues at coordinate 42,548 of JANEHU010000467.1, forward strand.
ATGTATAATGCATACTTTTGACATAATATACCTACATTGTATTATTATAAGTTTCAGGAATCTTCACTGCAAGCAATATGTCATTATAATCATACATCGACATACGATCGGCATTTAGTTTTAATTTCAAACATTTTATCTAAAAATCGTAAGTCTGAACTCAGGCATTTTTGTTATGTTTCAGTAGCATAACATTTTGTATTCTTAATACCATGTACAAAACTATAATAATGGTGTCGATAAGGTTTTAATGTGAATCTTGGATAGTCACTAAACTTTAGTACCTATGACTGTTTTTGGTTACTTCGATTGAAACCGATAATGAACTAAACGATAAAAAATAAATAACTAAATCTGATATCATTATTTAAACATACCAATTTTATAGTATTAAGCGGTTCATGTAACGTTTTTTTTTATTCTTTGTTATAAATACGTATTATTGTTGTCGTGAAATGCATAATTATTATATTTTACAGACTGAGATTCAGACAGACAGGGTAGTGTGAGGGGGAGATAATAATATAAATAAATAAAAAAAACGTTATACGTATATTGTATACTAACTACTAAGCGTAAAAATATTTTACTTCTATACCTACATAAAACAATATTTTGGTGGTATAATAATATAATAAATTACAGATTACATAGTGTCCACATGTTTGCAGCTCGCTCTTCGATGTACCACTGTGGTTTATACCATTCGGCATTTATAGTAATATTCTTTGAAACGCAGATTCGTACAATAATTCGTTCGTAGTCGTAATAATATTATCATTACGCGAGACAGCGGTATATATTGGTCACGGAGTCCATCTCTCGTACATAAACTGCGCTTACATTATAATATTATTATTCTGTAGTATAATATTATGTTCCATGTATATGCATTGTATATTTATATTTATTATTCCGCGCCGGCTGAAGTGAATATTGTATACATATATAGGTACATAATCGCACAGAAAAAAATGTTGTTTGATTGCATCATAATAATTAGATATAAAATAAATACAAATATCACGTGAATGTGTGTGTGTGTGTGTGTGTGTGTGTGTGTGTGTGTGTGTGTGTGTGTGTGTGTGTGTGTGTGTGTGTGTGTGTGTGTGTGTGTGTGTGTGTGTGTGCGTTTGAGTGTGTATAGGTAGTGTTTACAACCTGGCAACAGTTCAACGCAACGGTTTGTCGAATCATATTTTACCTGGTCACAGACACACGAATGAATATATGGTTTTTAGGCCATATAAACAAACTGCGAACGACATGAAACTGTAAAAAATATCTACGAGCGTGGTTCGATAAATAAAAGTATAAAATATATATGCGTTGAAAAAAAAATATGACCTATTAACTAGCCCAGTAGTAGTAGTAGTAGTAACTAGTGGTAGTGCGCACTTAGCACGCTCGACGGCGTTGATAAAAACACGAAAAATTAAATAAAATATAAAAATCGGTTGAAACATATTAATAATATACCTAGACTGACTAAACTGAACGCAGACTGCAGTTGCATTGTCGAGTTCGTTGACTCTGCTCTGCGACTACAGCGAACAGTAATAATAATAATAATTATCACCAATCGAGCGAATAATGCGACTCGGCCTGAGCAGTAATAATAATAAAAATAATAAGGTAATTTGATCGCGAGAAAAAAAAAAACTCGAAAATGTTTCGGTGCACGTGATAATAATAATTGTCATTTAGTTGTACGCGCTGTGTATGTGTAAGTCTATATAATAATAATATAATAAATGCATATTATTATAATAGAGACAGTTTGTTCACTGCGTTTAAATGTGCAGTACGGCGCCCGATCCATCTCTCTCTGCCTCTTTCCGTCTGTCCACCTGTCTGTCTCCGTCACTCTCTTCGCTTTTCATAATATATTACACCGTGCAACATAGTCGTGGATAGTTAAGGTTTAGTAGAGACTCGACTAAATTTGTTTTCGCTCTATACCCTGCAGTGTGCCCCCTCGACGAACCGACTTGACCTGGACGGGAGCCAAGAGTCGACGAGAGAATATAATATAGGCAGACGAAATAACAAACAACAATAATAATAATAATAATAACAGGCAGCCCAGAGAAGTCGTCATTGGTCCCGCGAGAATATTTTACTAATAATATAGTATAATAAACATTAATATGATGTAGGTATATTATACACGACATGTGTCGTACATCTATACCTATATAATTGTATATAGGTACCTATATATATAAAGCAACTCGAAGTATTAATGATAAAATTAAAAATACACGAATCGCTCAGCGCGCGCGTCCTGATAACTAATGAATTCAACAAGACCGTCTCCGGACGACTGGTTTTTTTTCGTATATTATTCTTATATTTTCATTTCTCCCCCCCCCCCTCCCTCACCACAATCGATCGGTTATTTTTTACCGCGTTTTACACACACATACACACGCACGAACGCAGTTGAATATATTAGCAGTTTTTTTCATCTTTTCGAGTTTTGTATATTATAATATATTATTATATTATACTCATATATTTTTTTTCTTACCTCTCTCACCCGTCCCACTCACCGCGCCCGTCCCTGCATATACAGTATTATTGCATGTGTAAGTGTGTTTGTATAATATACTCACACTCCGTAGCGGAGTCTCTCGCGGCGGTCACTCTCTCTCGGTCGCCCCCCCCTCACTGCTCCCGACCGCAACCTCTTCCCGCCCAACCGAGACTACTCCGCTGCAGCATCGCGGCCGTCTATCTCTCGCCTTCTCTCCGGGCGACGCGGCTACCGGTGTTACGCCGCGCACACTATCACTGGGCCGTACCTCTTTATAATATAGAAATATATATATATATATGTGTGTGTGTACGTGTATACATACCTATATGTATTATAGGTACGCGTCGTATAATATAATATAATATAACATGTATCGCGTATAACATAGGTACCTACGACATATTGTACAGGATTTACCTCGCGGCGGATGGGTTACCGCTGCGACCGAACGCCGATACATCCGGTATATTATTATAAACCCCGAAACGTCGTCGTCGCGTCGTCGCGTAGTTTTATTGAACATAATAATTATCTCTCCTCATCGGCCGGCAATCGGCATGACATATAATTATTATTTTTAATTTTTTTAACGAACTATTCGTTATAGGTTGTTAGCGTACATACGTTCGGTTTTGTCGCACATATCATAATTATTATTAATGTTATTACTATAATTACTTTACCTGATCCTAAACGGCGTTGCAAATTTTCACAAGAAAATGTATATAAATTGTTATATTAATATTTAAGATATTTTGAAATGATTTTTTTTTTATGGTAAAGAAATCATTGGTGTATTTAAATTTTTAATTATACTGGTATAACGCTAGCCAGAAGTCTATAAGATTGTGTTAAAAATGATGATAATTAGTTAGGTTCTATTTTCCTATACCCTAACCTAAACTTACCTAACGAATAATATTTTAATATTTTCTTTCATTGTTATGTTTACAATATCGAATCGAATACCTTGATAGATAGTTTATAGGAAAATATCATTGCGAAGCTATTACCAATGATAATAGTTGCTATTATCTAACTATATTATTACTAATATTATTAGTTTGTTATTACCTATTTATTTGTACAAGATTTAAATGAATGACACTTAGAATTACATAGCCTATCTGTTTTTCGACACTTGCATTTATTTGTTTTGCAACCCTGTGTACAAGTACACCGAACATATCCTTGTCCCCCTAAATTAGAAAAGCAGCGGGCTGCTTCTCGCAATGAAATTTAATTACCAGGTACGTCTTCGATCTGTACAAATTTTCCTTTACAAATCGTAAATTGGTTTCTACTGTACAGTTGTTGCAGTTTTCCTTCGGTCGTACCGATTTCGTAGAAGTTATCTTTCACTGAAATATAGGTATTTTAAAATGTTAATAGTGATATAATATATAATTTAATAAATTATTATTACCTGACATAATCACGCCAAGAACACATCTGAAGATCACTTCGTGCTCTATCTACATCAGGAATTTTAACGCCGACTGACTCCCAAACATTTCCTATTGACAAAATCGTTTTTCGGACATTTTCGTCATTTTTTTGACTTGAATTTTCAGATTATTTAATGACTCATTCCTGTTTTGGTTGATTGATGTTTGTATTGCTTTTGTTTGTTTTTCAATTATATTTTGATCTACATTAGATTGGTCGAAATCTTAATTATTGTTCATATTATATTGTTGACTGATTTTATCAAGACAGCTATTAATTTTATCATTCTGATATGGACACATATCAATATGGGAAAACTATGATTCTTAAATAGGCAGTAGTGCAGTACGATAAATAACAAAAATAGTCATAGTTTATTATAAAATGTCACTGAATTTAATTTATAAAAAAAATACCATAATGATATTAGTTAATTTTTTTAAATTTATTATTATTAATATATTCATAATATAAGATTATACAAGCAATAATAAAATTATAATTTATAATAAAAATAAACAATAGTATAAGATGCTAAAAAAAAATATCACGGTTCACATTGCCCTAATTGCGTCCCAAAGATATCAACGAAAAAAGGTCTAATCCGTATTGCGGCCCGAGTTTATTTTGGGTACAGACGAGTTGCGGCCCGGTTTTCTAACTCTAGATAATTTAATCTTGACTGATAAAATATAATCACAATATAATGTAGATACCAATAAGTACACCTTAGTCTCCGCTTTACTACCGCTAAGAACGTTCCGTCGCTTTTCTGTGTATTTTAATTTATTTATAATGTCGAATGTTGAGATTTTGAATGAAATTTTAAGTGAAAAAAATCGTAGTATATAATATGTAATCGATGGATATATAAATTTCGTTTCCATAAAAATTTAAAAAATGATTGAAAAAGAAACATTTATTAAAAATGCTATATGAAACGGTTAGAAGAAAACCAAATTGACAAATTTGAATTTATACAAATACTATCATACAAGTTTTTACCAGTGTCATAATACCTAAGAATTTTACTAAATTATACTAACATTCTTAACTTCAATAAATATCATAAACGTTTTTACCAGTGCCGAAATTTTTTAATAAAAACAAAACATTTTAATGTCAAAAAAACTTTTTAACCTTTATAAATATCATATATGTTTTTACCAGTGCCAAAATGTTTAAATAAAAACAAAACATCATTTTTAACCTACCTGCAGTATCTACTGATGCTACAGATAGTCCTAAATCTATATAAAAATGTGAAGGAAAATGAAGCTTTTTACATATAACATATACATATTATTTTACTTATTATTTCGAGCCGCAATTCGTATGCACCCCAAAAAAACTCGGGCCGCAATTCGGAAGAAATAGTTACCGCGAGACGCAATTAGTAGCCACCCCCGGTCAGGACCACATTGACCAGACAAGTGTACATTTCCCGCGGTATTCCACATTTCCCGTAATAGATACACGATCAAAATAATTGTTTCTAACCGATTTTTCGTAAGATTTTCGTTATTATGGTTACTTATTAACAAAAACATATGTATGATTCATAGATTTTCTTGTCGAGGAAAAATATCGAGTAGCGTGCTATGGTTTTTTTACCATTATTATTGACTATTATAATTACCTACTATTTTGTCAGTGTTCTTAAGTTATTATTAAAAGGTACAAACTAAAATCGTAAATAAATGTTTATATATTGTTTTTGGTTTCACTTATCACCGTATCTGTGGTATCACACCTTAATTACGCATGTAACCACTTTGATAACTAGTATGCTCTTCGATTTTACTTGAATAAATGGAGTGTTCCATTCATGTAGATACTTCTTAATATTATCTATGGCAGCAATGACAGCATAATAATATAATATTATATCATATTTTATATAGGTACCTATCGTATATTAGTATATTACATACGCAAAACCTGCTTATATGTTGATATAATATAATAATAATAATAATAATAGAAATAATATTGTAGTATGGCCTATATAATATTACACGTTTATTATTGTACCTATTTACTATAATATATCACACTGAACTCGTTTATGCGTTGCTCGCAGACGTCGTCGTGTACTTTAGCTGCTGCTGTCGGCCTATCAGAATAACAATATTGGCACCTTGTAATTGTTGAACACGTGCAGCAGTGATTAAGAAACCATTATAATATACATCCTACACATTATATTATAGGCGCACAAATATTATATATTGGTACTGTTGTACACAAGTATAGATACCTTCGTTACGCACACGACGTGTTCCCGATTTAGAAGGTTATAATAATATTAGAAGGTATATTAAATCGCGTCGCTCTATACGATGTACGGGACTGAAATAATCGAGAAATAAATGAAATAAATTACATATACACACATAGGCCATAGCCCGCACATGGTAGGTCGTATAGGTACCTATATAGTTTTAGGAGTATACGAATAATGAACATCGTGTTCAACGGGCCTATGTATATATTATGCTGTAGGTATACGTACAGTTATTTATGTAATCGTTTTTCCTTTATATACTTACCGATACCCATAGCGATAATAATCATCGTAATTTTCATTTTTTTTAATCGTAAATTTACAATTATTTATTTTGACACGATATGCGCGGCAGGCTGTTGTAAGTTGTTGTACTATTATAGTTTTAACACACTTTTGAAGTAAGTACGAATTCGAATAAATAGCGTCCCTGAAACGAGTCTTGTAAATACGATCAAGGAAAAATAATGCTACACATCGTAAATCTAAAGATTAAAATGCGGCGTAGTAATAAACCTGCAACAGTGCAACGTATATAAATAAGTATAAATAACTAATATAATATTGTCCAGTAAAATCGTTGACAACGTTAATCACACCGATGATTTTTAGTGGCAAAAACATGATTACACGCAGACAGAGTAGAACTCGCCTGGTTTTGGAGTGAAAACACCTATTTTATAAAACAATAGAAGAGAACAATACTCCGCAGGGACCCGCTGCATCTTTTTTAACAATATTATCAATTAAATTGTTTGAAAAGTTCAATAGGTAATTTGAAAGTATTATTATTTCTTAACAACGTACCTAGTCCGAGTGTCAAATTAGGAAAATAAATAATGTTATAAAGTATGAGTGCAAAAGTGTTTTTTTTTTTTGTTCGCCGAAATTAATTTCAGCATAATGTTATTACATTAAAATACAGGGAGACGACGAGGACCTATACTAACCCGTGTGTACTCGCAGACTAAATTTAGGCACCGATGAAACCGGTTGTTGTTCTAAAAATAAACGATGCGGCTGGTAGGTACTTGAGAAAAAAAAAAAAAACTCTCGCCCGTTAATTGGTAATATCCACGGACGTTGTAAATATCCCATAATTAAGCGGTACCCGTGTGTTATTATAATGTAAAAATTTTCTAAATAAACTCTTCGCGTGTTGCCGTTATAGTAATAATAGTAAGTGTATTATATTGTATTATTGCGGGACGTGCGCGCGCCGCGGACGAGACCCGCGAGACGGCCGACCGCTGCTACGGCGGCGGCCGATGCGAATTTCACGCCAATTTACATCGGCCGATAATAATTATTAACGACCGCATTAATCAAGTTGGCCAGACTAGGAAATGTGTGTTGCGCGTACACTATAAAACTCGGGCCCGAGGCAGAGGCGGTTTATTTTACAACCATCGCGCCGGCGGAAGACGCTTCCCATCGCGGACACGTTTCGATAACACGACTAGCGCCGAAAATACGCGAGTCGCTTCTCGATGAAAGTCATCGTCGAATTCCGTCCGCGTCGGGAGGTGTAACGATATAATATCATTCGTATCGACGTTACAATATTGTAAGCCCGCGGGGATGGCACTGTGAGCGAGTGACGGCCACCCCCCCCCCCCCTACACATTTTTTTTACTGACAATTTGGTTTCTTGAAGTAACAGGTGGTAATAGTGTTCTACTTCTCCAAAATCTAGAGAAAAATTCAAAGGCCGCCCCCCCCCCCCCAACACTACCAAAAAAAAAAAAATGTCATGGCTACAGTACTGCATTGTAATATGATATGCAGACTCCCCACAACTCGACTTCAAATCGTCTGCTGATCAAGATGGTTGCATTGCGGTAATCTTGTGTTTTTGTCTAAATGATCAACTCCACGATTCATAGAAGCTTCAGCTGCGTATAAGCGTATTATTGGGTGATATCAATTTCCTTGTCCTCTCCTCGGAACCTTGGCTATTTCCATTCCTTTTTTATTCCCATTTGTCCTATTCACGTTTTCTGAAAGTCAATCCTTCGTACATAATGCATAACCCATCATTGTTCATATGATTAATTATTATTATTTATGAGTAATAATAGTTATAATTTATTATAAATATTGTTAATATTATTATTATAGTGTTCAATATCATTTTCTTACTATTTTTCAGTTTTCTTCATAATCGTTTCGTTACATTTACACATTTTTAAATTTGCTAGATTAGCTTCAACCTAATATATAAAACAAACCCACTGCTTCAGTGTCAGTGATTTTTGTACTAAAAAAGATATAACTCTGTAACGATTTCAGTATACGCTGCGAAACTCATGGACGGCGATGTTACATCTTGTATATTACTCGACAGTTTGGACCTAATATTAAATATTAACTGTCCTTGATATGTCACTGTATGTCTGTTCCTATCTACTTACTAGCTGCGCAGGATTCTGGATGAAGTTGCTTTTGTACGTCGTAGTAGTTGTGAGGAAGACTAATAGTTAATTTTAGTTGGAAAGAAACAACATTAATTAAGTTTGACCGTACATGTTATTATTCAATCAAAATCCGTGTTGTTTACACATAGTTCACCTACAATATCACGCCCAATATCATAGATATTGCAATTATTGTTCATAACTTTTCTATAAGCTATATAATATGTTTAAATTTATATTTTTATAAATAGATTTGTCTTATACACTATTTTTATAAATTATAATCAAAAATGAATGATATTATATACAGCGTATAAAGTCCTATGAATCTATATATTATTATAATTTAAACGCCTTTCATTAAAAATAATAAGTATATTCTTACTACGTAATATAATACATGTGTAGGAATCATTATTGACAGCTTTCGATTATAATACACCATATATATATACGTTTAATTGCGCGTGTCTATAAGGTTTTAAGAAAATAATAATAATCGTGTATTATTTTCCATGCACATTCGTTGGCCGGTGCAAGATCAATTTCAATAAAGAAAAACCTGTAAGGACTTGGGCGCATAGGAGAAAAATAGTTTATACAAATCGTGCTTATATAATATTATATAGGTAAGTATATTATGGTATATTGGTAGCCCCTCTGCCACGACCGGTTGACACACGAGTACACGACGTGAGCAGCTCGCCTATATTATAACCCCGTCCTGAATAATATCGAGTTAACACGAGTTTCTAGTAAAAAAAAAAACTGTTGAATCATTTTTTTTGGTTTTTTATTATTCTTTTATCGTATAGGCGGCGTTATGTTACGTATCGTATAAACTACTCGCGGACAATTCCTCGTGCCACTCCACGCCGATGGTTCCGAAAATTATGAAATAAAATAATACATTCGTCGTTCGTTGTACATATAATATGCAGATGTGTACATGATCACGTGATTCGCGTGAGTCCTTCGTCATTCTGTGGCTGGGCAAAAAATCCTTGCTCAATAATCAAACCCGACCTTTGCCGACCTATGAGCAACAGGTTTCGGGAGATGTAACGTGTCGGAGGATGACCGCTATAATTATTGGCCACCATCACCCTCGCCCTTCGTACGATATAACAATGTGTGCGACGAACTAATCGACGGCGATTTCGGTGGTGTGCCCACGCCAAAAGTCTTGCAAAGGTCACGGCAGATGCGATCTGCGGTAACTTATATAATGTATAATCTTATCACACAGCTGACGACGAGCCACTCGCTGTGTCACCGCTGCGGTTAATGATAATAATTAATCATATTTTCGAGGTCAACCCCGTTTTCGCGCTTTTCGGGGGTGGATCTACGACGTTTGTTGGTGATGACTAATGTGGAGTAACGTTATCGATTGTTGCACATAATAATAAATTGTTGATTTTTTTTAAGGATCTTCAGATCGCTGTAAAAATCATACAATTGACTTATCGACAAGAAAACCCATATTATATACATCAACCCCCGCAGTCAGCACTCACGCCTATATATATATATATATTATATTCGCTATGTATAGTATATTATATTGCAATGCTATACAAACACCTAGCATATTGTTATATCACAGCAGTCGTGTCTCTCGCATCCCGAGCCCGAAATCTGCAGGTCTGGTCAGGTCAATTCAGGTCTGGTCAGGTCAAATCTGGTTTGATCAGATCAAGCCTGAGCTGGTTGGTCCGACGACGAAATCGTCGAATATTCTTCACGACATTTTTTCGGTCGGCGAACAAAACTGTTGACTAGCGGCAGCATACATAATATTATAAATAAAAATAGTCTTATCGTAATATCGTGATATTCCTAATTCCTATCGTAATATTATTATACTTAAACACGTTGACCTAAATATATTATTATACTTTGGCTGTGACGCTTATTACGTTTCGAGTTCGTATCCTACGTCCATAACGACCGCGCGGCGCAGCGATATCAGCATATCATGAGAGCAGCTTACAATAATTTTAAATCCTCGCGATAGCTGCAGCGACGCGAAATCCGAACATTACCACCACCAGTATAAGTAAGAAACCTCCTCCTATAACGTCATAACCTTCGGCGAGAGTTTTATCGTTTAGCTTTTTCTCTATCCGTCGAGAGTGTAATAATATATATTATTATTGATATTATTAGTATTTAATATTTATATTATAAATTGTTATAATCGGATATTCACTGCAGGACCTCGCGGTGCAGCTGGCTGCTGTGCCAACGAAACGTCAGCCGCGACGTCTCGTGACGATGTCGCGTATACGCGTATAATAATAGTAATAATAATAATATTAATATTATGCTTACGGAATAAGAAGAGCGAAGGAGGAGGGGATAACCCCGCCAACGCCGTCGCAGTCATAGTAAATAGTAAATAATAATAATAATAATTGTAGCAGCAGTAGTACTGTAATATTATTATTATTATTAATTACAACTTCTCCGACCGTATGATAATGTTAATATAACAATATATACAGAGTGATCAATTAAACGTAAGACACTAGTTATTTGAGAAAACACTTACGTTTTTTGAAAATATTTCTTTAACGTGATATAAATAAGTCATCGCGAAACCAAAGTTTTTGGAAAAAGTACAGTTGTTATCGTCAAAACAATTATAACGATGGAAAAATTGTACGTGTAAAATGTTGCAGTTTTCTAACGACGAGTTTTTAAATCAATTGTAATAGTTTTTTTTTTTGAAACTGTGACTGATGAGTGTCGTGTCTCGCGTTAAATCGATCACTCGGTATATACCGTGATCGGTCATCGACGTGGGTGCGGGTCGGGTCCCCCCCCCATCCACATCTCGCTGTACGGTTCATTTTTGTTTATCGACTTATTATTATTATAATATTATTATTATTCCTCTTTTAATCTCGCCATTACGCAGAACGACAATAATAATAGCTCGTAAACTCAAGGCAACTGAAGCGCAGACGACACACGCACAACACACACACACACACACACACACACACACACACACGCACACACGCACACACACACACACACACGCACACGCACGCATGCACACACACGCAAGTACACACAAACACACACGCACACACAAACACACGCGCGGCGCGCTCTCCGAGAGACCGTTCCCCTCGGCCGGCGATTTTTCCGCGCAAACCGGTTTCGTGATCGCGCGCGCGGGCGTTTATAATATTATACGCGTGTGTGCACGGTCGACACTCGCCAGAAAACCCAAATCATTAAACCAGTCTAGCAAAACCACTAGGTATATACCTAATACACCTATATAATATTCTATACCGTATATATTATATTATATTATATTATATTATACAGGTAGGTATATATAATATTGTAATGGTATTATGTTATTATTGTATCCAACGGAGGCCACTGCGCATTATATTATACCGCGATCACGGTTACAACTTACGATAATGTAATAATATTATTTTTATCGACCTGTATATTATAGTGATTTTTTTATCTGCTCTCTCCCCCCCCCCCCATCACTTACTCTCTCTCACTCTCTCTCACTCTTATTCTTTTCCGTTTCCCCTACGGTTCTTATTCCGCGTTCTATCCGCGCCCGGGAGCACTCAATGATTTATCTCGACGCCTGGAAATCGATATTATTGTTTTTAGCAGTAGATGTATGACGGAACAATGAGACTTGTAGGTCCCGTAATTTGTGTATTATATTAATATTATTTACAATATATTTACTATACTTATTATCGACAGTAATATTATAATCGTTACAATGTTACGATTCTCGAAGTGATCGTGTTAAATCTACAATTTTTTTACAACCAAAATAGTATATGAATATTGTTCGGGGTACATCATTTTGTATACTCGTTTGCACACAGTCGTTACGTTGCATTATAATAATTGTCGTAATTTTTAAAAATATATTAATTCAAAATTAGTTGAAAACAAAATAAAAATTAAAAAACAACAATTACAGTGGTTTAAGAAAATACTATTTTTCATCATTAACCGAAATAATATTTGTTTAAACGGTTTTTTTTTTTTTTGAACAACGTAATACGCCCACAGAATATAATTTGTTATAAAAATAGTTAAATTACATAGACACGAAAATGCTTTCACGAAAATCAGTATCCTGCTGCATTTGAATCACCGTTACATTCAACTCAATTCAAGACCATAATAATATAATATATAATGCGAACAAAATGTTCACAAACTTGCTGCTACCTATATTGATAAATTGTTATGAATTTTATTTAGCATAGCAGTTAATCAAACGATGCCGTAAATTATACCTACATTATCTAAAGCCCCATACACTTCAAACAATTTGAGCAAAATCTGTATTTGCCCAAAAAATTTCTATCCCGACCGAAATACCGATCAAACAATAATATCGTGCAAACCTCAAACCGGGCCCATACACTCTTAAAATGTGTGCACAAACACTGGTTGCGCAAATTTGTTTGAAGTGTATGGGGCGCTTTGTTGGTATAATTTACGGCATCCTTTGATTAACTGCTATGCTAAATAAAATTCCTAATAAACACCAAAAAAAATCACGATGTCATGTGTATATTATTTATTAACATAATATATTTAAAATAAAACATGCAAATGATTAATGTTATTTTGATAATAATTCCGATAAAATAATTAGGCCAACGAACCAGTCAACAATAACTAATTGCGATTTAGTGGGATAATGTTTACAATAGTACTATCTATTTAATTTATATAACATAATATAATACGTCAGTTCGGTCAACAATGTGTAACGTACTAGTAGGCACTATGGTATAATGTACAATATGATATATGAATAGGAGAATAAAGAATGTTTGAAAAAAAGAATAGTTGTCATATTAAGTAATATTGAAGGGTGGGCGGGAATAACGTGCTATATTATAACATTTTTTCAGTTTTCATGTTTTTTGCGGAATAACGTGCTATATGAAGCAATCTCGATATATTTTAAAAATCAAAAAATGACCAGAATATTTTTATCGTACAGAATAATCGTGTATAAACTTAGAAACCGGCGATTAGTTGACTATTTAAAACGTGCTAGTGCGTTCACAGTAAATCGACGCGACGCTTGACGTGCGGAAAGTAGTGTTACAGTCGAATGTGTAAGAACGTGCAAGGTGCGTTCCAGATAACATTTAAAAAAATGTATAATACATTTTTCGTTTTTAGTTGTTCCTGAACAATTTACGAATTGCTATACAGCACGTTATTCCCGCCCAACCTTTAATTATTATTTTTCTCATTATAATATTATTATATACACATTGAGTGAACATAATATACATATTTTAATATTGTATACTCAAACACGGGCCATGATACGTAAATAAACGATTTATTTAAATTATTATCATAAAAACAATGACAAATATTTCGGTATTTTACACAATGATTTGTAGTATTAATGAACAAACTGTGTCAATTGCCGTACTATTTACAGTATACAATACGTCGTAGGTCATAGGTATAACATATATATAAAGCGTACAAATCGAGAGTATATCCCCACAAACCTAAAAAAACTATGAACTAACTTTTAGGCTATTTATAGTTCGGGTCTTTAGGACGTCTTATATTCTAATTAAATTTTAGTTACTGAATAACACTGATAATATTGTATTATTTCTATGATAAATACAGTAAAACGATAGTCTATTATTATGTCTGCTGCCTTCGTTATTTTTCTATTGTCTATATTATGATATTTCACATACGCTTGTGGGCCGCTAAATATTATTTTTTTAAATATTAATTTATTAATAGTATGCTATGCGTCTATGTACTACAACAAGGCATTTATATATTTAAGTATTTAGAACTTTATCAGGCAAAGTAGAGGTTTTCTGTTATCCTGCGACGGACGACGTCCGTTTTCAATCAAACCTACATCGCACGGTACACAGGATATTATTGTAAGTTGTTATGAGGTGATTTATAAAATGTGATGCTAATGAAACGTAAATGACGCTAATCGGTGTCACATTATACCTAATGGCCGAGCATTTTTTCAGGTACAAGGAATTCGATTAAATTCTTTTAAAGTTTTTACTCGCCACCGCTGAGCGCTGATCCCGCAGTCGATATAATAGTTAAACAAATTCATACAATAGGTACAATAAAATACCTATCAATAATCACTAATGCAGTAATGTCTGATAGGCTAGGTTAAGCCCCGTGTTCAAAATATACTATGACATCGTACATCGAGGGCCCCCCACCATCCTCCCCTTTTTTATAATATTCATAATATCGATCAGATGCAAATCTAAACACCTACATAATTCAATGTTTAACCATTTATTTTTCGTTTTAGCTGGACAAAATAAATATTTCTACACATTTATCACATTTATGATTCTAAACGGATCGATGAATGTACTTATATTGATTTTACAATGACGAGTTTTTTTAGGTGTCTGTGTATATGAAAAAAGTAAAAAAATGCTTTGATTTTTAACATCGAGACGGTTTCTGGTAGATATCTGGTTGTAGATACTGAATACAAATATAGTTTTATACTTCTGGGTGGTTATGTTTGAAAATTCTAAGTACACTTGCGCACTGCAGCAGTTACTATCTAAAGACAGCAATAATGTAATATAATATAACAATACTATAATATATTTGAATATTGAAAAGCCAATAAAAATAATTTACTACGATAAAATACGCTACACCGGCTTCGATAAAATAATTAACGTCACAGCAGAGCAAAGTACAACTGGAATTTTCTCGCGAAAAAAAACAAAAATGTATTCTTAAAAACCTTTCCAGAAGACGATTTGAAAGACCATAATAATAATAATATAATATCGTTGACCGTTGTCATATTATGCACGTTGCTGCAGTATTATTATATATTACGTGGTTTACGTTCCAAACGCATTATGTTTTCCTTGTCCGTTGCTCATTGTGTAACGAATAACGATATTATATTATATTATATTGCATTGTGAAACTTCCATATATACCTAGGTACTAATATACGATATCGGCTCGTGCACTTGTATGTATAGAAGCGTGCGCTGCAGAGATTTCGGCATGATGTCGAACTGGTTCACTATTATATGTCTGAAATCGTATTATTATCAATATATTGCTGAGGAAACGAATTCGAACGACGGCATGACATATGGTCACTTGGGTAATTAAAAAAAAAACAAAACGAATAACGTTTCGATTATGTACAATTCAATATTCATTACACGTACGAGACGTTAAATTTGTTTTATGAAATTGAAATGTTTTTAACTACGCCTATTAAGATAATAGGTATTATAATATAGGTAGCTGCTGGAAAAATAATGATCCGTAAATACGTAAGACGAACTAAAGACGTTTTAAAAAATCTTTAGTAAACGCAACTAAAAGGTTCTTATCAATTCTCAATTTACTGTTTACGGTTTTAAATAATATAGGATGTCAGCATATTTTGTTATTTCCCTCGCACAGCCACGAGCAACATAATATTAATATATAAGCATAAGTTATGCGGCCGCATAGTTCGCAGTGCCTTAAATCCGCCCCTGATTATACGACTGAAAAAGTTGAAAGACTGTTTTTGTAAATGTCTAAATGTATATTAAATTGTTTTGAAACAGTACTGAGATAAATCGATATGTCATTATCTCAAAAGTATTATTTTAACCCAGCGTTAGTCAAGTTATGGTCAAAATGACCGCACTTTTTTAATTTTTTACATCTTTATAATAAAACATTTATATTTTGTATTTCAACCATTGATACTCAGTATACTTTTCAATAATGTTATTAAGAATAGTGTAATAATATTTTAAATACATTTAATTCCGTATAATATATAGATTAAACTATTAAATTTGTATGAAGTTTGATTTACTGTAAGATTACTCAAAAACATAAAAAAATTATTTTATGTGCTTGCGTTTTGTCTATGTTTATAATACATTACATACGGGTCAGCCACAGAGAAAACAACAGTGCGCAGACATTCTCATAATGTCGTAATATTATATTTTAAATTTTTATATCAGTTTTTTTAATACATGTACATTAATCCAAAAAAAAAACCGAGATGAACAGTATTAAATTAAACAAAAAATTATAAAACCATGCGGTGACGGTGCCTCTATATTTTCTGCTGTTATACTTTAATACGCTTTATATTGTGATAGACCGAATCGTACTAACATGTGTCTGTATTCTGTAGATACTGATACGTTTTATAAAATTAATTATGAATAATGAACACGACGTGCGCGATAAGGGCAATCAGATAAGTCGGCGGCGTTATAAAATAATAAATAATAATTACATGTCGTTGTACGCAATTTGGATTAACGACCACTGTGTTAAATGAAACTGTTGCTGCCAACATGTACGAGCATAGTATAGTATCATATATATTATATACATGGAAATAAATTGAAACAACAGTAATAATTGTTATCTAAACATCATTATTATAGTATAATAATAATAATATTGTGTCTGTGCGTGGATGTATAAAATATGTACATCAAAATACAATCGGAATTCAGTCACATTATTTATATATACGTAATATGATATTGTGATGGTTATATAAATTGTTGTACCTACATACATATAGTTCAAAGAAAATAAAGTCGATTGTAAGCCGCCAATTCAAGCAGTTTGATTTGGTGGAATTTTTAAAAATTCAATATTTTTAAATATTTTAAGGTGATAAAGTTTTGAAGAAGTGAAACAGTGAAACATCCCCTAACGGACGTCTCTGAATAGCTGACCCCTCCGAACAGCGGAAACAATTTCAGTGATCCAGTGTTCACAGTATTTACAGATTTCACTGTATCTACTGCGATGTGATTCACCAAGCATGTTCACCACAGTTTTTCTTCTTCAAATATAGCTCTTTTAAATCTGATTTTTAGACTAGTTTTCCACAAAAATATTTACAATAAAAATCTGGGTAGGTACTCATTTGAAAAACAGAAGTTTGTATCTCCACAGGACAATCCTTTATTAAGTAATACGAAAAAATCTCAAACATTTTAAAACATGATCTTAAAGTACCTCTATAGGTGTATTTATTAATTCCAAAATTCAGAATTTGGATAAATTCATTAGGTATTTAAAAATGGGGCGAATCACTCGGTATAATAACTCGTTCATAAGATCATACGATATATTATAATATTAAACATGTACAACAACCATACCTGTAGAACTTATCCTAGTTGCGGCGTTATCTGGAATTTAACGAACTTAATTAAGTTTAGGTATTTGCAGTGTAGTAGAATAATACGACATATTAAATTGTGTTTAAGTAGTTGAGTTGGACCTTACTCGTATCGTACCGTAATATAATAAAGCGTGGATCGGTCGTTTCACGGCGTAGGCGGAAAACCGGTAGATTTACCCGTTGTATTATTGGCTTGGGCGCAACATTTTTTTCTCCACAGACTTACTCTACGCACTGCTTGGACCGTTAGAAAGAAATTTGCGAGCAAGCACGACGATATGAGATACGAGCGTGCACAAATTCAATGATCACAACATTATAAATGCATATAATAGATTGTTGTTATTTGTGTCGTTTAAACGGACTGAACATTATAATATTCTTAATTACCCACAATAATTTTGACTTACGGAGGGGCTAAAAACGTTTAAGTCTTCATAATATTATGTTCCCATTTAAACCACACTCTACTCTCAACTCCATTACAATTTATTATTAGGTACACTTTTATTATACGGCGAATAAAAGTAACCAAATACACACGCATGACGCATAATAATATTATCTAAATAGTAGACATGCATTTGACATACATATTTTAAGTGTATATGGGATAATATAGCCAATATAGGAACCTACACTAACTATTAATTAAGAATTTATTAGAGTGAAACCCCTCTATCTGAAGGTACCAAGAGATTTCTTTCGTTATTGAGTGTTTTCGTAATATAATGTATAGATATGTTATAAATCAAACCAACCATTATAATGTAAATATGTAATATTAACGTTGTATAGAGTTTTTCGTTATAAAGAGTTTTCACTGTAATTCCATTTTATATCTATCAACTATTATTTCTTTCACACAAAAATCATTCTCAAATAATAACCTTTACTCGACAATAAGTAAGAAGGTCAGAGGTGCTATCCCAACAGTAATCTCGTTATTTTTTTCCGTCGTGTTTTGTTTGTTTTAGCACTTGTGTTTACTGTTTAAATACACATAAGTTATATAATATATACAAACGGAAAATCTATTTTTAAAAAGTGATATACACGATTTTATGCCACACAAACAATTTGTTTATTTATGACTCCTAATAAAAAAAAACACGAATGAAAACGATAGAACGATTTATAAGTTAACCTATTATACTATAATTATTATTAGCATTATAATATATTACGCTTTATGTACACTGCTCAAACTATAAATATAGTTTAATGTTGTGTACTTATGTATAATTCACATACAAGTGCGCAGGTATTATACATCTATAAAAAGTCCGAAGTAGGCTCTAGGTACTAAAATATTAAAACTTTTCTTTTACTTATTATTTTTATGATGATAAATAATCTAATATAGTTATTTCTTATACCTAAATATATAACACTAGTATTTATAATCAATGATAATAAGTATACAATATAGCCAATATAGGTAATATGTCATAAATATTATCTTCTATATTATTAAAAAAATAGTGAGCCCGCGTGACATCTGCAGGCAGATGTGAAACATCGATATTATTTTCAATAGAAAATGCATGAAAATTGAAAAGATGGTTTTATTGAACAAAACAAACATGGCATAATGAAGAAAAAAATATTCAGAATTTTGTAGCATTTAAAAAAAAAAGAAGTAATATAGATTAGCAAAATAATTATGTAATACAATATTATATATTATAATTATAATTTATTCAAAGTTTAAACAAAGATATGATATAGGTAGTCGCCACAAGTCACAACCACCGCAGTTACAAATTATATTTTAAGCGTTAGATATTGTTATTAAGTATAGTTACCTCAAGCGAACATGTCAAAACCACCTAATATCGATTTCAACCTTGAATATTATGTAAATCAGCATTCAGTGGCAAATCGGTGCAACATTTTCGGAGGGTTTTCAAGGCTTGACCGCTGGTTAGATTATGTTACAACCAGGGCCGGTTTAAGGTACGTGCAAGTGGTGTATCCACACCGGGTGGCAATTTCATGTGGATAATAAGGGGTGGCATTTTGACCACAAATATATGGATATAATATTATAATATCGCACTGCAGGTCGGCGAGATAACCTAAAGCCGGCCCTGGTTACAAATTACAGTTGACTCATCCTCGCTACAAATACATACATATGCACTAGCACCGATCAGAGATGCAACCACCAATGCTAAATATGTAATTCCCAATGTGTAAATCTAAACGATTATTAAAAATAAAAATTGATATAAACTATTTTTTATTAAATACGATGAATTTAATAAATTTATCATATTTAATAATCATAATTATAATAATATAACACGACTTTCCATTCTTTTTTTAGTTAAAACGAACATATTCAAATTTTTTTTGCAAGACTTACCGACCCCATAAAAAGTCTAGCTAAGTTTGGAAATTTTTGGACAATATCTAGCTCACCATTTACATAAGTCAATAATTAATTATTCTACGCTTATTAATTCACAACCACTTTTATATAGAATCCTACTAATCTCGAGGCCATGGTGCGAATACTAATCCTTTAAGGATTATTATGAAATATAATATAAATGTTTTATATAATATTATATTCGTTCTAAACGTAATTTTATAAAGGTATTTTATATCAAAAATTAAACGCAGAGTAAAGATTCCCTTTTCACGAGTCTCGTTTTATTATAATATACAATATACTCATATACTGTAAATGCGTCTCCTCCGGATTTTTAATTTTATTATATAGGTACAGTACTTTATAGGTAAGTCGTAAGTGCTATACAATATATTGTTGTTAACAACTATAGATAAGCGAATATTATCATATATGTATATAATATCAAATATTACCCAATGCTACTGCAGTAGACGTTTAACCTTTTATTATAATGATTTCTGTTTAGGGTCATAAGCGATATTAATATACCATAATAAACATATACGCCATGATATAGGGTTCTGAAAACAGCTAGTTTTACCGATACCTATAATATATATATATATATTTAATACATGCTTACATGCGAGTAAAAACGTGTATGGTTAAGATCCTGCTTGGAGATACATATAACATGGAGCGAAGTATAATAATAATAAAATCGACAATAACCAACAAATATAATATACATAATAAGGCTTAAACCGTGCGCAAGGGTCTTGTTTAATTTCAAGTGATTAAAATACCAATTTGTATTTTCAAGAAGAAGACCTTTTATAATAATATAATATATTTTAACGTCGTTTTAATGACCCGAGCGGTCCGATGGTACGATATGGTATATTGTTTAAACCAAAAAAAAGAACGGAAAAAAAAAAGTAAGATACGTATTATTTTTTTCACTCGAAAACTGTTCTAAGCTGAGAGTGCGGCATATTATAACAACAATATTTTGGAATGTTTAGGTACCCAAATATATGTACATTTTGTTCGAAAACGTTTTCATGGCAACATGAATAATTCATGGGACGTAATTAATTATGAGATAGTTTTTACTTTTTTCAGTGCACTCGAAGACTGTTAATTCGATTTATTTATGTATACAAATTATATTATATATGTAAGATTTGTATATAGGTACCTATATAGAATGATATATACCTACGGTGATATACTTTATTACACCAAGCTAGATGTATAACCGGGTGAGTTTACGAAAACCGTTTCGTAAAAAATAAAATAATAATAATAATAATATACGTTTCCAAACACACGATTATTATTATTATTCAATCACATATATACATATATATCGTCGTTCGCCGTGTGTTTTACTTATTGTCGTTTTACTGCTATCGAAGTCGTCGTCGTATAATGTTATGTATTTATTCAAGTCCATGACGACGACGACGACTATGATAATATAATATTATGTTCTCGGGCGTACACGGTAGCCACATAATATTATATTATTATATAGCGAGCACCATTACAGCCAGTAACCACTTGTCTTCGTGTATAATATAATATATTATATTATGGGTACACTCTGGGCTGAGCTGATCATGCAAGCGGCGGGATTGGATATATAATAATAATAATAATACCTATAAGGCTATTATACGCTTACCTATACGGTTATAGGTTAGGTCCGGAGGAATAAACAGATCCTCCCCTTGCAGTGCTACAGGTCGGTTTAAAATGAAAAAAAAATGCAGTTTGGTATGACGGATAGTAAAAGCGTAGGGCGAAGTACCTTTAAGATCTTGAATTTTCTCAACGAAAAAAAAAAGTTAATTTATAAACGTCGTCAATAATTTATTGTACGCGCGTTTGCATTCGTGTGGCTATTATTTTCCACAATTATTCAGCACAGCGTGCGTAGTATAAATTATAATTTAAATATAAATATTAAATACTGATTATATTTCTTAACACTTTATGATATCAATCAATATAATATTAGTAAATATAATTACAAACATGAATACATGATGATGTTATACACAACTAATTTTTGGGTACCGATATTAATCTGATAATAATTAAATATTTTACCAATGTCTCTTCACTAAACCACGTTTTAATAACATTTTTGGCACATTTACTGTAAGGATTTTCAAAGTATCATAATTATAATTACTAAATCTATTATATATACTTTAGAAAGAACATGTTATATGCTTTATTTTGAATATATTCATGATAAAATATTATGATTAACTGTATGTGTTGATAAATAATTAAAACATTTAAAAAACATTCGTGGGGCAAGATGAAATTATGTTGTGAATTTTCTATGTTGACTGGAAAAAGGTTATTGACTATCTTTTGCATTTGTTTAATCATTGTTATTTAGTTAAATAATAATTTGTATTATATTGTAAATTCCAAGTTTCATCCAGTATACAATTTGTATAAAAAAAAATGTAATAAAATAAAACAAATTTATTTATTTCTCAAATATAATTTAATTAAAAATATTAAATAATATTCATTAATTTATCTACTTTGAGTAATTAAAAGCATATTAAAATATACTCAGCATATTTTCAGTAATTTCCTGTACTTTTACAGACTTCCAAATACCTAATTTCGTAGGGACCTTTATCTGTATATTATTATGAAAGTACTGCTATTATATTTTGGAATTGGAAACGACGTAAATCGAGGAGTAGTAAGGAATGTAAGTGAAAAAATAAAAAGAACGATTGCAAATTAAACCACTCCGCTGTTACAGGTATGCAAAAAATGCATATACTTCGGTAACCTATACAACACGATACCGCACATATTATATAGGTAGATTGCAGCCGATCGACTCGCATTGACACATCGTACCTATATACATAAAATACTGTACGCGAGCGGTCCATTAAAGAGGACAATGAGGATTGACTGGAAATTGAGCATGCATTACCAATAGCCAATAGGTATGTAGTATGTACAATACCGGCATAACGTTTTATATAGGAACCTAATACATATATATATATATATGTATGCATTTAACAGGTAGGCGTCATCGTGCTAGCGAATTAGCAATTTGCTAAATCGACGGACGTGATCGGATTAAAGGTCGAATAATGATATTCCGAAAACTGGTTTGCTGCTGCTGCGGTCCGGCACGTGTGCATAGGTTATTTATAATGTTTAGGTACATCAATTAATATTATATTACACAAATATTTATCATATATCACTCTACAGTCACTACCTACAACGTTCCGCGCGGGATCCAATTATTATTATTTTCATGGATACATAGGTACATACGTTTACAGTCGAGTCTCGATAACTCGAATCTCTAAAAATAAACTACAACTCGTAGGCGCAAATAGGGTGGGGTTTGGGGGGAGGGTTAGCCCCCCTTCTCTCATTGCATCCAAGCCACCCTCCTAATATTTACTCTTATTTTAAAATTTGATGTGGAGGGGTGTACCGTCTTCCAGATGCACTAATTGCAATTTGAAGCGGTCGTGTAGCAAACTACTGCGATCCTTTTGATTAGCCGTTAGTATTTACTGTTTTTATTTTACAAATGTTAATTTAATTTAAAAAGATAAAATAGTTTCTCGGCGAAAAATGCGATGCTTATTAATAGTTTATACATTCAGTAGGTTACCTATAATATTATTATCAAAAATGTAAGATCATCGGAAGTCAGCAGAGGCATAGACCTTATAGGGATGTATTATATTTTAAGTAGGGGAAGCCCAAAATATGTCTTGTACATTCTACTGTGTTGATTATAGGCTTTTGTCTCTAGACGAATAATTAACACTTACTATATTATTTAATTATCAAATCGTTTTCATAAACATAGTTAGCATTGATTATAAATACTTTTATATATAATAGGTAGTTGGTTCCTTATCGCCCCTATGTCCTATGACCTATAATCTATATTAATAATAATTAATAAGAAATAAATTACATGAAATCTTAAGATCTTATCAACTGCCCGGCTAGCTCAGTCGGTAGAGCACGAGACTCTTAATCTCGGGGTCGTGGGTTCGAGCCCCACGTTGGGCGACCAAAGTTTTTGCTAATTTTTCTGTCTTAAGACAAGTTTGTTCAGTTGTTTGTTCAATAAGATTATTATTTTTTAATACAACAATATTACTACAAATACAAAAGGGATTTTTTTAAACATAAATATGCTCGAAAAAAATAATTGCAATTTATTGATTTTTGTCTTTTCACCATAACAACACTTTTGTGTCAAATTGCACTTATCGATAAATACTTATCATTAGTAATAGAAAAATGAAATGTACACCTCCTATAATATCTTTAACTAATAGCTGGTTTCAAAACTCATAAAATATTTGAATTCAGTGCCTTTACTAATAACAAAATTATTGTAACACGTAATTATAAAAAAGTTACACGAAAAAAATGTAAAAATATAACTTTCTGGTAACCATTACTTTAGTTTTCATGGCAGAAACCTACGGGTGCCCAACTAGAAATTCTGCCAAATAGGCGTTCGAACTAGGCCTTCGTCCTACTTCCGGACTCTACGCCATACGAAACAAAAGTTTTCATTTATAAAATATAATCAATATAATATTTATAAATTAATAAATAAAATGTATTTCAAAATATTTCAGTCTAAGCTTAGTTAGAATTTCAAGTCTTCTGTATTCATTTTTATATTACTTTTTATGTACAACGGGTGGCTGTCAAATAATTTTGTCAATAAAAATATAATTAATGGTTAGCATTTTATACCTAAAATAAATAATAATTTCAGGGTTATAAATCAGGAGTGGCTGCGATAGCCGATAAGAGCTGAGTCGTGAGCCGCACAATATCATGAAAAATACGTAAGAGCCAATAGCAGGAAAAAAGAGATTCTCAATTTACAATCGTAAACAAGATTGTGAAAAAGGTCCCTCTCGTCACCCTTCTCCATCACACCACGGAATACACTACCACTGTAAATGTCACTATGTCGCTTTACATAACTTATGACTAACAACTGCAACAGTATATTAATATATAGGTATCATAGTGGTCTGTGTAACATAAAAAAATAAAGTTCTTACAATTGAAAATTATTGGAGGAAAACTAAAAAAATACATAAATATTTCTTTATTAAATGTAATTTATTATTGAACATAAAAAAATTAAAACATATTTTTTCAAATATACGAAAAATAAATGCAAAAATTTTGGTCGCCCAACGTGGGGCTCGAACCCACGACCCCGAGATTAAGAGTCTCGTGCTCTACCGACTGAGCTAGCCGGGCAGTTATATAAAATTGTTAAAACATTATTATTTAACATTAATTAGTATATTATCAAAATAAACTTATGATATAAACATCATACTTCCACTGCAATTATAGGTGCCAATAGCAAATGTTATTCACAGACATAGATATATAAATTATAATTAACTTAACTATATTACATATTTACCTAAACACCTATCAATATTATTATTATGAAATAACAAGGAACAGTGCAATTATAAAGGTTCAACACAATACTTGGCATATAATTTATTATTATATAATAGGACCCATTTTATAAGATTC
This sequence comes from Nasonovia ribisnigri, assembly GCA_027563435.1. NCBI lineage: Eukaryota > Metazoa > Arthropoda > Insecta > Hemiptera > Aphididae > Nasonovia > Nasonovia ribisnigri. The sequence continues at coordinate 68,456 of JANEHU010000467.1, forward strand.
GAGTCAATGAATTAGTTACATTTTACAACAATATTGACTAGATTCGGTGTAAACTTGCAATAATAGAAGTTATTATCAGCAACATTTTCATCAAAATCTAACACTTTAGACCAATGCTAAACAGCTTTTTGCTAATAATATTTTAATTTTTGAAATAATTCGCTAACTGTACTGTTGAGTGTTGGGCGTTGGCGGTATATAGTTGGCTGCGTTTAACTTCAAAAAAGCCCTAATAGTGAAGATTAAGTTTTTATTGTGAATTTAACTGGTATGGACAGTTTGTAAATTGGAAAATGGACTCGCAAATGCTCGCAATAAAACTCGTAAAATATAGATGAAGATTTGGGAGTCAATACACGTCAAAGTCGCATTGCATGACAATTACTGCGTTTTATGTACTATATAGGTAAGTTATAACCCATTTCGCACGTCGCACGTACAAAATATTAGAATTTAGGTTGCAAAATTTGACGGTTAATACTTAAGTATAATTATTGACGATGAATTTATCGGTGAAATGTAGTTGCGGTAATTTTATTGACTTCTACATCGACCTGTATATTAGGTATTATATTAATATAATATATTATTTTCTCCCAAAAATAAATTCCAGGACGACGTCTGTTTACACTATACGTCCACATAATAGTTGTCTGAGAGACGAACCCGATTCTCATTATGTTCAATGTTTAGTATATTATTCATAATATATTATATGTGTTATACTTTTATCGTGTACAGATCTCTGGGAGGTGCAGCTGTGCTCAAAATAGGCACACGCATACAATATTTAACTTCCTTGTTTAGTACTTACAGTTAATTTCTTATGTACAGTCAAATATTTATTATTTCCTAGAATAATGAATATTATGATTTTAGAATGTAAATTCGATTAGTATAACGTAGGAGGTACTTACCTCGTCATGCAAGTTAAATAATAATATTCAATATTTATCTACCTAATATTATATTAATAATAAACTATACTTTCACGTTTCAAAAAAATATCATAAATCGTTTTATTTTTTTTATATGTACTTACCTATATCATTGATTATTATACAGCATACACACCTTTTGTTGATATAGAGTTAGTTATACATATAGACTATAGTTCAATATAGAAATATATTTCTATATTATTAAACACTACAAAGTATAGATTATAATATATCTATTGGCTATAGTACCTAGGTACCTATATTACAGCCTGTAGGTTTTTTCAACAATATTTTCCATTTACTCACTCATAATAATAAAATATTAAGCTTAAGATAGCTTAAGAAAATACAACATTATTGTGTGTTTTCGTTGTCTAGTATAAATCATAATAAATAATAATAATAATACATCAACAATATATGGTAGAAGCAGCCAATACCAGGTATACCTTCTTTATTATTTGTGAAATTATTCATTTTAAGTATTTTCGACACACTCGCTCAAAGTTCAGCCAACACTCGCTAGTTAAACGTTTTTTTGTCATTTTTAGTTGGATTTTTAGTTTAAACCATAATATTTCACGATATATATTTAAGAGGTTCTGAGCCAATTTTTCAAATTTTCCTCAACTCTATACATGTATAAATTTAAAACTATATTTTATATTTTAGTTTCGCCTTAATTATAATACTTTTCAACTAATATACTGCCGATACCTATATATTGTGATTCGGCTTATTACATGTACAAAAATTCTTACGTAACTTCACAGGAAAAAACTTTCAGGCCTTGTAGGATTCTGACAAATATTTTTTTTATCTGAAAGAAGAAGACAGGCTGAAATTAACTCAAATTATTTATTTTGTTTTAAATAAGGGTATAATACAATTTGTAAACAAGCTTAAAATTGTCTTATATTAAAGACATATTGGTATCAAAAATGTTGAGATTAAAATATTGAAAAACGGAGTTTAGAGGGCATGTAGAATATTATCCTCCCAATTAGTTTGAAAAACATTGGCACCGGGCGCTGCAGTTAACGTTGTAATTAATATTTTACGAGTTAGTAAGCACTATAAAATCTACAATCGTAACCGTAATATAATATGTAGTGTGCCCTCGTGAAAAAATACCACATGATGTATAACATATAATATATTTTTCGTATGATGTTATGTAGGTACGTCGCACTCATTTCCCATATGTCCACCATTACTCTTCCGAATAACCCGACAAGCCGCAGACTGACTATTAACATAATATCATGTTCGGGAAGTGAAGTTGCCTGAAATGGGTGCAGATTTTCTTATCATGCTATTTTGTGTTATTTTAACCATCATATACTTTTATATTTGTTTATCGTAATAAGTTTGTATAGATTATAAATTATCTTTAAAAAAAATTAAAAAATAGTATACGCCTAGATATAGACAGCAATGCAGGATTGAAATGAAAATGAAAATTGTTGATTTATTTGGTACTGGTATAGTTGACCCTCGCCAGGAAAGCAATTCCCCCGCCACTCAAGTTTAGTTGACACCCATCGCCACTTACCTACATCTTCGTATTTTTGATGTTATAAAATGTATAATATATTGATATACTGCAGAGTGCAGATAAAAAAGGTACGAAATCATATACGTTAGGTATTTGTGTAAAATTCTCTAATTAGATATTTTAAGAATTATGTTTGGTAAAATTCGTGTAGTAAAATCAATTATATAAGATAGATATAACAGCGGGTGCCGTATATAATATTATGAAGTACCAAACCGGCCATTATCACATTCAACAGTAAACCACAAATATAACTTTGTGGATCCTATAAGTGGAGCTCATACACAGAATGTTGAGAGGATGCGGGGAAGTGCTAAATGGGGCAACAAGAAACGTAGAGGGACTAAGAGAAGCTTCCTAGATTCTTATTTGTCAGAATTTATAATTAGAGAATTTCACACAAATATCTAACGTGTATGATTTCCTACCTTTTTTATCTGCACTCTGCAGTATATCAGTATATTATATATTTTATAACATCAAAAATACGAGATATGTAGGTAAGTGGCGGGTGTCAACTAAACTTGAGTGGCGGCCGGCGGGGGAATTGCCTTCCTGGCGGGAGTCACCTAGACCAGTACCATTTATTTTTAATGATTTAACAATTTTTATCGATATGTTTTAAAATCGATTTCAAGCCCTGGATATAGGTAGGTGCAGTTCTTCGGCAGGTTATCGTCAAAAATTTATATTTATGATTTATGTGCTACATTTATTTCAAAGCGATTTTTTCCACCTTGGTGCACTCGTAATCCGGTGCATCGTCAAGTGTGCTGTTGTACATTGTACAGTATATATTTATACTAAAATATATAGCAACGTTTTTTTACGATGTCGTCAGTTTGTTTTTATGATTTTTAATCGATCGTTAAAAGATGACTCCGCATAGGCGTAGTTTCTATATTTTCTTATAGAATCCGAACTATATTGAATTTACCAGAAAGTTCTATTTCTAAAATCTAAATACAAACAAAAATCGAAAATTTCTGAGATCGTTTATAAATAATGTAATTATTTAAGTAAGTATAACAGAGAACTAAAATATGTATTATATTCATCAGCTTGCTTAAATCAACTGGTGTTGAAGAAAAATATAATAAATTGCCCGATTTGTATATGATTTGTTTGGATGACGATGAGGATTCTATAGTATATCAGATGGTTCCTTCTTTTAAAAACACCGTCGCAATTTTCTTTCTACAGACAAAGGGTTGACACTTTAAAAACTAAGAATTTCATATAATATAATATATATAGTACTTATTCGATAAAATCATAAAAACGCAAATCGCGTTCAGTGGGGCCCCTATAGGTAGGTACTTTTTAAAAGTACAGTCAGGTCGGTACGGCGACGCATTTATATACGTCATAATGTAAGACCACGACGAGGTTATTAAACCGTCGACGAACCGAAGAAATGATATAAAAATCGTTACAATATAATATAATATAAACCGTAGTACCTATATTGTATTTACGTGTTGTACACAATGACGTGTTGCAGGGTATATAACGGAGCGGTTTGTTTTTTTCTCGAAAAAATAACGTTCGATTACGTGTTGGAAAGAAACAAACGGTCTTATACATAATATACTGTAGTGCAGGTATATAATATATGGTCGACCGCGGTTGACGGTTACCGCTCTCCTGCACGCCACCGTCTAATCATCCCGCGCTTTTTTTTTTAATACGAAATTTCACGCACGTCCTCTATACTACTCTCAACTCGTCACAACAACCAGACCATATACACTATATAATATCTAAAATGACGCGATACGATAAATCGCGGTCCACACTGCAGCCGTACACAATGCGCCTGTAGAGGTATAGGTACCTATAAATATTTAACAATAAACATTATAAAAATTATAATTTATTACACAGGTAGGTTAAAGGTATACTCGTTTGCGTGACGTTCTCGTTGGTGTCGTGCCGCGTTCTGCAGGCGCGATGATTGCGTTTGATTTTTGTGGGAGCTCGCGAAATCTTTATTCGGGTGCCTACAACAATATACAAGGTTCGACATATTTTCGTCAACAAAACTGCAGTAGGTAGAATATATTATGGCCGCGTTTTATATTTCTGTTGCAGCTTATTATCATCCGTTGTATCTATGTGGACAAGAACCCTCGAGGCTCAGATGCGCGTGGAGAAAACGACTAATAACACGTCGTACACAGTTAGCGCGGCAGGAAGGAATCGCGCATCGTTCGAGTTTTATTTAACGATTATGTATATAGGTATAACTCTTATCGCACAATGAGTAGACAGAACTATAATGACCTAACCGGCACGAGTAGGCGTAATTATCTATATACATGTATGTGTGCGTGCGTGTGTGGAGCGTAGACACACACAATATTGGATATATGGTTCTAATTTTGTGACACGTGCGTCTTCTGCAGTGGCGCCATGCTGTGTAGCTGTCGATTATAAGGAAATTATTACGATCCGTCCATTCGGTTTAAGTGGCCAACGCTATCGAAATTGTTTTATGTATATGCGTATAATATATATTATGTATAAACCTACAACTTTCTTTTGCTAAATCAAAAATTGTAAGAGGTTATCGTAACCTACTGCATGCAGTATACATATTATAGTGCTTAACCTGAAATCAAAATTATTCATAATTCGACTCACTTGATCGATATCCGCGTCAATATGATGCCCATCACTTGTCTTGGGGATATAATATATTATATAAAAAATATATCTTTGATCAGCAATGATAACGATGTACAATTTAATATTGTATATAGCTTAAAAAATATTATTGCGACGTTTTACAGTCTGTACTCTGCGCCCACAGTGGTTTTTTCGAAAACCAGATTTCAGTAGTTATACCTAACAAAAATATAGTTTATATTTTAATACCAAATATTATTATTATTATTTTTGCTAAGTACACCTTTTCAAAATATACCGTTGCAGGTTGGCTTACAGTTGTCTACCGATTATTTTGTTATTTTTTGAGAGAAAACGTATTTGGGGGTATAAACTAAGAAGAGTAAACATTATATGATTAACCAATGATATACATATTTTATAACAATTACGTCATGACATGTGTGTGACACATTGTGTAATTTAATATTGATACATATTAATGATTATATTCATTAAATTTGACAATACTAATTAAAGTAATAATTACAATGTTCTTTTACTATCATCTTAATTATAATAGATGTACCTATATTGTACCTACTTGTATAGTTGAACATCGTTAATGTTAAAATAAATAGTAGATAATATTTTACTATGAAAAAAACCTAGTTTGTGAAATTAATTATACTGTGTAATTAGAAATGTAATTTTGAAATGATTTCAAAATATTATTTATGTAAAATATTTTTTTTCAAAAATGTTCATTGTTTTCTATTAAATTAAGTTTATCGTTTTATCTATTAAGATCGAAAAATCATCCTGCATATACCTACACACATAATAATAATATTATGTTTAGGTACAAGTGTACAGCAGCTGGTGTCGGTGAGGAAAATTCACAACAGCGGTCACGGTCATTCATATGGGTACTATTGCTGTGATCACAATAATTGTATTATTATTGTTACACAGCCTACGGGTCTTATTGTAGCAGTACTCAAAACTGTTGCACACAGTCAAATAAAAGCTAGACGTAGCTGTAAAGTGTACGTGCACATGCGTGCGCTTTGTAATATTATTACAAGTATAATAATATAACGCGTATGATGATAACGACCACATTATCACGCCGTACGCGCTCACACATAAACAGCAATACTCTATAGTAACATTATTATTATTATCATCGTCGCAGATAGTAATATTATAAAAAAAAGTGAAAAAATTACGCGCATTTTACGCGATGATTTACCATTATAATAATAATTACGTTTGGAACAAGTCCAGATTTACCGTGTTTTTTCCTTCACCGTTGTCGTCTCGCAATCGCGCGCACGTCCCGCAACAATAATAATAAACGTCTATCGGGACGTCCGTAAAAATATAAGAGGAGAGGAAAAGAAAATGGAAAAAAAAAATAAATATATATCGCGCGCGCGTACTACACACAACGGGCGGTGGCATGTGTGTGCGTATGTACGGTCCAATATACTATAATATATACATTATACAGGGTGATTTCACTTAAGGACCTTTATGGTTTCAAATCCTTGAGATATTTTTGTACCTTCTACTTGAGGCCAGTGTCCCGTAACGATATAATAACTTTTGTTTTTCAAATGAAAAACTCCATTATACTTACTATAAATTATTTATTAGATAATTTTTTTGAAAATTTTAATGTATTTAATTCAAAATTTGAACAAGTAGTTTGACAGTTTTCAAAATGCTACTAAAATCTTCAAATCAGTTCCATATATTCCAAATCCGCATTATCACGAACAACACGTTAAATAACTCAAAAACTAGATACTCGTTGAAATTTCGAATTTGATGTAGGACAAAATTGTCGGCAAAAAATATCCGCATAATAACTTACAGTGGATAGGCGGGGTGTATAGTCATTTGAAAAACAGAAGTTTCTACAGAACACTCCTGCTGGAGTAGTAGGTATACATACAATGTCAAGAATTCGAAAACATTATGATCTTTGTACGCAGGCAAGTTTAAAAATTCCAAAAAATCAGATTTTGAACAACTGCATTATTTACGAAATAAATGGCACGAGTGTGCTCGGTGAACCATCCTGTATATTAAACTATGTGTTTGTATGTGCTGTGAGTGTGTATGCGACTGCAGTGTATATAATATGGTCCAAGACGGTGTATTATAATATATTATTATTATTATTATGGCAGTCGCACGTGTGCGGCTAGGCAGTGGGCACACACACACACACACACACATAAGTTTTAATATTATATACTACTCGTGTTGGTTTCCCCCCGCGGGACCTTCTCCGGGCGGCGGCGAAAGGGGGCAATGACTGCGGGCGCGCGCTCGCGTATAGTACCTATATCTTGTTATTATTATTTTCTACGCGCCAGGACCCCCTCCGAGAGAAGACAGCTTCGTCGTCGTCGTCGCCGGAGTGGTCGCGGTGACTCTCGCAGCCGGTACGGGTCATATCGGCAGGCGCCACACGTGAACCTGTTTGACCTAACCTGCCGGCCCTGGTCCCTGTCGCGTCGAGATAAGTACCCTTTTTCCCGGCTCGAAACGCCTCATTTCTCTTTCGGGCGACGAAAACGTGCAGACGAACGAGGAAGACGACGCTGGTCGTGGTCAGTCTGCAGCTGCTGCAGTATAGGTACTTTGGTTTGGCGCATTAAAACTATAGTTTGATTTACTATAATATTACTTTGGCGATACACACATACGCGTTTCGAGTGACACTTTTTCATCTATACGAAAATCAAAAAAAATGTATAGATTATATTATTCATTTTGAAATTGAAAAGTACCTATCCAATAAATGGTCAACACCAATATATTTTATACACAGGTGAATTTCTATTGAATACAAATTCGCATAATCAGTAATAATATTATAATAACATATGATTGCATGTTTAAAATAAAATCTCAATATGTGTACAATATTATCGATTTGAATACGATGACATATTGACATTATAATATATTAATATTATACGTATGGTATACCTACTGATACGTGTATTTCAATAAAGTTACGAATTGACACAATAATAATATTATGATGTACATAAACCGTTTGAAATGGTATAATGAACGTGTTCGAATCCTCTTCGTAGGTGTATAATGCGGTGGTTACATTATATACATATACTATTTAGTATTATATACTATTAGAATCACATACATTAACTATATGTACATTGCATAGAAATTGTGCACATAATAATATATTATATTATTATCTTTATATGTTAAATTTATAATATGTTATTTTTATATTTATATGTTGATCATTGCGTTCATAGTACATTTTCATAATTTATTATCACGTTTCTGACGACGCATATTTTATTAGTGGAAACAATAATTCGAACAGATAAATAGGACATAATATAGGCCAATAAATTACGCAAATTAATCGCATATAAAAAAAATGGGATTAAAAAATGGGCTGTACATAATATTATGACAAATACATAAAATACATATAATTTGCGCTAAAATGAATAAGACATAAACGCCAATACATAATTAATAATTATACGCATAATATATATGATACGAGCAAAGAAAAATCATTAGTAGTAATTAGTAATTTATCAATAATTTATATTTTGTATATTTTAAAATATTCAAAATAGTCAATAATCTATAATATTTTATAATAAATTGTAAAAATCATTATTTTTGTTTAATGCTCATAAATCGCCTTTATTCGTAATTGTTTAGTATAATACATTTTTACTGTGGAATAGATTTCACTCTTGCTAATTGCACAAGTTCCTAGGCACTTACAATATAATGTATCAAAATTTATAACACAAAAACTCAGATAGGCTATCACTCTATATCGTAATCATTAATAATTGTCGATTATGTTTATTATATATACCATTGTTTATATCATTGTTTATTATAAATCAATGTCGTTTTTAAACGTTTTAAATTTGTTTTTTTTATTATTGATCTTTAGCACCTGAAATCATGGCTAAAAAACACGTGCATTGGGGGTGAGGATTCGTCACTAAAAACTCGAGTAGTCACCAATCCGGGAACTAATATAGCGATTCCGGTCGACCTTAGAACACGTTAGTGACTGAGGCGAACCACCGAGCCACACCAAGTCCCAGTTCTACATTTAATACCTATCTGACTATCTAGAATAAAACACACGTAAGTATCTGGGTTTTGGCACTTTTGTAGGATACGGTTTATTAATTCTTATCTTGTTTTGGCACTTTTGGTCTTCCACCACAAAACACTCACTTTTACACGATAACATGAATTGCGTTGAAGGCTGAACGTTATTTAGGTATGTGTATGTGTAGTTGGCATGTGCATCGTTTGTACCAGAATACATACCTACGTTTAATTTTCTTCAATAGTTTATAATTATTTGTTATAGTTAGATGAAACAAATCAAAGAAATTCTAAATCATAAATTTATAAAGAAGACAATTTACTGAGCCTGAATTTTAACTTGAACGCATATTTATTATTTTGTGTTGAATAAATGGTTTTAAAAATTTGAAATACTCTTATTTTGTACGTATTTTTTATAGTAACTGTCAACTGAAAATCTTAGATAATTCAAAATAAATACAGAAAAATATGTAGCTAAAATATTATAATAAATATATGTAACAACAGATAATTAAAAAAAAAACTGGCGCAATTGCGAACACCGATCTGAACTGCATAGGTAAATATGACGATATAATAATATAAGGTACAGATAAATTGCGGCGTCACGTGAATTACAATAATCGTATGCAAAACGCAGTCCAAAGCTAAGCATCAAAATCCAATTGTTTACACGTCCAGAAATCCGTTTTAAACTGTTGACAAACAGAATTCAATCGCTCTTTAATGTGCGTAGGTGACAATAGACCGCGGTATATCAACCGCAGATACCTAAGAAAAGCGCACGTTTGTTCGGAATACATTATTACGCCGTCGTTATTATAATATTTTACCAATACGAAGAAAACAATATGATACATTTATATACAGGTTGACTTTTCAAATATGCTTACCCTATTTGTATGCTCAAATTATGCATAAAATATTCAAATTTTGATTTTTTGAATTTTTAAGTACACTTGAATATCACATTTTCGAATCCTTGAAATTGTCTGTACCGCTTTAGGATGATACTGTGATAGTACAAACATCCGTTTTTCAAATAGGAACTCCCCTTTTTAATTTTAATTTATCAAGCCCATATTATTTTTTTTTTTTAGTATTTTTATGTAAGTATCTAGATGAAAATTCAAGTGAGTAGTTTTTGAGTTATAAAACTTTGTGTACTTAGGATAATATATCTATGGTAATGGCCAATGGGTTAAGTAGACTGGGCTTGGACTATTTATAAAAATTAGGAATTACTATTGATTTATCAATATAAAATATAAATCATTTGTAAAAATGGTCCAAGTATAATAATTACCACATATAATATAATTTAGTATTTATTTTTATAAAACCATTTTTATGGATATTTTAGTTTACTCGCCCAAGTTTGCACTAATTTGCAGTTAATGCTATCATTATTATTGATCAGTTTTGTTTTAAATCAATAATTGACAGACGAAGGCATATATAAACCGTAAGCAATGATTTATAAAACTGAAATAATATATCAGTTATCAATAATAAATTAACAATTAGGTTAATAGTTTATACATCGATATAACATTATTAATAATAATACATAAATATAATAAGAACATTTAAAGGATTTGATGCTATGATCCCATGACTCAAAATTGTTAGTAAATTGTTTACTCTTATAAACAAAAAAAAACCAAAAAATAATTAATCCTTTTTGACAAATTGTTTTTATTGTTGTTTGAATCTACAACTTGTTAAAAATTAGCAGTCTGTTAATAATTAAACTAATCACCTTTATGAAACGAGCTTAATCCGTCCGGGCCCCGGGGGTACCATATGGAACGAGAAATCGTTTTCTCGAAATACCTTTATTATCGTAATAAATTAATTCTAAAATAGAACTACGGGTACTGAATACGAATAACAATAATATATGATTACATCGTCCCCTCGCCGCGGCCGCTCATCTATCCAAAGATAAGTGTAACACAATATTTATTGTGATTATTAATAATAAATATATACCTATAAAATTGAAATAAAACTTTGGTCGCCCAACGTGGGGCTCGAACCCACGACCCCGAGATTAAGAGTCTCGTGCTCTACCGACTGAGCTAGCCGGGCAGTTGTCCAGATAATTAGTATACTATTTCTTTATTATAATAAAACTGTAACGCTACAAATATAAAATAACAACACCTTTCACCGGAGATAGCATTGTTGATAATAGGTGTAAAGTTATTTATTCCTAAATAGCAGCTAGCATTATTGGCTTATGTTGTAGACATTTTTGTTGTGGTTGTTGGGGGGGGGGGGGGAGGGGGTTAACAAATATATTCCCAACAGACGTAATGGTGGTGATAACCTTATTTAGTTACATTTAACAATTTTTTATGTTTTGCCAGATTTTATTGATTCATATTTTACATAATATTATTACTCATCCTTGTCCCGTTATGGGGTAGTAGTGTCACTAACTGAACAATGAAATCTTTTAGTAAATTAGTAATTACTATTATTTGTAATATATATTAATATTATACACCGGCCGACAGATCGCAGCGTTATAGTCTGTAAGTTGTGTCCTTGTACTCTGTGTGGAAAGTCGAACGGTGTGTTTTCAATCAAAATATTTCTGATTTGTCGTACGCAGCACGTGTCCACTAATGTACTATTGTTTTAATACGGCCGAATCGATGAAAAAAAAAAATTTATAGCGTTGAGCAAAAGATAATGTCAAAATATCAATGTTTCGATGTAGTTTTTTTTATGTGAAACATTCCAATCTAATTCGTAATGATTGTTCACGATCATCGTGCCACTGCAGCTCGTTTCTATAATAAGTATAATATGTCAAGATACATGTGATCGGTATACCTATATATTTTATAGTTTATAAACGTATAATGTCATAGAACTATAGAAACGAACATGTTTAGACGTGTATTAATTGCTTACACAGGTATGAGCATGGTCGCAGGGTAAGGCTACGGCTGATAAACATTAATGTGCTCACCAAAAAATAAATAAAATGTCCCTGAATAAAATATCTTCTTAGTAATGTTGCCTTAAATTATTTACGATAAGCATTTTTATTATGGCACTGCTTCTTGTATTACCTATAATTGAAAACAATAGATTTTTCAACATTTTTGTTTTATGTCGTAAAATAAAAACATATTTTTTTTATAACGACGCGTGTTTATTGAAAAGGATTTAATATCATGATATTCTTGTCATACTACTAAGCCGTGAACATTGATAGCTTATTTAACAACAAATGTTGTTATTTATTCTTTTTAAAAAGTGTTATTTTGGGACTTTGATTATATCATTATGAACTATAAAAAAGGTGTCTTCCCCCAGCCCACAGGGCAAATGCAAGTGCACTCCTATGATTCCTTAAAAATATAATATAATATTTATTCAACTCGTATTATATTATCCGATATATAACCTACAACTGCTGCCTAACGACTGTTGAGGTCGTTTATAATTTTGTAAAATATTTATTATAAACACTTTTCAGCTTAGCGTCTCTTGTAACGATTCGGGTACGGGTATGCAAATGTACCGCTGCAAAAACAATTTACTGCTGTTTTAAGAGTTTCGACGTCCGCCGGTTTAGAATAAATAAAAAACTGAGTACGATCGCGATGACATGGTCGACGACACAATAAATTATAAATTATACCTAACGCACAATACCGTCGTAAATCGCGCAATACACTAATATCTGTACAATTTATAACAATACAACATACCTACAATACAGCACCGCGGTATTACCATATAATATGCCTTGTAAAGTCGTAATGCGTAGAATGTATATGGGTGGTGTATTACTGTTTTTTAGAAGTTTTTTTTGCATAATTTATATTTAATTTTAGATTTTAATGGCTGTTAAAGAGAGGTATTTAATAATTTGACCTTTCCCCCCCCCTAGAAAATGTTTTACAGGTACGCCACTGCAGAGGGAAGGCGTAAGTAACTATACAATTCAAAAAAAATAAAACGCTCTCGTACGCTCTTTAGCCGTATATAGTTATTATATGATATGTGTATCAATGTTTATCAATATTATAAGTATACCTAAGTCCTGGAAAAGTTAGACAGGCAATTGATTTATACAATTATACTACAACCACACGGTTGAAAAGTCACAAATTATCGGGTCAGGGGTGCAAGAGATGTGTGCGAGAGAGTAAATCGTATGCTTACCTTTCGACTTCAAACACGATTCATACCTATATACCCTATACTCTACAATACATATGTCATATAGTATACTATTTACTATTATGTCGTTCTGTAGCAGTTGCCAGCAGCTGGTGTTGGTTGTAAAATAATTTAATTAAGATAAATCACCGGTGACCATATTATATATTATTAGGTATTAGGTACCTACTTCCTGAGCGCAAACTGACCGCAGAGACGTCGTCGGGTGCAGGCCGCGTTGTTGTGTAATATTATTATACGTACATATATAGATGACCGCAGCACGCGCATATTTATCTGCTTCTATATAGGTACATATTGTAGTTACCTAGGGAACTGCAGACGAGGACCGTCATCGTCATTGTGGTGCGAGTATTATAGGTACCTTACAGTACCTAATACAAACGTGAATCTCGGTTTCAACAAATCGTGTGGCGATTTAAAAGCGAACTCTCTGCGGCAGCGGTACGGTGAAAAACGACGAAATGAAAATATACAAAACGAAAAGCGAGGATAAAATAAACTATACACAGCATGCACCACGCTCATCTATATAATATTATAATAATACGTATAGAGGTATACGGTTTATACCATACACGCACATGTGCTCAACACACGTATACGCGCGCGCGCTATAAATCATTATAGCCATTGTTCGACCCCGGAGATTATTCAAAATCACAATGGGTCGAAAATTAGATGTAACTCGGAGATGCATTTCGTTCGTCTTCGTTCGTTGTCGTCCGAGGTGCTGTAACGAAAAAAACGATCATCACGATGAGTAAAGAATGGAAATGTTGAGGCAAAATTGCTTTATTCGTTTAAAATATTATGTTTTATTGTATACGCATACATCAGCCTAAATATTTTTATAATGCATGTACCTATATAGGTTTCCGCGCATAGTGCTCAGTAAACAAAATAATATATAATAATAATTGAATTTACTGACCAAATTTATAATGAGATGATACAAACAAAACATAAAATAATCTAGTTAGAGTAATATAATTAAGTAATTTTATTATAATATATAAGTAAATATTATATAAGTTGGTACAACGCCGGAATCGCGTATTACAATATTGTATATTTATATATATTGTTTCTCAATCGTTTATTAATTGTGCGCGTGTGTTTAATGTACAATAGCTATAATAATAATAATAATAATAATAGTTTATTTTATCAAACGCAATATAATAATAAATAATGCTTTCGTACAGAAATTTAATAATAATTATGGATCTCCTAGAAAGATGTGCAAAAAGATAGAGATTCAAAACTATCGATACTAAGGATATAACGAAAACTGGTTATAGTTTACTACATAGACTACCAAGCTAATATAAAGTTAATATATCATATCGCACATACGCTTAATGATTGAATGAACATAAGATACTGTGTTATACTGAGGTCTGAATAAATAGTGAATACATATTAAATACATATTTTAAATATATAATATAATATTCTTACACACATAGAAATTATTAAAATTATTTATATTTAACCTATGACTAGTGCAAAATTGTACACACGTGTACTTAGGGAAATGTTGACCAAAAATTATTCTCATTAGAACAACATTAGAATTAGTTTTTAGACGAGTAAAGTATGACTGTAGGAACAGCAGTATAATTTTTCATATTATAGTACTATACGCATAAATTATAAACAAACAAATATAAGTATTTAAAGTTGAGAATATTTAATTATTTATATACAAGTTAAAATTATGATACATATTAGGCATATTAAAAACAATTTGAGTAGAGAATTCAAAGTATCTATGGCTAAATAATAGTTATAATAACAACGACGCGCGATATGTAATGTAGGTATTCCGAAAAATATTTAACGCGCGCATTTCTCTCCAACTACCTGCAAATTTAAGATATTTTATTTAAACGATTTATAAATGTAAAAAAAAATTGTCGAGTGTATTATTTATAGATAATATAGTTTGTACATATTGTATATGTATATATGTATCCCATTTCAAGTTTTCATCAATGGAAATACACCTAGGTATTTTAATGAAGTGACTCTATTTCATATTTTACAGTTACATAACATTATATTACTTGAATTATTATTAGTAAAACGGGTAGTATACCAAAGTATTATAATATATGAATGAATAATACCTAATTTTATGGTCCTCCAATAGTGATGTATTTCAAATTTATTGTTCAGGTTTATCAGTGTTTACTTATACAAGATATTATATTACAATAAAATACATATTATAAATAGGTATTATATATTTAAATTATATTATAAATTATAATATTCATGTGTCACATTGCATGTATTTTAATTATAATAACAACGATGATTATGTATTCCGAACACTCTTTCAAATCGGGTTTTTCTTTGCAACAATTTTTTGGAATTATTTAAACGATATATAAATGAAAAAATTGTTCGAGTGTATTATTTATGCATGTGAATCATAATTAAATTGAAGTAGTTGAACATCGCATTTAAAGTTTTCACCAATGAAAATAGGTACACCAAAATATTTTAATGAAGTGACTATATTTAATAGAATTTTGATTTATAATATTATACTACTTGAATAGTTATATTGAACATTGGTGAGATACTAAGACAGCTATAGTAGGTATATGAATAAATAATAATTTTTTGGATCTTCAATTGTGATGTATTTTTTAATTCTAAATTAATATAATATTTAGTTTTATTCGTGTTGACTTCTATTAGATAATAATATTTTTTTTTATTTTCTTATTTCAAGTAAATATCATTTCCTCAAGATCCATAAGTACAGTACAGATTCAGATAATGTAAAATACAATTTAAAAGAAAAAAAGATGACTTACCTAATTCTTCATCTGATAACTGATTTAAACAAAAATGATAATTAATTATTGTATTAATAACAAATTAGTGCAAACTTGGGTGAGGAAACTAATATATTTTAAGATGAACATTTTGATTTGGAAGAACTCAAAAACACAGTCACCAGTATGAAAGACCACAAAGCAGATAGACTAGACGATATATGCACAGAGCAAATACGGCAATTTGAATAGAAAGCAAAAGTATCGCCTTATTAAACTATATACAAATAACACCCAAAGAATACCTAAGATATGAGGAAGGCCAAGATAGTCGTTTTAATAAAACCTGGAAAAGAAACATTTCAGAGAGTGCACGAACAAAGTCTCCAAAAAGGACATTATACAGGTAAATCAAAAGGCCATCAACGTAGCTCAATCCTGGGCGGAGAATGTTTAATATATAATATATACCAATAGATAATACCAGAACAAACCGTGATTTATACTATTATTATTATTATTCATACAACGTTTATTAATACCTGTTCCTAATGTTCCTATTATTTTATTGTCTTATCAACATGATGTTATTTTTTAATATTTTATTACTATTTATACTTATGTCTGTCTCGAAAAAAAATATACATACATGTATCTGAATATATGTAAATATGTATACATATATTATATAGGTACATCATATTATTTGCTATGTGAGTGTATGGCGAAATTATAATAACAACGACGAGAATAATGTATTCCCAACACTCTTTCAACGGGAGCTTTTCTTTCCAACTGTATCTGTCGTTTATATTATACCGCGCGCTATTGTCACCTGTGCACAGTAAACCACGATTAAACGCCGTTTGTCAACCGTTTGAATCGGATTTTCAGATGTGTAAACAATTGGATTTTGACGCTTCGCTTTGGACTGCGTTTTGCATACGATCATCGTAAATCGCCCGGTAATTCGCGTGACTCCGCAATTCACCTATATACACCAGCTATGTACGTTATAATATATTATTATTGTCATATAGCTGCAGTAGTTCTGGTCGCTGCAGTCCTCGAGAGTATAATAATATAATATAGTACGAAATCATTGCGTTTCAATAATTTATACCTGTTTGAATTACGCGTCCACTAAAATATGCGTCGTCGGAAACGAGCAGATAATAGATTATGAAATATGTACAATTGTACAACAAACACAACGACCGCGACTGTACATAGTAATATTATATTGTGTATACATTGCGCCTATTCAATGTTTATATTGTTTATGTTCGCGTTTCTAAGTACATATATAACACTATGCGTATTATACATATTATTATTATTATTGTGTGCGCAACTACTGCATACACCTACGACTGCGAGGATGCGAACATCATTATCATTTCAAACGGTATATAGGTAAATAATATCCTAATATTGTATCAAACCGTTATTTTATTGTTACTGTTTATTATATAATAACTAATATTCGATATTTAAGAATAACATGCGTATCGGCTGTCGCATTTGAACGAATTTGAGATTATTATATCATATTATACTTGTGTAGTTGTGTACTTGTGTTAAAACGTCCAATAGCTCTCATGCAGTATGACTAAAATTTAAAGATAATATAGACATACTCACTTTACATTTTGACATTAATCAATATTCAATAGAACTGAGATAGAAGTATAATATCAGTATATATACATTACCAATCGATATTAGTGACATTACATAGGAGGAGGGGCTCAATATTAAATCGTGATGTTACCTACCATTTAGGTGTAGTCTTTAACATATAGGTGGATATATATACAACTTCACAAACTCACGGCGGACTGAACTTAAATTTTAAATGACGACATTTCATATTTGAGTTCCTATTTACCACCACCCCACAAATCACAATATACTCTAATATACATTATTTATTTATAATGAATATAAATAAAATGTGAACGAAAGAGGTCGGGCGCTGACCGTAACTTTGCATAGGCTTCGGTGCTACTGCGGCACCATCCCTTTGAAAGTTTGAAGCAGCTGCTCCAAATTCAAGGTTTTCGGCCCGCCACTGCAACTACAGTATACGTATCCACTTGTTATAGCGAACAAATTATACTGTATATAGTTTTGAGGGTTCCGTTCCCCACTGTCCTTTATACCGTCATCGTTTGAAACTTTTTATGTAATTATATTTCTTTGGTCCTAAAATTATAATATCAATATTCAAAATTGATTAATCGAATACACTAATTACCGTGTAATTTGACTTAAATGTACTGAAAAGTATTTAGAGTATAAGATTTAAATTTTTAACACGATATTATATTATACACATTATATATATATATATATAGCTGTGATTTCGAATACGTTTATATTATATTGTATGATGTTAGACATACTATGGAAAATAATAATTGCCCCAATACGCTATATGTGTACTTACTATAATAGTAATTGTTATTTGTGACTTAAATTTGTTCAGGTGTAATATTTTGTATTTATATAGTTCCAATATTAAACTCAAGAAACCCAAATATAAATTGAGATAATATATATATTATATAATATATATATATGTACCATACTATATGATATACACATTGTTGCCCACCGTATTTTTTTCATGATGTCATTAAAAAAGGGACATACGCCAGATGTTCAACCCTGTGTTTGACCTGCTTACGATTTTCGGGCCACTAATTTGTATAGGAGTGGATAATTGCTGTTGAAGCGACTGACATTCGAGACGTATTTTCACGGGCCGATGGCTGCAAATAATAAACAACTATACTTAATGTACCTTTTTTTTTCTTTTTAAACGACGGGTCTACCATAATTTATACACATCTATAAGATGTATATTATTGTATATGTAACATGTCTCGAAATAGAGTTGAAATCTGACGGTCGCGTATGACCCGTTACAAGTATAGTGGAAGACTGTAGAATATCAGTTTATCGTATTATAAGACAAGATTGACTTGAATAACAATCATACGGTCATATTTATCCGATAATCCTACATAGTATTAATTATAATTATTTGTACAAGAAAATATTAATTCCGGCTTTATATTCGATTTGTCTCGTATATATTATATACATTTATTTGTAACAACTAACAACATAATCTGCATATTGGAAGTCCACATTAACTAGCACCCGCTCAACTTTGGCTGCAAAAAAAGATAAAAGTAGCTAAATGTTAGTCAGCACAACATAAATTTGTCAGTTATAGAACTTAGGAGATTATATTATGTTGGTTAGGCTTAGAAGAGTATATAAAACGAACGATTCACGTGTTATCCAAATTTAGACATTAAACGGGAAGAAATACTCAGCGTACCTATATATAGGATATAAATTATAATATATAATAGAAACTTGATAAAAACACTTTAGCAAGTTTCCATATTTTTTTAAATAAAACATGTACAAAAAACCTACAATGATTTTTTTTAAAAGTACATTTTTATTTGTTAATTACCTATACATGTTTGTAGAACAATAACTATTTATTATTGTAATTAACAATTACGAGCCTAGTAGAGTAATATGAATATTGTCGTTTATTGTCTTAAATAATAAATCCAAAAGAATATATTTTGATGTAGGTAGTTCGTTTTGTTGACAGTACCGCGATTATTCCAGTTAGTGTTATAAAGCTATAAAGTATGTTAGAATTGTAAGCACTACCCAGTAAGGATCTGATGCAGTATTTGAAAAATTGTCACTCAAGTCATTAATTAACGACAACACAAAACACACAGGATCCCGAGTCTGGAGATTTAGGGTCACCCTCAGATTACTAGTTTTACGCACACACTTTTTTTTTCGAACGCCCGTCGTGAACGTCACGTGTGACCGTGTCAAACACACGTTTTATGATATCAACACAGCACGAACTGTCTGTTGTTAGCATAAAAACGTTTGGAAATAGTATTTTTGTATAAATATAAAAATGATATGACCGTGAAAAATAATGTTAACGAATACTAATTTCGACTTAAATATTGCTCTACAAGGTTTATCTTCATTATATAGTTATGTCATACGAATATATTAAGTACTATATAGCCTATATAAGTTTATTTTATATACATTTCAGTTAAGGTTTTATAATTATTATTGTCAATAATTTTGTCTATTTCGAACGTTCCGTCATTATAT
This sequence comes from Nasonovia ribisnigri, assembly GCA_027563435.1. Lineage (NCBI taxonomy): Eukaryota > Metazoa > Arthropoda > Insecta > Hemiptera > Aphididae > Nasonovia > Nasonovia ribisnigri. Next base: position 88,894 of record JANEHU010000467.1, read on the forward strand.
ACCCCGATACCCGGCATGGCGTATACGTATATGACGCCATGACGGCGCACATTAATTGTAAAAAAAATGTATAAATCTTACATATTATTATAAAAAACTAAAATTACCAATATAATAAATAAAATACTATTTGGTTTGTCGTTTAGTACAATATACGTGTTACGTACTATGTATATAAAAGCTGTAGTTTATGTATTATAATAATAGTTTAACGGTCGAAGTCTCAAATTACCACCTGTAGCATCAGCATATTATATAAACTAAAAACGGAAAAACACACACGAAAACGTGTTTAAGTACAAAACGTATAGCCGGTCGCTTCATCCATAACGAACCACACCAAACGAGGTATAATAATATATAATGTCGTTTGTCTCCGTCTTTATTTAAAAAAAAAAATTCCCTTCGAGACGTCTAGTCTTGTCATTTGCCACAGAGACACCGAATCGTGCATCTAATTTACTCGTCTGTCGATGACTTTTTTTTATACCTACTTATAATTTAGGTTCTACACATAATATATATGTATTATAATGTATATTTATATGTTTTTTTTACTTAGTTCCATTTTTTAGTTTTTTTTGTCTCGCTCGCGCACCGAAAATATGAATCTTCGTCGCCGCTATTGTTACGCGTGCGTTTTCATATATATCTATGGAAATTCGGGTTTTTTTCTCTTTCTTTAAAGGTTTATATTATGTTATATATACGTGCGAGTGGCTTGACGACGCGAGAGAGAAATGAAAATACAGGAGAAAAAAACCGTGGAGTACAATCGTTCTTGTAACACGGTAGCCTTAGAACCAGAAAACAGGTGGCTCGTAATAAATAATGATAATAATAATAGCCCTGATCGTTCTTTGCGTTAGCATTTATATACATTTGTTATAAATGTATAAATGTATAAAATATAATATAATACATTAATACATGTATACTATATACGTGGAGCCTGCGACCCAAGTGCAACCGTCTATCGTATTGTTATCAATCTGTTGGCCCAGGCGCCTGGATTCGATCTATTACCTACCTCTATGTATATATAATACGCTCGTAAGTCGTATAATCACCATCTCCCCTCTTAACCCTCCCCTAGAACGCTTAATATAATATAATATTTTCATATTATTATGTATTGCTACTGTGTATAGTGTACAGGCTACGCCTAAACGAAAAGGGTCGAAATCAGAAATGATAGGAATAGATATAGCTGTTAAGGTACCTGCAGTAAGACCGCTTATCTGTTGCAGTACTCGCATATCATTATAGTAATATATGTCCGCCCTGTAAGTCGTAACTGGCCGTGGACAGACTTACAATAATATTATAATATATGATATAGGTATCCATAATATATTAATATATTATTGTTGTAGCTGTTGCTGTTACTGCTACTGTTGTTGTCGCGTCGATCTGCTCGGGGACCGAACGGCATAAATTACGTTATCTGCCTCGGACCTGTCAGCGTCACCACGGGATCGCCATTATATAATATATGCTTATAATGTAAATATGTCATAACACGTGCACGTTCGGGTACATATTCGTCTTAAAACGAGACAGTGAAAAAAAAACGCTACACATAATGTAATATAATATTAATTATTATTATATGGGGTGATCCATTTAACTTGCGTCGCGTAAGACATATTTTGTAGGGTAGGTACCCCTTTACAGCTGTACCACTCCACTTATCCACTTATTTAAACTTAAAATACTTATAACTCATTAACTATTTGTCCAAAATTCGATTTTTATACATCGAAGTACTTCAAAAATATTCTGCTTTAGAATAATGCATTTAAAATGCAACTTGTCATTAAAAAAAGTAAAACATTTAAAAAATGATAAAAACAAAAAATTGCTAAAATAAATTTTTGTTTAGAAATATTATGTTGCTTTTCAACGACTCAAAATTATGTAATAATAATTTAAAAAACGTTAATAGTTGTTTCTAGCCTTGTAGGTTCATTGCCGCTGTCCTTAGCCAGTTGTTCTCCATCTTTTATTCCCAAGAGCTTGAGGTCTTCCCTAACTCGGGATATTTAATCTTCTGATAATTCCACGTTAAACCTAATTTTATACTTCAAATGTTACATACATGCCCTTAGCCTTTACTAGTCTCTCTAGTTTTGCAGGGATTCCAAGTCAGGCCATTGCTTCCCTTAGCCTATATCGATTTATGGAGTGCGCCTGCCTAAAATAGACAAATAATAGGTACATATCCATTTCGGACTAGTAACTTATCTCTACTAATTTTCTTTATTGTATCATGTATGTAGGTATTGGATCAACTGTCGATCTCCCTAGCATGTCAATATAGGTAAGTATTACAGTACATTCATAGATAATATTATACAAGGGATACGTAGGACAAAGTCCTAATCGAGCATTTCCGATTCATCTGTCTCACTCAGTAAGTATTATTTTTATACTCCATGAAATTAAACAACATTATAAAATAATGGAAGAAATATCATTTTTTTTTTTGCGAGGATGTTGGAAGATATGCATTTTACATTGCCGTTATTCTTTCTTATACTGGAACGCTACCCGCTATGTAAATGATGTACGAATGCGGAATGGCCTATCTATTATCATTGATTTTATAATATTATAAAATCAATGCTATTATATTATTATCTATGAGTAGATCTATAGTTCCTATGGTACCTATATACATATAGTATCTACTTCCTACACCACACATATTATATTGTGTAAAATATAAGTCTTACACTTTAATAAAATAGTAGTAATCTGTTCAATAAGAAAAATTTTAAAATTGGCATGTTTAATGATCCTAATTTCTTATAATGTTCACTATACAATAAGCTTCACAAATGTAGTGTAATGCATTTTACACAAAGTAGTAATTTTTTTTTAATTCAGTATACCTGATGATGAGGTGTCATGTTTATAGCTGTTTTAAAATGTGATGAATGAATATTACTTAGGCCTGGAAATGTAATGATCAAGTATATAATTTGGACGAGTGATAATAACATCTATTTTAAAAACGGTAACGATATTTTTCTTTGTCAGCTTAATAATTGTTTCGCGTTCCATATAATAGTGTATATTTTGTGCTCTTAGCTCTAAAACTGTACGACTATGGTGTTCTGTTGTTTTGATGACGCTGCGAAATAAATAATGTGTTCAAGTGAGTAAATTAAAATATAATGAGTTTTTCCGAAATAACACCACCTGAGTCTTGTTGTGACTAATTATAAACTGCACTCTGATGATTTACCTACGTATAACCACAGAATAGGTGAAATAATTTCACCTATTCTGTGGTATAACTACGTATATATATAATATGTATAACGAAAATACTCCTAAATACTCGCGGTAATTACCATGCTACAAGTTTAATAATATATTATGTGCGTGATAATTAAAACAATAATATATTTTATAGACGATAACAATATTACGTCGTATTGCAGATTATATTATTATTATTTATATATTATTAATAGTATTAATACGTCATGTAAGTTGTAAATAGATTTTTCTTATAACTAATTACCATTAAATTATACGAAAACCCGCGGAGACAGTTTGAGACGAACGTCGCGTCGACTTGCGCACACACGAATGCGTATTATATTATTATAAATTATAATGCTTGTACAATATTATACATTTCTTCGGTCTTTTCTGTATTTTTTTTTTCATTATTATTATTATTATTTCGTTAAATTTATTCCGCCGTGTGTTGGGTGTTTTTTTTTTATGCTCGGTTTGAAGAACACGCCGCGTCTTCCAAGTCACGTATTCAGGTAGCCCGGCTGCTACTGGGTACTCCGCTGCTGCACAAACGTGAAGGCACATGCGCGTTTGTGTGTATGCGAGCGTACGTAAACAGCTGATAACGTGTGGTATATATACCTTTAACCGGGGTTCGACCATGACGAACCGAACGATTCACCGTCCTCACTCCCCTTTCACCGCGCCGAGCCATTGGTACCCCTGCGACGGCGATCGCGCGCGGCAATAAACCATATTATTATTATGTTTTATTGCAGGTCTTCGCGCTGCCGTACAGTCCCTCGACAGGACCACTGTGCGAGTACCTTTATAAATTATTACAATATTATATTATACGCGAACGTACGTGTACGATATATTTTATTTTCTCCCGCACGACGTCTTGTCCGGTCGGCTGTGGTGGGCAGAGTATATAATATTATGATGTTCACCGGGTAAGTCGTTGAAGACGAATTCCCAATGTCCATAATTTAATATTGGTTACATTATCATAGTAAAGCCGCGAAATCACAAAGCGGCAAACCGTGAAAAATCACACTACTCGCGAGGCGGATGTGCCCAGCGCGTTGTACAGGTTCACAAGAGACATAGCTGCCGTATGTATCTATATTATATTATATAGTTTTTGAAAAATGTGTCATCGACTGCTTAATATACAACTGCGTAGGTATCTATATTCTATACACATTTTTTTCCGGACTGCGGGTGGAGTATATCTTGATATATTAAAATACGGGTCGTCGGGCCCTAAGACAATTTCACTACTTAAATGTATATTGTATATATGTTTATAAAATAATATCAGCGAAATCTTGAATCGGCAAGCCGTGAAAAATCACACGACTCGCGCGATGAGCTGAGGCAAAGATTCGAGAGGTCACTGCTTAGGTATATATAGTTTTCGAGAAAAGTGTCATAGTTTGAAATCGACCGCTCGAGTTTCAATTTCTACGACGTGAGTACCTATATATATACATTTTTTAAACAGGCCATTTGAAATCGAATCGTGTGGATCCTCGATACGAATCGCCGAAAATCACTGTCTCATATTATTTTCAACGTTATATATAGGTAAGCATAGAGTACGTAAACCGACGAGTGTTATTTTCTCGGGCAAAAAAGGGTGTCGATTTCTAACGGGAAAAAGCGGATTATCATCATCCCCGGTTCGCGCGTCGTCAAAAATAATGGTCGAATACCGTCCAAATAAAATATAATCTCTGCAGCAGGTCGTCATATTATTCTTTCTGCGTGCGGTGGCGTTTCCACGACGATCATAATGTAACGCCAAATGCCAATGTATATATAATAATATGATATTCACACTCTAATGATCTACGTGCGTAAGCCACCCCACCCCAGACTCAACCCACATGGCTATAGTCCTGTGTGTATAATAATATTATATACGCGTCGTCTACACGCTTATATATATATATATATATATATAGGTATCCGACTAGGTATATATCACACACACATATTATATTTTATTATTATTATGTTATATATACCTACATGTCGATGCAAGGGTCAAAACCGTCAGGGGATTTTCGATTATATGACTTGAAATCCCCGCCGTGTGTGTGCCGGTCGTATAGTACTATAGTCACATCAAAGGCGTACGAGGAATTTCGCAATTATTGCTGGGTCTAGGTCCTATCGGTTGTCTGCTGCGCTTTCGGTCAGAGCAGAGCACGCGCGCCGCCGCCGCTGCAGGGTATTAGCGTGCGAGCGCTGGAGCCCTTGTTTTTCCGCCAATTACGTCATATAATAATCCCAAGTTAATTAAATAAAGCGGAATGCCCGGTCTTTGTTTCCGGGTTTACGGATTTAATGATAGGAGCAAAAGATATATTATATACATATTATATATTCCTACACACTCGTGCTCACACACCGGCACACCCACATATACCCACGCACACATGTATGCGTCCTGCAGGACGCAGGACGCGTATTGCGGTCGACCCGGCAGGGTCTTTTGTACCGGCTACATTCCGTCGTGCACAAAGCCAGATGAACCGGAGTGGTATGCCAAACTTGCAAATCCTCTCTGTATGCACGGTCCAAAACGTTTTCAATATAATATTATTATTATGGTAATATATAAGTGATGTCACGTGTATAATATATTTTTAACGGTTTTGTTTTCTTTAATCTATATTCCATACAATACAATGATAATGTAAAAAGGTGGGCAAGTGGGTCCCGCTCTACTGTACAGTAGGTACGTCTGCCGTAGGTGTAAAGTATTTCAGTGTAATCGATGAGTTGAATTTTAATTGAAATGATAAATAAATGCACACGAAAAATGATTCTGAGTGAAGACCGTTTGTCAACCTTTTTTTTGTTTGAACCGACGGGCGACGACACGCTGCAGGAACTGCTTTCGCATTGCCTCCACGGCGCAATGTCATATACGCTTGTCAGTTGTCAGCCTATATTATTACTAAAATTATATTTTATGATATTATTGCTATTAAAGTAATTTATTTTACTATTAATAATACAGTAACTTAATTAATTTTTTTCAAAAATAGTTCATTTGATATTCTTTAAAAGTTTCAAGTAACCACGAATAATATTTTTAAATTATAACAAAATAACTATAATCGTTATTCTTTGTTTTAATTTCGTCCGAATTTGAACTTCAAATATCATTGCAAACGATTGCGCATCTATATTTTTAGATTTGTTTAGTTCCTATACAAACTACTTACGAGTAATATCGTATCAAATTTTCAAGTCTCAGCCATGAAAATCGAACATTTTAGATATTTTAGTATATTGTAAATCTCGTATACCTACCTATATAATATTACATAGGTATTTCGACTGTTTGACTGTCTCGAATAAGCTGCTGATTCAGACGTCATTGCAAATCGTTAAAAATAGTTTATCTAATGAGAACGAGTGTAGTAATTTATTTCAATTAGTTTTTTGTACATAAATTTAGTCACTTGTCGGCTTATATATTTTATTTTATTTCTTTTATAATTATTATTATGCGAAAAGATTATATTTATTTAATTTTAAATTATCTTAATTATATATTTATATTATCGATGTGCTACTCGATCATTACTATCATACTATCAAATGTTATATTTTTGCACAAATCATATTTTCAGACATTAATTATTGTAAATTATAAAACATAATATAATGTATAATAGTGGAATCGTTATTTCATAATATACTTACCATATTTCCCTTAAACTTGTGGTGAAAATGTGGCGCTGAGTTGTGGAGTGGGAAGGAAATTCGTCTAAGTACACACGACGCGCGTGTAGGAGGTCAACTTGACGTGTGTTGGTTTGAAAGACGTTTTAAAAACTTAATGTTGTATGGCAATTTTAAATTTTATTAGTCGTCTCTGTGACGACGAGATGTATTCAAAACGATAACGCGTTACAGACAATAGCACCGAGAGCCTACAGTATATTATTATTACTATTAACCGTGATGAAAATCATTCGTCATGTTTGACGAATTTGATTTGTAGAAGTATACGGAAAAAAAAACGAAATCAATAATAATAATAATAACAATAACAATAATAGAGCCTGCGGTCATTATACGTAGGTATATATTATGTATATATCGTACATATAATATTATTATATTTATTATGTATGTATACGGTCGGAGCAATCATATAGTACCGCCGTCGCCGCCGTGGATCGCGCGCCTTACGCACATCCGTTCTACCAGTCCAGTGCGGAACCAATCGGTTACCCGACACACACAATATACAATATACTCATAGGTATTGTACTCACACCGGATCTCGTTATTATATTACCTGGTGGTGTTTTATTATCGTTGTTGTTGTGTTATTTTATTTTGCTCGTCCTATCCATTATTGTTATTATGTCGCCTTATATACCTGTGTATTATACACGTCGATTATAATAATAACGCTGCAACACCGGTCAACGTGCGTGTTGAGTCGGGAGCGTAGGTACATATGTTATATCACATAGGTATATATTATTATACAGGGTGATTCAAAAAATATAAGCTTATTTAAAGACCAAGTTTTTAAATACTTGAAATTTTTTGTAGGTACTAGTCAGTAGGACTGTCCTGTGAAGGCGATACAAACTTTTGTTTTTCAAAAGACTGCGACCCCTTTTATGTTACTGTAAATTATTAACTGGATAATTTTTTAAAAATTTTTATGTGATGAGGTACACCTAGATCAAAATTTACACTAGTAGTTTTTCAGTTATTGAAGTGATTATACTTTATACTCAGGATACTAGTTCTTGAAAACGGTCTTACAAAAATTAGAAAAGCACTCGTTCAAATTTTGATTTTGATACTTCAACATTTTTAAAAAAATTATCTTCCAAATAATTTACAGAATACAGGGGGTATGAAAAATAGAAGTTGAAATAGAAATCCAAGTGTTAACATTAGTGTAAATCAGAATTCGAAGAAATATTAAATGAAAAAAATGGGGGTGAGTATGTTTAGTGAATCACCCTGTATATCATATTATATAATATAATGTATTAATGTGTATATAATATTTTACGGGCACTCGGCGATCGCGTACACCGATCATTTCGAACGTGCTTTGTCAGACGCGTTATTCTCTGGGGAGAATGAAAAAAAATCGAAATTTCACGGTGTCCCCCGCACACACGCCGTGCCGCACGCCACTCCGCTCATCATCGCCCGTCGTCGAAGTCACCGGTTAGCCGCGATTTGTTCCTCTTTTACACCATTATACTATTATTGTCATTATTATTATTGTGTTATATTATATCACACGAGAAGGACTGACAAACGTACAGTCGGGATACCGTCGGTGAGTGACGGAGAGAGCGGGTATACAGAATCAGACTGACTTGGCAGAGGAAGACGCGCGCGCGGTCTGCGCGATGATGTTGATATGGATATAATAATAATAATAATAATAATAGTAAATGTATATAAGTGAGTGTTGGTGTGTGTGTGCTCGCGTGCGTATTACAATAATAGTAATAATAATAAAAAATACTAATAATATGATGGTACTGTGACTTATCCGACGTTGCGGCGCACAAAAGATTTGTAGCGGAGCGAAACGCGCAGCGAGAGAAGAAGAGCTAAAAAAAGCGAAACACACGCGGTCTCGTCGACTGCACGTATAGCTGCTCCCGGTTATCATATGGATTTCATATAATAGATCGCCGCCGAGCGATTCGTCGTATTTATCATTTTTTTTCGCTTCACGCTTTCCGCCGTGCTCGCGCGTGTGCCCATAATATAATACATATCATAATACGTCTCCTATACTCATTATCGTGTCCACAACGGTTTTGTTATATTATATCATAACGCGTGGCCGAAGCCCGCCACCACACGCGCCGCGAGAGACGCTAAATATAATAATAATATTATATTAATAGGTAGAACGACGACTATGGTTTTGGTGGTGGGGTGGGGGGGGGGGGGAAATAATACGAAACAGCCTAAAATATACTGTGCGGTGAAAATATTATTATTATCGTATTGTATCTACGTCATATACCGTGGTTGAAACGACACAATGGCCGCGTCACGTGCAACCAATTACCTGTGTATTGTGCGGGTTATGTGTTTTTACGCTCGTGAATCGGGTAAATGACCAAAACTCGGACACACGATCGTGACAACCGACACGAGCCCACACGAAATCGGACGGACGGACGCAATGCATATACGCGCGACGGCATGGCGGACTGTCGTCACGCGGTACGCGCGCGCGCGCGCGCGTGTGTGTGATTTCGCTTTTATTATTTTCCGAAAAAAAGTTTATCAACGGTGAGGACGAAACTGGGACTGACTGACTGACACCGAGGTCCTCATTAATTTATTCTGTTTGGATTTCAATGTTGTCCGCGGCCCGCGCGACACGGTCGGTCGGTCTACAGCTACGGTAACAACTACGTGTAGTTGTACACTTGTATTGTTGTAGTATATAGTATAATATGTATATCATAATATTGTATTTGTATATTATTATTAATTATTATACCTACTTAATATTATTGACTTAAAAACGAGATTGCCGGTGAACACTTTTTATAGGCAAGATTACTAGTGTATACAAATATCATTAAAAGTCAACTGACGTAATACTTCTGTGTTGTAGATTTGCATATTTGCTAATTGAGTGGTTGCTTCAGACGGTTATATGTTTTAGAAATGAAAATTTAAAATCTCAATACAATAGAATTTTGTTGTGTAAAATATGGACCAACAATCTTTTTGTTAATCTTGTTCTTCTCTATCTCTGTACCAAATTTCATCGCAATCGGATGAACGGTTTAGGAATGCATAAAGGACCCAGGCAGTTGGGTTCAAAAATGTTTGTCTTTTATACGTATAGATTATACCTAGGTATAGTGAACACAAATTTGTCAAATGCACTATTTTAATGACCAAAAGTTCGGCGTGTATGTGCCTATAATGAAATATACATTATTTTGTTTAGGAGAAATAACCTGTATGCGATATAAAAATACTTAATATTTTATACTTCGCAGAGAGGATTCGTTTACTCGTGACAGCGTATGAGTCACGTCTATATACAGGAATACAGCAGCTTATACAGTGGCGGTTTTTGAGAGTATACAAGGATCGACCAATATGATACATACTCAACCTTAAGCAGACCGGTCGAATCAACAGTCGTCTGTGAGTATATTTATATGACTTACCTAAAATTATACGTCTAACCAAAAAATAAAAAGTGATCATAGTTAGCCTGTCGAATGATTCGCGTCGGCGCCGTACACCGATATATATAGTGTATACTTAATTGAAAAGATTCTCTGCGAAGATGCTATAATAATATAAACCTTTAATATACTCGCCATAGCTACGGAGCTACAGAGTCATTATACACGCGCATGTGTTGATTTGATGAACATAATGTGCACTCCGTGAAGCGCGTATCGTATTATCACAGTGGATGATAATAATTTGAATGGGTCCAGTGGTCTATTATATACGCAGAGTTGATGCTGCTATAGCGCGTTGAGACTAGAGAGAGAGATTACCATGGTGGTACTCGGGCTGTCTAAAAAAAAATGATTAAAACGAGTAATATTATATATATCACGTTCCTAATGCGACTAGATAATATTAGATATAATACATCCCGCGTGTACTTATCTGTGATATAATAATAATAATAATAATAATAATATGTATAGGGCTGCAGCTAGATCTCTAATATACGAGCTCCTTATAAGTATACGTTCCGGTCGTGCGTACCTATAGATCTAGAATCGTTTTGTGGCGTGCAACGGTCAATTATTAAGTGGCGTAGGTACTGCAGTATAGCTAGGTACCCCCCGCTGTACAGCGCGTGTAATGACGTTATTACGCGCGGGGGGGACGCGGCGCGAGCGTTTCGGGAGTCACCGAATCGTATTTTATATTTTTTACCCATCAATCTCGAATCTCTCGGAATAATATTATTATTATGGTAATAATTACGAAATTTCGTTTTTTTTCCATTTAATGCGTTCGACCGTGGTATCATATTATGTAGGTAGGAGGTAGATTTATATGATGAAATCGGATCAAAAGAGAGGCGCGTATATGACGTATAATATACCGCAGTAATCACTCGCGCGGTTGTTATGATATTAATACGTCATGTCGAGCGAGAGCATATTACACATATTATATTATATAATGTATATATACCGCCATGTAAAAACCTATATACATAATTATCATGATAAATCCGATGTTTGATGCGCCCCACGTGTATTAAATGTGATTTTTTTACCCGAAAAGACCTGCGAATTGATACGCGCACATTATTTATGCCGTACGCATATATATTATAAACAGTACTGGTGGTGTTCGTTTACCTCGAATCGGGGTGGAAAAAAAAAATAATAAACGAATTATTCATCGACGAAAGCCCCCGTAGTTTTTCCGGGTGATGTGCGTGGCCATTATGGACTTGTGGAGAGAGAGAAAGAGAGAGAGTGAGAGAGAGGGAGCGATGCATAAAGAGAGTATCGGAAAATCCACGGTTACACAATATTATATAATGTAATAGGTAAATCCCGAGAGGGTTGGCTTTCATTAATATTTTATACGAAACGCATAAAAAAACGCTACACGCACACACTCACACACATACACAACTTTCTTACAATACTGAAGTAGGTATATATCTATCAAAAATAAATTGTACACAGATTAACGTTTTATTTGGTTTCATATTATTCCATTATAACACGAGGGATAGGCCATAGGCGAGGGAGAAGATAGGTCGCATATGTATACTATATACAGTATAAAATACATTTCCTGCGTTGTTTTCAAGACGCCGCGATGATTGTGCAATAACCTGTCATATACCTATAAGTATCATTACATGGTATTGGGTATACAGTGTGTATAAGTTTTCGAAATATAAATTAATTTCCATGATTAAGGTTATTGTTATTATTAAATGTATCACTGAACATTTTCGGTTGGTTTTCTCGTGGACGACATGCATATCGATCACGCTTCACACATCTCGGCATCACGTCCCGTGGTGTATATTATACACAACACGCTCTACTAGTTCTATTATATTATGTCCAACTGCTCATTACACGTTCTTTCTTATTAGGTACGTTTTTTATTTTCCGGAGTGTAATAGGATTAACTTTCCGCATCATCATAATTATGTTTGTTAATAATAATTATCGTCGGCCACCATATATAACCGTGACTTCGTAGTTTTAGTTTCACTCCGCGTCTACTACTGCAGTAGGGCAAGAGTGCAGTAGTAACAGCAGTGCGAAGAACCATCACTAAATATTAACATAGGTACTCATAGAGTGTTATACATGACGTGGTTGAAAGGGGGAAAGGCCCCGAACTTATTACTTTTCTATTTATTTTTCACTCTGTAAATTTTAAATTGAGAATAATGTTATAATATATTATGATAGTTGCGATAGGTTTATAACCCTCCATTTTAAGTTTTAATTTCTGTTGAATAACGAATATTTATTATTTAAAAAACTGAACAAACGCTCGCACATAAATTTGCTCCTTAAAAAACAGAAAAATATAATTAGGTTGATTATTTTGGAGTTTTTCTTAATATAGTAAAGTAATAATAGACCTTTAATATCGTGAATTCACGATTCTATATTATATTATAATATAGATTAGATACGAGGAGTTCGTTTGAAGCGAAACATCGTGATTTAGATTTTACAATATTATATAATTATGTTTGTTTAAATCACTAATGTACGTTTCACAGACTGTTATTATTATTTCTTTACAGCCACGCAAACCTTGAATCATATACCTACTTTAGTAATGCTGTTGCTGCCGCTGCCGTCGACGGTGTAATGAACGGTGACTCGTATATTTGAAACATATTTTCTTTCTATACCGTGATGGATTACCATTTATTGTATAAATTGTGAATTTACGACCACTCACATACAATTCCGGTAGTTACAAAGTTGTAAGTACAATGGGTACATAGGTACGTAATAACGATCCCAACGACAACAACGGACACTATAGAAAATATAAATTTATTACATATTTTCCTATATAAGAAGTCATTATCGCCGCAGCAACAGCCGCAATTAACCAGGTGCAGTAAATTTTGGTATAGACATCTATCTCCTTGTAGAAACGACAAGTCGACAACATATTATAATATTAAGTCGACGCGATTGTACGATATTTAATAATTTTAATAAAATTAATAATAATAAGTGCATTTATGGACACACCAGTTATAATTAGATAATAAATATGCAAATACAATATATAATAATTAAATATTAAAATATGGTTCTTATTTAAAAAGCAAAGCTAGTGCTGAAATTAGGGAGTTTGTTATAATATATTACATTTTTCACTAACTAAGATAATTTAAAACACAAATAATATAAATATAATTATATAATATAAAAAATATTGTACAAAATATTGTAATATTGTAAAATTTTTTCAAATGTAAATATATTATATTGTATAACTCTCCAAAGCTAATGCAGCTGAAGCTATAATGATCAATAAAAAAAAATAATATATATATTGTATCATATTTAAATACGATAATATAAACATGTTTATAATAAAATAAGGGTTCTGCCTCATCTCATTTCGATCACCGACCACTCTTAATTTTTATGTGAGGTGAGAGATTAACTCGAATATTATAAACAATTTGAATTATATTATACACCGCAATGTAATTAGATTGCGTATTATGGATTTTGATCCATCATAATCACGTTTCACTCTTTCACAGTGATATATCTTTGCTTCTCCATCGTCATAAATACAAATTTGACCAATTTTTGGTTTTTCAGATGCTATGTAGCCTTAACTTGACCAACCATTTTAAAAAATGTAATACGCCGCCCAAGTTTATATCTGCAGCATTAAAAGAAGTGAGTGCAAATAAATTATTTTAAGCTCTGCTATTTTGTCTAAAATGTTTATTAATTTCACTTTACAACCATTTAATTTTTGTGCGGGTACACATCATGTTTAGGGAGTATAACTTTTCCGTGGCGACCGTAAGTGATTGCAGATCTGCCTTTTTCATTATAAATAAAGACGATGTATTACAATAAATATATTGTTCTGGTCATATATCACCGATACATAAATATTCAGGATCATTCTTTGTTTCTGTGATTTCTTGTCGTGATACTCTTCTCTTTTTTGTTCATTATTTTTCTGATTATTTCTATATTTTTTTTTTATAACGCATTTATCTGATATCTGATATCCCTTTCTCTCCATCTTTAAATTTACAAAATAACTTATTGCGATCGATATAGTAATATTATTTTTCGTGTAATAGGTAGAGAGATTACGTACACGATAATATTATGCCTTTTAACCCTGCAATATCGAACAATGTTTAAATAATAATTATTCGGCAATATACCTAAATTATTATACATAGAGAAAATAATGTGTTTTTGCGAACTTGTTCTACTAAACCGAACGTTTTGACCTACATTTACGTTGAAAAAATTAATTACCCGGACCACGGCGTATAGTATAATAATATATAAATTATAAATATAGGTTCCTCGCGTCTCCAACGATATAGTTATATAGTTGTTGTACTACAACGACTGCATATATCGTAATATATCAGATACACATCGGATCAACCAGCCTGCCACGTCGAGTGATAATTATTATTTTCATATTATAATAATACATATAACATACACACACGCACACACACACATGCGCTTTCCGGATGTCACGCGGATATATAGGCTACTGTATACGTTTCTGAACAAATTACGCTTTAAGATTCTTATCGATCGCAGCTGCGTGCAGCGGCAGCAACTCGTTCCTGTGCCTGTACAGTACTAAATAATATAGCTCTTCATTATAATACCGAATAACAGGTTTTTCGGTCAATCTGTACGCGCCCCGGGATTTATTTAGGCACACTCAAACTCCCGTATTCATACATGTATTATATATAGGTGTAATATATACAAGGTGATTATTTTATAGGTAGGTTTATAGTATAGGTATAGGTTAACCAGGAAATATGCAATAAGTTTAACATTTTTTATAATTTTTTAGCTTACATGAAAAATGTGTCTCCCTATGTGCATAACCCGATTTTTTAAGAAAAAAAATTGTCAATAATCTAAACAGAAATTTTTTTAAAGCTGAATCAATATTTTGCTAAGAAATTTGAGACAAAATTCAGTATGATATAAGCATTGTATAACAGTTATTAAAACGTCAATGTTTTGCCACATAGGAGGTTTTATTAGTTTATGTTGTTTGCCAAGTTTCCATTTTATTAATTATTTTTCATTAATTCTTTGACGGAGATGGGCGATTAGTAGATACTATCAAATTATATCTTATTATTTTTTTAACACTCCAGGGACACCAAAACCTCAAAATCATTAATTTTAGCACACGGGAGTATTTTTCGCGTGAACGACAATATTATTTAATATATTGATAGGTATCTACTCTTAAAAAAATAAAAACCGTTTACCTGTGTGATTTATTTTATGAGTTAAAAATTCATCCTGTATATTATTATTTATTATACATCATGATAGCGGTCGTTTATTTATTCAAATACACATAATTCGTGAACATATTTCTAGCCTATATTACTATATTATACCTAGACTGCACATAATACAACTATACCGCCAGTTCCACTATAATACTTAAACTGCGAGTATAATCGTATACCTATAATAGGTCCTGTATATATATATATATATATATTTATATGCTATGTCGTAATAATATATCTATGCCGTGGCGTCACGAAAACCCGTAAGTCGATTGTCGCTTTTTTTTTGGCGCCAGTTGATTTAAGTTAGCGCGTCTTACCCCCGCCGCACGCTAAGAACCGGCTGCCGCCAGCTAGAGTTTATATAGCGGATGGCCGGTATCTTCGCGATCCGCGGCGCCGGACGGATTCATCGTGTATTTTAAATTTTACTAACAATAATGTATAATATATATGCCTAAACAGAGCTCCAAAGTCGTATAACTCTCTCTTTCCCTTCTTTCTCACTCACTCTATCTTTCAGTGTGAGTGTGTGTGTGTGTGTGTGTGTGCATACAGGTTGTGTGTGTCGTAATTAAAATATTATCGTCGGCACACGTCGCAATGATAGGTAAACATGTATAACGTCGCACCGGAACGTGTCGCTGACGATGTTTAATATATTATCGGTCTTTCGCGTTTTTTCGTACTTTATCGGTGCTTCTTATATTCTAATATAATATTTTATTAGAGTAAATACGCCAGCCGGCCATTGTATAAGGGCCGCAAAAACGTTCGGTAAACACAGAATACACAAATTATTACAAACCCTTTTCTCGGCCCGGTCCGCGTGGTTGTCGCCGCCGGTCGGTCTACGCAGTTCTACTCAGCTCGTGGAGAAGATAATTATAACCCTTGATCCCGAGGGCAATATAATTTTGAAAAAAATACTCCTCGGTGGGGGTCGCGCGTGACCGGTGCGTTTCCTGAACGGATTACCGTGAGATTGTGCGAGTGTGATTTTCGAACACCTGTTTTAGAGGGTTCTTCCGACGTAAAATTCATTATTATTATATAATATTGTTGTACGAGTGCATCTACGTCCGACCGAAGTTTGTCAAAGAATAAAATATATTTATTTATATCCACCATGGATACTTAACTCGCGGTGCACGGTCTTCGATGATATACTGCTTTTCAGTTGCGACCCCACGAATAATAGAGACTACGGACTTCGGTAGTCTTCGGTTTTTTGGCACAGAAAATCTATACATAAGAGCCGAAAACGTAGCTTATACTAATGTTATATTATATGTGAAGGCTTTATGAACCATTATAAAAATATTTTAGTCTATGACACTAGTTTATTAAAACATGACACCTGTGTCTCGTGGTACTTGTGTAATAATATGTGTGATTCTATAAATGATAATAATGATAAAACTTAACAAAATGTGCTCAAGCTTCGAAAACTGTTTAAGAACAATAATTAGTGTAATAAATTCAGTCTGTACTATGGTCGATGAATATCACATGTTATAATTATCCTCAAAAGTTTAAAAGTTGAGTTTTAAAATAACACGCTTTAGCTTAAACCAATCAGAATACCTACAAAGTATAATTTTTTTTAATTTTGATTTTTAGTGTTTGAATGTATTATTAAATCTTTTATAACTAATAAAAATGGTTTAAAGTATACCTATATATAATTATAGTGGTAAATATAAGAAAAAATACTCTATAGTAGATATAGTGTGCAGAATGCCAGGCAAATGGTCGCAGTTGATAATTGCATTAATAAGAAAATAAAACTAATTGTTTTCACTTAAACTATACGCATATATAATTTTGTTTATGTAAACATTTAAAACAAATGCAAATTAAATAGTTATTCAATTTAAATAAGTTTTATTCGAATGACTAAATATAGATAAATAAAATGGAGGATATTTGTGTAAGAGTAAATGATAATTACTTCCTATTGAATAATATTATTGTAATCTTTATGAAAAAATATGTTTGGTGGACCGTATCTTTAATATGATTAAAAAGTCTATTTGTATGTTCAAAGTGTATATTTTCCATTATTTAGTGATTTTATATTGAATTAAGATAGAAATCAAATTAATTTACAACTGTAGTCTGAAAATATTATACTTCGTACGCATGACTGAATCTAATAGCATGAATAAAATATACAATTTTTCATTAAAATAAATTGTACAAACTACATAGGTCATAGGTATTTGGTTCCTATATCGCTATATTCATATGACGATAAGAGCTTGAAAGGTTTGAATAAAAATTCACACCTGCAGTCTATAATAATATTAAGTAATTTTGTTTGTCATTACTACCCCATATGACAATAGCTGGTACCTACCTACGCACGCCAATGGTCGATTAGAACACGAGATAATTAGAATTAATTTCCATTGAGTGCTTCGTTTTCATTTCGGCCAATATATGAATACGAACTAAAAAAACCACCCTTTCAAAAGAATCATATAATATGTACAAAGGTACATGGTACGCCTTGTCCAGCGATTTTAATTCCTTTTGAATTCCTATTATATTATATATACATATACAAACTGCACCACGTGCATATCATTATATCAATTGTTTGTTTTTGTTGTTGATGTTTTTTTTTTTAGCGAGCATATGCTCGAATTTGCGGCTTTTATCTGATCGGCGGTTGCCCGCCGTGACAAGTGTGTGCGCGTGCGCGTGCGCGTCCAAGTTACACACTTTACTGCACGGCACACATACAACTAACTTTCCTAGGTACATAATATGACATCGATTTACATAAGCGGTGCTCATCTAGATAAGGCTTGACGATATTAAATATATTAAAATATTCGTCGTCCCCATCACCTGCAGCGTTGCGTGAACTTATGTATATATAGCTGGTTATATAGGACCAGGACAATCGCCAAGGGTATACCGAGTATGGAAAACGCCCCCCCTCTAATCACCTATCCGCCAACGACTTGGCTCGACGTGTATATTGTTTCGCGTATATTAGGTAATAGGTACCTACGCATATTATATTCTCCAAGGGGGCAAAAGTGTCGAAAAACTCCCTCACTTTTTATTGTCTCCCAAGAAAAAAAGATACACGTAAAATATAACATAATACCATTATTACGTATAACAATATGTATATTATAATATCGTAGTGTTTTTGTAATAATAACTATAACTACATATAGTTCAGACATATTATATTACTGTAACTGCATCAGCTCGACACGTCTGTAACGACAGTTGCCCGTGATCCCTATTATAGGACAGACTAAAATAATAATCAATAATAGGTGAATATAATAATATAATATATTATATTGTGTTCGGTTTATCAAATTACACTGTAATCCAGACGTAACGCATAATACAACTACTGCTGCAGCAGTTAACCAAACAATTTATATATAATTTATGTATAATGTATATATATTATAATATTATATATATGTATGCGCGTGGTTGTAGATTCATATATTATAATATAATATGTGTTGATGTGGAATATGTTTGAATTGTTAACGAGGTACATCACGCTGGGCTGTTGCTTCACCGCCGTGGTGTATATACCGCTGCAGGAGTAAGATAAGTTATATATAATATTTTTAATTATAATGATTATATTTTTGTTATCAATTATAAGTTGTAACAATATTGTTGTAATCTTATCATTCCTTGTCTTAAAACAATTTTAATAAATTAAAATGTAACTGCAATTACAGGGCAAGAGCAGAGACGAGGGAATTTGGGGTCGGGTAAAACGACCCTTCATTCACAACATAATTTATTAGCTGGCGCTATAATAATTATTTCGTTTAATTAAAAAACAACACTCTTTGAAAACGTTCATAATTTCTGTATATGTTTGAAATATAAATAATTTTACTAATTGAAACTATTTCAAATTCGTGGGGTCGAACGAAGGTAAATTGTTCACATGTTGTATACTTATATATATAATTCAAATTTTAAATACAGATGCAGTATAAATCTATATTTCTTAAAACATTTTACTTCTTGAATATTTTACATGTCTAATTAATACAATATTGTCATATTAAATTCGGATCGATGTGGGAGGGGTGAAAATGGGGTTAATGTTAAATTGTTTCATGTGTAGGTATGAAACACATGCAATATTTCGTATTTTATAAACTATACTACCTAACTGAATAAAATATAAATTTATCTAATTTGTAGTTAATGCTATAACTTATCCAACTTTTAATCGGTATTGATATGTTGTCAATGAATATTGTATGTCATCAACGAACAATCGTAAACTTTTTATTAAATATTAGTGACCACCTACCAATATTATGCAAGGAAAATCCGCATAGTATCGCATTTAATGCAGTAAATAAATCATAAATTATTACAACCTGATAATAAATTTTCATTTTCGAGTGATATTAACATGAAATAAGCACAATCTATCAGTAAAGATTAAAATGCCGGAAAATTTGGTTAAAAATTTCGGAAAAATCGTTTTTTTTTCCAGAGCCCTGGAAAATATAGAAAAAATGGAGAATATTAAAACAATATATTTTTTAAATAACCCGAAGTTTTTGCAAAATATCGAAAAAGAGATTTTTCAGAAAATTATAATATTTTATGTAGGTGTGCTCACAGTAATCTGAGTTTAAAAAATACAGCTAAAATGAAACTTTACAACCATTTTTTAAAATTTTTCTGAAATTTATGATCTCTATATTTGTCAGTATACTTGTCTCGGAGAAACTGATCACTACTGTGGTCCTTGCAGATGGAACGCTATGTCTAGTATAGTATTTATAATTATTATAAGGTTATACAAAAAATATTTTATAAGCTCTCTGGAACATTGCCGCTTAAATGCTGACATTTTATCTCAGTCATCCGGAAACGAATGTGTGCGTGCTTGAGTGCTTCAGCGATTTCAAACTTTGAAAGCGGATTTGGTTTCATGAAGTTTCGACTCTCTCTCGATCAAAGGTAAAAAGTTTTACATTCATCAATCATCATATTAATTCGTATATATGCACTTTATACAACATACATATTAGTAGCCAGTCGTGCTTGAATTGTGAGGTTGGAGTTCATCTTTATATTATCTATAATTCGTGCACTGATTATAGCGAAATAACGTGTAATTGTATTACACGTAGGCACCTACTAAAACATTTAACGCGTTAAAAACATATTCACAGTGATAAATGATAATCCATTCCATGGGTAGCTTATAAATTTATAATCTGTATTAAACTGAACACAGCATAAATATAGTACTAATAAATAGAGGAAATTGTTGTTCTTTTGTCACAACAAAAAACATAGTGTGCCGGAGAATTAATATAGGTATATTCTAATTTCTCATGGGGTTGTGTTTATATTGCATAGTTTTTGTATAATTCTATGAGACCGCTAATTATATTTATATTATTGGTGAACATCTGAATTACATCGAGTTGTTTAGTGGAATAGAAAAAAAAATCATTATAACATTTGGCCTAATGATTGATTTGTTATATTTATATTTTATACATAACCTTATAGGTATAGCTGCTAAAATAAGGTGTTCGAACATACCAGCCTTGGTTAGGTCAGAAAGGACACCGCTTAATTGAATCACTCTGTATTATATGGACTATTGATATATTTAAATTAAAAAAATATCAATTTATAATCAAATTTAAATTTTATAGCAACGAACTAAAATTATCGTCCAGAACCGGCACTATACTCGTAAAACATGAAAGATTTTTTCAAATATTTAAAAAAAAATATGTCATATATTTAGTAAGTATAATATTATATATTAAATTTGTATAGACTATAGTTTACATAAAAATCTATTAATTAACAATTTCTACTAACTATAACACGCAAACTGACTGTGCGCAATATTTCTATCTGAGTGACATGTCTACTTTTTCGGCTCAAACGTGGACGTCCCCATTATGTTCTCATTCAATAATAATACCTAGCTTAAAACATCTAACTTTGGACCTCATTTACTATTTATTATTACTACTATTATTATATATAACCTATTCTATTGTATCGTTAATCTTTGTAAATAATTTTATTATCCATTGTTAAAATGCAAAAAAATAAAATAAAATATTGTAACACTGTTTAGATGGCTATCAAAAAACTTTCAAATAAAAAATAAAAAATACAGTAGCTACGTTGAAGTAAACATTAAGCGTTCAACATATTTCAAATTCCAAAAAATACTCGAATGAGTACACATTAATAATAATTCTGAAGGGTGTGATGTGAAATTATATCATAAATCAAAATCAAAACCATCCACTTAATCGTTGTCAAACACTGAATACCTATGTGGCTATGTAATATGCGCATTCTTACTGTAAACTTCATTGTTATCATTGAAATTGAGTTTTGTTTTTTGTAGAAATATACGTCGTCGTACATAATATGACGTGTGTATATACATACACCATTGTGTTTTTCAGTACCTATATGCAGTGGCTATATATATTATATATACCGTAATATTATGTCAAATGACGTCTCAACAATAAAATATAGAATATACTTGAATATATTATTATTATTATTATAAGTACGTATATATTATTATGATGTAATGTAAATTATTCAATATTGAACCGAAAATTCCCTTGTATACGCAAAACCCTGGGGGCAGTTTATTGTGTTCGTCGACGATCCGATGAATCCATCTCAGGTGTTACACGCCGTCTCCAAGTAGTATGGGAAGGTATTAGGTATATATAGTGGCACTCGAAACCCTCTTTTACACGCAGTTAAATGTATCGTCGTTGCAGGGTGTATATGGTAAATCTGTTCCAAATGTTCCATGCAGATTATCATAATAATATATAATATATTTATTTCTTATCCCGAGCAGAACGCTAAAAACGGATTACTACTCGAGCGCATTGGTGACCTCACCCCCGCTACAACAGGTGTTTAGTATTTGACCCTCATCATCATCTCTGTCATAAGTCGCCGAGACATTGCGGATAAGAGCACGAAAATTATCCGCGACGGGCCCCCATTGTGCGACATGATGACCGAACCAGATGTGGTTGCCACTGTTTTGTTGATCGAAATTTCCAAGGTCCCTCTTACAGAACTTCTCGTTTTTTTTCCATTTCTCAATTTTAGTAATAGTTTTGGTAATAAAACTACATAAAACTAGTTTTTGTAATTTTATTTTATGCGTGCATATTATACCAATAAGGAATATATTATTGTATATAACCATGTTTATTCATTGCTTTAATCTTGTATGTGACAGTTATTATTATCAGTTGATTACAATATTATGTATTGTAAATTATTTCCAATAGTTGCACTTCACAAGTGGACTATAACTTATTTAAACCTTTAAAACATATTATATAGGTACTAGCCCTGCGTGTTATCATTACGTTTTGTACAGTTTTAACGGATTTTTTATTATCACCACGGATATCAGAATGATTATTTTTTTAATAACAATATAAACTAAACAAATCAAGAAATTATTTTTAAATTTCAAAAACTGTTTGCCAATATTTAACATTGTTCTATGTGTAAAAAATGTCAAGAAATTAAATTAAACCTCACGTTTATTTTTAAGAAAATTTGTAATAAAATAAAATAATTTAGAACCATATCGGTTTTAAATGTATGATTTTTATGGTTTATACTTAATACTTTTAGGTAGGTACTCGCTTTCAAACCGAGAACTCACGAGTTGTTCGAATTCCAGACTGTAGTTATGGTAAGTGCCGATGCGAGCACATTAGAAACGTATTTTATTGAAATTAGTTTTTTTTACCTCCCTGCAGTAGTGCAGTATATGGTCTCGATTCAACACACACATACCTACTCTACTAATAAACCGTGCAAAATTGATTTATTATGGTTACACCTAAGCACTATAGATCAATATAAATGATAATAACATGACGACAATAATAATCGATCACACACACGAGCGTTTAGTGATGCACATTCCCGTGGTGGTATATATTTTAAACGTTTGCATGCGATTTGCATAATATATTTATTTTTTATCCCAATAGTTGTGGGGAGAAGAGCAAAAAAAAATTGTGTATAGAATTAGCGAGTCGGTGTTTTTTCATACTGAAGACAAATTATAATATCGATGCATTTGCGTACCATCTGTCACGGGGCGTGTTTTTTTTTCTTGAAGCGCATAAAAAGATACTTTATGTTTGTTCACGGGGAACAAAAGGTCTGTGTGGGGACAACCGCCGTTTTTGGTTTTTGAGTGACGTTTGAAAGGCTGATGATACGGGGATGGGAGTCGTGGAAAAAAAAATTATAAAATTTATTCATATCGTTAGCAGTTCGATTTGATAGAATCGACAGATTACTACAAAAAAAACCCACTTAAATTACCAATTGTCAGTATATATAATTATCACTTAACGAATGGTGACGAACAACAGCTGTAAATAATCATCGGTGTATACGTTTTCCCATAGATACCACCCGTAGGTTAAAGAGATTTAGAAGGTTTAAAGTGATGTATACCTATATACTCGCAGTTTACTCATAATATAGGTACTATACTTTTAGATCCGAAACAATCCATTCAAATGGTTTTTATTTTAAAGAAATGAAAATTAAATGCGACTAAATAAATGCTATTTTTTTTTTTACATCATCATAAAAACATTCATATTGTTATTTTTTCACATCGTTTGTATAACTGCAACCGCCTTGCTGGCGATGCTAATTAGCATCCTTTTTGCCGAAGGCTGACATAACCGTCAATTTTCCGAACATTGGTGTATTTTTCTGTTACACAAGATTTACTTAAGGCTGAAAAGACTAATTAAAATTTCCAACAATAGTATTATTGTTTCCACCCAGTGGTTGTTTTTAGTTACAACTTTTGAATTTCAGCCCGTAGCAGCTCGGGTAATACTTACCCTTTTTTCGTATCGGTGGATAACTTTACACGCCCAGGGGGAAATCTCTTCATTTTAACATTACGGTGTACATCATTCCGAGAAATAAAATAAACAGAAGTTAAAAAACTTTTTACTCGTTACACCACGTACATGGTGTATTGGTATGCATAGGTATATAATATTATACTATGTATTCATTTTTGCATTATGTCGTTCGGTAACTATACATAAATTTGGTACGAGGTATATGTACTCTATAAAATTATATTTAGGTACTAAGGTATTTTTACAACTCACTCAGTTTGACATTATATGACATTAATAAG
Organism: Nasonovia ribisnigri; assembly: GCA_027563435.1. NCBI lineage: Eukaryota > Metazoa > Arthropoda > Insecta > Hemiptera > Aphididae > Nasonovia > Nasonovia ribisnigri. Next base: position 113,955 of record JANEHU010000467.1, read on the forward strand.
TGTACCTATTTATACTATCTATATAGATTAATAATTTGTATATGATGTACCTGTTAATATTTGAGTAGCTAAAGTATTTTTTTATTATTTAGAACATTTTAATGAGCCTCTTCCTCTTTTTTTCTTCAATAATTTAGTTATTCGAAATCTGATTTTTGAAATTTTTAAATACACAGACAATATTTTCAAATTCTTGAGATTTATATCCATGATAATGGATTTGGAATATATGGGCAACTAGGTGATCTGAACATTTTAATGACTAATCTATCAACATTCATAATTTGTAGAGGCTAACCTAACCTAAATAAATCCAATATTACATTCATTTTTTCGTTTTTGTAAAACCAATTTTAAGGACTAATATATCCTTAATAAAAAATATATTCTAATAATTGAGAACCTACTTGTTCAAATTTTTAAATAGGTATAGGACTTACATCAACATTTTCAAAAAATTGATCCACTTAATAATTAACAGTAAAAAAGGGTGGTTCTTATTTGAAAAACATAAGCGTGTATCGCCATGGGACACTCAATAAGTATTATACAAAATCAAGAATTTGAAAAAAATTTGGTGGTTTTTGAATATTACATTTAAATGTTTTAAAAATCAGAATTAGATCAAATGTATTATCATAGTAAATGTGGGGGGTGAGTATGCTTGATGTGTCATTCTGTATATCATTATATATATGTATGAAAAATAAATATACGTGTCATTGTGAGTTTATTTGTTCGTTGCAGGGAATATCATGAAAATTTACGACAAAAAAATATCTAATATCGTATTACCAACCCCTTTTTTTTGTTGGATAACTTGACGTTTGTCGAATCGTTACAACCATGCTGTTTTATCGTCTCCACTCATATCCGCGTATTCGTCTGTATATCGCCTACGACCTCGTTGATTATTTGGGCTATTTCTGTGCGAATCCTCGTTGACATTTTTGGAAGTTTATGTTACTACCGGATATACGGTATATTCTATGGTGTGCAGTGCAGTCGCTGAAACATCGTAAAAACCACGACCCCGTGCAAAAGCCGATAAGGAACTGAAAAAGAACGTCGTTACCACGCGAGGCCCACTGCAGCGCGCGCGCCCCCATCAGGAAGAGGCTATTGAAAACGGACAGAAGCACTTAAAATCACTGGCCGAAAACGTTCGAGCGTTATGTGTTATTATCTCCGGCCGTCTGTGTTCAAACGTGGTTTTTATTGGGTAATGCAATACACACGCTAGACGACGAGGGTAGAAAGTAAATAGATTCTCATTATAGACACTCCAGGATCTGAGGTCGTAAAAATCGAACGAATCGTCTTTATTCTGGACGAAATGAAAAAAAATCGTCAGATGTTAGTATGTTACGATGTCGGCATAATAGTAGAATATTATATATGTGACTACGATTCCCGGCAGCTATTCGAATAGTGACTGTAATATTCGAATAAACCGAATACTGAACTTAAAGTATATTGTTTGAAAATTATTACAATACGTTTTTCAACTTGAAACGATAACAGTATTATTTTTGCCGAGGGGAAAAATAGGGAATAAAAAAAATTGTGAAAATAATAATGATATTAACAACTACAAAACATAATAATATTATGACGTATATAATAATATAATATTAGTTAAATATGGTATGCCACGATTTTGATTTCTTGTGACTTTTAAAAAACAAAAATTGTGGAATGGAACAATACTTACGGTTTTAATAAAAAAACTTATCCTTAAAATTTTAGTTATTTACATTTTTGAACATTAATCTCATTCATATACAAAATAGGTATTCCTACTTAAATATATGTAATATAAAAATATTTAAAATTATGCTTATACGAGCTTTAAGTTGTACACAAAATCTAATAAAATTATCACATTATTTCTATACGTATTTCACGTTAAAGTTATTTTTATAAATAACACATTTTACATTAGTTTTATTATGTAAAAGGAAAATAAAAGATAAATAAAAAGTGTTTGAGTACGCGGCGTAAAAAAAATTGTATATACACGATATGTGTTCTGTACAACATTACTTTCATAATAGGGACATTAAATGTAGGTATTATTGGTTTTTTTACGCAGCAATAAAAAAATCTGATCTAGTAATGGTTTGAAAACCAATATATATTATATAAATTGTCTATACAAACCCTGCTTGATATAAAAGTTATTTATAATATGTAATATGTAATTTTTTTTTTACATTCAAGAGCCCTACCTAACTCTTAAACTTGAAAGAGAATCGATGACAGGTAGGAAATAATACGATTTGTAGACAGACCGCTGGGATTGTATAGGTATATAATAGTATAATACCGTCATTTAGATTACACTGAATGTTACCACAGTAAATTTAAAACTGTGATATGAAAAATATCTTTATTCCGACTTAAATTTGCCACTACATTTTGTGATGCTAAACATAATTAAATAATTTTTTAAATATACTACCGTAATATAACAATAATAATTATCTATACACCTTATATTATAGTGATGCAAAAACCAATTACAGGGTCGAAAATTAGAAAAATAATACCAACTGCTGTATAGTATAGTGCTAAAATATCATAGAAAATGTAGTAACCATCTTATATTCAATTGCAACCTGCAGGTACGTGATTCGAGAATAGTCTCAATGTCTCATTAAATAATCATTAGTATGATTAGTGTTGTTCATATTTTCCTAGGAATATAGTTTATAGAAGAGCACTTCAAATGTGAAAAAAAAACAGTGTTTAACGTAAAATAAATCAATTTTTCATGTGTTTATTTAGATATTTTAAGTGTCAAAATAAATGTAATCAATACATTTTAACAGTAGGAACTTTGATAAGTTCTCAATTACCTATAGTGACGCCAAATACTTCAACTAGGTAGGTATACGTTTATTGGCGAAAATAATGCAAATACCTATATCGTATAAATAATTAATACCGTTTTTCGGTCGTGCTCGTACTAGGTCCTTATATTTTATCTATTATCACGATTTTATTTATTATGTAACCATTTTTACACGTCATGATTTATTGTAATAAATTAATAGTTTAACATGAAATATCAATAAGAGTAAAAGAAATAAAGCAAAAGTAAATGTATTCTATTTTAATACACATACGGACATACTAGGTGCATGTGTATATTCATAAGAGTCATATTCTTATTATATAAAAAAAAAATACATTTGCTTTCAAATCTTACACCTTATATTATAATATACATATTTTTTTGGTTTGTGTTTTCTTCCTGATAAGACTGCTGCAGTTAAATATGGGAACATTATAAATTATATTATGCTGCAACGCCGGAGTGCAGCTGTGCACTCGCAGTGCAGTTCTAACATTGCATTATATAGTGTAGGTTTTCCCGTTAATTTCCATCATAACTTTCATAATTATTATTCTCCACGAGTATTTATGCAGTTACTCGTTTTTAGCATCTCCTCGACCGACGAACCGGAAAATTAAAACCATGTACCCTTTGACACTCGTAAACGATTTTGCGTCGTCGAGTGTATAGAAGTGAAAACCCTCAACGATGGCTGTGTAAAAAATTTAAAGACCTCTCATAGTGGGTGGCCGCGCGCCGTGATTATAAATTAGTGGGAGGGCGAAGAGCCGTCTGTTTGACTAACGAACATAATCCGCGCGAAGGTGTCGAAACGAGTGCGAAAAAAAGGTGTCGTAAATCCGTCGTAATAAAGGCATCCCTTTTGTTTGGCTTCATATCGCCCCCGGGGTAAAGTATTAACGATAATAATAATAATGATAATAATGATAATAATGATAATAAAATATTCCCCGAGCTTTTAGATTAAAATCGCCCACCGTGCCCTAATTACCAGCATCTAATCTAAGGCACTACTATTTTCCGGGTATGCAGCCGCGAGACCCCTTTTATGTCCGGGCCGCCTATGGTTTTTAATTGCTATTTATGATGATTCCTCTTGAAGCCTGAATGTCCTGCACGGTATATAACGAAAGCCCGCTCGCGAGGTTAGATTAAAAGTGCGCGGCTTTTTTACGTTTCGTTTTTTGTTCAATTCACATAATTTCACCGCAGTAATGTTCTTCAATAACTGTCCACCGCCAAAACGGCGCGCGATTTTAACGCATATATAAGTATTTTAATCTCAACGTTTATTTTTTCCCTTTGCAGTGACGTAGGTAGGTATTGCGTATAATTTACATTCCGTTTCGCGCGTTTCCCTGCAGTTCGCAAATAGCGGCGGCTGACAAAGAAAATACATAAATGTAAATCTGTGAATTATGAGACCGTGGCCTTCTGACGTACATTTTATTTTTTATTTATAATTGCGTGGCGCGGGGACAAATCTAAATGAATACCTACTATTAATATTACGATTGGCGCGTTCAATATCCTTCGGTTATTTTTAAAAACCATATAAGGTACATACTTTAAAATACCACAATGTCCATTATCGTCGTGCAACTTTTCACCGACGGAATAAGCATTAATGAATCGATTTAGGTACCCATCATACGTGTGTTTAATTAGCACCTAATACATGTGTACTTACGGTGTTGGTTCGAACAAAATATTAAACGGTTATAATATTATGATCGTATTGGGTAGTTGGTATTATTAGTTCAATAATTAATAACCCGTTAATCGGTATCGGGCTAAAACAATTTTCTAACAATTTTCTACGGTTGATTTATTTTAGAATATTAGAATTCGGTAGTACAATAGGTATACGTACGTCGTGTCAAACATTAAAATATAATTAGCCCATTCAATATGTTCAAAAATAAACTAATACATACACAATACAGAAATAATAATTCGTGGTAATAATTACCTACATGGTGTTGAAGATAGTTTTTATTTTCCATAGGTGCGTCAATATATGTATAATATGGTATATTATTTACGATGTTCTAGTTTAGACTATACATTAAAATATTTAAAAATGTATTATCTATGCTAGAAAAACGAAAATTCATATTTTAGCCTGATGTGTTAAACTTGGTGATCTTAGAGTCTTAATTAGGAGTTTGAGGCCTCCGTCGACACAGAAATTAAAATATTAAATAGTGATGCTAGTCTGATGCTACAAAAAAATAGTAATATGTTAATGATATGCGTTCTACTATTAGTAACATAATTATTAGAAACAATAATCTCTCAGCTATTTTTATTTTTTTATTTCATGATAATAGTACTGTGTTCTCCTAACTTGGGGGTGTACTAGGGTACCCTAGGCCCCTGCCTAGATACACCACTGTATTTTAGTTTACTTTATTATTTACGTGACATTGTTATAATTTTATTTATAAAATATTATATTTGATTTGATTTGACCTCTACCTAATATTGTGTTAATATAAGGCTACAATTTACCACGACTAGAATTTATTGAATTTTATAAAGCTTTTTCTATTTTTCTAGTACGTATATGGATTGTCATAAACTTACCAATAGTATTTCGCAACGTGCACCACAACCGATCTAAACAACAATATTCCATTGTTTCGGCCGATAATACCGCGTTCTATTTAATGCACTTATATGCGCAACAGTAAAATGCATAGGTACACGTTAATTTTGTTTACACCACCTTTATCGTTTTTGCCCTTTGACATTTTATTATTCAAATGGTTCTCTGTTATTATATAGTAGTTTTGACACGAGCCACTCATTGGACTACTTGTTATACATTCGTTTTTTTTTTTTTTTTTTTTGCTGCTATATTATTCTTCCGCTGCCTCACCCCTCATATACATATACATATTATATACGAAAATGCTAATCATGATGTTATATATATTTAAGTCCGATTAATTACTTTATTAGTATTGGGGTGAAGAAAAAATTTTGCCCCGTGTTCCGGTGCCTCCAGAGTTTCTACGGGTCGAGGCGTCAAGGCGCTCTCATAATAAGTAGGTATATTAATAATTCCCGCACATTGCATCCCGCACAATTGACATTGTACATAACGTAAAATATACATAGGTACATACAGGAAAGTACATGTCACTTTGGATGCATTTTAATCGTACAAGTGCATCGGCTATTGTAGTGTACTAGTATATTACAGTTTACTTTTTGACATCGTTTTTTAAATAGTTTTTTATAATATTATCCTGCAGGTGCTAATGCACACGTGGCTGGCACGTGTTGATTTTTTGAAGTCTAATTGTAGTTTAACATAAACTTATAGTTCGTAGATACGGCCAGTGCATTATTTTAAACAGTTTATTTTATTCAGTAACATGAAAGTTGGGTCTCCTTAGTTAACTCGAATTACTAATGCAAAATGTAATTCATTTCAGGTATGCATTATTTTTTACGGCTTTACGAAATTAACATAAATAACATAAAAATATATATATATATAATATGCATAGGTAGCTATAGTATATTAAAGGTACCTATACAAAATTAATAATAATATGAAAAATAGTTTACTTACCGATAATGTAGGTCAGGTAAATCATTTTATATTATATTCGTTAGACACTTTACACTTTATTCCTACAAAACAAAACCAGTTGTAATATATTATAAGCAATCAATTCAATAATTATATGATGAATAATTATGAATATAATATGGTGTAGGTACGTAAATTCAATAAACTATGTAGGTAATGCACTTACTTACATCTATAATATAATATTGAGTATATTATAATTGTACATTTATAACATATACTTATGCAATCTTACCTGAAGATAATTATATACTAAATGAAAGAATATTTTATTTGCATACATAATTTTATTTTAATATTATTTAAATTTAAAACACATTTTAAAATTATACGTATCTATCTATTTACATTTTTCAATTTTGTTTTTACTTTTTATAATTTTATAAAATTTTTAAATTAATTTTTAAATGTCAATACACAAAATGTTAAATATGAAAATATGAGATATACTACCTACAATGGGTTTTTTATTTAACCTAATCGGTACATATTAATAAACCTAAGAATATTATTAATCCGGGTAGAAATATACTATATAATCTTGTAACTTTTAAATAACCAAATATTTTTCTTATATTGCAATAAACGATTTTTTTTTGTGTACGTACCTACTACAAAGCAGAGTATAATATAAAATTATGATCTGTAGTTAAATTAGGTTGGGTTTGTAATCACTTATTTGAATCACTGAAAGTTATTAAAATAGTAAACAAAAGACAACTGTAACTCCTGTGATCACATTTAAATATTCAAATATTTAATCAATTAAAAATATTTTTAGGTTACTTGTGTATTTCGACTTATCACGTGTTCACTACATTTATATATACTTTATTTAATATTAATTATACTATACATACTAATTATTCGTGTTAAACCGCCGTTTGGCGTTGAAAATAAATATCTGGTGTCCGCATATAGTTACAGCAGCAGTATAAACGCAGCAGCTGTGTGCAGTTCAAAACGATACGATGTCATACCGCAACCAGCAGTATACCCGATATACCGTGTTACGCGAGGTGTAGGTACCTATATATTAGTGTACAATGTCGTGTACACATGTTCGGACAAATAATATCGCATGGAAATAAATCGGGCGCGATGGGGTCTTCTGCAGCCAGCCGAGACTTAATAGTAATCGAATTCGAGGGTCGCGTAAATGTATATAGTGCCGCGGGCGTGGACGTGGTAATTGGCCGTCCGCAGAGTCAATTAGGCGCCAAGAACAGGCGTGCTTGCACGCACATATACATATGTTGTATTGTATGTATTGTATGTCTATACTTATCAACACGCCGCGGACGACTGTGCGTTATATTATTATTTTGACTTGCAAATTTCGGTATACAACCGACTGACCGCGCTCGTGTATTATAATATTATTATTATGTAAAGGTGTAGGCGAGAGTGTTCCGCCGCCGTGTTAAGTGTCCGGGCGAATGCCATTCACTGCAGCAGCAGTGCACCGGACGGTAATTCGGTTTCGTCAGTCCACGCTCCACACAATACGGTCCATTTGGGGACACTTAAGCCCGGCGCCGTGTGCAGTATGTATATACATATATATATATATATTATATGAAATTCGTGACGGCCGCCGCCATAAATAGACCTGCAGCAGCAACTACCCTGTTCGTGATTGGAAATACTGATTGGCGGTGACGGGTTCGTGGGGGTAGTTTTTGTTTTTGTTTCGACTCACCCCCTTCGCCCCGCAGCTGCGACCCGGACGGCGGCAGCTCATTGTGGTGCGGTGGTGTTTATTCAATTTTCACTATCCGCGACATATTGTATTATAAATGGTGTATGACTGCAGTGATCTAATTACCGAGTATAGTCGAATATTGGTGAAATGTTACATCAATAACAATATGTCCGTGGCTTGTTGGCATGGCATAGCCAGGGGATGTTTCGGGTGTTGAAACACCCCCCCCCCCACCCCGGTCGGGTTTATGTAAAAATATACTTACTATATAGAGGTAATAATTATGCTTCAGATTTCTACAAGATACGTTGACATATTATATTAAAATTATATATAAGTTTTATTTAGTATTTTATACTATTAATACTATGAATAGATCGGTGACTAAAATTGTAGAGAGTGTGTCAATCCCCCACAAGTTATATAAATTATAAGAAGTTAAAACATTCCCCGCTTTAAAAAATTCAGGCTATACGCGGCTGATACGAGTTGATACGTAAAATAGGCCATTTGTCGGTTTTCAAGGCTGAACGTTTAAAACAAAAATCAATTTATTGATTATACAGTTGGAATAAATAATGAAAACTTTGTAGTAAAATAATAGCAATATCATTGTCTACATTACGGTATAATATAGTTTAATATACGTCTTTACAGTTATGATTGATATTGAACAGTATTTCTTCAAGTCATAAAAATTACACCGTAATAATAATCGTTCTATATAATATTATTTTATATTAGGTATTATAATATGATTTTTGTGACGCATGTTATGTGTACATATCTAAAATTAATATTACACGTTCAAGCATCGTACGATATTTGACCAATCGATTTTTTGCAATTCGGTTGACTTTCAATTTCGTATAAATTATTCTAAAACTATTTCACATTAAAACGCAATACTGTGTATAGTGGATTACGAATATGTTACAGAAATAACAATATAATATTATGTAGGTACCAGCTATTTGACTTGTCACAGCCGCGGTCATATAAATTATTATACGCAATGTGACTTCTGCAGTTGTTCTCACGTGCAGTTTAGACTTAAAACTATTCATGTTGAGTGCTATTAAGAAACCGTTACAACACATCAGCATTATTGTTATAGTCACATACTATACGCGTATGCACACCCAAGTTATTATTAATTATGTTTTCGGGTGAAAAAAAAATTAAGTTTTTTTCATTCTTTTATACAAGCTCATTATGCATAATACATCTAGTGGACAATTGACTCGCTGATTTAGTTGAAGCGCGTTCGAAATATATACATATTATATTCCGGGGACGAATATATATTCAATTAAATTAAGATCCGTATCCGAGAGCGCGCGTGGAGGGGACGATTGTTGTTCTGCGGGAAAGGGATGCACACCCGGCAAGGGAAGGAGTTTAATTTACCTAAACGACTATGAGGCGCAGGAGATCCCGGGATAATGCAAGGCAATTTCAGTGCCCGGATTTGGACCGGGAAAAATATTTGGACGTTTATGTGTGTCTATATATATATAATACGACTGTGCACATAGCGCGCGGTCTTATATACATTATTATATATTATGCGGCGAACAAAAAACAAAAGTCGCCGGGGTGACCGTATGACGCCACACCACCGGTCTTTATTTCATTTCTCCGCTTTTACATAATATCCAGGCAGAGGTCGTTGTTTTTTATTGTTATGGTCCCGGGGGTTGTATAGTAGTTGTCGTTCCTTGTGCGCTCGTATATACATATATATATAATATATAATAAATATATATACAGTTGTTCTTATCAGGTGATAAACAAGCGAGTAAACAAACCGGATATTGTGCTGTAGAGCGACCACCCCGGGCGCCGCGACCACGGTTGGCGGCGAATCGCCTAGCGGTGCCGGTGTGGGGTGCTAGGGAAATGCAATTTTGGAGTTTTGCGTTCGGACGGATTTGCAGGGAAAGAAAAAAATATCATATTATTATATTACTGTTGTTGTTATAATATCGCGTATAATAAATATGATGTGCATAATATATTATATATATTGTATAGAACGCGCGTGTTTCGTCTATCTGCTCGCATAATCGCGCGTTCGGTCGGTTTTCGTTTGTCGGAATGCGTGGTCTATTATACATGTTGTATATATCATTATATCGCGATAAGTGTATATCGCGTGTTTATTGTTTACGAAAAGAAAAGCTTCCGATGAGTAATTCGAAAGGAATTTCCCTCGTAAACGTGACTCGCGCGCCCGTCCGTCTCGTTCCGACCCGTCGGCGTTGATGACCCGAATGACACATATTTCACAGGAAAACTCCCTCGTCGGGGTTGAATTTCCGGCCCGCGCTCACCTATACGCGTCACGGGTGGCTCAACGTCGCAACTTAGGTACGCATAATAATATTATAATATCCGCAGTAACGTATATACGCATCCTGTATATCACAAGGTAACTCACCATTATTATGATTATTATTTATTAATTACTATTATATTATCGTCATCATCATCAATACACGAGTGAGTACCCAACTATTGTCAGGATGATTCACCGAGCTTGCTTACCCTCGTTTTAACGATGAATTTATTCAACTTCTGATTTTTGGTATTTTAAAATTTGCGTAAAGACCATTTTTCAAAATTTTCCGAGAATTTTTGTGCTAATTATTTATTTAATTTGAAACTTCTGCTTCTCGAATGGAAACCCCCATCATTTTTACTGTAAATTATTGTAGAGGTACTTAATTCAAAATTCAAACGAATAGTTTTTCAGTTATTAAAGATAATATTAATCTATACTGATTACTGATTATTGAATGATAAATTAAAATTAAATGACGTCCTTCAACTTAAGTTAATCTCAGAACTATGTCTACTATAGGTTTATAATGTATATTATAAAATCAATGTTTGTACTAATACACCACCAGGCATACATCATAACTTTACTAGACGACGCCATAGGACGTACAAGTGAATTAGATATTTTTTTAGTATTTAAATACACGGTTTGTTTGTTCTCGTGGCAACGAATTAAAACGATTTTCTATAGTACGTATCTATCCGGGATTAAAATATATTATTGTAATTTGATAGTTAAAAACATATTACAATAGTATGCAAATAATATATATTATGAATATCAGCTATAGTTGGTACTTACTTTTAGGGCGTAAAGATGAAATCTCTCAGTATCTACTTTTCAAAAAGATCCGCAAGAAAAACAAAATTAAAATTAAGGAAATAATGGAATATCTATGCAGTACCGTTTTTGTTTTTTATTAAAATTACTTGTAAATTTAGTACAAAGTTCCTCATAAGTTTTTCTTCCCTCATTAAAAAAATATTAAAAATACAAAAAATGTATACATTCATGTCGCAGGACTCTTCTTAAGTTGTACAAAAAAATCTCAAGAGTTTGACAATACGGTATTTAAGTTTATTTATATATTTTCGGTACCTATTATTGAAGAGCAAGTGAGCATATATTATACTTTGTGAATCGTTCTGTACATAGTGTCGGTCAACCGAAAACAACATTATCGCGGTTATCTTTACTAATTATGTGGTAGTTACCTATACGGCTATACGCACGCCCTTTTCAATATTATTATAAAGATATCTGTGTGGGCATCTTCAATTTGAATCTGATTCGCCGTATCCGAATGATTCTATACGTATTTCTCGGTATAAATCGTAAAACATTGAACTCACCGATTTGTTTTTTTTTTTTTTTTTTTTTAGTAAACACATTCTAATTTTTTTTATAATAATAATATGTACATGCGATGAGGCGACAATAACAAAGTTGAATAGTCATCGTATAAACCGATTTTCGTCAGTCGAAAACTATGTTTCGCACAAATAGTTCGCGTGTCTATCATCCATTGCCCGAACGAATATTATAATTTAAATGTAATGACAAATTTAACGAGAAATATCGATCGTATAATACATCGTACGATGCACGCTTGATAAAATACGAAAAATACTTTTCTTTTTTCTTCAGTTTTCGTTTCAATATTTGTTTTGAAAGTAATGCGATCGGTATTATAGACTGCTGATAGGTATATAGTCTCTTGTTCTGTCGTATTGTTATTTTTTTTTCCCGATATATCCGAACAAAACCGTAAACAATAGTCATTAATATGTGAGAAAAACTTGTGAAATTCTCGGCTGCCGTGCGTCATATGTTTTGACGGGTTTGGAAATTGTTTTTTTTTTTTTTATCCCAAATCGATAAGTACGTGAGCAGAGATGGATGTCTTTTTCGGACGACTCGAAACACTCGCACACAATAGTCACGAAAAAGTCGACGCGTTATCGACGTAAACTATATAATACGGGCCGTTCGCACGAATATTCGGAAAATCCATAACCTAACCTGCAGAGATATTATAATATCATAGTCGACACGCCGTCGTGGGCAGCATGATATCGTATCGTAGGTATTATTATTTAATTGTTATGCTATCGATGATATTATTATGTGTAACAGTTCGCGAGCGGACCTTGGTGTGAGCGGTTCTCGCCCCTCGACCGTACCCCAAAGCCGGTGACCTAACCACAGAGGTGACCGACCCGAGTCGCGGTATAATAATAATATATGTATGATATTATTATTACTATCGCTGTTTGTTTTTAAAATCGCTGTGCGGCGGACACGCAAATAATCATAATAAATTGTAAATTTTGATAAACTCGCATTCACACGATAGTCGACTTATACTCATGTATCTTACAGTGTGTGTGTGTTTCTCGTCGGTTTGTTTGTAAACAATTTACGTTCCGAAGAATTTGGGCCAATGTCCGTCTGGTCAGTCGGTGCCCTCTCCTCTTCACTACACGGTATACTATATAACGATAACTAGGTACATGCCGCATCGTGTTGGTTCTTACTCCCACCGTGACCGTGGTCGCCGCGGTTTGCTGCTCTGTCGTCACGTTATATATACACACGGACGCGGTACACAGACCGCGACACCCAGGCGTACGTTGGCGTAGGTCTTTGCCCAAGGTTGCGGTGACTGCGGTTAGTCACGTGGACGGCACGTGGAGGCGGTCGCGCACCTGGTTCTGAAAATCACTGTTACTTCAGTGCAGATATATAGTGATAGTGCAGGATTCCTCGGCGGAAGCAGTGCGAATTGTAGTTTTCACACCTCATGCGATACGGTTCGTGCAGGCCGCAGAGACAACAATAACGTGAGCTGCAACTCACCGGAAGTGCGTGCTGTTATACCTACATATAACCAGTAGCGTGGCAAACTACTTTTGAACGGTGGACAAATACAGAATACCTAATCGCCTAACCCCAAAATTAATATTCAACTGCAATCACTTAATACTTACTTACATTTATTAATTACTGTTTAGTTAATTAACCTTACTCCAATTTTCGATGACACTCAGTGGTCAATTCCTGCCCACGCCTATCCACCCACCTACTTAAAGACCATATAAGGGTCGTGGCCCCTGGAAAATCCCATCACCGTGCAGCTGACCTAACCTTTTTTCACGTGGTATCACAACTGAGAGGAAACTACGATAGTATTACACACTTCCTCCACCTATACAAATATCTACATAGCCTAACCTACATAGCCTATATCTTTGTGACACGTGGCAACCCGTCGACGGTTTTCGGTTTTGGTTTTCAAGCATTTAACACACGACCGCCGCGCCTCGCTCGCGATACCGTTTCAAACGATTTGTTTTTTTTCATTAGAAATTTATTATTGTAGGACAAATATTAAATCATTGTTACTTTCACTACCTATATACGTTGGTATATACGAGTAAGGTAGCTTATAATATAATATATACTGCATGTACTATAGGTAACACGCGCCAACCCGTTTGATTTCATGTCAAGTCGTGAGTACCTATCGAACCCGTAACGTAAAACGTTTATGCTAATAAAGTACCGTTTAATGGCTTAGATTGTGATAAGTACCGCTTACCTGTATGTATTTCTGATGTTAAAAATTTAAATTTAAATTCAATAAACAATAACATATTTTTTTGAATTATTTTGAGGAGATTAGAAAATTCGTTATGTTAGTTTTTAAGGTTTCTATACTGTAACAATATGCAACGCAATTGACCTAGATATTCATAATTTGGGTCCCCACCAAAGATAATTTTCCGAGAATTTATATTCAGTTGAATCATTCAAAAAACAATGTATTTATCCACATTGGATAAGCTCACTACCGTTTTCACTAAATAACTAACAAGAAACAATTATTATTATATCGTTCGATGGTATATCATCGAATTAAAACATATGACTCAACCATATACGAATGAATAAATAACAATCAGATACTATTTCCGTGTCATAATATTTTGGTGAAACTGGTTAAAGTAGTCCAAGGTTAACTTTCAAATATGTACCTAACTACAATAATGAATATGCGTTTTTAATTTTATGTATAAACTTAAAATAATTTTTTATCCATAGCATAGTATAGCATATAGTTCGATTGATTGAGTATACAAATTAAATTTTTCAAAATGTACCTACCTACCTCTTATTAATATTGTGATGTCGATATCCCTTAAGAACATTTCTATAAACATTAATTAATGATTTATGTAATTTAAATTATTAAAACAATAGAAAGTATAATATACATAGATTTTAAAAGTACCTTAGTATTATAATATTTATTAAATTATACCTACTATTTAATATAATTTGTAAATGGCATGTTAAAAAACGTAGCACGTTGCTCATAATTCTAAATAATTGTTATTAAAGTTATTATAGTTATTTTGTACATATTTTGCAGTGGGTTGTAAAAAATTTAATCTTTTTTAAATTCAATTTTATAATTAATTTAACTATACTAATATACTATTTATATTATATACGTGTATAAATGCTATTAATTACTTTACTAATTGATTCATAT
This sequence comes from Nasonovia ribisnigri, assembly GCA_027563435.1. Taxonomy (NCBI): domain Eukaryota; kingdom Metazoa; phylum Arthropoda; class Insecta; order Hemiptera; family Aphididae; genus Nasonovia; species Nasonovia ribisnigri. The sequence continues at coordinate 129,035 of JANEHU010000467.1, forward strand.
ACCTACTTGAAACGTTCAAAGTTTAAAACATTATGTTTTTTCATTCCAAAGGTACCTAGAAGATCTTAATTAATCGTAATTTCCCATTCGAAAATTTTACAAATTCCTGTAATACTTATTTTCTCATACACTTTTAGTCTAATTAAATGACTAATGAGTAGTGAGTGATGCTCTACAATTCGTGAAAGTACATGACGTTTTCTTCTATTCCTAAAATTGTTTTTTACACTGATATTGTATACGTACGAGTACAACGTTAGCATAATACAATAATTTGTAATAATGTTATTGTGGGTGGTTGATGGTGTATGGTAAATTAATTCTGTTACTTGTCGGTATAAGATTTCATATTGTAAATGAATAATACAAGGCAAATAAAAATATATTTTCTATTGAAAAGACGATAGGGTCTTTTTTAGCAGCTGTTGAGAGTAACCCCGACAAGTGCAGACTATAATATAGTGCTTTATTGTAGCGTGAATACATTAGCTCATAATATGCATAAACGAGATTAAGACACCTGTGCCAAAGTCACCGTTCGAATGGGTGTGAATCGATGTACAAATAAATATAAAAAAAAATGTATAACGGAATTGTAAATAACGTGATTCGGTTTATGAACTCGTAGTCGTTTATTAGAAGAATTATTGCACAATATTGAATGGATGAATAAATTAAATTAAAATAATGATAAGACTGAAGACTGATTTTCAATAAACTCGCCGTGTCCATACGGAAAAATAATCCTGCGGCGCGAGCTAGGATATTCCAGTTTTATTTGCGTCATAAAAAGTTTTAAGTGGCATTATGTAAAAAAAAAAATAATTCGAATCGTCATGTACGATATAATATGTACGTCTTATATTTTATTATTAATAATATATTTACTATATCGTAACGAAACGTTGGAACAGATTACACGCACCACAGTGTTCGTTCGAAAACATACGCGCCACGCGTAAGACCTGCAAGAATAGTAATATAATAATAATAATAATATATAGGTAATATCGTACTCCGCAGGTCTCGGACGGTTCGTTTTTTTTTTTTTTTGACGAGAACGCCGCGTACCTGTCACCGCGGAAGACAAACGACGTACCGAACTACAGTCATTGTGCTGGAGTAGGAAAAAAATAAAAATAAATTGTAATAAACGAATGTTTAATATTATTATATGTATATGTTATAGGTACCTGTAGCTGTTTTCCTCCTCCTCCACCTCTTCCTCCTATACCTGTCGCTGCGAGAGAGATTGCATCAAAAAAACGGATACGTTGATGAATGGTCGTTGGGCTGTTTAAATACATATACCTACACATACACATACACACACACACGTGAACATTAATATATAACGATAGCGATAACATCTTAATGACGTATCGGATAATGCGCGAGGATGGCCGGACATAATATTATATGTGACCGGTCTCCAGCGCGCAATCGGGTCGTCCGAGGACGCGAACATGGAAGCATAATCCTTGTAAACATATAATATAACATTATATTGTAGGCACATATTCATTCTACACGGTCTTCTCTGGACGAGGGAAAAAATACTAAGATGCGATGATAATATATTAATGTTCATTTGCCAGTCTCCCGTGCAGTATATAAGTGATATCTTACAAAATATACCTACAACATATTATTATATTATATTATTATGGAAGGTACCTTAGGTACCTATACATGGCTACTGTCCCGTAGAATACAACATCGGACACGCGCTCGTGTACCACCGGGTGATCCATTTAACGTAATACGCTCATTATTTCAATTACTATTAACGTTTTTGAAAATATTTTTTTCATATAATTTTAAATCGTTAAAATGCAAAATTTTTCTAAAAAAAATCCTATTCAAAAGCAAAATATTTTTATAGAGTACAGGTATTTTGATATACAAAAATTTGAATTTTAGACGAATTATTCATAAGCATTTAAGTTTAAATGCACCCATAGGCTTAATTTGGTGGGTGGGGGGGCAAAACTGCCCCTCTTATAGTTAACTGAGTTGGCAATAGTGTCTTTTACATTATACATTTTACCAAAATTATACCTATGGATGTACCACTCCGCTCGACCCATGCAAACGTTGAATAATAATTAAGTATATCTATAACTCATAAACTACTCATCCGAAATTTGATTTTTATATACTGATGTACTCCAAAAAATGTTATACTTTGGAATAAGGAAGTTAATAATGTATGTTATTGGAAAAAGTAAAAAATATAATTTTTCCTAAAAATATTGTTTTGAAACGATCTGAAAACTATACGTAAAAGAAATATTGGAATGAATAGTGTCTTACATTAAATGGATCACTCCGTATAATATATAGGCCAATATAGATGCACCGAATAAGGATTCGACTTGCTGCACCTACATTTTACTCGTATGTAATAAAGAGAATATATTATTTATATGGGAACAATTATTAGGATAATCAGAATCACCATGTATACATTTTTTATTTAGTACAATATTCACCTCTACACGAGTATTGCTATACATATATAATGTATATGCTCCGATAGTCTGATTGGTCCCGCAGGAGTTGTGACTAATATAAATTAATGTACGTTTACTACAATAATCTCGGGTCAACCGCCGATACGCGATTTATTTTTTTCTGTATTTAACGACTCCTGCTGAAGTTTATGGGAACATTTGAAATTAGTTATACAGTTATACGAAAACGTCGTTGTACGGTAATAAACTATTTTACTTTGGGACGCGATTATAGCGAATACGGGTAGGTACCTAATATAATATTATGTATATGGCATTGCAGCAGGTACCTACACACAATAATATGTCAATATATTATAAAATCGGTTAAAGCTACTTGCCGAGCATAATATAATATACAATACATGGATGTGACTATGTATGGTGAGATCACGTGCCTTCCCCTCCCCCCTCGATTTTCTCGCATTTTTTTCAATATAATATTTAATACGGATTTTCCACAAATTTGACCGTGGACCAACGAGGCACATACACGATTTACGCGAGTCGATTGGCAGTGCTCAGGAAAAGCTGCGCCTGCAGAGATGATAATGCACTCTGTCAAATGCAATAAGTACACAATATTATCCAGCAATATTGATAACAAAATCGTACATTTTTCGTGCCCGTCGATGCAAAATCACGATAGGTAACAACAATACGCGTGCTCGAAACTAACTTTGTGTGTACCGAACGCATCAGAGAGATGGTAGTTTTATTCAAATAATAATAATAATAAAAATCTTTACTCGCACACAAAAGCGGCCACCGCGGTATCGGATGTTTGTGGACCCGAGATTTACCGCGTATGTGTATTATTATATGTAAGGCTTAAGTATATTCTCAAACAAATTTATATTTCATTATATCATACTATGATGATGATGATATCGGAAAAGTCTATTATATGCGATCGCGTTCAAAACTGGTATTATAGGTACCTATACCAATATGAGGTATATATAATATTATTATATAGTGTTTGCAGAGTGAAAAATTACTTTCCGGGATGAGTGCTTCGGAATATTACACACACGTATAGTACATAATATATAAATATAAGTCTAGTGAGCGCACGCCGGAGTTCAATAACGCAATATAATACGTACACTCACAATTGACGACGACGACGATATAAACTTGTTTGCAGTTCTCCGCTGCTCGGCTATTGTGTTCGTCGCAGCGGTGCACCAGTATTCGGTTAGTGTACCTACCTACCTATGCACACTGGTTTGTCAGTCATTTATCATCGATAACGACGACGACGACTGAATAATATAATAATAATAATAATAATAGTAATATTATGTGTGTACGACCGACCGCGACCGGTGATGAAATCCTTATACCGTAGGTACCCATAATACTTCTCCGCACTGTCCGTATCTCCGCGGACACCCCCCGATCATCGAGCGCGTGATTTTAATAACCGCGTACGAAAAATGAAGAAAAAAACCGACACAACAATATAATAGTATGTGTGATAGGTACCTATAGTCGATATTATTATTATTATGACGATACGCGTTTGTGAAAATATATATTTATTTATTCTCTCCGTTTTTTATTTTTATTCTTTTCGTTTGTTTGTTATATATATATATGAATAACGAGTTTATTGTTGCGTCAAACCGCCGAGACACGCACACACACATACATATATATATGTACATACGGAGATGGTATATAAACATACACACGTATAGTATAGGTGTACCTACCTATATTGTACAATATATATTATTATATTAGTATATATATTATTATGATGTAGGTAAGCTCGCGCACGAAGGACCCTATACATAGTAAGTATGTATTCAGTGCTCTGTCGACGGGGCGCCTAGGATTCGTATATTATTATACATCGGCGGCCGCTAATTAATTAAGGATTATATCCGTTTGGAGGGGGTCCCCAGGTGACAACAAAAGGATCGACGATGATAATAAACGTATACATGTATTTCGTATATAATATCATATCTGTACGCAAGACACAAAACAGCCAGTTATCCGCCGCACGGCAGTCATCGTTTCGTCATAATCTGGTTATCGAACCCCGCGTCGTCGACTTAATATAATATTATACATGTGGTGGAGACATAATATATTATTATTATCAAGCGACCGTATTATTATTATTATTATTATACACATCGCACACACACGGTTGTAGTTGATACTTGTTGTAAGTTACCGCGGGAGAATTATCACGCACACACGAGGCGGGTATAGTTTTTACTTGTAAGTTACCGCGGTAGAATGATATGCGACGATGCATACTAGTAATAATATCATACCTATAAATAGTGGTGTGCGCGGTGATTTAAATGCCGACAAACAATCAACTCGAGTTAAATTCGTATGATGCAGCTCATTCTGCTGCTCGCCGCGGTTTCTCATCGATTTTATACGTCAATTGGGAATGTGTGTGGCACATGGTATAATACCTTTGCTCTGAGGTTTTCACGATCGACGACAGGTCAGGCTAATCAGAATAAAAATCTATAGGTAAAAAAAATGTCGATGAATAAATTATGAAATAAATACTAAGTAAATAAATTAATAATTGTCTTATATTTTGACAACTATATACGTGGAGGAACTTCAAACGTCGTATAATACAAAATAAAATATTATTATTTAAAAATGACAGTATAATAATATAGTAAATTAAATTGAATTTAATAAATATTTTTAACATTAAATATAATTTGCATACCTCAGGTTTTTAATTTCCATTAAACAGAATGATTCTGTCACGCTTGATTTTTAATAATTGTTAAACTTATGTATTATACAATATTTAAATATGATGCATTTGTTAAATCGTTAGTATCTACACCTATATAATATTTGTAATAAAATATTAATAATTTTGTATTTGTTCAACGTTTTCAAAATAAGTATTAAATTGCCTCATAGGAAAAAAAATGGTACGTGGATAATATTGTCATCTGAGAATTTTCCTTTGGTCAGTGAATTTTTTTTCCAGGGTTTTTCCTAGGGGATTTTCATTCTGAAATTCGCGCAGGGTGGGTATACATATTATATTGTAAACATGAGATATAATACGGCTCACGAGTTTTGATGCAATAAAATACGTATACTTGCGGGGATTTATAAAATATTATAATATATTATACAACATTATATGAAGAAAAAAAATTGTATTTATACGATATAATATATATTGAACGTATATCTCCTGCTAACTATATATTATACGCGTGCGATACGCATTACGATAGTATATTATAATAATAATGATACGAACAATGCGAAGTAAAAGCTCAGAGGTCGTTCTTCGAGTACCGTAGTATACCTACCTATAGTTAGTTGTACATAACGGCGCGAAACAGTAAAACGGCAAAAAAAGAAAATCGTGCCCGCTGCGGTGTTCAGCAGCAGTCTGAACCTTGCATGAATCGTATAATAATTAGAATCGATACAGAATACCGATAACGAGAATAATTATTGACGCTTTTAACGACTAAAAAGGGTTGTAACAAGGATTTACGTGTAGTTTGCACAAATTATAATGTATAGGTTCAAGGCTTTAAACATAACGCGCGTATATGCTTCAAGGTATCGAAATAAATTTTGAAGCTAATCAACTGACAATTTTTATATTTATTATAATATGGACAACATATTATTATAATATATCATGCGCAGACGAATATTATTTACACAATACATGTCATACGCGTATATTGTGAAATAAAAGTGATTCGTATAATAGTTATAATATAATATTTTAATATAGATGTCGAGTCTAGAAAAGTGCAATTAAAATATATTATGTTTTACTATTTTAGTAAAATTAATTACTTAAAAATAAACACGTAGTTCGTGCAGATAATAATAAGGTGAAGATGGAGGACTACGGATTTATAATTAATAATTAAGACAATACTATACTTTATGTATGCAGTCGTGTGTATACATTGGAGCTGTATAGCTTTGAAGTCAACTGCGCTCGCCAAAATGTGTTGTTTGGTATATTTTGTCGGAAATAACAACCGAATGATTTGTGATTGTCAAACTTTGTATACACACTACATGTACGGTTTTCAGTAAAAGTTTACTGTTTAAGTTTAATGTTTAAAGTCATGACGTATGCAGGATTCAATTATTATTTATTTGCTATACGCTGACTTATTGTTCGGTTATTGTAATCAAAACAAATGCAGTTTCGTTTCGAGTCGTTCGCTCTCGTTTCAAGTCTGACTATACATATATACTCGCCTATTCCGTTTTGGGGGTGAAGTATTATTGTGCGACGGCACGACTCGTATTATAATATGAACGTCACACTATATTATATTGTGAGCGTATACAAGAAATTGGATCAACCCATCAGACTACAATATATATATAGCAAGTATAGGTATTGAAATATATTATATATTATGTTCACAACATATGGGCTACGACTTATCAACCATTTTTATTTTTTTTCATATAGCTATCGTCGTGCGTAACCGAAGTCTTTAGGTCGAGTTGACCTGCGAGGGGGCGTCATTACTGCAGTGTTAATACAGCAGAGGGTCGTAAAACTAAAACCGAGAGGACAGCAAAATGTATACCTTTTAGCGTCTCTACACTGCTGCTGTAAATATAAAACTATAAAACTATATATAATAATTTTAGAACGTTTGTGTAATGTTGTATATTATATTTTATCCTCTTAGTAATTTGATATTGTGCTCATAATATCATGTTTATTGATAATTCATCTACTCGTAATTAATTTTTAAATAATTTAAAAAAATATGAGCACAACGCAATACGATCTACAGGTATAACCACGTATTTACGCAATATTCTTTTAAAACGTCGATTTCGTTTCGTTCTTTGTGTATATACCCTGCACTTACCTGCAGTAGTCTGAAGGGTTTGGGGGTAACGCTCAGTGTCTCGACCGCAGCTGTAAGCGAGGTCAACGGTTTGCACGTGGCTCGGCATTTTTTTTTCTCCGTTTGCCTTATTCTCATAATCGGTTCACTATATTGTATATTTCCTGCAGGCGGACGCGCGTGTATGATGATATTATGTTCGTGCTCTATTGACATCATTAATGGTCACCTGAACAACAATACACCCACGTTCGGGGCAGACAGGCTCCAGGGAAAGACGTCGAACACACACACACAAAAAAAAAAAACAAATAAATATATATACGAAATAAAATAACAGTGGCGTCAACTCGACCGCGATCACGTTGTCCTGCGCGTACTACGCGTATATAGGTACGTCACAATCGCATCAGTATAGACGAGAGAGGAGGCGCGCGGGTTTTGGCGTCACGTCTGCGCCTTTCGGATTTTTTTTTTTTCGACTTTTCGTATTATATATCGTTATTATTATTGTTATTGTTGTTTTTTTTTTTAGTTTAGTCGTAAAAAATAATCGCTCATCCTTCCTTCCTTTGTCTTAATTGCCACAGATCGATGGGGCGCGGCTCAGACATTATAATATCATATATACGCGAGAACGCCGCGGTATATTCAAATATGCCGATTTTACGTACCTATGCCCGTACATAATATTATACGACAGCGACAGCTGCTGCTTCGAACACGACCTCCGACGTCGGGACGTTTTGAAAAACCTAAAAAAAAAAACCGACCGACAATCGCACTATCGTACACGCAGTATTGTCACTTGTGTAGTGTGTACCAGCTTTACGCACACTCGCCCGGTGAAATTGCCTAGAAAATTATGTTCGGTGCGTATACCTTATGCGATTATAATATTATGGAGGCGCGCACCCCGCCGCGCTGGCGGCACCTACGGTCGCTGCGAGGTAGGTATACCTACCAATCTACCTATGTAATATATTGATGGTGACGACGACTTCGACAACGATTTAGCTGAATGGTCGCTGAAAAAAAACAGACACACACGTCGAAATCGTGAGAAAAAAAATAATCGTCCCGCAGGCTTTACCACCGCCGCTTAATGAGACGAACGCGCGTTAACGATCGGCTATTGATTTAATGCTCGTGTGTGTGTGTCGGTTATGTAAATATTATACGCTCGCACCGGCGAGACTACGACACCTTTTTGGCGCGCTTTTTGAAATACGATTGTTCGCGCGGGGGGCATTTGCATAACGAAACAATAAGCCTGTTTTCGCCGCGAGGGGGTGAACAGAGCGGTATATCGTATATATGGGTACAATGATCATAATAGTAATAGCGATAATAATAATTATTATTATAAATTATAATAACAGCAGTACATATATAATATACAGGTATTACAGGCGCGCCGTATGATAATGCTCACTTGGCGATGCAGTCTCCGATGCACCGTGCGAACTTTTGACTTGTAACCGCGGTCGTTTCGGTAAACATATATTATAAATTAGCATAATATAATATAGGACGATACGCGAGACGATTGATGATGTGGGTCTGAGACGGGTGAGGGGGCTCGCGCGTTTGACACACTCTGCAAAAGGGTATAGATAGGTACCAATGTGTGTGTTTGTGTAAATACCTACCTATAGGATATAACATGTCGTCGTCGTATACGAAAATCCATTAGCGGCCGAGTGGGTTTTGATGAACCGCAATCGTCGTAGACGGTTTATTTATCATCATTATTATTATTATTATTGTATAAGACCGATAAAAAGGCTATTATTCTTTTGTGACTTTGTTTTTTATGTTTGTTTGAATTTTTTTCAAACACAATATAATAATATAGTAGAGACGCGTCAGTACGCCACTATAACATTATCATGAACGTTATTTGTGTGTTCGACGAGTGTATTACGACGACGACGTTTATGCCGCCGCGCACTCAAGTCTCTCGGTAAACATATACGCGCGGCTGTAACGAGACAACTGCACGACATTGTATAGTGTGAATTTTCTATAATATTATGTTCGTACATAATATATATTTATAATATTATAATTATTATTATCGTTGTAATTACTATTATGTTTCGTCGTACAATGTACGATAGTGTATATTAATGTACTATACAGGTACGCCGCGAGCGGTGCGCACGGGACTCGGGCGGCGTCGCTGAAATTGGTGGAAAAATATCGTTCAAACGTTCTTCGGCGGAATTTCAAACCGACTTGATTGGTATACGAAATTATACCGAACCACGAGTAAATAATATAATATTATAATAACATATATTTTTGCTCGCGAACAAACTGGTTTCGTCGTCGCCGCGCAAACTCAATTCGCGAGATAATAGTAAACGTTACGGTAAAAAATTTCGCTTACGATACGATGACCGTGTATTAAAGTATAATACTATAAAACTGCAAACACGCGCGCGCGGACTCTCCTATTTTTAAATAAAAAAAAAAAAAACACCATACGATATTTTCTTTTATTTTTTAACGTTCAAGTTTATGAGTTTATAATCATACGGTTGCAGCAGCGACCGCCCTGCGGGGACACGCGTATTGGTTTTACATCACTTGTGCTACATCAGCGCATATAACCTACACCAATCGTTGTTATTATTATTATTACTATTATTGTGAAATGCAGCGTAATCATCAGCGACGGACGAAAATCCGATTAATATTATTATTTTTAATCGGACATGCCCTTTTAATAATACTATATAATTTATATTCCTCTCTGGTTCAACGTAATTACTCATCACGATATAATATATTTTGTTTTTTTTTTTATTAAAAATAAGTCTCAGAAACTGGCTATTGGCTCTGACAATAATTTTTTTCTATTACACACTAATAATATTATAATATGATATTAATGATAGTGAAGATTTTGTTACAATAAGTTATATGCCTATATATATCATACTTTCTTTTATGAATAATATTAGCGCTTGTTTGTTGGCTGTCTCGTTTTGTCTCTTTAGATATTTTAGGTAGGTACGGGGAAACTCGGGAGCATTACGTTAGGTATATAATACAATATTATTCGGGCTTAAAACGAAATTCGATCAAATTCGACATCAGAGTTATGTTTATCGATCATAATATATATTATTATCATATCAGTTGGATTCGCGCATAAAATACGTTTTTTTAAAATTAAATACATAGAATTATTCAAATCCGTGCGCATATCTATATAACCACTAACCGTGGTTATAGTTTTATCGTATATTGTCAATAGGTACACAATATATTATAATATAATATACCATATTTTGGTAACTAACGTTATACTGGGTTATTGCATACTCGTGCGTATGGGTGTATCGATAACGTACTGGTTAGGACTTACCTATATACCAAACCTACATCATTATAAATTATAATAATAATAACTCTCGCGACAGCACCGTCATTATACATGTCCCATTACGCCAAATAACGATAAATACGAGAAGAAAAAAACTGCTGTCACTTATAATCTCGTGTATATTATCATTATTAACGAAATTGGCAACGATTTGGACAAAACGATTGGAAAAACGCGTCCATCATTTATGGATTACTTATCGTAAATCTCGGTGGATATACCTTTACGCGAGAATCGCACGACTGACCACCAGTATAATGGTTAGGTGACTATTTATATAATGTTATGTTAATTTATTATTATATCATATTACCCATATGAGCTTATTCTTATGAATTTTTCTTGTTTAGACGAATACGCGCGGTTAGGTTACCTACGCTCGAGACGAATAAATAAATGTAAGAAGAAAAAACCTTAAACGATTTGCATAGCATTAAAAACGTAATAAACTACAATAATGTGTGTTTGTTTTAATTTTTAAACACACATTATTGCGAAAAACGACTAATAATAATTAGGTAGCTTAATTTGCCCGCCGCCACATACCTTTATAGGTATAATAATACATACTATATTATATATGCTACATAAGGTAGCATATATATGGTATATTATAATGTAAATGGTGCATATATAAAGCCCATAAAGCTTACTGTTCATTATGTATAATTTCACACGAACCATTATAATAATATTATTACCATTAAATACAACTCTGGCGAGCGTATTATAATTTATAATATGATAGTTATAACTTATACGCATCGATCGCATTCTTTGTACCCGCGAACGCGTTATATCATCATATTCGTATATATTATATACATGCGTGGTATCGCGTGTTTGAATTATAAAATCCATCTACCTGTTATTATTATTACTATTATTTACACTCAGACTTTTTATAATTTAAGAATTTAATAACGATTCCGACGTAATTTGCACTAAAAGAAATAAAATATGACGCGGTGTGCGGCGGCGATTACACGCGCGGCGTTTTATTTATTTTTTTTCAAAAACATTTTAAAAGAAACTAATAACGATCGTGATGCCACATTGAGTTATTGATAACGTTAATGCGTGCAGAGTATATGTGCTGGTATAGGTACGCATACTTGTGTATATATATGTAAAATATTATTACAGTGTAGCGTATTCCGTCCGAGTAAAACGGGTACGCGTATCAATGTGTGTAATGTATTACGGTGATATAATTAAACAACTCTATTTTTCCCGCGTGTAATAATAATATTTCAAAGCGATAAATATTTCGAACAGTCTTACAAGCTCCGCAGTGTATCTATATCTATATATATATTCCTACCTAATATACGGTCGGTCGTAATTTTTAATGCGGTGCCGTGGTCGACCCGTTCGAATACACAACGAAAAGATAATATGTTTTCTGTCGTCATAATTTCTCGGTGAAATCGGCGGTGTACCTAAAACGTGTCCGCTTTCTGAAGTGTGAGAGCTGCAGCAAGGACTGAGTCCGTCCCTGCAGTGTGCAAAATATTTTCTCGTAGGTATAATATTAGTCACGTTGGGACACTTGAACTTTGAAGTTAATAATTATATGTAACGGTGACTATAAATCCGAGACGATACTATACATAGTGACGCTTTAATAATTCTGCCCGGTTTGGCGATTTTAATGCATGTCACATGGACATGTGGGATGTCGTAAAATAATGGTCTATGTTTCGTCACATTGTAATTTCAAATCGTAGGTATCTATATGCAATCTGTTTGCAGAGATATCCATTTTCACCGTATCGACTTGAAGACTCTGTATAGAGTGTGAAAAGTAAATAAAAACCTATACAAAAAAGTGGATTTTCAACGTGGGCTCTAAACTATTCTACCATTTAAAAAAAAAAAAATTGAAATATGAAAGCGGACGATTCGACTATTTTTGGTGCACTACCAGTTTTCAAAGACCTCGAGTGTTACACAAATATTGCGTGTATAATGTATATATATGTATATATTATTATTATACTCTCATAGAGCACCGCGGCCTACACACACTCGGAAGTATATATACTACAGTCGCATGTGTGTGTGTGTGTGTGTGTGTGTAGGGTGGAAATGAATTCGGAAAACGATATGTGCCACACGACCGTCTATAGGGGGGCGGCTAGTGCGGAGGGGCATAGCGAGGAATTTCCTGCACCAGTGTCCGGGCTGTTGCTCGTAAAAACCAACGACTCCCGGACGCGCCAGACCCGCTCTCGCACTTATATATATGTTTCCATTTTGACGCCCCGTCTCTGATTGCCCCGACGCCAAATGACGGACATTACACCGCATATATATACGGAGTGAGTGTGTGATGTCACGGCGGGGGGGAAGGGGGTTGGTGGGAGAAAGGGATGATGACTAAGCTGGACGCTGCGCGATGATGTGTGTGTGTGGAAGCGCTCCAAAAACATTTACAGGATATGCGTATATATTGTCATATATAATACCATCGTAATAATAATATAATATAATATTATATTATATTGGATGATGGGCGTGAACTCGCGCGTAGTTTATGCGAACTACTATAATAGTGGGCCCTAAAACAATATTATAGTGCAGCGAGAGAGTTTGCTGCAGGCCGCGTTGCAGGGCGTATATATTGTACGCATATAATATCGTGCTGTAATGTGGTCGATGATTTTCCGACGCGCGATAACCGAATTTCAGAGCTCATTTCGTTTTATTATGTACAGTTGTATGGATCACGCCATTTCTGCATAACGCACACGACTCCGAAACTTTGAGGTTTTTTTGCGTTTCCGATAACGAATTAGACGTAATATATATTTATACTATACAGGTACGCGTTTATTGTGTGAATATACGGTGACTAAATATTATGAGTATACCTATTATGTAGTATGTATACTGCCCTCATAAGCTAAAATGCTGTAAATCAGTAAATACTGTTTTTGAATATTACATTTTTTTTAAATCATATCACTAATCGCACATAACGAATAATAATACAAAATTATAAATAATATACTTTGTATTTTCCTGTGTACATTTACATAAGAAATAAATTGATAAGTAAAAATAAATGATTTGATAAAATTTATTTTTGAAAAACACATCCTACTTTTTAAATTGAACGTTATAATATTATAATTGGTAGGTACATACAAACTTAGTTCGTAAACAACACATGCCGTAAGTAATAATTTAATTTAATTAGATACATATTGTGACTATTATAAATAATAATATAATTAACAAATATTTGTAAAAGTGACTTTTTAAAAATAGGTAGCGGTAGTCTGTTACATTACCGTATTTTAGCATTCTGAAATATTTTATTGTAATTAATATAATATCAACAAGATCAAAGTTGAAAGGCAATCTTCTACAATATGAACGGTATTTTTGTTTAGTATAGTAAGTTCTTGTGAAGTTTTCCAAGAATTACAGTGTTTTAACTTTTTTAATTATTATTGTTTTATAAGAGAGATATTTCACACTTAATTTTAGAATTTTTTTATTAGTTTCACCTAGTTTTTGATTTTTTTTGGGCTCATGAAATTTTTGATGACGTGGACAGTATTTACATATATTATGTATTTCATCGACGACCGTCATCTTCGATTACACCATTACAAGTATTTATTACGCTTTCAATTCTTTTCACATAGTATAATACCTAATAAAGTATTAAGGACGGAAAAAGTTCTATTATAATACATATTTTATTGTTTGTATAGTATAATATGGATATTGGACATACACTCCGGTATATAATAATATTATAATACACCATATACGTCAAATTATTAAAAAACTACTACATCAGTCTTAAGTATACGTCGGTTTAACATCGTTAAACAATTAATGTCATTCATTTTATATTTTTGAACGATACGTTCATATAGGTACATATTATAATCATAATATCGCATGGTACCTATAATAATAATTTATACCATTTAAGTTTTAAACCATTACAGGTAGTCATTAATAAAATTTACGATATAATTAAATCCTATATGTATAATGTAGGTAGTGGGTTACCTACCTATTTAAATAAAACAAAATAGGTTTTTTTTGTATATATTTCTTTATACGCTGTATAGGTACCTACGTTTTCGACGTATTTAAATTCGTTCTTTAATAATAAAAAATCTTACCAGCGAAAGGTTTTTAAAACTCGAGATCGTTTTCAACCAACCGAGTGCGTTGTAAAATCGCTTTTATGATAATCTAATGGGCATCTTGTCATCGTCATTAGACTAACCCCGTGTTTATGTTCATTGCGGTTTTAAAATGTATAATGTCATCTTGTACACTATAAGGTCCGTCGCTTTTATGGTCATCAAATTTACAACGGTGTAATCGACGAGATATTTGTTTTATGTAAAATATAGTACATACATTTTTTATGTGTTATTTACAAAACATAAAAATCACTGATAATAAATTATTTTTCCTCATTTTATAGATCACCGAGCGGTTTTGTAAAATTAATAGACGCACGCTTAAAATTATTTTTATTTCCATCTGTACCCTGCAATGTAATTTAAATCGTACTTTTAATAATATATTAATTTGTATCTCAGTTTAGATTACATGAGCCGGCGTTTATTTTTATTTTTATTGATTACCATAGTTTTTAAAACAGTATATAAGTCATATAAATAATTAATAGTCTTGAGACAAAGATAGTAGGTACTTTATTTGACGTACAAAAGTAATAAATTACGATAAAAAGTCTATTTTTACTAAACGTAATTACTATTATTGTGAAATCGTATATTATATTATATTTTATGGAGCTTATGAAAATATTATTTTCGTTTACCCGCGCCAAGAGATCTCTTATAATTGTACGTGACTAATTAAATGGATATCATTTTTTATCCTTAGCTGTATAACATTATTTTATGTAGACCCGATTGAGTGTGTGCTTTGTTGTAGAATTTCGAGATAATAAAACAAAATCATAATAAGTACATTCAACTACATTGTTTTCGATTGTAGAGATGAAAAATATAATATTATAAGAAACATTTTGCACGATGTTACGTTATCGCCTGCAGTGGGCAGTGAACGGTTGCGCAACGGTCCGCGAAGACGCGTGTTCACAGGTAAAAAAATTTCACGTATCATTATTAGTTAGGTGTTTTACAATGTGTAATGCAAGAGAGTTTACATTTCACATTTCACGATAATAGTAAAAAAAATAAAATAATTGCGGGACGTCGTCTGTGCGTATGTTTTAATAATATGTGAGTCATTGTTAATTCCGACGATTAATACCGGAACCGTTTCCAGTTTCCAATATTCGTCCTTGACCCGAAATCGCACTCACTTATTATCGACCATCGTCGCGGTGTGTGACGTACTTATTATACGTTTATAACGTTATTTTACTATAATATATTATAGTGCGTAACCTATACGATTTTAAAAACACAACGCGGAAAAAATAACAAACTGTATCCTTGTCCCTAGTAAAAAACGAATGGTTCCGCTCGCACCATTAACTATTCAAACGAAGTCGTTTTTGGATTTATTCGTCTTGCGATCGTGGTGTAACGGATGCATACTATACTTGATAAATGATAGTATAATGCATAGGATACCTTTGATTTTATTAAAATTATGTCTGTTAAATTTCATCCTGTCGTATAAGATAGCTTATCACAATTGAATTATAAATAACAATTATAATAAAATTATTATATTTGATGCATGGGTAGGTACTTACTTAATAAAAAATACATATTTTAAGTTTAAATTATATCCTGTTATTATATATTATGTATGTAGGAGGTACCTACTGAGAATAAATTGACACATGCGATTTTTCAAACTTATTTTTTATGACATTATTATGATGGTTATTTTCGTGAAATAATATACTAGTAGAAAATACAAATTGTGTTGGTTAAATTTAAGCAATACAATTTATTTTGGCGTTCTTAAAAAATATTTTCTTTGAAATTATTATTATAAACCAATAAATTATAATTATATCAGTAGATACACCTAATCATAGAGACTCGACTAGGTGAAGGTCCTGCAGCACGCTGGGAAGCAAAATATTTCCTATGATGTGGAACCTCAACGCAACGTCTAGCCTACCGATTACAATATTATTATTTCGGACTCCAAATGGTTAGGACCCACCCACTGCACTTTTGACCGCTCTAAATCGAAGTGTGTTCGGGTGTTTGCCTAACGGCGGTCGCCCGGCGGCAGTTTGCAGGACCTACTGCAGCGAGTTTGGTGGCCTACCCTCGCGAGTTTATCACAAGTACAACTACACTCTAATAATATTATACCACTGAGTACTGACCCATAACATAATATTATTTAATCGCTTGAAACCGGAAACGTGTAAACGTGGAACGCGTTCTATAATATTACTGCCAAATTATAATATTGACGATCAGATATTATTATCATTGAGCTGAGAGTTCTAAACTCACACGATTTTTACGGTATAATAAATGATAATAATAATGTTGTAATGCAGTATGGAAGGTAGGAAAACCTACGAAACAGTTGTAAACGGAAACGGTCGGCGTATTTTACGCGCAACTTTATTTTCGGTCGAATTTATCGTGTTCTCACTAATCCGCTAAATTATTAATAATGTCCACACTGACCTAGATCTGGTGGTTCAGTTCTCCGATAATATGACGCGCGACAGATGATCAATAATTGACGAACGTGTAAAAACACCGAGAATAAAATGTGAGTCGTCGTCTTGTCAGCGATAGGTCTGTATAAAATTATATATTATCATGACGTATAAACGTACAATACCACGTCTGTATCCCGTATGTCTGGCAATAAACAAAAAACGAAGTTCGCGATTCTAATAATTGTTATTTTTGTTAGGATTGATATTAGCTATTGGTTTAGAACATTACGATATTACTTTAGACAGTAATAATATAATAAATTCGCTTGACGATAAAAAGTTGTTTTCGTTAATCAGGTAGGTATTATTATCGCGTTTAGTGCAATCGATGTTTATAATATTATATGTATGGTTTTTAAATATAATTTTTAAGTAGGTACATTATTAAGTTAATCGCGTATAACATATACAATTTCAGTTTTGAATGTCAAAGACGCGTTACCATATTGATAATTATTATTAGAGAAAAACATAAAGTTATTCACAAGTTCAATGATTTCTTTATAATACGTGTAATTATGGTTCACTTCCCAGTAAATCAACTGCAGGTGAAATAATTACTTTACATTTCTGCACACGTCTTTTGTATTCACCAAAATAATTATTCCACCGTCTACTTAGTCCATAACTACACTTTATACTATAACGGTATGTCGGTATGGATATAATCGTTTTTAAGAAAAAACAGTTCAAGGTCCACAATAATTAAAAAATATGTTTAAAAAAATGTACTTATATACAAATTTTCTTAATTTTACAACGTTTATGAATATAATATTTGCTATAATTATGACTTTTTTTGTTTGCTGTGAATATGGTTCACGAATTGTCAATGTCAATTGTTTCTTGTATAGAATAATGACTGGGACAGCGAGTGTAAATTCCATAATAAAAATCAATACTTAGGAAGGTATACACCTAAACCTATAATATATCTAAATTATTTATAAAGTAGCATACAAATATTTAAGTTTTAGGTATTTTCGATTAGATGGATGTATTGTGGTGTATGGTGACGTTATTACAGATATATTATGTTTCTACATTATTATTTTTCGATTCATTAGCTAATATGCATTGCACAAACTGATATTAAATATCTCATAAAATTCCAATCTATCAAATTAGTTATATCTAATGGGTATACAATGAGTAAGATTGGTTGTCAAATAGTCCACATATAAAAATATAATATTAAGAGGACCACACCCACATGTGTTGTCTGAGTCTTATAAATGTACAACAAAGGAAATACTGTTTTGCGCGGGACAATTTTACTCCCTCTGTATTTATAGTAGAATTACAATAATTCCACATCGCATAGGGAAGGAAATTATCTGTTGTATCTAGTGGTTTTATTATTTAGATACCATAAAATATACAAATATATATTTAAAGTTATCAGTTTGAGAACATTAGGTTTTTTTTTGTGTAATTAATTTAATTGTTAAAAATTATTTGTTAGTGTTATCAAAAAATGAAAACATTACGACACGGATAATGTTCTTGCCAATGAGTTGTGGGTAATTCTGCTATAAATACAGACGGAGTAAAGTTATCCCGCGCAAAACAGTTTTTGTTATGTCGTACGTTTGTAAGCCGGAGACAACTAACACAGGGTATGACGTCCTCTCAATTGCTATTTTCAAGTTTTAACAGTTAGTGTAATGATGTACCCATTAGAGTTGACATGTATTTTTTTGAATTTTATTTATTTTTATTTATCAAATGTAGTTAACACTCAAACATCAATCAATGCAATCTAATTTTTCTATCACAAAATAACATGTCAGTACCTATATCAGCCATAATAGACCTCTCTTAAGTTTTTTTAAATTTGTTTTATGGACATAATAACATCACAAAATCTACAGACGACTGTCAGACGTTATCTATGATTTGGAATACAAAATATAACACACACATATATCATAAATAAGCCTTTCTATATTAATAAAGAACCTATATAATAATAATACCAGTATAAGGCTGCGTACCTACCTATTACTTGCGTCCCAAAAAGGTATATTTAGCAGGTAGTACATTCGACCGTACTTGGTGTTCCGCTTCGGCAAAACTAAATTATATGTCATAAACTCATAAATATATAGATCATCTATGCAATAATTATTAAAAGCATAGTAATCAACATATTTTTATATTTTCTTGTAATATATAACACTGTAATACGGTTATCACGGTGGAAAAATGATTCTATAATCGTATATTAACAAAGTGCATTAAAATAATCTATTTTTTAGTATCGGTTTTCGGAACACAACTATATAGGTTATAAAAAAGGTATACTCCGACTCGAGACTATGGTCGTATATTAACAAAGTGCATTATAATAATCTATTTTTTGGTATCGATTTTCGTGACACAGCTATATAGGTTATAAAAGAGGTATATTCTGACGCGAGACTATGGTCGTATATTAACAAAGTGCATTAAAATAATCTATTTTTTAGTATCGGTTTTCGGAACACAACTATATAGGTTATAAAAAAGGTATACTCCGACTCGAGACTATGGTCGTATATTAACAAAGTGCATTATAATAATCTATTTTTTGGTATCGATTTTCGTGACACAGCTATATAGGTTATAAAAGAGGTATATTCTGACGCGAGACTATGGTCTTATATTAACAAAGTGCATTAAAATAATCTATTTGATACTATATATTTTCGTGACACAACTATATAGGTTATAAAAGAGGTATACTCTGACGCGAGACTATGGTCGTATACTAACAAAGTGCATTAAAATAATCTATTTTTTAGTATCGATTTTCGTGACACAACTATATAGGTTATAAAAAAGGTATACTGTGACGTAAGACAAGTAGACGACGCCGTACCTAAGATAGGATCGGTTTTTGAATTGTATGATTGGGACCAAAATCTTGGACGCAATAACAATAGAGTTCACCGGGATATAAAATCACGTCACACGATGGGTTCATAAAAATATGAAATTATTAACAATTATATTTTGTTTCGGACCCCACCTTACTTATTTATCTAGTACATAAATTTAAATACAAGATATTATGCAAAACATAAAGCACCTATATATATTTCATTTTTAAAAAATTTGAATATTGTTCATCAGTAAAAGTCACAAATTTATTTACAATTATTTAGTAGTATTTGAAAGTCGATAGGATAATGTGGGAGGGGGGGGGGGGTAACATGAAGTTACCCTCCCACCCATCTCGATGTTAACTCTGATTTTATTCAAAACTCGATTGGTGAAACTCAATCTGCAAATAATTTATAATATTATTCTGTAGTGTTTTAATTTTTAAAGTCGCAAAAAGTGTACATATTTTATATCTGCTTGTTGGAAATGACCAGGTATAAAATATAAATAGGTCCAAAATTTAATCTTATTAGCTATGGGGATTGGTCAGCGCTCAGTGGGTTACCTATATATCACATTATTGTATTATACTGTGTCCGACGCTGTGCCATCGAAGAGCTGCAGGTTGAGACCTGTTGCGGTCCGACGCTGGCGTATAATATAATAAATACAATAATTATGACTCATCCTCTTCGGACCCATTCTACGAACTGGCGCGCTCGGGCTCCCATTGTCTGCGGCTTATTATTCTTTTTCTCTTTTCGTTTTTTTCGACACTCGAAAACGTATAATAATATAGTAGTTTATCGACAAATTATATTTTATATAGTGTATATACAGTACGATTATAATACCATTATATAGTATAGGTAGTGGCCAGCAGTAGTGTATAGGGACAGATAAAAAGAGAAACAAACGACGCGGTGGAGGTGCATTGTCAATATGATATTATATTGTCTTACAATATTGATTTAATGATTAATGACTGTTGAAGCGCTGTGAATTTAATGCAAACTAGAAACTCTTAAAAGCCCAAGAACAACGCAGTTTAAAATGCACCTCAAATAACTATAAATCCACTGAAATAGTAAACTAATATAAAAAGTATTCTCATACTTTTAAAGAAAATAAAATCCAATTTAATAACCGTAATCGACGGAGTCCATACATCCGTGAATTTTCTAGTTTTCGAATTAACGTCTGTATATATACGAATATACGATATACTAACCGTTTTGTGCGAATCGATACAAATGTCAAGTTCGGTATGCTAATATAGTTGTGTAATTGCAGCAGCTGTATGACCGTAGAACGCGCGTACAAAAAACGATAGTAACAATAATACATTATATATTTATAATATGTATATGTGTAATAGGTATGCAACACGCAACGCCCGGAATGAAATATTGACCTTTATTTTCTTTCTCTGATTTGTTTTTTGACGAAAACGGGTAACCACGGTCGGTCGCTGTCGTACTCGGCGGAGAATTAAAAACAACGTATCGGTAGATAGGTATTGTTCTAAGTCTTTGCTCCGGACTGAATGTAAAAATAATTAATTTAATGGTCCAATCGTGGGCCACTAAATCATGTTTAAGGGACCATTAGTTCGCTATTGATTCAATAAATGTTTAATGATTATTGATGCAACCCAGCATTAGCTTATTATATTAATTTTATTATATTTTTATGCACAAAAAATCTATTTCAAATTATTTGTTCCTTAATTCTCGTCTCGTCTCGTCCGAATTGAATCCGACAAGGGCACGCCTATATCATTATATTGCACTTTTTAGTACCTATATGGATTATTATGATATTATTGTTTATTATATAATCACAGAAATTACGATAACAGACAATATACCTACCTATATCTTATTGACATACGGGAACGTCAGTTTTTATTTTGCTCGTTAATTCGGATTCGAGAAATTTTAAATTGTAATGAATAAAAAAATCGAGTGTTATATATTATGTTTTGTACTATCGTTTTCACTAACCGTCACCGCCCAGATCGTAGCCGTCGTAGGTACTGTGAAGTAGGCCAATATTAGGTACACTTACCTATATATGTATACAATAATATACCTCCACGCAGTGTACCATTATTATTATATACACTCGTGTGTCGGAATTATACACAGGGCGGTTCATCAACCATGCCCATCCCTTTCTTTATTAATGATTCACAGTTATTATAAAAATCTGATTTTTGGAAATTTTAAATATAATATAGTCCTACTTAAAGATCTCATTTTCAAATTGTTGACATTTTTTACCATCTTCTTAAGGAAAGTTTGCTCTTTTCTACTGTATAAATAATTTACAATAGATAGGGAGGGGGTCTCATTCGACAAAATGAGCTTGTATTATCACAAGTAGGTAGGTACTATACAAAATCTCAATGATTTATAAACGTGATCTTTAAATAGATATATTGAAAAAATCATAATTTGAACAAATTCATTATTAGAGGTAAAGATGGAGTTGAGCATACTTGGGGTTGATTAACCAACCACCCTATATATATGTATGTCTCTCTCTCGGGGCTTAGCCAGAATTATCATTATTATTGTCGTTTTTGTAATGCTTATATGACCCTTGGCTACGTTTCCATCCGATCGTTTAGTAATATTATTCTCATATATAGGTATATATATAATATATTATTATAAGTATCGCGTAAGTGTTTAACGCATTATTCAGTAAAATAGATTTTGAGCGGGAAAATCTTGTTATAGTTGTTTTTAGTTAATTTTCATACCACCCAAGTGCCGTTTAAAATGTTCGAAATATCTATTATTTTTTTATTTTTTCTGTATTTGTACATTGAAACGACCATGAAGTCTTTGTCAATGCTTATCATAAGTTCAAAATACATATAATTAATTTTAAACCTGTGACCGGTATAGGTAGTAGCTAGTAGGTAGGTATATTATATACCGCACTATCGCACGACCACACTACTGATGTCCCACATTTTCGTGAAAATCACCACTAATTCGTATTGCAATATTTTATTATTTTTTTTAAAATCTAATCTCAACGTTTCAGGTTTTAATAATACCTATATGGGTGGGTATACAAGGTGGATATAATAACTCATGATAAAACAAACGAGAATAACAATCTGTTGTATAGTCATATAATATAAAACATAAATAATAAGCAAGCTATAAAATATAAAATCTTCGGTGTACAGGTAGTTTATAGCTGGTAGGTGCCTATATAATAATATAAATATTATATTGATGATGGTACAAGTTTATTATTATTAGTAATTTTTTTACAATTATTATTAATATTGTTGAACAAACAAACATATTATACTAGCACGTAGGTCTTGACGCGGCTTGGGTACAACGCGTAGGTAGGTACAATACACATATACAGACGTACAGTTATTATGATATTTAAGTTTATTTGGAAAAACAAATTTTAGCTATTTTGACGAATAACTTTTTTCTTAATATGTATTTTATTTCGCTGAAGTTGTTAAAATTATTGAAACACATTTTCGAATAAAATATATATATCCATGTTATCTTCAGTACAATCGCGTCTGTCTGTCTGTCTGTCTGTCTGTCTGCAATCAAGTTTTCATATGGACACATATAATAATATAGTGGTTTGGATTTTACAAGAGATAATTTTATTTTATACGTTTTATTGTAATGTACTAAGTATACCTTGCATTTATTATTTTTAACACATACAGTTTTTCATAATTTAATTATTTTAGAATGATTCATCAAATAGATATTTTCAGGCTTTCAGTTTGCTATTTTTTAATTGTGCTTATATAATAAGTTTATTTCGGAGAATTAATATTTTTTTTTTTTGTTCTTAATGTTACACCCAATTTAATTTGTGTTTTGTGTTTATAATCACACTAATAAAAATATAAATCTTGACGACTGTCAAATAAAATATATAATAAAATAAATCATCGTATAATATTTTACCTACTCACTAAACTTGGGCACATGTAGTTAATGTTTCAAGATTAAGAATCAAAATAAATAAAATATAAAATAATATAGTATTGGGTTACAAAATTTCTATAATTTTGTTCGTTTATCATAAAATATATTATTACATTTATATTTATATAATTTTCCACTGTATTTTGGTTGTGAACAATATAATATACTGACCATATTATATATTTAATATATTGTGTTAATTTTTTATTGTAAGAAGTAAAAGTTATAAAAGAAGCCTAACTACCTGCAAAAACATATATTACATGAAATGTTCTGTTTTAAATTTAATTAATAAAATAATACCTGTATAAAGTATTATGGAAACACAAGAATATAAACGTCCAATAATAATGTGGTCGCTTAGATCCATCTCAATGAGTGTAAATAATGATAGGTACACTTAAGGGTGTTAAAGCCAAATATTTTAAATCACAACAATTATATCAATATTTAAAAAAATAACAAAAAAACCAAAACGTGGAAGAATATAATATAAAACCGGCAAATGCTACAAATAACAATATGAATAAATAATATAATATATTAATATAAGTGCATATACATACAACTTATACATAAAAACTAACCTAACCAACATCATATTTTTCTTTCGTATAAAAGTGAAATCGCTGTGTACCTATTAATAATTAGTCTTTCCATTTTGCAGATTTTTTAATATATATATATTTTTTTAATAAAACGATTATTTATGAGTGAAAAGTAATTGTATACAGTGTTAAGACAAAACAATACAAAATATTAAAATTTTAAAATACAAATTAGAGTTTTCATTATGTGTCATCGCTGCTTGATAATAAGTCTAACGATTACAGAATTAAATAGGTATATCTAAAAATAATTCACAGGAAATTATTATAGAATATGATAAATTTACATATCGATCAATGGCTTATGCACAACCGAAATGTATCGATAACATTTTTATTTCAAAAAGACGAAAAATCAATTGCAATACTATTATGCCAATATTATTTATTTTAAACGAATAAATTACTACATATGTATAGATGTAAAATTAGTTAGCAAACTATAATTTAATGTTATATTTTATTAGCTTCTAAGTTATGAAAAATCATATTATATATACATAGGTAACTGATATGAATCACTTATTTTTAAAATCAATATTTAGCGGTGGTTATAGGTTAGATACTTATGATATAGTTACTTGCAACATTTAACGAGTGGTGATAATATTTCTTTGCGATATTATTATGGTTTTGTGGCCATATATTTTTTCACACATACCTAAGTATTCTAAAATATTTTTGAATCTGTAGGTACGGTTATCAGAATTAATACCTACCTTTTAAAGTAGAAATTGAATTTAACACAATTTTTTTCGCTCGAAACAGCTTTCGCGTTATTCGGAGAATTTTTCTCGCGTATACCTACAACTGAACTCGTCGAGAGTATAATATTTGCATAATATAATATTTTCCATATCATAATATATTATATTAGATACTTATTAGTATTTATATATGTGCATATTTTAAAGTATCAAACGATCGAATCGATCGATTGTATCAAGTAAAAAAATCATGTACAAAATTACTTATGCTCACGTGCGTGCAAACATGATATATAGCATTTAGGTAAGTACAGCAACAACCGCTACAATATAATGACTTGTACCTATTACCTACGATAACACCGTTGATAACAATATATTATAATATTATTATAATACATCTCAATACCACTCTGCAGTGCGGTTCTCTATTGCAGGTTGGGGAGCATTAATGAGCAGCGTAATATTATTAAATAATTTCGTCTATCATCATCGTCGTCGTCGTCTGACGCAACAAACGAAAACCTTGCTGTACCTATATACAGCAGATAGCACAGGTGAATTTGCCAGCAACAAATGATATTGTAATAGCTTTTTTCCGTTATTAAAAATATTATATATCATTATTTTGTAGAGTAATCGTCTTCGTTTTATACTAAAATCGTACTAAAAAAAATTGTGTCGAGTACTAGGTGCTGCTCGTGCTGCATTGGTGTGTGCAGAAGAATCTTCGCCGAGGGCTATATTATATACGAACGCTATGGACCCGATGCGGACGTATAGGTATATAATATTGTTGTAAAAAAATTAAAATTAAAAAAAAAAAAACAGTACCGTGTCCCGAACACGCGTATGACTAATCGCAGTTGGCCGGCAGCCGTCCGCCCGCGCCGCCGACAGGTCAACGTCGCCCTTTCTCCTGTGTATAGGTACGTATAATAATAATAATAATAATAATATAATATAGGAACCTATACAATATATACTTACACACAGTTATACGCGTATAAATAATATATATATATATATATTATATATGTGTTTTAAAAAAAAAAACATTTATTATTATATATACTACACAATCTGTATATTTAGGTTTACAATATAATATAATATACAATATTAAAATGTTATACCCACAGCAGTTTGTATACATATATATATATAAAATACACGGCCTTTCGATTTTCGGATAGGTACCACGATTTATCGAACACACACATACACATACACACGTCACACACACACACATATACCACACACTCGGCGGGGGGTATCTGCGAGAGGGAAACGAAGTCGTCGTCTTTTGTTGGCACACACGCTCGGGCGTTGTATTATATACGAAGAGATGAAAAATACTAATATATATATATATAGTGTAAATGTTGTAGGCATATCTTTTTTTTTCCTCCTCATTCTTTTATTTATTTTCTTATTTTTGTACAACAGAAAAACGGTATTAAAGCATATCGTCGATAATAGCAGCAGTGTGCCGAAGACGAGACCAGTTCTTACACATTATAACAATACATTTATACATATATATACATATAGGTTAGTCGTAAGATGACTCATGTGTACCGTGCCGCCACCGATTGCTGCAGTTTATATATAATGTCTGCGAACGTGCGTACGTTATACCTACCTACTTGTAAACCGCTACAGTTAATGTCCGATACCTATACCTACCATAATATATATATATATAAATATAATAAATAACAATATAGCGCATACTATGATATCTCCGTTGCCGGTTGAAATTAGTATTCACTTTTCGTTAGCAATGATGCGATAATAATATATAATAATAATAGCGCGCGCTCGGAGAGATGGAAAATGGGAGATTATAATATAATATATAGGTACATCAGTTGTACGTGTAATATAATATCATCATAAGAGAGTTATATTGTTTATAGGTGGTTAATTGGTTAAGTAGTTACAAGTAATTAGAATTTAAATACAAGTGAAGAAGTGTAATGCACTCAAGGCTCGACTGTTTCCACTCACATCTGACCTTTAAATAGGTAGGTAGGTACACACTTTATTTTAGTGAACTATAATGACTAATGAACTTTTTGCGATTCGAAATTCAAATTTTACATTATGTTGAATTAGTTGTTAGAATAATATTCTACTTTGGAATATGAAATCAATATGCAGTATCTATGTAATATATTATGATGTAGCAAAGTGCGAGAGTTATATACCTACCTACTTGTAAACCACTGTACAGTTAATGCCAGATATACACCACATATAAAAAATAATAATATAACGTATAATATTATGTCTGTGTTGGCGGTAGACATTATTCACTTTTCGCCAGCAATGATGTGTTAATATAATATATGTATAATAGTTGTGTGCGCTCGGAGAGATGGGAAATTAGAGATTATAATAGAGATGTGTTGTATGTATAGGGTTAGTTGGTTCAATAGTTACAACTTACAAGTAATGAGAGCTTAAATATAAGTGGAGTAGTACAATACACTCAACTGTCTCCACTCCCGTTTTAACCTTTAAATAGGTATTATAGGTACCTACACTATATTTTAGTTAACTATAGTGATTAATGATCTTTTCGAAATTCGAAACTAACATTGTTTAGGTATGTTGAATTTATTAGAAAAACCTTAAACTTTGGATTTTATAGTTAATGCAGTCACTATTGAAAATGTGAAAAACATCAAGTACGATAAGAAATAGTAAGCATACCTACAACATATGTATAGTATTTTTTTTAAATGTTTAAAAAAATATGTTTCTTAAAACGTTACAACGTATCGATAAACTCTAAGAGATGTGACCATCTATCAAATTAATACAATAGGTACCTATATAATAGTGCACTGTATGTAATATTTTATTCTTCTATACTTGGCTTTGCAGACCTGCAGTGACATGTTTAAGAAGGGAAGGTGAATTTTTAACCTTAGAAAACGTAAATAAAGGAATCTCACCTATACATGGAGATTTACAAAACCATAATGTTTAATAACGATAGGTATAAATTATTTTTGTAAATTAAGTATTTATATTTTAAAATTTATTTAATTTTGCATACCCAATTTGGTTTTGAATTGCTAATTTTAAGTTTACCATAATTATACTTAACTATCGTACAGTAATTAATCATGAAATCATAATTAAAATAAGAATATTGGTACTGAAATTTATGGAAAAAAGATACAAGATTATCATTTATTTCTATATTACTATTATATTATACAGTAACCAAAATCTAAACTTACTGTAACAAAAGAGGTTTGATCGACAAGTGCGCTTTCGACGTGTTACTATTTATTCATTTAATATTTATTTATAATAAATAATATCTATATATATACGGGTGTCCCTTCAAATATGGAAACACTGAAACTGCAGACAAGTAATTAGGTATGTAAATTACATTGAAAAATAATAATAATAGGTTAGGTATTATAATTTATAAGTAAACGAACAAATTTCTAAGTTAGGTATTAATTTTTTAAACTTCGTTTAGTTTGATTAAATATTTTAATTGCAGCTTGTACATTTTAATAATCATAATAATTATACTTAACTATATTGTACAGTAATTAATAATAAAACCATAATTGAATAACGATGTACCTATATTACTGAAAAATACAGTGAAAATAACAAGCTTATCGTTTATACACCTAAATATTATACTATATTATAATTATACAATAGCTGACATTTAAAATATACAAAAAAAAGAGCCTTGATACGCGCGCGTGATGTGTCACTATTATATCATTACAAATATAATATACATATAATAAGTAGTCGGATATAAGTTTAACTTCAATATAATTTTTTATCTAAGAAAATGTATGTTGGTATAGGCACCTACATAGAAATTTATAAAACCATAGTGTTAAGTAAGTAAATTATTTCTGTAATAAATTTAGATATTTATTTTTTTTTAAACCGATTAATTTTACATACCTAATTTGGTTTTTAATTGATTGTATGGTTTTAAGTTTACCATAATTATATACTTATATACTTCACTTTCGTACAGCTATAATCAATCGTAATTAAATAATGATGCACCTAAAATTAACCTATATTACTGAAAAATACGGAAAAAAGAAACAATCTTACCATTTTTACCTACATTATTATATTATAACAAATTGTAATTACTCAATAACCAAGGGACAAGCGCGCTTTCAACGTGTCATTATAATATTATTATTATTAGTAAACGAATTTACATTTATTATAGATAGTCGGGGGTAGGTATAGTTATACCTCATACCAGTTATAAACCTATATAATTTATACAATATGTACTTGTCATCTTTTTACACATATAATAAACGTATTGTAATATCGTGCACATATTTCTTACCGCGTACACGTGGCGGTCAGCAGCAACATTGCGTTACTTTCATCTCGCCAATGTTTATTTTATTTATCCAATAATAATGCATAGAGGCGACGTCGACGTGTCTCGAACGCGATACGTATATGTTACGTCAGTATTGGCTGTTCTACTCCGTGAAACGTTGAAATGTCAATGTCAATACTCAATATAATATAATAATTATTGGTCAAAGAAAAATAAGCGTGTGTTTGTTTTTCTAAAGTTTTTAAGTAAATATAATATATTAATATATTATGTATATATATTTTTTTCTTTTATAGGTCTAGAGCCCGGCAACTATGGACATTAGCTATTATTGTAGGGGTTACGGTTGATAGGTTTGAAACGGTTGGTATGGATGGTATACGGTTGGACATGAACACGGTTTTTGCCACTGTGGACCCGGGTGGCCATCCTTATCCGAGAACTAATAGCAGGGGTCGTTGCTTACTCGCAATCACATTGCGTGATTGATTTCATCCACTACGCCTAGTCGAGCCTCAATATTATATTATTGGCTATATAATATGTACAACAATCATAAAACAATATTTCAATTATTGTAACATGGTTTTAATTTATTAACTGCACGCGTCGTAATAATACATTTTTCCATCCGCGTATACGCCTAATCTATAGGTATTAATATGGTACATAGAATAACTACTCACATTTAAAAATATTATTATTTATTTTTATTTATAAGTAGGTACCTATCACTGACATGGGATTTTAAAATGTAGTTGAACTTACTGCCGAAAATGTTTCTGCATTATTATAATAACCAATTATTTATATTTTTATCAGCTGTAATATTCAATAATCTTTTTTTTTATTTGGCCTGCTGGTTAATATAGCGTTGACAAAAGCCTAATTGTAATAGGATGCTTTTAAATAAAGTGATTTATTCGTGTCACGTAGTTTATTTGTTTGTTATAATCTGTGTCCTCACATTTTATAGTCTCACAGAGATAACGTAGGTATATACATATATAATTTTATAATAAAATGAAAAATATTAATCGTATTCGAATTTCCACAACAAATAATAATACCCCGCTGCAGGTTTGAGTTTATATACACCACTTAATGATGCTGCTTATCAAAATGCGATAAACATAATAATATATATAAACATAATAATATTATATGCATCACCAAGCGACAGTATTTTATATTTACTCTCGGTGGCAAAAGATAACGCGTTATCGACAAATTTATATACTATATTTGTGACTGGGATATTTGTGTTGTCTTAAGAATGGGCATTTATAATACGCACTATATAATAATATATTAAGCATTTATATTATATATATATAATATATATAATAATTATAATATACGCGTCGACAAAAAACCTGAAAAAGAGTCTGCAGCTCGTTTATAGACTATTCGGAGGTAAACATTAGAAAACGTTATCTCTTCAGTTTTCACTTTATATACCTAGATAATATATATTGTAACTTCGTGAGCAAAACAAAATGATAAATGTTTTTAATGATGTCCATTTTTATATTACTATTATATACAGTAGGTACGCGATAAAATGAAGTTTGTTTGTATTACAAATACAAATATTACAGATATACTTATATAGGTACAGTTTAAGTACTTATAATATATAGGTCTCTATGGATAAAGTATTATATTCTTTTAAAGAATCGATTACAGGATTTATTTTGGTTTAGGTACTGTTTTGATGTACTGTACTAGTGTACTCGTACCAATAATGTATAGGTTTATGGGTATACACTTACCTAAATGGTTTTTTTCAGATTAAATGAGACGCATTTAAAATAACTTATCTCAGTTTATATATTGTACCTATATACTATATAGCTACCCACACTTGATGATGGATTTACAAGACATTAAAAAACCATTATAATAAACTATCAGCGTTCAATTTCAAAAACAATAGAATCGTGTACTTTTTAAAACTTTATGTATAGGTATATAATATAGGTTTACCTAAATACATATATATGTAATATAAGAGTGGTCGAAAACACAACGATATATAATTGGGAAAATTTAAAATGCGATTCATAGAAATGTGATATGCCATGTCGCATGCAGTATTATATTTACCTTGGTGGCATGCCGCCATGGGCTATGCCTACATCATATATTCATATACGTATACCTACATACTAAAACGAAACAGATAAAAAAAAACGAAACATGATGTGTATTATTATTATTAATATATATTTGGTCATGTACTTATACAGTAGTCAGGCGTATTTTAAATTTAGAAACACGATCGTAAATATTTTTACATAATATTTAACACGAATGTTAGCTATAGCCTATATTATATTAACTATAGGTATACGTATAATATAGACCTATTACTAAATGTTAAAATGTAATTACTTATTTGAATGATTCTAATTTAGCGGTGTTATAAAGGTTAGGTATGGTGTACCTAGTACCAACGTTATATTGTATAGTAGATATTATATTATTATTATTATGTTGATATTATAATATATGTACTATGACGTATTAATATAGGTATACGGTATACCGTATACCCGTTTAATATATTTTAAAGTGTTATATATAGTGTAAGCATAATGTATCACCTGGATGTGCGTGGGGAATCGTTTAATAAAGTTTTCTTAGTAATATCGAATCATATACCTATTATATTAGTATCATTCGTCTCATTCGTTTGTGTATTGTAGGCATATCGTATGTATATACAATTTGGTAACAACGGTGGCGTATGATTTTATGAAAATGAATATAGGTCGCATAGACAATTCGCATTCAAATAGCGTTTATAAATTATTGCAGTAATAATGTTCATCGATTTGATTAAACCTGCAGTATATACGTTATATTTCAGCGTTTCTCAACATATGATACGCGTACCACTTTAGTACATGGAAAGCTCATAGGTGGTACGTGAAGAAAATCTATTTTTATAAAAAAATTGGAGTGGATCATTATTCACATGTGAATTTTAATGCATTAAATATAGTATTTGGTTTATTTAGATAATATTAATAATAACATAAATAAATATAATAATTGTACATATTTAGTGAAAAACGTATATACATTATTGATAATCAAAAAAAATGTTTTTGGTCAAGTGGTACATGCAATTTTCATACAGTGTAAATGGTAGATACGCAAATATAAAAAGGTCGAGAAACGCTGCCCTATGTAACGTATCTTTCTAAATCTAATATACCTATATTAATAATTTATTCATGTGAAATAACCAAACCAATTTAAGTACTAAGTATACCGCATTACCACCGGACGGAAAGAGACAAATTGTATGTGACGACATAGGTATAATACGCATGCGGTATATTATGGCCCATTAATACATATTTTAAATGTGAGCGAAACCGATTGCTGGCAATACGTGTTTTCTCTTATATATACTTACAGATTATTAAACGAACTGGCGTATTTAGAATAATATTTTAATATGATAATTAATAGGCAAGTATTATAATACGAAAAAAATAGATTTCGATAAATGCATAAAAATAATTATTAATAATAATATTATATTGTATTTTATTATTATTTCAGAAGGAAAATGACGTCGCCGCCGCCACAGGTACGACGACCGTTCTGTGGGTCGATGGGGTGGTGGGGTGCAGGGTCTTTCGGGGCGGGGGCGGCCCTCGAACCACCGCCGCCGCCGCCCAGCCGGACGGCGATTGGCCCGAAAAAAGCGCGGGATCTTGGTCCCGCCGAAAAACGCGCGCCGTCGCCGTACGGGTCGTCGCACGCACGGCTTGACGGCGGCGGCGGCAGATCAGTATCGCTACCTACACCGCCGCCGCCGCGTGTGCAGCGCCAGCGAGCACGACAGAATAATATAATAATTATTACTATTATCGCCGCCGCCGTCGTAGTCCGGACGATCGCCGCCGCACGCGCGCGCCTACTCGGCGGCCGGTACCCGTCGTGCCCCGTCGACCGCCGTCGCCTTGACGCGCGCACGCGCATACACCGCCGCCGCCGCCGCGAAACGGACCCGAGCGAAAGGGTCTGTCCGACCGGCGAACGCTCTTCAGTCGTTGGACTACGCGCAACTCTTCCGGGTGTCGAGTGAATCGGTACCGCTCTCCGAGCACTCTTCTTCGAGTGCAACGCCGCCGCCGCCACGGACTTAACTGATTTTTTTACTTTTGCGTTCATATGACTATTTTTCGCACAGTGCGTTTTCCGCGATTTGTTTTGTTTACAAATTATTTTGCGTTCGTATTTTGATTTTGTGAAAAAATTTTTCGAAACGATAAAAAAAAAATCCAAGTCGAAATATTGCGATTTGTCGCCAGAAAAAAAAGAAGAAATAACGAACAGCTTCAATCATGGCCATACCGTTTTCGTTACCGGATTCCTCCCCACCGATACATCGTTGTGTGCAAATCCAAAATCTGCTCAAAGAACTATTGACCCTGCTCAGTCGAACGCCCTCTCGCATAATCGGTAAGTGTTTATTATAATATTTTTCATATAATCCCAGTAATGCCATTTACCCCAGGTGTAGTTTTCAATGTTAGGTGTTCATATTTTTATACGTCTGAAAATAAAAATTGTAAATAAAATAATAAATTGCAGCGAAAAATAATAGTAATAAAAATTATTGTAGGTACCTGTTAGAAAATTAATTTTTTAGTAAAAAATAAAATTGCACTAAATTTCGTAAAAAAAATTTGCCGCAACATGTTTCGCGATGAAAAACTTTATTGCACAAACAAATATCCACGTGTCAAAAATGATAAAGGAGTTGCGCAAACCGACGTGGCTGTCTCGTAATTTTACGAAATGAGGAAATGTAATTTATTTGCGATTTGACAGTAATAATATAATAATATTATAGTGGTACGTTTTCCCGCGCGGTGTTCTGGTACAGTGGTACAAAACTTTTATTTGAAAACACGGTATAAAATTAAATTATAAAATAATATAAAATTAAAAGTTAATATAATATTTCTAGATAACATAATAATATTATGTAAATATGTTTATTATTATAATATGCATAAATTAACGATTTAAAACAATAATATACGAGTCCTTAAAAAAAAAAACATTA
This sequence comes from Nasonovia ribisnigri, assembly GCA_027563435.1. NCBI lineage: Eukaryota > Metazoa > Arthropoda > Insecta > Hemiptera > Aphididae > Nasonovia > Nasonovia ribisnigri. The sequence goes on from JANEHU010000467.1 coordinate 164,119, forward strand.
ATAATAAAAATAATAAATTTAAAATTAATTACAAATTTATAATTTATAAAAAAAAAATATCAACTAATATTATTTTATCGGTCGGTCAGTAACACCCGACGTCTGACTTGTGCGGACCTGTCGCGTCGCCGTCGCATGTGCCACGGTAACACCCACCCGACATCTCTACCTACAACAGGTAGGCGAACGCGTCCGATACTCCGATAAAACACGATACAACCAACTCTACGGTATACGCACGCTTATTCCGGAATAATATCTCATACGAATATAATAATGTCTGCGACTATAATAATATTAATATAGATGCAGCGCGTGTGAACAACCTAATAATATATCTGTATAATATACGTATAACATAATAATATATGTCTTATAATATTTTTTTTTCGCCTTATATTGATATTTTTTTTCCACGCACGATATTACAATAATATAATATAATAATATTATGTAAGAACCCAAGATGTGACCAGTCTTTCGCGAGAGAGCCAAAAAAATACGCCATCAAAAAACTTAGGGGCGCGCAAAAAAATATTTTGTATTTCCGCCAACATAATAGTATATTATTTTAAATAAGTACGCGCGATACCGTACCGGGCCTTGAGTCGTTTATTTATTTAAAAAAAAAACTTTATATATTTTATATTATTCCATGTGATATGTGAAAATTAAAACTTATTGATATTGATTTAATAATGTATAATATAATATAATATTATTATATTGTTGGTTTTATTGAAACATTTTTCGCTAATAGGTTAAAAAATAAAATTGATAAACTGTTTAATTAGGTACCTAATGATTATATAGATTGTAATTTATTTTTACGTCAAACTGTTTTCGCTCTTGTTTCGTGTGAATATAACATTATATAATTAATAACAATTACAATACTGTTTGTATTTGTATACATATATACATATTTTATTATATATATATTTATTATATACGAAAGCGCGACACCTTAAAACCGAACCGTTGTTCTTTTGTCTAATTGTGCGGCGTGCTCGTACAATACATCTGTGAGCGTATTATCATTTTGATTTAATGGAGGAAATAAAAAAATTAAAAAAACCTCTTTCGATATTCAACTCGGTATACCTACGGTACACACTGCTATTATTATGGATTGGTATTATGTAGGTATAGGTTCAATCGTCGCGATTTTTTTTTCCTAAGAGGTAAAAATAGTAAAATATTATACAAGTTAGGTACATACCGTGTATGGCGTCTATTATATTCTTTGCGAAATTCGGAGGCCCCTATTGTTTGCTCGCGCGACAAAAGACACTATAATTTGCCAACAAGTGCCTCCAAGGCCGATATCGCCCACGCGCCGCTTATAACGTTCGGTCCTTTATTGTTTTTTTTCCCCAAAGTCTTGCGATTTATTATTGTGTTATAATTATTGCCACCACCGTGATCGTGGCACTTTTACCTATTGAACAAGTAAAAAATAAAATATTGACACGCGATCGCGGACATTTGTCCATTCAATTTTGACTGTACATAAAGTTATACTAAATATTATATACTACTTAATTTATTTAATGGTAATATTATAGAAAACACGGGTATATTATTTTATATTATATTAATATATTTATAGATGAGACGCGAATTTTTTTTTACAAATCGTGTGACGAACGATAATATTTGAATTTATTCGATTATCGTATTAAATATAAAATTATTATGACCGTCACTCGCGAAATGTCCTAAATAATTATTTAAAATATTGTGTCGATGTTATTTTTTCAATATTAATATGTCATTAATATTTATTTTATTTTTTTGCGTCTTCCGCAGGTGATCCGTTAGGCATCCAAAACCGCTCATATCGTTCGGAAGCGCAGGAATTGCACGATCGTCTTTGGACGATACAGCAACAGGAAAATTCGGCGCGCGCGTTGAACCGCCGTCGTTTGCGCGAGCGCCAGCAACAGCGCGAGCAACAGCAACAGCGCGAGCAACAGCAACAGCGACCGTTGCTGCCCGACTTGGTCACGTCGTGCTCGCAGTCAGCGAATCCACAGCCGCCGCCGACTCCGCCGCAGCAGCAATTGCAAGCGCAGCAACAGTCCGCGGTGGTGGCCGCTGCCGCCGCCGCCGCCGACGACGACATCGAGGACAAGATCGCCGGGGCCGTCAAGCTGCAGGTCGCCGTGTGCCCGACTTGCTATTACGGCAAAGAGCGCAAGCTGAAGGTGATCGCCGTCGCCAAGCTGGACGAGAACGGCAAGCCGATCCGCTGGACCAACAACCGCGACGTGAGTACCGTCTATACCGAGATATACCACAATATTACCACCATATAATTATACCCGTTGCGAAGTTGGCCGAATCATTTTTTTTTTCGTCGATATATTATAATAATAGATAGTACGATGAATTTTTTTTAACTCTCGGCCTTTGAAAATAATATTTTATAAAATCGACCTAAATAATATAGTTTAATCTATCTATTTATATTGTATTTTATATTGATATTTAAACCGTCGGAGGAGGCGTGAGAAAAACAAATATCGCTTTTTTCCGTCGACTCGTTCGTGGGCTATATTATATTCTACACGCGCGCACGTCCTTCCGTTGATTTAAATCTTAACAAAAATTATTGAAAAACAAAACATTTGCCGTCTATATATTTAAATCACGCATTAAAGATACATATTACAGGTATAGAAGCGTTTATTTTGTTTTTCAATCACAGCTATATTATTATACGACCGGTTAATCTATAACAGTTTGCGATTCTGTGTGTTTGCAGGACGAAGAACCGGTGGTTGTCGAGAATAAGAGTTCAAAAGTAAAACAGCGAATCATGTCGTTGTTTCATCCGTCGAAAATCGAAACGCCCGTACTCACAGCCATGTTTGTAATCATCGGCTGGAAAATGTTCATCAAACAATAATGTAATTTTGTTTTAAGAATTAGAGAGAGAGAGAGATAGAGAAAAAAACAATTTTTTTCCACGCCTATATAAAAAGACTCCAAAACATGGTTCCAGTCACGGTTCTTAGTGACTAAAACAAATTTAAATTTAAATGCTAATCAAATCGACCGTTGATCTCAATTTACAAAAATGTGAGATGATCGTAACCGTAGCCAAATGTAGTATTAATTTATGCTATATTATAATAATATAACCTATCTTTACTTTAGTTCATTATGATTATTATTATTTGTATTTAATATTGTCATCGACTTGAACGCTCGTGATGTTGGTATACTCTGCAGCCGCTGCTGCTTTCGGGCCTACGAGCTTCTTGTCGATTATTATTATTATTATTATTATATTTTTTTTTCTATAACATCAACATTATCGTATAAGTTTGTAACTATTTTTTTTATTTTTTTTTTGTAATTAATCTCTATTTCTATGCTTCATCTGTTGTATTTTAATGTCGTTTCACATGGAATTCTGCGGTTTCAGTCCCAGACCAATTCACGTTTTGATCTCGTTTTTTAAAACTATAGCTTCAGAACGGCACTACCGCTGCGGTGGGGTCTTCCCTGTTGCAGTGGTTTTGAATTAGTACGAAATGCTATATTGTATTAATTTTTTTATATTTTTGCTCACTGTAAATAAGCATTTTTATCTTTTTATTTATCCACACACACTCGCGCCGCGTCATTTTATTACTGATTTTTTGAATTTCGTCCGTTCATCACGGACTCCGTAAATTTGGTTATCAAATAGCTAAAAAAAAAAAAATTGAATTCTCTGTGGACGTTTTTTCTCTTGTTTCTATTCGTTCTACTAATAACTATGGTATAGGTCATAATATGAGGTGGTATAGTATACCAGCTGGTATATTATATTCTATTTTGACGAACGTCGAGATCCAGTTCTAACATAATATACTATGTATACATCAGTACAAAAACGACCACTATATATTAAAATATAATTCATACTTTGACACTTTGTGCGTCGAGGAATCATAAAAAAATATCGATATTATGATCGCTTTGTAAATAAATTAATCTTAATATGTTATAATACGCTTGTTGCGCATGCATCAGGTTATTATAACTACCTACCTAATATAATATGTATAGCATATATTTATAAATTTTTTGGTTTTATTTTTTTTTTCATTTTTTATTATTTCGAAAAGCATTTCTGTGGTGTTAAATAAAACTTGGACGCCGTCGGGGCCTTTCATATGCTTCGAGCTTAAACCATTCTTTGCGAATTTCCTCCCGGCGACGATCCTCGTTTCGCCCATCAAAGCAATTTCTGTGATAATGCCATTATTTTTTTTTTATCTATTGAATTATATATTTATCTAATAAATCTATGGCATTTCTTGTGTTTTCTACGGTTCCTTATAACGAATCGTAATATATATAACATATTATGTAATTTGTAAATTATTGTATTGATAAGGTTTTTTTTTTAAATTTTTATTATTATTATTATTATTATTATTATTAGTAGGCTGATCTCTTTTTTGTAGTATTTAAGTAGATAGTGTTCTTAGCCATTAGTTTAATTTTAGTATTAATTAGTAGATAATATTATTACACTTTAGATTTAATGATGTTGATGTTAAATAATGTTAAAATGGTCATCTCTCTCTTCGATTCACAAAATAAAAACAAAAAAATTTTATTATGATAGTATGTGTACTTACTTGGTGCACAAGAGTGTTTAATAATAATTAAAAAAAAAAAAAAAAATTGTAAAAACTTGAAACCCAAGTGCATAATGTAAATTATTGAAGACTATTGATGATAAGCGTTTTGTGATCCAAAATTTTTATTACTGTAGAAATTAGATTTTTTAAATATTTATTTTATCATAACTATTATAACATAATAATATTATATAATATGTAAATACACAAACATCTTTATTCAAACACTTTGAGATATTTATTTTAAATTTAAAAGAAAAAAACAGAAGGTCGTTGAACAATCGTTGCAAAATTATATGTGTGTATGTCAATTCATTATACTTTATATTATATTATATTTTCATTTCGTACTTACAATAATACAATAATGATTTAAAAAAAAAAACAAAACAAAATAAGAACACTGCCCAAATACTTATGATGCCATGTCTTCAGTATATTTATTGTAAGTATAATACGCAAACGCGTTTTATCTTTATGATGCCAACTCCATTGTTATAATAATATTATATCTAATAATATAACAATAATATTGTATTATACTCCTCTACCCGCGGTCTTTTATACCTATATTTCATTCCCACCTTGTATTATTGTATATTATTAACACATTTTAGTACCGTAATCATGTATAGTTTTAGAGCTGTTTTTTTTTTAATATTATATATTACTATCAATCGTACTTTATATAAATATCATAATATACTTCGCGGCATATAAATGTGCTCCTCGCCGGCTTCCGGCGTACGGTCACACTGCGTCTTGCTCCCGTTGTCTTTCATTTGTATCATAGGTAATAATATAATATTATAAACTATGTTGTTTGTAAGCAGAAATTGAATATTATTGTGTACACATATAACAATATGTAACTATCGTTGTCCAAACGAATCCTTTATATGTATGCATTGTATTATTATTATTATTATTATTATTATTATTGAAGAAAAATGAAGAAAAATCGTATACTATAAAATATCATATTATAATTATTATTATTATTATTGAAGAAAAATAAACAAAAATCGTATACTATAAAATATCATATTTTAATTATTATTATTATTATTAAACGCCGGATACGGTTTATCGTTTGGTTTTCACCATCCTGGGTTAGGTTCCTATAGTCTGTATCAAGGTATATAATAGTAAGTATGGGTACTTAATAATGCATTATATAGGTATGCGTCGAACACTTTAGGTATATACCGACGAAAACGTCATAATATCACGACTCTTGATTTCTCCTCAGGTTTTGTTTGGAAAAAGCGGCACCATAAAAAATCGACTTTGATCGGACTGTGATGAGTATAAGTGACAAGGTATTGATAACACTTAACTGCGTTGAAAATGAAAAGCTACACAAATACGGCTCTTATACAGCTTTCCTTGCAGTGATCGAATGTATACTTGGGTACCTGCAGTTCCACGAGTAGGTACTACCTACTTATCTGCTATATAATTTTCAAATATTATTTTGTATACTCGTAGTGCACGCGATTACACTTTGCTATTAATCAATACATGCGAAGAAAAGCTTAAATCACAGTCTTATAATAATGTTTGTTCAAGACCACAAAAAGTCGCTATTATTTGCAGTGTTTGAGAACGAACCGCAACGACAGTATCAAAAGACGCCATCTATCGGTTCACGTAGTCGATTCTTGGTCGAACGTGTAAATTACGTCATCATATTATTATACAGGTGCCCGTAAAACATTATGCGGTGAGGGTTGTCTAGATAAGTATATACCGTACGGATTATATAATATAATTTTGGTTTTATCTAAAGAGTCCGTAGTACAGGAATACAGTTTAAATTGTCATCGAGTAAGACGCGCATTGTTGGTCAGAATAAAAATTATAAAACTTACAATTTACTTAAACTGATAAGAAATTAAAATCAAATCGTGACGTTTTAATATCTTGGTGCGCAGCCAAGCGCTAATAGTATACGAACCGTCTCACTTAGGTCAAACGTTATTGCCTGCAGGCTGCTGTTATAGCTGGTAAATAAATCAAAGCGTCGACGTTCATCAATCAGAGGTAGGTATAATTGGTACCATACAGAACAAAAAAATGTTTCAATAATTTCAGTACAATTAAAAAAAAATCGAATTCATTAATCATTTATTTTTGAACATTGATAAAAATCGTAATATCTGTAAAAAAAAATTCTATTTAATTCTTGAGAATTAAAGAAACGTTATAGGCAAATAAAATAAAATAAGTCACTCAGCAATGACACTTTATATGGACTAATATTGTTTTTCGGTTTAATTTTTTTTATGGATGTGCATTCATTTTTGATTATGTTTTGCCGATGAAATGTAAGTTCTCCCCACTTATAATGGCGTTCGAGACGTCTGGTAGAAATTCCGAAGATAATATTATTGATTCCATATTTTTTAACAAGTGCTGGACTTTGATAGAAACTGTTGAAGAGGTAGTTAAGGAATTGTCGGTTGGATAAGGAAGAATATTTGGAAGTAAAGTTTATGTCGAGGTCGGAATGAAGTATGAGATTTGAAATGTATAAGAAGGGATATTCGCATTAAGTAATCCGAATCGGTCACGGATTGAAAAGTTTGGATTTTATGAATGTTTGATGTCATAGCGGCACCCCAAACGTGTATTCCCTAAGACCAAATCGGCGTGAATTAAGATTTGAACGGAATTAGTTTGTAATGTTTGTATACTAGGTACATACATTAACCTTTGAATTTTTATTTACTAAAAAATATAATAGATAGTATTTGTTTCGGAGAAGTAGTTTGTTTTTTACCGTTATTGTTACTACGTATCATTTAAAATTTAAATAACTTAGGATAGCATATTATTAAGTGTTACATATTATTTACTCTAATATATTATTATCTACTTCTCAGCACTGACTATATTTCGGTCACTTACATAGATAAAATGTCAGGATCGCATGTGGGCATACTTGAATTGCTTCCAGACTTTAAAAATATCATTCGTTTGAATTGCCTCCCATTCTTGGTAAGTAGGTAGTTGACCCTCCTGTACTGGAATCGCTCCCGACAGATCAATTAATCAATTTATGGTTTGTAATTTGGTTGAATCTCAGCCATTGTTTTTTTATAAGAAAATTAAAACATATATAAACGCACTCAACATGACGGTTAATCCAAAAGGATATAAGTTCGCTCTTACAAGTTACATTACACGAATAATTAATAAATTAAAATAATTAAATAATAAGACAATATAAATGTGTGATGGATCATCCTGGCTATAATAGTACGCAATTAGTGTTTATACTGCAGGAGTATCTATAACAATAGTCAATAATTAATAAATAGGCCTATGGTTGCAGTCGTAATTGACCACTGTAAAAAATCAGTTATAAAAAGTAATATTACTAAACGAATTTAATAAAAATTGTGATTATATATTTTTGATATTTTTTTAACGCGGGAAGAAAAACTTACGAGCAATCTTGTATTTAATTTTCAAATTCTTTTTACAAAAACTACACTGTTATCATAATCGAATAAAAATAACTATTATTTTGAAAATAATTTCTCATTACTATTAAATACGAATATTTTGTCAAAATGTCAAGTCTCAATGGACATTTTTTTTTCTTATGAACATTAAGAAAGTAAAATTGATTTTGTCTGGAACTGGATTTGCGTAAAAATATTTTTTCTTCCGTAATTGTATTTTTGCAGTTTGTCACGATTGTTTTGAAAAGTAGATAGCTATAGGAGAGTGTTGAGAAATATTTTGTTTTTTACCTCACAAAGATAAACTAACTATATAGATAATCAAAATCTATATTATTTATTTAACATATTATATATTATTATTATGTTTTTAATCATCATAATATAATAATAATAAACAGTAAACTCTTGGTTATCTGCTGGTATGGTGGTATGGTTATCCGTGGTTTTCCGTAAAACTATGTACTTACTGAAGGACTAAAAATAGTGTTTATGTACAATATATAAGAACCTACTCATATTTGTGAAAAAATAAATGCAAATGTAAAGTATATACATATATTAATATGAATTTTATTTTTTATTTATTTATGTATACACTATCAACACCTTAATGGCAAAAGTACAATACAGATTCTGTTATATGACAATGAATTAAGGATGCAAGGTGAATGAGAAAAAAGTAACAAAGCTAGAGAGAATAAGTTAAGTTGATGTTAATTAATACAATTTTCGAATTATAGGTAACAAATATCGTTAGAGGTTTTTTTGAATAAAACGAAAGAACTGCTTAACAATAATTATATGATTATTGAATAGAAATACATGTATTTATTTAATTTTCTTTAAACAATTTAATACCTATTACATAATATAATTTTTTTAATAATATAATAATAACATATATATACCTAACATTTTTGTTTTAGCAGTTTGTAATTTGCAGATCAACCGTTGAAGACACTTATTCGGTGGTTGCTATGCCATCCTAATCCGCGCGGACAATCGAAAGTTCACTGTATGATCCCGGATAAACATATATATCACAGATAATCGTTTTTTCAATTCGTTGCCACGAGAACATACAAATCGTGTATTCAAATATTAAAAATATTTAAAACACTTGTACGTCCTAAATGGCGTCGTCGATAAAGAATGTGTTGAAACTAAATAAGCTCTCCGAAAGCTAAACCCTCTGCAGCCAACTGCAGTAGGAGGTGTAAGTGCCGCTGGAGAGTTAGATTAGGTGCCCACATCTCTTTTTCACATTTTTTGTTCAGTAAATTTTCGAAAAAAAAAATAGCTATTTAGTCCGTTCTACGTGAAACTAGTCGCTTTTAATCAACAGGTAATAAACGATCGCGGTTCGATCCCCGGCCGATGACAAAATGTTTGCACTATTTTTAAAATTAATTTTATTTCTTGCCTATCGCGATAGACGTTATATTATATTATATTACTGTTACGTGGTATATGATAACTATTAAAACGGTGTCTATCTCTGCAAGTGCCTATAAACTATGGTGTATCAGTGACAGATTATTAGTACCATACAGGGCGAAGAGCGAGGAAGGATTTTGATGTCAACAATATAGGACAAGACACTTAGTAGTTATACCGAGTACGTTCAACGGATATTAATTGAAATAAAATGTAAGTATAATAATATATATCTTACTTTATCAATGACCTGCAGGCGTAGCAAGCAATACAACGAGACTAGCTTGTCACCTGCAGTATAGGTAAGTATAGGTCGATTTTGAAAGTTTCCACTAGTTATCTAGGAAGACTAAAGCTAACGAGTTATTAGGGTAAATGGTCACTTATAACTCATAAACAACCAATTATTATGCACAAATATATGGTGCACTACTCGGATTACATAAACTTTAAATACTTCTTACAACTATATAGTTTATTGCTATACTCTTTTGATTTGTATACATCACAATCTATACAAAAATATTTTTATTATGAACATGAAATTTATAATGTTATAATTGTATATTTGACTCGAAGAATGATTACGATAAAAAAAAATAGCGTAAAAACCATATTTGTATTCTTTTTATGTCCTTATGCGTAACGTACACATTTAAATTCTATAGAAACAAATATTTTCAAAGACGTTTGTACTTTTTGAGACAACGATAGGGTATAATGTTTAGGTACCTATAGGTACTGTTCAAAAAATCACAGTGCATTATTATAGATAAGTATTATTGTGTATAATTTAAGCACTTACCTAGTTCTATAAGTACGCCATTACAAACGTATTAAAAAACATAAAAAACCAGGTGATTATATAATTCTACGGGTTTTCGTCTAAAAATGTCCGCGTGTATAAATATTGAACTAAAATATATTTATTTTTTAACTATAATAGCCTTTTAAAGTTTGGACGTGCCGTGAGAAGATCGAGTTCTTCACCCTCGTGTGGTCATTAGCACTCCTTGAAACTCGCGTAGTTTCCACTAATATTTTATTAGGTTAGTGTCTAGCCGGCACCGCCCAATTAAAATTTCGAGTTTTCAAACCCACGGAGCTTTCGTCTGTGCTCCATATGTGCAGGTTTGTGCTACAAAGCACTGCGTTTGTGCTAATCATTTCTTGAAATTTACCCTGAGTGGTACTTGGGACCTTTATTTTGTTTGATACTCGATGATGTTTACTGTAGCCTAGGAATTATAGAAGTTACATGGAATTTTTTTTAAGATAGACCGATAGTAAGTTTTTCGATTCCAGTAATATAGGACCTATATGATGTTGAAAACATTCTTTGCCGTCTTCAAATCAATAAACCAAAATTACAAATATTAATAGTTGTTTGATAAAAAACATTGGAACGGGCAAATGATTTATCGATATTGTAATACAACACAAAAATCCACATTTAGAGGATTTTTATTTTGCAGTTGTCACTAAATGTGCTCTGATTTCGTCTGATAGTTTGTTTTTGTTTTTTAAATTTCGATTAAATACGTCGACGCAATAATTAAGGATTATCATTTCAAATTCCATATAATAATATCTCGAGCGAATTAATTTTAATCATTTATAAAAAATCGAAAAATCGTGGAAATCAACATTTTTGGTGTGTGAAAAAATATACTTCGACACAAAGTCAATTCTATTCTGAGGAGGAAATGGATGAGTGGTAATCGGTGGAATGAGGGGGACACTTACGTGAACCTTGGGTTTCTCTCGCTCGACACCGCGATGAACACACGTCATAGTACAAGACCGGACGGCTAAATAACAATAATTATTTTTTTTACTCCAAAGCGTTCTTCAATAGGTACTTAGTAATAATAATAATATTAAAATAATAATTATTATTAATATTTTCGTCGCAATTATAAATTTACAAGTATAGGTATATGCCTAAATATAAATATAAAATATTATAATCGTCATCAACATAATAATATACGAATCGTGTTCTACGAACCGATAAGCCATGTACAATATGTATGTATATGTAATACGAGTACGCGCGGTCCTTAAACGGTTTCCAAATTGTTTTTCGGCTATTTTGTAACCAAATTATGCAAATTTAATAATAATGGGTTGTCGTAGGTATTATATTATTATTATGTACACCGGAAGCGGTATAATCGTCTCGGGTGGCGATGATGGTTGTCTGGCACAATTGCAATTTCCCAAAAATACATAGGTACGTAAACGTCTATATGTAACCTATGTAACCACCTATCTATATACCTACTTACCGACTGTTATAATCGTCTGCTGCACGCTTGACGTAGTACGCGTCTGTACACGTATATCGTATTATTATAATAATTATGATATATTGACACAACAAGATACCTATCTTTGTAGTGTTTATGATATATTTTGTTGTATATAATGGGCATACCGCATATACGAAAACGTTTTGGCAATTATTTCGAATTTGGAGGCATTTACCAGTTTGGTTGTATAATATATGCGATTTGCCCTTGAACGTTGTAATTACCTATAATACTTTAATAACCGACGGCGCCTAAAATGTACGTTCATAATATTATAGTAATATATACAAACGGACTTGACAAAAAGTCGCAAATATAATTATTTCATTATCTCCGTGGCAAAAATCAATATATTATAAAATATTTAAATGCAGTTTTATCAACTGCTACAAGAATCTATGTACCTATGCTAGAACATTTTGAAGTTCAGAGTTTTCAAAAATTACAATTCATGTACCAACCTAGTTGACATTTTTGACATTTTTAAATTTCCATTTATTATTATTATTATTATTTCTATTACAATTTACATAAAACAAATAATTTCAATTTAATAAAATTTCACCACCTAAGTTAAGTTTTTTTTAAGATATTTGCAATGAGGCTAATAATATATAATATAATACAGCGAAACTTATAAAAATACCTATCACTCTAGATCACTAAAATTTTGGTCGCAATTCAGAGCTGAGTTCAGCTTGTAGAAAGTAGTTAGATATATTGTTCCTAATGTCTGCTTTTTGGAGGTATCCACTATTTAGAGGTGTCAGTTGGGTAATTTTTTACTGTATATTATATACCGGGCAGCAATAAAGCACGAGGTAAATATAGTTATAATATTATGATTTAAATAAAACAATATTTAATTACTATAAGAACCAATATTTTTGAATTTCAGATAAAAACGAATACATTTTAAAATTGTATTGTAGAAATCCTCACGAATAAAAAATAATTACGCATCTATTATTATAGATTGCATTAATTTTATCAGCATGCAGATAGATAGGTATAATATTATGGAGCGGTTGTGGTGTTTTTGCTATTATGACTGTTATTCTTCTTGACCGGCTCCAACTTAAGACGTCAGCGCACTATTTGTTTTCTTTATTTGACCCTCACGCAATATAAAATAGCATGTTTTCGCTTAAAGGAAACAACTTAGCGTTGTCAGCTTCATTTATATTATAGTGAATTTACCTATCTGCTATAAAACCTAAGGTTAAGAACATGATAATATGCTCTAGCAATTTTTTATAATATTTCAATATTTTAATACAAGATATAACATATGTACTCGTTATATTTACATGAAAATAATTTAAATCCAACGTAACAGCACAGAAAACGTTTTTAACTTAAAGTTTGATAAAAAGTAAATTCATTCTAATATTAAAACTAACAACACAGAACTGGTTCTGCCGAACGCAAATGCCGAACGAAAATTACCATGTTGGGAGTGGTTCAGAGAGCGAAAACAAATATGTACTAAATAGTTTACTGTCATCCTCTTAATACATTTTTTACTTAATTTTTTTTTAATTGCTTGTAAAAATAATAAATGTCAAAAAAATGGCATTTAAAAAGTTTAAGACAGGACTGCACGTTCCTTATTATACTATGATATAAGAATTTCTTATAATAGTATATAGGAATACATATACCTAATGGTATTGAGTGTACACTTCAAAATTCCAAAAATTAGTTACCTATCGAATGAAATTAGTCGCAATTAAATGGGAAAATAAGAGGTGAACGTGTTTAATGATAATCACTATAGTATATACAATATACATAATGTATAGGTACACTGCAGGTGCACGACAATGATGGTCACGGAACGTCTCTTTATAAACATTTTAACTCGTTTGTATGTAAAGTATATCATGTCCGACATGACTTGGCAACGATTAAATAATTTCGTTTATTTCCTTCTCACCGGATCTCACGTTTTGGCACGTTTCGTCATTATAGTTTATTTTGCCGGTTTCCAAACACCAGTAAAAACAATTAACGGCATGTCGCAATTACGCCCTCAATTACTATCTGCAACATAATATAAGCGCGCGACATATGAATTGCGTTTTAAAAACCGAATATTTATAATTATAGTCACTCGGATATCATTATACACAAAATCATATTATAAAAGAAGCGGTGTAGACGTGTTGTATACCTATGCGAAATAATAATATAAATACTAGTCGTTACTGCACAATTGAGAATTGTTTAAAATTCGCATGAAATTTTCTCTGGCCCCCTTTTATTAAGGTGTGTAAAATATCAAATTCTTTTACCATTTTTATTTTATCAATAATTAGTGTGAATAAATCGTCTGAAAAGAGAGCGTCGAAAAAATAAAATGCAACTAAAACTACGCCTCAAATATATATTTTAACAATTCACACAATAATTACGATGTCTGCTATAATATCCACCGGAATAATATACTTGTGCGTAAAATATAAATAAAACGTGTATTATATTTTAACAAACCTCCCCCCACACTCACACATTCGTACGATGATCTCTACGCCGCGTTACGTATAAAATACTACGAAAGCGAGTGAAATCATCGGTATACCGTCCGAAAAGAAAACTTTGAAATAGAAAATTCGACTAAAAATAATGTTGTGCGCTTCGATGCGATAACTATTCGCACAAAACTAATATCACAGCGTCTGCTAACTGCAGCTGCAGTGTACTATTACATTTATATATGTACAATAACTTGCATCATATTATACATTTTATATATAACAATAATAAACCTACCCCTGCAGACTTCGTACGATGCTACGTCTATAATGATACACCACCGCGGTGACGTTTACAAATGAAGCGGAAAACGTACTATTGTACAAAGTCTCTTACGACGTGCTAGCGCGTAAAAACGATAATGTGTAAGTACGTAAGTCGTAAATCATCGGCGGCGCTGTGTTACCACGACAGTCGCGAGTTCGTTTCGTATAATAACAATAGTGTTATGTATATGTTTAATATTATTAAAGTATAACGAAAACGGCTTTAAAAATAAATTTCGACAAACGGATTTCGCGCCACTCGTTCACAGCAGTATGTACGGGGTGATTCACTAAACATACGCACCCACTATTTTCCCTCAATAATGCTGCAGTGAGTTATTTAAAATTAGATTTTAATATTTTTAAATTGTACGCGAAGACCATATTTTCGAATTCTTGAGAATTTGTTGTAGGTACTACAGGGTGTTGTGTACTTCTGCGGAGAAAAAGTTAACCTAACCTAACCTTCTACTGTTAATTATTTGGCGGATAATTTTTCCAAACATTAGAGCGTACCTGGATCAAAAATCGAATGAGTTGTTTCTGAGCCATTTAAATTTGTGTACTATAAGCCATAAGGATATAATAGGTCCACGACAATGAATTCAGAAGACAATATGGAGGTTAAGAGAAAATTCTAGTGATTAACATTAATAATTTGTAAAAATGGTCCAAGTATAATGATAAATACTATAGATCCAATAGCAGATATATTTGATGATTTTATAAAACGTTTTTTAATGATTTTTAATGATTATTATTGTTTGGTATAAACATTTTAATAACTGAGAAACTACTCGTTACAACTTTGAGCTGATAAGTACTATGATATAAATAAAATTATCCACTAAATAATTTACAGCAAAAAAGAAGGGTTCTTGTTTGAAAACAGAAGTTTGCATCACCTACAGAGTATAGAGTAATAGGTATATTTAAAAATACTCAAAATCAGAATTTCAATAATTGCATTATTAAAATATGGAAAAATTGGGGCGTGCTTCGTGAATCATTCTGTATAATATATAATACAATGTCTCGGGCTCGATGCCGAGAGCATTATAATATTATTATCTCCGAGTCGATATGAAAAATGATTTTTTTCGGTTTCTCAACTCTTCTTTCTGTCGCGTTCGTCAAAAGCCCATTATATTATTATTTTGTATTTTTATACATTTTATCGCATTGTCATTGTTGTGAGCATCAGCGCAAACTTTTTGCGTCGACGTCTGCTTTTTATTCTTACCCGAACTGCAGCCACCCACCAAATCGTGTATGAGACGAGCGCCCACCCTGCGATCGAAAAAACCACCCCTAGATCTTGATGATATAATATATCGTATACCACGGTTATCACGCACATAGGGCGTCGTCGGTTCGACGTCTAAAAATATGAATGCACTTAGTTTGCTTAAATAGTTTTTCCATTTTCAAAAAACATATTAAATATTAATTTTAAAATTGTATAACTATGCAATTTTATACTTTCATCAAACTTACAACGCAAATATAAGGACTTACTAATATTTACTTGTGTATAATGAAAATTTGTGTGCGTACATTCCACAGTGGACTAAATTGATTTTCCGCTAACTAATCATCTTCATTTTAGATTTTCTTGAACATATAACATATATGTATGCATCGTAAATTGTATTATATTATTTACATACTAATATTTTTTAATATTTTATGAAAATGTTAATTAATTTAAATGTATGTCGAATTCACTCAACAGTTTACATTCTCATTTCAAGCTAACAGGGAATGTGTAACCTACATTTAAACATTTTTGTATTTATTTATTAATATATTTATTAATTTTTTTTTTAACTTGAGCTTAGCCACTATTACCATTAGCTATTGTATAGGTTATGGACTATGGTTGGTAGGGTTGTTACGGAAGGTAAGCAACACGTGTATATGTGGTAAGTTTTTTGCCACTACGAAGCCGGGTGGTCACCCATCCGGGTATTAGTAGCAGCGGACGTTACTTACTCTCAGTCACATTGCGTGACTGGTAGCAGACAACGAGCCGGTGTTATTAAACGATATAATTTATATTATTATTATTTATTAATAAACACAATTGTACGCACTGCATAGGCGTACACCATGTAGTTAGATGCGACATTCCGACAAATCAAAAATAAATAGTAGACAGAGTTAAAACTGGTACTTACTATTATACATAGTTTAAAAAAATTTTACATTTTATTCTACTCGTGGTGCAATTTAACAATGTTTATTTTTAGATCTTTTATATGATACTTGTTGTGTCATTTTGTTTGTATTTTTTTTATTGCTGAACTTTGTTTTTTTCAGTTTACGATATTATATTTTGTTTTTTTGTCACTTAAAAATAAAACTCAAATTTTGCAGAATTTTTTAATCTATTTTTAAATACATTTAATGCACCACGTTTTTCGATTTCATGTGCACATTTTTTTCTTGTTTTTATTTTCCGCCACTTATATAATATAGTCACAACAAATATTTAAAATTTGTCAGCTTTTCACTTTCCATCATTGACTAAAAATGTAGAGAATAATTTATTTTCCGTATTTTCGGTTCCGGGTAATCGGTCTATAACGCGCCCTCATAGTATTATATAATATTATATAAAAAGTGAACTAGTAAATAAGTGCGAAGACACTCCAGTCCCTCGAAGGGTTAAAAACAAATTCTGGAGCACTGCGTACAAATTCGTAAAGATAGGATATTTGCATATTGCATATGGATAAAAAAAAAATTTCAATATTTTGAAAATGGGGTGGGAACTGGTGTGACATATGGTATATTTAATAGTGGATACGACAGTAATAAATATGCACCCCCAAAAAATGTTTTCCGATAACAAAATTTCTAATAATGATTTTATAATTTTACTACAATTTATTGTTTTAATATGACAAACGAACATTTTATTTAGCATAGTATATTATGAAACTTACCGTAGTCGTTCACTATTGTATATTCCCACAACCTAGTTTTGAAATTCACTTCGATCTTTCCAACATAAAATTCAAAAATCAAGCAAAATATGTATTGAAATGGCTAGTGACAGGTCTCGGTTAATATACAGATACAAATTTAAAGTTTTTGAATTTTTTTTTTGTCAATATCTAGATCAAAATTTTAATGAATTGTCAAATGCAGTTTGGAAGGTACGTCTTTTTTAAGCTCTTTGTAACATAATTTTACAGGGAAACAGCGCTTGACAAAGATTTTTCATCCCTCTCCTATTCTAGGTATAGGTATAGTATTTGGTAAAATTGTTTTTTACAAAAATGTAACTTACCACGGTACCTTAAACGTCCTAGCTTAGTTTTGAAATGTTCACGGAAACCTTTCAACCTAAAAATTCAAAACCAACTAAAATATATGTAGGTACTGAAATGGCCAGCAAAAAGGGCTCACCAGCACCTATATAGTATGTATGATAGAAAAATAATAAACATTTATTACATATTTTTATCACTGGAAATACATAGCAATAGTGTTTATTTTCATATTGATGTAATTTTATAAAACAACTATCAGTTGTGTAACAACAATTATTGTGAAGTAGATATTAATAATGTGTGCACTGCAGTACGCGTGCCGACTAAAAAGTATTTGCAAAACACGCCTCCAATAAATGTGTAATGTTACGCGGGCGCCGGAATGGTATAACAATTACGGTCTATGCAGAGTGGACGGGGTCGTATGCGCGTGTTGCAATACATCAAAATTAAAATAAATATTAATAGTATGTTTAACGCGTATTTTATACCCACCGAATTTAAGACTCAATCGGGGAGTTTCGTGTCCGATGTATAGTGGAAATCGTCAAACGACCGTCAAGTAGTTTAAACGAGTTTTAAATTCGTCACTATAATACAGATCGAATAGGGTTTGCGGTACAATATGTTATATTTTATACTATTATGCATGTACACGATAATTATAAAAAAAAAATAATAATAATAATAATAATGTGTAATGCATAATTATGAGCAATGATCGCTTAATGATATTACGTATATCCATGTCTTGCGCCGTATGATATTGTAATGTTTCGTACAAGCATAATATTTTAATTATTACACTAAGCGCAAACAAAACGTTTATCATAATATATAGCATAATATTTAATACGAATTAGAAACATTCAAGCACGTGTGTATAACGTTGAGAAATACGATGGTAAAGTTATTTTATTTCATGTATAAACGCGTACAAAATAATATTGTGTGTTTGTCGGTTTAAAAACCAATTTGTTTCAATGATTATATTATTATGATATACGAGCGTGTACATACGTTTCAATATGGTACATCAAAGTCTGATGTTTACTAAACTGCGTCTGATTGAGTTGTTCTGACACGATAGTCTGTCTACCAGTTCCTATTCCTTAGTCCTAATAGTCGTCGTTATAAGGCGATTTTATGTAGGTCCAGTGTAATAGGGCTCCATATCCTCGTTCATATTTATATCTATTAAAAGCGACCTGCTCTTTCAATTTGAAGTCACTATACAGTGGTGGCAAGAGATATTTTACTTCACGAGTTGCGTTTGGATTTTACCCAATCTAGTTTATGTGTTCAAGTTTAATGTTTAAGTTTGAAAGCCTATACCTATACTTGGGCACTTCAGTTGATTGTTGTCCATATTTTGGTAAAAGTAGAAAAAATAGCGTATAGTCTTTGAATACTGCAACAAAGTCGCATTACAGCTGGTAGCCAGCAGGATAAAGTATTTATACCGGCACTGTGCACATAATATCTAAGTCACAAATATTATGTGATCATTATGTGGCCACGAGCTGTAGGCGTGAAACAAAAGGAGCTCTGTATAGGGTTTTTGAAAGTATTACCAGTTTGTTTTGTCTTACCATATTGACTGTCCAACCATCACAATATAGGTTAGCTTGACGACGACAGTAATTCACTAATTACATATTATATTAATATGGTACTATTATTATTATTATTATCACTAATTTATTTCTAAGAAACTATTTCTTTACAAAACGAACCTACAATATGTTGAATGCTCTTAAACAATACAATGTTTGTAGATAATTTCCCTTTTTATTTTTTTTGAACTCCAGATTCCCAAAGCTGAGTAAAATGTGGGAGGTCCAGGCCTTGGGTTACGCTTTAGGTGAGGAGAGAGGAGCACGCAGTGGTTTACCGGACTCCACGTCCTTTTCCTGCCGTGCCATCATCGTAATCAGCCATTTTGTCCATCCGAACGATTGTTATAGTTTTCCTGAAGAGACTTGCGAGTGCCTCCTATACATCATAGTCAAAACTTAAGTCACGTAAACGTTTTGTACGTGTATACGTATTATAATACTATGTTATCGTATAAGCGGTGCTTGTGCGGGTTCCTATATATGCATTAATATTCTTTAAGAGGAGGAAGGGAGGACGGACAAGCGAGGAGAGAAAAAAAAAGAAAACGTTATACGACGACGTACGACTGCAGGAACAGAGCGCGCGACCCCCGGGGGGTTGGAGACGCGCGAAAGCTAATTGCTATATATTCGAAATATCGTCGGGAGACCTATACGCACGCACACTGCTGTAACGCGTTCGTCAACCAAAATTAACTGTCAAGAGGTTATATTATTATTATACGTACGTGTGCTCCCCCAAAAGTGTTTGTGTGCGTTCACTGCTCATTGTCAAACGAGCGGGTAAACGCATTAATCATCGGTCGACGGCGGGGAGAACATTTTCCACAGGCGATAGCGGCGGGGTTGTGTGGTGGTGGAGGTGGTCTCTGGCGGCGGCGGTGTTGGTGGATTGAACGCGGTGTATTTTTTGGACAGACAAAGACTTAATTAATTTCCCCCCCCCCCACGTCTACGGCCGTCGTCGTCCCTGCTGCACATCTTACTTCAGTATGCTCGCAAGTTTATACTTGCCGCACCGCTCGCTTCCGGTTTCCCGGTTTACCTAAACACACAACCACAGACACCGCGATTAATCATTCGCGCGAATATATCAGCTTTCCTCTTGCAGCCGTTCCGCAAAACATTCCCTATCTCCGTACCGCGGCGACAATTCCTTAATGGGATTTGCCGAGTATACCCCGCTGGCGGCACGAAAAGGTCATGCGAATTATATTATAAATGTATTATATAATTAGAAGAACCAAGATGCGACACGGGCCCCGCGGCGGCGGCGAGGTTCGCTTTTTGATTTTAAAATAATATATGCAGTGCGCCTATATGTATATAATAAAACTACGACGATATAAATTTATAAGAGAAAAGACCCAACAAATCGTTTTTAGTACTAAAAATCGATTTATGATTTGACTAACTGTTGTAGGTAGGTTCTATACCCGCGGCGTTGTCCAGGGATAAAGGAAACCAATCCAATCCACCTGCGGCGAATAGTAATATAAGTACGGCCCGGATTTCAACGGAAAGTGTATTGTTTTTTGGGTGCTCTCTGACATCAGACATTCTAAGTTACTTCTAAGTTCACGCAACAGATATACTTCGAAGGTGAAACTTTTATCTTCAAATTTTTAGCATTTATCAGGTAATTGGATTAATTTTTAGTACCTATTTGCGAGCTTAGTGTAAAATAGGAAATCAAAAATATTACATCAAGCAAAATATTGTTTTTAATATATAATTTGCTTTAATAGTTTTAAGGATTGTTCATCTGTACCTAATGTCAATCGTGTTCTATATTATAATATTAAAGTGATAACTTCTTTACACATCTTCAACGATTAAAAGATGTAGGGACATTGAAGTCTTTAAAAAAATTAACAACTAATATTGGTCTGCAGTTGGAGATAAATCGCGAATGCATTTATTTCCAGTATACTGCTTGTTTATTGTGGTGCGTGCTTAAGTTTGGTATTTAGTTTTTGTATTATTTTTAGCTTATAGTTGAGATACAGATGTTGAAAATGTCAAAAATTAAACCATTATTGGCCCCCCTATCAGTTGAATCACTATAAACAAATAATGTTAAGGTAATCTATTTAAATGTATTAACGCGTTTATAAGTCATTTTTTGATGGTTTTCAGTGCATTTAAATTCGGACCCTAACCTAAACTCTGATAGAACCCATAATATATAATAAATAATATCGTTTAGGTGAATTATTTTAAGATATTGTGTTTCCAAGCGCTCGCAGTGATTCGAATGTCTCAATAATTAATCTTTCTATTCACATCGTACACGATACAATGTAATATTATAATTTTACTACATTTATAATATTGTGAACAGTTTTACCAGCTAATTTATGAATCGTGAGGATGCTGCATCGCGCGGTCGTTGAGTGATCTCGAATATCAAACCAGCACCGGTCATAATACGTTCAGTCGAGACCTCTCGGAACTGTTACGACGTGTTCGGTCGTAACCATATGATATATAGGTTCATATATACCTAAATAATCTAAATACAGGCTGTATATATGTATACGCCATTAATATTATAATGTATCATTATTATGCTCGTTCTTACGACGTTTTTAGGGCGGTTACGGTTATTATTATTATTGTTTTCTTAGAGTTTTTTTTTTTCACCTCATTAATCGTTTGTAACTTTTAAGTATATTATTCTAATACCTCTACATAATTGATTTATTTCGACGTGCGGAGTCTTTGATCTTATAACGTGTATAGCATATACAATAATAATAAAATGTATATTTTGTATTGTTTCTATATTATAGTATAAATCTCGCGGCCGCCGACACTCTGACGCCAGTGACGCAATATACACTGTCTTAGGTGTACCTATTATAAAAAAAAAAAAAAATAATGATATTTACCGATACAGTGCATAACAATATGATGATGATTAACGATAATATGATATTATATTATTTTTATGATTTTTTTTTTTTGTCGAGTATGTTTCGGTAAACCTCTGTGTAAATCACGCACTTGTGAGCGGCACACGTGCGGCGTCGGCATTTTTTATACTTTATACAGATCACAGCGACTATTATACGGCAAGTGATAAATCGCGATGACATCGTCGGCGGTAGTTAAGTATACACGGAGGTACGCACTATATCGTAATATCGTGTAGTCAGTGCTCAGAATAGGAAAATTAAATCAGCAAGACGGTTGGGGGAGGAGAACTCTTGAAAAAAACAACCGTTCATTAAGATTATTGAACTCGGCCTAACTCGTGTGAGGTGCAAAGCCCCAACCGTAAATCATCAAAAGGATTATACCTCAATATTATTATACGGGTAGATGTGTCAATCGATTGCCAGTAAAGCAACAAGTACAATACGTCCTACGAGCGATTAAAAAATTAATGTTTTTGAATAATTTTAGTAATTTCATTTATACATTTTAGATTCTGATCGTAGCTATGAATGTAATGATATTACAACGTTGTGCACTTGTGCCTGTAGTCACTTTTTCTAGTAGAAAAAATGCTCCGATTGTCAACTTCGATGAAGGTTTTTGGTAGCAACTTGGATCTATAGTTGGTAAGTTTTTAGGACGTCAAAATCGATGATTATAATAAATATAATAAAATCAGTTTGTACATGTCGATTCTGTTACAAGAAAGTTTTACTGTGGCCCGTGGGTATATGTGTTAGTTTCCTTGAACTGTAAACGGCTTAGCAAACTTTAGCGTTATCGTAATATAAACGTATCGCTCATTCAACGACACAACCGATCGGTTGCTTATATTTTGTTTGTATTTTATACACATGGCGAAATTGTTTATTCGAAACATCGCATGGAAAAAATTAATAGGTTAATTATTTTTTGAGTTTTTATGTATCTGACGTCGTCGTCGTCGCGTTGAGATAATATCATTTTATTAGTTACCTACTTTTTTCGATTATGAAAATAATATAATGCGTAACTATATTATATAATATTGCAAATACGTGTCACAATTTTTTTTTCAGTCTTTTGTTTTGTATGTATTTGCAATATAACTAAATGATTAATAATTACAACGATTTCTTTTATTTTAAGCTTCTTTGGAGCTTAACCCAAAAAGTACATAAATACAATTACAATAATTATATTATATTTGCTAACGCCAAACATCATAATTATGTCGGTCCACATTTCATTAATATATATTTTTTTATTAATATACTATCTACACAGATCTATTAAACATTTTGATTATTTACACATTAGGACAATGGTGCTATAATACGATATAACATAATAGTATTACATTTTAGATTTGGTTGTAAAAAAATTAAGATAACATTTAAAACGAAAGCGACGACATTATACGACGATATTAATAATAATAATAGCAATAATACGACGACAGCGTGATGCGCGTACACTTAGTCTTATAATATTATAATATTATTATTATTATTTAGACTATTATTTTGTTCAATAAATATAGTTTTTAAAATATAAAACACAATATTATTTCATCGTGTAAATATGTGCAGTGTCAGTGGTATATGTGCTTGACGTCACACCGTTTGATTTTCCTTACAATCCTCGAACAGAACTCGGGCGAACCCAACACGTCACCCAGGAACACGCTCAGCATGTAATACTTCTTTTTGGCTTGTCCGGTTTCCATGTATCCGCTGCGAAAAAATAATATAAGAACGAGAAGTAGCTTAAAAAATATTATTCAGGTACATTTCCCATTGAAAATTAGTGACCGGTCAAATTGAAAACTCTACAGGTATACAACATAATATTATATTATAGCTTAGTATATCGCATGCTGTCTTGCCCATCTTCCGCAATTGGACAATCGGTGCAGAGGTGAAAAGAACGTTGTTGAGGAGTCTTAAAAAAGCATATATAGACAGAGCCAGAATAATTGTGTCTAGAGTAAAGGTTCAGAATATTTTTTTATTTATATAAATTAGTATAAGAAAGTTATATACGATATATTATAATCTCGTATGTAGATAACAATATCAAAAAATTGAATTAAAAATAGTTTAGAAGTGATGGGTCTCACTGCTTAACTGCATCATGCGCAAGATAGATTTATTGTATAAATAGTTAGTCGCACACATTAGGACATGGAATGGAGAAAACTTACGCGAGTAGCATGTATCTATGGATATACATTTGTATCTATTTACAATGCTCGTATGATATTATTTAAAAAAAAAAAGAAAAAACCACTATAATTTGTTAGAACTAAAATGTGAAAAGCTCCAGACTTTTGAAAGCTGAAATACGCACATTTTTATTTTCATATTTAGTAGGCCCTTAAACCATAATATCGAAAGCACACCTATTATCAATATAAGGGCGTCTTGACGCATATATACAAATATCTCTTCCGCCTCAATACAAACATATACATCTAGGAATCATTTTTATTTTTTTACGATCGCTCAATCGTTCAAATCATCGGGGTTGGTGAGTTTTTGTTATTGTAGGAAGAGGACAATTGTATTTACGACGGGTCTAATGATCAAAATCACTTACCTTATGATTTTTTCCCAGTCCATCCGGTCCACTTTGGCCTTACCGTTGCGGCGATCTTTTTTGGCAAGCTCGGCCGCCTCGGCGTAAGCAGAGCATACCTTCTCGTAGACGCACGCGTCCGGACCCATTTCCTTCAGTATCATCTCCTGGGCCTTGAGCACGTCCAAGGACGACAAGGTCGCGGCGGAGGACGTCGCAGCTTGCAAGTCCCTCTTGGCCTTTCTCCTGTAGGTGCCTGCGACAGTGTGTAACAAAATACTTATGAAGATGGTATATTAAGTTTGCTAATTGGTATAATATAAGTATATATAAATGTGTAGAAGTACTACACAGTATAGCAAATATAGATCCTGACAATATATATTCGTCGATTCTGTGGTGTTTCATTTGAATTATTAAAATATTATTATATTTCGATCGCTTAAATTCGATGCGAGATCGTTATTAAAAAAAAATTTATATTAATATAATGATGCATGCTTTTGTTTTTTTTTTAATTTTGATATTATATTATATATTTTTACAAACAGATTAGTGATCACCCGATGGCAGGTGGGTGAACTGGAGAGTGAACAATAACAATCGTTTCTCCCGCTCACTACAACAACGAGCATCAACACTGTTTAAACTGTTTTCATCATATTACGAGTATAAATATCAGGTGAGGTGCGTTTTGTATTTTTGTATTAAAAAAAAATATATTAACCACGGTTTATGAAAAGCCGTTGAAAATTTGAATACATAATATAACTATAATCAGTGTGATCTACCGTGCGAGCATGTTCACCCCATTTTATCCTTTAATAGGTATTAGAATGAATTTATTCATATTCTGATTTTTGGAACTTTTAAGCACCTTTTCCTACTTAAACGTTTTGATTTATTTTATATTTATAAAAGAACTATAATTCACTCCAATATTAAAATATACGTCAAGACCAAATTGGTTTTGCCAAACGCAAAGTTGGTACCTATATGTTGTACACGTATGCATAAATCCTCTTAAATATTTACAGTAAAACGCATTTTTCTCGAGAACTATTTAATGTTCACATTTGAAAGAAAGAAGTCTTAATGGACACTTCTTAAATGATATAAATAAATCCAAGTGATTAAAAGTAATACTGTCTTTATACTTAAAAAACTCCAAAAATCTTAACTTGAGTAAACTATTAAATTAATGAGACTTCGAGGATTCTCGCTGTGCATAATCCTTTGATGTACAAACCATATTTTATTCGCGTGTCGGACCACTCTCCGACGGTTATAATAGTTTTCTAAACGCGGTCCGCTTAATTTGAACACTGCACGTTAATTATAGAACTCGGTTTTATTGGAATCAAAAGAGGAAAACCAAAACCTAATCGTATTATAGTATTTCAGTGTAAAATTGACCTGCGCCGGTACGATAACGTGACAATGAGCGAGACTCACTGCTGTACCATGAATATTATAGACTATAGTACAACAATACACCTATATAATAGTGGCCCACGCGGAGACGCCATGTCATTACTTTTTTTTTTATTTTTAAACGATTTTTTTTTACCACACACTCGTTTACGATTTTAGTTTTTTACGCAACGTCATTGTCGCGTGTACACCGCGAACACACGCGTGCGTCACGTCAAACAACGACCGTGTTGTGGTAATAAATATATGTAGGTACGTACGCGATACGAAACAGTTTGCGTAACTTTGCGACGACGATGACGACGTGCAGAGCATTATTATATATTTTTTATAATTATAATAGTATGCACTCGGTGCATTAGCGAGACTCTTCTTCTGCACACACACACACACACACACACACACACACTCGCGCGCACCCGTAAATGGACGATATGGACAAACCTAATTAAACGCTAAAGCTCGCGCGTACCAATTGAGTCCGTCACACATAATATTATTATTATCTAAATAAATTATCTAATGATTTTCGGTAAATTGCCATCCGAAAAGTAGGACATATTTTGTCACTCGGTGGAATGACATAATACTAAATTTAAACTATAAAACTGAAAGGATTCTAAACAAACCGTTTTTCGCACTAAAAGCGACATATTTTCATTACAACTTGGGGTTTTATGTACTCGATTTTTATATATTATAAGGCTTGAAAATATGCGTCGCAGAAGAATGCGAGAGCAGTTCCCGCGGCGCCGTCGGTTAAAACAGGGGAAAAAAAAGGCTTAAAAATATAACAAAGATTAATTTTATATTGGTGGAATCAAAAGATTAAGGCCACATACTTATGGGTGGGAATTATTGTCGGCATGCAGGTGGCAATAAATTGTCCACTATCCCTAAAAACCACTGGCTGACAATTGACTTGGATTCAATCTTATATATCAAATATTATATTGTATTGTATGTTATTAAATTAGGAGAAAAAATTCGTCTTCAATTAGAGCGTTGTACCTACTTGTCATGTTTGGTTGGATCGTCGCTGTATTGCTCCGTATTGCCTATACCACAATAATATTATATAGGATTTATTAACGTAGTTCTCGGAGCAAATGGATTCTTACGGTATTAAATTAATATAATTGTAATGCATTCCATACCAGAGTGTAGCGAAAAACCGACGAAATCGGTGACTTCTCGCGTATGTGTTAATATATGCGTTAAAATACAACACACACCTGTAATAAGTGTGCGACCGGCAATGTATTTTTATTGTCTATATACTATTATATTATACAATGACCAACGTCGTTTAAAACTCTATCCATTAACCGTATACGATTAACGTATACTTGTGTAGCGTGTACTGTGTACACAAAAACAACCACGGTAACGACAACTGCAACTATCCATACACGACCATTAGCGATTGTGTAATAAACTCGCGTTAGATTATTAGGTCATCGCATCGTCGTCGTCGCGGATAGCGTACGGTTCACGACCGATCCGGCCAAAATAAATACTCGGAAACGATATGAAACTAACACAATTTTCATCGGGTTGATTATTATAATAAGCTTATGAAATAATAAGTCATGAGGCTATGACTGAGAGAGCGATATAATTACGTCGTGTCGTTGGAAATATTCCACGTCGGATCTACGTGCCTAATAGTTAGATAGAGTAGGGGAGCGACCCAAACAGAAATTGCAGAAAAATCTAAAAATGTTTTATCGATGTCATTGTATATGTAAGACGGTAACGTGTATTAATATTGTAATTCTCAAATATTATAATAAATAATGTACCAATTGGCACACACGGTATCTGCAGCGCGCATACCAGTAAATATTATGAAGGAAGCCTAGTTAAGCTTCTACCCAAAGTAAAATTTTGACCATGGCACTATAACGTCGAAAACTATGACGATGACGACGACATGAAATCGTCCACAGGATATAATATTAGAAAATTGTTATACGAAGAACAAAAGTCTTCGGACGTCACTGCACGCGGCGAAGTATTTCGTATAAAGTACACGTTGCAATAACGATTAGTTTCGGTCCAACTCGCGAATTATTATATAATACAGTTGGCTATATTACATATTATTAGGTATTATTATTATTATTATAAACGTCTTCCTGCACTATCGACTTACGCATATGATTATTATAAACTGCGATGTTACGTGTTGGTACAAGTGGTCTTCTTTCCGCGTTACTTCATCTACAGGTTGCCCATATAACAACATAATATAGGTACGTCCTAATGTAATAGTATCGCCACACGCAATATAATAATAATAATAATAATAATATTATACATTGTATAACCACGCGAAATACCAGTTTGGACTACCACCTCGGTTACGCGTGAAAGTGTGAGGGCGGAGATTAGAACATTGGCGGGAAGGCGTTAAAATTTTCGCCAAAATTCGAGTGGATCTCTGCGTACGGGCACAGCAGGTCAAATCACATATCATGTCGTAAAGGCGATACATTGTGATAAAAAATTGTCGCAAAAATTGTCAACGACCTTACGGAGAAGAGCCGTGCGCTCCGGCTGGATGTGTACTAAGTATACTCACTCGGGCTCAGGGCGTACGCTAATTTCTTGACGAAATTGGACATCTTGACGGCGACTATGATGACGGGGAAACCGATGAGCTGGACCGGCAACTCGAACGGGCTCTCCTGGGCCCGGACCTCTGCCCCGTTCAAGTCCAGGACGCCGAGTATGAGCAGGGTTTGGACGGCCAGCAGACCGGCGACGGCGGTGGACGGCACGAGCTGTTTCATGGCGGAGATTCACGGCGCACTAAAGCCTCTGTACAACAAAACAACGAATAACCCGTGGGAGACCGCGACGGCGTGCGGAGAGAGTGAAAGTGAACGCGATTGGCGGCGGCTTTTCGGACGAAAAACGAAAGTGTCCATTATTACCGCGTTGTGTTACAGCAGTACATGCACTCGTGTATAGTACCAGCCGTACCGCGGTAGTGGTCGTCGATGTCTCGCGAGTTGCGCAACGGCGCGAACCTTGAAAAAAAACCGGACAGTGGTCGCGGCGGCGCCGGAAGTGGAATCCCCTACCGCTGGGTGTGTACATATTATAATAACACTGTAGCAATATATATTGCGGTGGTGTACGTGACGAACTCCACACGACGTATTACGAGTCCTCCACGTAAGACCGCCGCGAGTCGTCCGGAAGTAACGATTCTAGATTACAAGTAGTAACTTTCTGTGGTCTCATGCGGAATTCGTCCGGGGATTTAGGTTGGAATTTTTTTACATATCATCGCCGTTCGCGCTCAGTTATCGATACAACACATTTCTTATCGACCACAACTTACTCCAGTCGTGCGATACAGAGTGATTCACCAATGCTCGTGTAGTCGTGTTTCCTTACATAATGAATTTATTTTAATTACGGTTTTCGGATGACCTTTAACGGGTGTGTAGCCCATAAGCGCAAAAATAAATAACCTAAGTACTTTGAATCCTTGTGCCATATTTTATGGAGTAGCGTCTCAGTGACGAAATCAATAATTTATTCTTTTCAAATGAAAATCACAATTTTCCCATAATAGTTCCTATAAATTATGTTAATATATCTAAATTTAAATTCAAATTGGTGATTTTTGCATTTTTTTATTTAGAATACTATAATATTAAGGGTCGATGATAATGGGTTTGAGCTATGGCGTTTTAAAATGTTAGTAATTTTAACTAAAATTTTAAAATTGTTGTAAATGTTTTCTGTAGCGTACAATAAATACTAGATTCAATACTATTAAATATTATTACATCTATAGTTTATATTTTTGTAAAACCATCTATTTACCTTAATATTATATGCATTTTACTAAGTTATAACTAAGAAACCACTCGTTGGAATTTTGATGCTGATGCCTATATTAAAACGTTATTAATAAAAAAATCATCTGCTTATTAGTAATTTAAGTAAAAACGGTTGATTCTCGTTTTCATGAAGTTAGCTTATATCACCACAGGACACTCCTTAAACTGTAGAAAAATCAAAACAATTGAAAAAAGCCCTCTTCAAGCGTACTTAAAAATTAAAAAAATGATTGTTGAATCAATCTGTGCAACGTTGGATCGCGGTCGCATTCCGGACAGCAGCCGTTATAATGTAAACTCTTTATATAGATGGCGAGCGCCTATGCCTATATAATATAATGTTGCGTGTGCCAATTTCGAAACGACACTCGTAATCTCAATGGTAGGTTGATTATATATATTTTTTAGCAGAAAATTCGGCGACTAGCGGGATTCCGCAATACTGTGTATTAAATGTGTTACAACGTTCTATATATAGGTAATAATATAGTTAATATGTTATTAAACCTTATAAAGATAATGAGTCTTAATAATGGTTTTACACAAAATAGAAAATAAATGCAATATTTAGTCAATGATATAATATTATACCCTGCCAATATTTTAATTGATTACCTATAGGTAATATAATTTTTAAATCATCATTGTCCCAATTTTATTATTTACACCTATTATAATTATCCTTCGTAGTTTAAGTTTATTACCCAATTCAAAAACAACTCGTTCCCGATTTACATACCTGTAAGTATATACACGCATCCTACCATAAAAAAAGTTTGTGTTGAAACAGAATAGGTACTCCGCATATAATTATCAAAGCTAAGTATATAAAAATATGGTCTTCTGCGCATATTACATACTTAAATCAATCTATATATGAGCAATGGTCGATGGAATTGCTAGGAGACGCTACCAAACGGGTCGATGATGTTATGAATTTTTTCCCTTCAGAGCGGACACCTGTATATTTTAAAGGGAAAATACATAGATTTTTATAATTTTCTTATTGTTTTTCGGGTAAAATTATGGAGGTAAAAATATTATAAAGGTCTAGTAAAACGCAGTACGATATAAAAAAACAAATTATTCTATATAAGATAAATAGTATTTTGTGTTGAATTTGTTTGTAAAATTGAACTACTAATCCTGAGGAGTTTGGTGTGCCGGTTTTCTATATTTTTCAGAAGCTCAAATCAGCTTTAAATATCAGATAGTCTATAGCTTGCAGGCAATGAACCTACTCCACAATTATACAAATATTTGCGTGCGAAAGATTTTTAGCATATGGAAGCTACAAAACTGAATATAATATTACCATCACCTATACAATCCGTGGACTGAAAAATCAAAAAAATCGTGACGAAACGAAGAGTGTTTAGACAACGGTTTGCGCTACTCGCCCCGTCCAATAGCTGCAGGCGCATACATATTATTGTTTTTTTGACAGATTGCAATTTTAGTTTGTATATTATTGTACCACCGTGAGGTTTCGTCATCGAATGCCCGCCGGCACTCATTAATAATGAATAATAACCGTCCGTTTATTATCGCATTCGTGTTATATAATCGACAATATATAGACACTGATTATAATATATCAGTTATCATTTATCACAGTGTGACGAGGGGCACATAATCAGGGTATTACATTAATTTTTGTGTTTTATTGGATACGTTATCTAAAATATTGTTGTAAAAAAAAAAAGGGAGGGAGTTAAAGTAGGTAACCAATGTGTTGTTATAGAAACGTATACAGTAGTAGAAGTCGAGTGGTACTCGCCATTGAGTAGGTCACTGGTGTAATTGGATGTGTTAAATTTGAATTCGACGATTGATCATTTTGACACGATTCTGTGTAGAGACGGCCAGCACATATATTACCAAGTAGGTATACATACTATATATTTGTATATTACATGTTATCATATTTTCTTATTTCTATGTTAATTATTTTAGTAATTTTATTTATTTTACTATTAATACAGTGTGAGTTATACATATGTAATAGCTTAAAATTAATCTAAATATTATGAAAATGTCTTTTGTGCATAGTTAAATATAATAGATATGTCCATGAATATTTTTGAATTACACAGATTTATAGATTCTATTTGATCTCAAGAGGGTTATTTGTTTTTGAATAACAAAAAAAAAAGAAAATCAATTTCATCGTTTTTCGTTCTTCCATACCTAGGTAATTTGTTTTTGTTTCCCCGATTATTAAGAAAAGTACTGAGGATTATTTTGTGTTTCACTGTGAGTTGTAGGTACGCCACAGGTGTTGTAGGTGGAAGTATCCTCGCTTAGGTATATTATAGATTGGTGAGTGTCGTGCGTCCCCAACTCCGAGTCGGTGGACATATTTTTTCTTCAGCAGAGAAGTAGTTGTAGAGGGTCAGAGGGATGATATGACCTTTCCACTAGGTTTAGTCTGGTGTTATACGATTGTTTCACACACAAACACAATTTGTCGAGATACGCTCCATCTGCACTCACTAATCTCGCGCGGTCGTCATCATAGCCTAAAATTGGGTTACCTCGAGATCGTTTTCGCAACACTCGTCTCGATATCAGTCCGACGCATGACGTTCTATGCAGACGCGATGTCACTGTGGGAAGTAAAACACATATAATGGATATAACAATATTATACTTACGCCCTTTGGAGACTTCAACGCGAGAACAACCCACTCGCCGCCTGATGATAACATATGTATACAGAGTGGCTCATATGCCAACACGCCCACTCACCTTTTATTCTTTGATAATGCTGCAGTTATTTAAAATATAATTGTTGGAATTATTTAATATACTTGAGAGGACGTTACACATATATATTTGTTGCATCCGTCTTACAAGTACGTATAACATCGAAAATGTTCGACTACTAGATCAAGATTAGCTCTGTTAGTTTAAAAACTAGAATGCATTGACCTATTATGAAAATTGATGGTAAGAACATTATTCGTGTTTGTGTGTGGGTTTTTTACATTAGTTAAATTTTTAAGTGAGTTATGGGCATTTTTAATTTACTTTATATTATTATATACTCAAAACTTGGTTCATTCTAATTTTTAAAACAACGGAACTAAAGGTGATCTCATGGGCGTACATTTTCTATGTAACGCACTTGTAAGACGGAGACACCAAACATATCTATGTAGCATCCTCTTAAACTTTAATGGCTATATTTTCGAATACCTACTCGAGATTCCTTGTACCGTTCATGGAGTGTTCTGTGGTGGTAATACAAAATTATAATTTTGAAATGAGATTTCCCTTATTTAATTTGAACAAATCATTTTTACAAAAATATAAAATACATTTATAGTTTTAGATTTAGTGTTTATCATATTTGGACAATTTTTTCAATTTTTACAAATTATAAATGTTGATAGATTAATATTATTTACTCAAATTTGTTTAATAATTACAGCCGCCTCATCTTTCAAACCCATAATCTATTATCCTAAATATACAAAAAGCTCTTAAATTGGAAACCACTCATTAAAATTTTGATTTAGGTACATCAAGAATCAAAATCTTTAAAAATTAAAAATATGATTTGCCGAATAATTTAAAGTCAAAAAGTGAGTGGGCATGTTTGGCGAATCGCCGTGTATGACTATTGACTGTACTTAAACATACGGGTGTGGGGAATTCCGATTCATTACGCAAATGCGTCCGTCGCGAGTGACGACGATCAAGTATTTGATTTACGATTTGAACGTCAAACCATTACATATGTTATATTTTAGACACGTAATTTTAGTATTTTAACCGACAAAATGTTTGCAAGCAGTTTTGAAATTATATTATAGGTATCAGCTGGCCACAATAGTACAATACAGTCGATATAATTTTAGTAGGTATATCATATTATAGGTACTACGTCTTATAATTATATCATCAATGGTAATTATTTTACTATTTTATACATTATACCTATTTATAGTATGTATAGACCATGCGATTGATGCGTTCATGATACATAAAGTAATGTAATTTTTATATTTTATATTCTTTTTGATATTTTGATTGTTGTGATTTGTATAAATTGATAATAATATACAAACGTTGTACAACGACTACACTGTACCGTGTATAAATTAATTTTTCTATTATGTATTATTCTTTATAATATATAGTCATAGACATCGTATTACGTAATAATAATAATTTTTATTAAGTCTATGAATATAAGTAAATAAACTTAAAGTTAGTGTAATACGATTGCGCTCCATGAAATATAGCTGTTATCCTTTTTACAATATTATTTCAATGGGATGTTAGGTTAGGTTAACC
This sequence comes from Nasonovia ribisnigri, assembly GCA_027563435.1. Classification (NCBI taxonomy): domain Eukaryota; kingdom Metazoa; phylum Arthropoda; class Insecta; order Hemiptera; family Aphididae; genus Nasonovia; species Nasonovia ribisnigri. The sequence goes on from JANEHU010000467.1 coordinate 198,801, forward strand.
CCTCCTCCCCACAACGACGTGCATGCCACAAACTATAGATAGTGAAACTTTCCAATAGGCAATAACGAACGTCTTCTTATGAGAACCAACTAAAACATTTCAAAAATCTGAACCCTCTGAATAGCGGACTCGTCCGAATAGTGGATACAATTTCAGGAATTGAGAGTGTGAAGTATATTTCGAGGTTTCAGTGTATTATGACGATATTATACTGACATGATACACATAATTGCCGTTCTAAACAAGTATTTTATGTAATATCATTATCGTCTAAGAACTTTAACGAAACAAAAAAATGTGTATCTATACATAATAGATAGACTATAATACAGCACTCCACCGATTGTTATAATAATTATTGTATACTGGCACACGTTTTTCAGTTAATCGGTGTGACCTATATACGGCCATGCAACAAGTGTCTCATATACAAAACGGTGAGTGGTTAGTGCATTTTTTTGTTCAAATTGTAGGCCTTTAGGGTCACCGTCGAATACTATTATTATACTTGTATTGTACACGCAAGTGCAACAGCTCGACGCTGATGTACAGAGTGATTTAGGTTGTTCTGTATAAACTTTGTAAAACTTTGTGAACCCACGGTGTCGAAACGATTCTATCTTCTTTTCGTATTTCCATGAATGCTAGATTTTATGGGTAGACGGCTAGTTGCGATTAGATGTCTGGTTGAGTTTTAAACTTATTGAAATAATAATTAATACACTGCGAGGGTTGTCTTCCGGAAAAGCTGTCCTTGTTTTGATACGTCAATTAATTTTGAGAATATCAAACGCTAAGCGCTGACACGATTTAAAAAATTTGTGTGATAGATTTCATAGTTGCTGGGATTTCAAGGGGGACATTTTTTTATTAAAATACCAATTCAAGAACTTTTCGAGTAGTAAGTCTAAGAGATCAAAAAATTCTAACTAAAATAAATCCTCAAGTTCAATAAAAAAAGAATTTGCTCATGAAAATAATCGTCGTGTATTATTATTATGATTGCAATATTCGAGATGTCGAGTCGCAGACTACAAGTACCATAATATTATAAGATCCAGCCCCCTACCGAGAAAAAAAACGGAAAATTGGCAACATCGATTCCGCCCGCCGCGGCCGGGATTATCCTTCTGAAAGTTTACATTACAACTACCTGAAACGCTCTGTATAAAAACGCGTTGTTAGAAAAACTTTTTTACCATACACCTATTGCTAATACGTATCCGGGTCGTGTCACGTTATAATTTAATTATTGCGCCGATACGTTTGCATTTCGTTATATAATATAATTATAATTATATATATATATATATATATATAATTATATAATTATAATTATATTATACGCCGCGCCGCCGTCGTTCTCCTGGAAAAACTGAAACGCGACTAGGCGGAGCTATAATTTTCCGGGGGAAAAAACACGGAAAAATTGTAAAACGCGATCGACGATAATCGATTGGAAACGGTGCAAAAACACATATAATAATATAATATCATAGACTTAGCGTACGTTTTGCCTGTGAGCGCGCGCGTTAAATGTTTCGACTATCGCATACGATTTGTAAGCAGCAGCGTATATTGTACTCGATCGCAATAAATCATTATTATTTATTGTCAGGTACTCCATTGGTGTTTCACTCGCGCAGTTTTACGGTGATCGTCGTCGTCGCCGAGTCGTTGTCCGCGTGTTCGTATTAGTTATTATAAATAGTAATCATAAACAATCCCGCGGGTTTATGCGATAATATTATTATACATTTAATTACCTACTACCTATATAATAAATTCAGTCACCGTGTTCGTGCTTGTTATATTATTATTATTATTCTACGCGGTCGTTTTCTCGTCGGCCCTTGTATATTTATATGATGTCATTTTAATTGTTGTGAAAGTTCACTCTACGCGAATTCCGCCACCGCCACTGTGCCGATCGCGGGTTACTGGCATCGCGAGCAGGCGGTGGCCGTGTGGGCGACGCCGGAGCGTAGGCGTGCGCTTTTTTATAATTTTTTTCGCGGCACCTAACCGATCTCCGTCGCCTCTGTCGACCACACCGGTTTTGGCACTCTTCGCTGTCCGACCACTGGACGATTTCACGTTAAAGATACCTATCTACGAACGTTTTCCACAACAATACATCGTTTCAAGCCGTGAACATAAACGAAAATCCCTTGAAAAAAAACTCCAGGGCCATCAGCGATGACGGTCTCCAGGTGTGTCGTCGTCCTGCTGTGGTGTTGTTGCGGGTTCGTGGTGGCTTTGTCAAACGATAAAAACACCACCAAAGGAGTGGACGAGTTCTTGACGTGAGTATAACATACTATAATTGATAACGAGTGACTATTAATATCGATATCGTTCAAATTTTTCCGATATCGTATCAGTAATTATCTATCCACTTGATTTACCAAGGGAAAAAAATGATTTGTAATTTCATATACGTAGGTATGTACTTCTCAATGAAATCTGAATATGTTTTCAGTATTATAAAATATTTTATGATCCATATTTTTGGTTACCTATCTGCGGGTTCATTTTCAGTAGCCTAAATTCAACTTGTTCTGTATATATAAATTTAGCGTTTGTATAGGATAAATATTTTTAAAAACTGATACGATGATACATAGAATAATTTATAATATACAATATCTGTATCGAATATTTGCTGTGATATCGATATTTATTTATACTTGTTTATACCTGCAGCAATTATACGATTTTGGGAGTACAATTTTGGCTATGAAAATATTTATTAAAAAAAAAAAAATTGTTACAAGCATTTGCATGCACGCTTAACTGGTCGGTAATTTTTTTAAGTTATAAAAACTGCTAAGATTACTTAAAAATGTATTTGTTACTAGAAGACTTATTGATCATGGCAAACAGAATGGAATTTGATTTAAAACTTGATTCATATATTATCATTACCGTTTCCTATTTTCTCAAACGAGCTTTAGTTTAATAAAAAATGTATAATCATCGTATATCTATACCTATATAATATGACACGATATTGGATTATTGTTTTTATTGTTGTACGTTTTTCACGGCAGGTCATTGACGCAAATGATCGGAACCGTTTTGAACACCGACGCCAGATATTCGGGTGTGCTCGAGGATGGATCTCAGTCAGTTTTAGGTCGGCCCAACCGTCCTCCCGCCGCAAATTACTTTGACACCGGCCGACCACCCTTTCTGGAGCGGCCCCAAGGTGGTAGGCCGTACCCTCCACCGTATCCGGAAAACGGCGGACCGTACCCAGAAAACGGCGGACCGTATCCTCCACCGTACCCGGGAAATGGCGTCCAGTACCCGCCGCCTCCATTCCGCCCTAATGGGCTCCGTCCTGGTGGTCCAGGTGGCGGCTACCTGCAGCAGAACTCCGTCGTGCAGGCGCTGAGTTCCATATCGGAACACGACGACCTGAGGTGTGTGCCCAGACTGCTGTGCGAGGTGTCGTCCGGCACCAGACCCGGTTATAACCAGCAATCGGGTTACTACCAGCAGCAACATCAACAACAGCAGTCCTCCATACCGTTCCTCACCAAAGACGCTCTGATCACGTGAGTGTGGTGTGCGCACAAACGCACACACGATTTATAATATAATATTATATAGTGCCTTACATATATATATATAGGTATTAGGTGTACTCTGCGTTTTTATTTATAGTCACTCGAGGTGTCATTATATTATATCAAATATAATATATTATCATGGTTTCGCGTACACGATAATTGCGTACAATATAAATATAATATATCATAGCTCCTTATAGTCGTATATCAGTCATCACCTCTCGCTCGTTTTTTTCCGTCGATAAATCTACGCGGCCCGCGGTCGGTGGCCCGTCCAGATAAGAAATGAAAAAGTGTCTTTGACGCGCTGAGACGTGCCTTTTACGCCTTTCTGCGGGTACACAAACACTCGGAGGCGGCTTAGAGACGATGGGTCGGGGTTGGGTACGCGCAACGTAAACATTTCGCTTTGCGGGGCTTAAATCGAAATTAACTTGTTTTTTCTTCAACCCACCCGCCGAACTACACTTATTTATTGTGACGTGATTTACTGTCGGGTAACGGAAAAGAAAAACGCTTGCTTCCACCGCCGCCAAACGGCGTGTGCGTCATAAACATTTTTTCGCCGACAGATTAACGACGTCTCCACCGCCTCCGCCGCCTCCGCGATATGATTCCCCTCGGGAACCCTTTCACCGCGCAGATCACTTCCGGAAAATATATTAAACCAACTTCATATTATTTATATAGTCGACTCGGGCGGACGGCGGCGAGCGCAGGTTAACGCGACCGTGTCTGTAACTCAGTCATACCTATATAATATTATGATGCGGTCGGTAAACGATGTGTTATTTGTTTGCGCGAAGTTCAAACGTAGTGATTATGTCATATTTGTATAGTCAATATAGACACCGGAAGTGTAGTTTCCGGTAACTTGCGCACGGGTAAAAACAACACTCGTCATAATCACTTCATAAGCCGTATAATAATAATAATAATAATAACGGTAATGTAATATGCCATCTCTTTTAAGGGTCGAGAAAACGACAGAGGCGCTACTGAGACCTTTAAAAGTCGTGAGCTTGAAGTCTTCGGTGAGTTTCTTCATTGAAACTTCCAACGAGTGTGTTTAAACTTGTATTTTGTATTAAGCGTAAGCATATTATAAATCTCGAAGGTATGGACGATTTCCGAAATTTTATCCGCTATCCAAAGGATTCAGTTTTTAAAAAACGAAAAAAAAAGTCCACTATTTTGAGGAGGTTCAACTATATATAATATATATATATACAGAACGGTAGCGGTTGGTCTTTATTGAGTAACAATTCTTACTTATTAATAAGTTAAACCGTGAAGTCGATGTAACAAGTTAATTTTTTTGTTTTTTGAGTAAGAGGATGCCATCCACACATGACGTGTTGACTCTTTCTTTGAGTAAACCAGAACTAATTTTATGTTATTATCTTATATTATATTATAGCGAATTAGCCATTTATCAAACTTAAAAGTCTAAAACTAAAACATAAAAAAAAAACTATGTATAAGCACAGACAGTATTATTACTATTAAGTTTGATAATAGTTTAATTTACTCTAATACTTGAGCTAACAACACAAAATCGGTTCTGCTGAACTCAAATTCGACATGTCTTACGCGTTTGAAAGGCGGAGACAACACATGTACCTATAACGTAGTCTTCCTAAGATCACTCACAATGGTTGGGCATACTTAAAGTCGAATCTTAGGTAACTCATTCGTTTGTACTGACTCCCGGCCCTTGACAAAATCTGTCACCCAAAATATCATTCCGCAGTCAGCGGTTTAGGTAAAAATTAATTAAAAACTCATCGTCAATCAACTTTTCGCCCTTGCCTAACTCTATTCACATGTATATGTCAGGTGGATGATTAGGTATCTATGGCTAACTTATCTACGTAATAACCCTCGATGATCGGGACTACTATCGTTTACTGTGCGGCGGCGTTCGGTCATAGGACATGTAATATTATTATTATTATTACTATTATGATACACACGAGGAATACGCCACTATGATATAATTATTATTGTATACGTTCGCTATTATACACACTGCTCTATTGTCGAACACAACGATTGTGCGTAACAAATAATATTATTTGTAATTATTGCGTTACGCACTACATCGTTTTGTAAACACCAAAAGTGGGTCTACTATGTTATAGTAACAACAACAACAACAACAACAACAGTGGTTATATTATTATATATTAAAATATAATATTTTTATATTGTAACGAACGTTTTCCTCTCCCGAGGCCACCTCTGCCACCGTCGTGGATTCCTACGCGCGCTATTTTTATTATAATATTATGCGAATCCGGCCGGGCGCAATGAGCTGCGTGGGCCGCCCGCGAAATCGACTGATGTCGATATTATGCGTTTGTCATAGTGCATATTGTTGTACAGTTATTATTTTTATTACGTTATATATAAGCGAGAGTCGTCGAACTCGATCGGATTTGCATATAATATGTGTTGAATAAGGCAAATCGCAGTCCCCCACCCATCACCCCATGGTCAATAGCATAGTTTTTGTCTTTCTCTAGATGACTTTTACCCGACGCATAAATTATTACAATGTAGGTATATGACTGTATCGTAATAAACACATCGCACCCCACACATACACAGGTGGTCGACGACTCTCGTCATTCTGACTTTCCAAACTTCCGTACACCTATATAACACGCTTCGTCCCACCGACAATCGAAATCGATGGAATACACCGTAAAATCGCGACAAATCACGTCACTAAATCGCGTCGATTTCATTCATTTTTCATAACAATCGTGATGCTAAGGTATTTAAAGCTGTAGGTAATAATCCTACACGTTTCGAGAACGTAACCGTGTTTTTTAGGGGGGAGAGGGGTTTAATATAATTTTAACAACCCCCTCACCATCTCACCCATCTGGCTACACAAATGAACAGTTTAGTATGACGATTCTACAAGATCTATAACTTATAAGAGTGTGTGTACTGTATTGAATATTCTTAGAACTATTTTGTTTAAACGTCACCTCGGTGTACAAGACATAAATATTTTTAGTACAATTTCATCGAAACTCACTAACTATACGAGTATCTATAGATCAAAAACTTTTTATCGACTAATAGTATGTACTAGGTATTTGAATATAAATAATGATTAGTTTGAAAATTAGATTGCGATTCAATTTTCCATCTTTTTAATTTTGCAGTTAGGTAGGTTGTGAGTTTCTTATTTCAGTAGACGAGTTTACTATACTGCTCCTCCAACAAAACGAAAATAATTTACCTCCGTCAAAATATCAATACTTAATTAAATTATGTAGAACGTAGTGAGATGTATGTTGCCCTAAAAAATACATTAAATATGTCTTCACGAATACTCAAAATAATTTAGACGTGTAGTTTTCAACAGTTAACTAAAATCAAATTCCAATTTGACTACTAAACTAAAAAATGTATATATATTTTTTATCCACAATTGAATACATTGTTCAAACCATTTTAAAAAAATATTACAGTTAAGTGGTAATTTTTTTGCCAAAAAATTATAATATTACGACTTGTGAGTGACCAATAATGATATTTATTATAATAACTTATGATTTTAAAATTATAGTTTTCAAAAAATAAATAAATTATAAATTTCACCAAGATTTATACTATTAGGGTTTAACAGACTATCACAAAAATCCGATTGAATGTGAGATCCAATGAAGTTTATTTCTAACAACATTATTATTTTTAATTATTATCAATACTATAGCTCTAACTTGGTGATTGTGCTCATATTTTCACATTTTTAAAATTTATGAAAAATGAAATCGGTATTTTAAGTAAAAAATAGTTTTATAACGAATACTACAAATCCAAGAGCCTGCAACTAACCGTTGGTAAATAATCAAATGTTTAGGACAATTTGTTCATACAATTTTCACAAAAAGTAACAAATTAAGATCATCCCCTACAAATATAATGAATATAAAAAAACACGAACACGCTGAAATAGTTAAAGGTCACGAGTTCTAAAGTTATAACAATGAATATTGGTCATTGGTAATTAATCGACGAGACGAGTTATACCTATGTGTAATGTGTTATATATTGTTACAACGGCACTGCATGACAATAAAATATGATGTGTAAACAGTGATATATATTATATTGTGTATATATAAAGTTATATTTTAATATACCTTTCAGATTGCTGACCGTGTTGAACTTCGTGGACGACTCGCCGCTGCTCATGTTCGGCCGGGCCGCTTTGTTGGGGTATAACGCCCGGGGTGATTCCAAGTATTGCACGACCGCGTATCCGACCTGTCCCAGGGACCCCGACCAGCTGATCAACTACCTGAACAACCACAACGGCGGTTTCTTCCGGTTCTTCAACCAACAACTACCACAGTACGCTCCCCAGTACGCCCCCTACCAACAGCCTCCATATTCGCAAAGGCCTCCGTATCCGCAACGGCCTCCGTACCCGGATCAGCAACAGAACTACGCTCCTCAATACACGAGGCCGCAACAGAATTTTGGCTACGGGTACAAGTCTAGAATAGACGACCAACAGAACCCGAGAATACTTAGCGGGTCGCCGGGCCAGTACTACGACGTGCCTTCGGTTAACGACTTGCAACTGGACGGTCCCAGCCCGGTGCCGATGAAGTTTCCATCGTCGATCGATCACGGCGGCGCCTCGAATTCGGTCTCGCAGTTCGTGTTCCCGTCCGACCACAACGGCGGCGGTGGAGGTGGCAGTGTTGCGGGTGGCAACCGGCAGGCGAAAAGGGTGAAAATGATTTTCCCCGACAGGACCGGCACTGGCGGGCTCAGGGCCGACGTGGACAAGTACGGCAATTACAAGGGAGTGTACTACGCCGAAGGTGCGATCAAGTTCGTCGACGACGCCACCGCGAGCGGGGGTCGACTGTCGACTATCAGACTTCCACAGCGGCGGCCGGCCGAAGACTTCGACGTGCTCGGTAACCGGTTGCCCTACGAGAGGCGGCTCAAGTTTCAGTTCCCCAGGACTTCGGAGTGATGCGGCTGTATAAAGGCTGTTCAATATATAGGGGCATACCCGTGTTGCCTACAGTGTTTAACCTCTATTTAATATTTATATGAAAAACAATTATTTATTTATGTGATAGTGAATTTCAGACATGTAATATAGGTAATGTTTGTCTATAACGGAGGTGACTTCTGTCTCGTTCGTTAAATATGTTAACCATTATTTTCAGAACACTTTAAGTATATATAAATATCACACAAACAATTCGTGGTTGTAAATTATCCGAATCTTTCTTTTCGGAGAAAGGTTACCACTTCATGTACGTCTCGTTCGTTATTATAATTTTTTTAAGTATAGTGGGAGTAATAATAGCCTTATGTCCTTGTTACCAACCCTTTCAATTATTTTAGGTTACCACTCGCCACGTATAATATACGACAGTGTTTGTTGTTCGTTTTTCTTTGTACATTTTATTATCATTTTATTATTATTATTTACATCATTACAAGTACCACGACACTGGTATACATATAAATACCTTAACTTATATTTAAACTATTGATGATACGTATAAAATAATAATACCATGTAGATAAACTTATGGACAATTTTTGTAATTTTTTTTTTATTTATACATAATATTAAGTTAAATACATAAATAGATGTGTATAGGTAACTGCAGTTATACTGCCTATACATTGTGTATAATATATAGGCTCAATTGAGGTAATACTTATTAATACCTTATACGATGCACATAATAATAATAATAATAATATTTATTGTAATGTCTTAATAATAATACCTATATACTATTATAATAATTATTGGTTGTAATGGTTAAAAAAACATATTGTTATTAATTACTACGTTCGACCTGTCGGCGGTGATATCATAAAAAAATACTTCTCTGGACGTCGACGATAGCGTGGACGTGACTTATGTCTTGTGACGCAAGGCGGAATCGCGAGGGCGGAAAACTCGTTTGATTTTTTTTTATTTGTTGGCCAACTGCGGGTGGCGTTAAAGTCAAAACAAGACGTTAAAGGTTGTGCGAGCAAATCATCAGCAGCTGCAAGTCTACCTACGTTTTGAAGTGTTACAAGTGATTTACAAGTGGAAGTGGTTACAGGTATTATACCACGGTCTTTTAACAAATATTATTATATTATTATTACGATGCATCGGTTTAAGGACTAGACTGTGGTCGCTGCGTTGGCGTCACACACGTAGGTATAATAATATGATTATTATTTTACAAGATCTTCACTTTTTTCATCATTTGCATCACTTGCAGCCCGGGAAACGGACATCCGGGATAGAAGTTGTGACATCCCGTATTGTCGATACCGTTAATGAGTTGGCCCATGTGCGCTGCGAAATGATATTTGGACGTCACTTCGGCCGTAGTGGAAATAGTCGTTTCTCTGTAAATACAGATCGTTATAATAAAACAATATGTTATTGATGCGGTTTATAATTAAATAGGACTAACAAAAATCGACACGTAACGTAACACTTCTACGATAACAATTATTTATATTTTAAATTTTATCGTATTGCACTCGAACCGATCAATGAAGTTATTACATGACGTTATTATTTGTAAATCAACGAAAATTATGTACTTAAAATTTAAATTAGAACTACCTATTAATCAATTTCGAAAAAGGAACCCATTTTCATATAACATATTAACGTTTATTAATTTATAAGATATGAACACATTTTAATATTTTAGTTTTTGATTTGTAGCCGTAGGTATGCACTAATTATGGATATTTTAATACAAGCAATAAACCTAGAAATTCAAAATTCTTATTCTGATTGTCTCCTGGTATTCATTAATAAAAAAGATGGTTATATATTTCAATATTTGAATACTTTTATAGTATTATATGCTATGACAGCTATATAATGATCGAAATTAGTGAAATTCGATCCTTACTTTTTTATGTCTCGAGTGCTATTTGATCATAGGCATATTAATAATGTTGTGATTGGCATCAAAAAAAGATCGATGCGTTACGATCCGGTTTTATTCTATTGGAATTTTAAGTATATAGGTCAAGTCTTCGATGTGATGTTCAAATTACGGACAACGCCTAGCTAGTTGCTGGTTCAACGAGAACAAGGCAAACGAGGCAAACGTGTCAGTTATTGTGCAACCCTTGCACGATAATAATAACAACAATAGAAACCAGAGGATATACAAAGCTAGAATCGCAATTTTTGTATTTTTCCATATTAATATTATCGATGGTGAAAATCTTTATCGTACGCGTATAGCTGCGTAATAAATATAATATATGAAAAAAAAACGATAAAAAAGTCAAATCACTCGAAATCGTCGGCGTTTGTGAGAGGAAGATTATAATAATAATAATAATAATAATACGAAATGTGAATTTAAAAACTTGATTTTATTTGTCCCGACGAGGGAAAAATAATAATAATATTATGTAATATTATATATATATGAAAACGTGACGTTTAATTTTGCCGAGCGAAAAATTACGATTCCAATCTCCTTCTCTCTCACTCCCTCTCACTCACTCTCTCTGTCTCTCACTGTTTACGCGGCGCTCCTTTCTTCGTCGTCAAATCCCCAAAGGATTCTCCAGGATCGGTCCGCGCCGTTATGAGGGTCTCCCGCCCTGCCGTGGATGAAAAATAATAATAATAATAATCATCTTTTGAATATTCACAAAAGGAGGAAGCGGGCGAACGCCATGGTTCCCGCCGGCAATGACGATTTTCCCCGTATTATTATTATTGGCCCGCCGGAGATCGGCGCTCGCGATCGGTGACACGAGTTATTATTAGTATTTTTTTTCCCGTGGCGCCAAACCCCGAGTAAGAAAAAAAAACCGTTTTTTAAGTCCAAACCAGAGGTTTCGGGGATCGAGCGAGGGGAACCGTGTGTAAATCATGTCGACGCCGGGGAACAAAACAAAATAAGTAATATTATTAACGCATGGATATTTCCCGAAATCCGTCGTACGATTATATTTTTATTAATATTACGGATAGAGCCAAATAGTACAGAATAAAACGAAAGATAAAACATGTTTATAATAATGAACGAGTGTGTTGCTTCGGTAGTGGTGACTTGACAGGGTGTTGGTATTGGAAGTTGTATTGGCTACAAGGCACATTAAACCGCAGTCAATTCCACGATTGTGGCGATAATTGGTAGTAAGTTTGGGCAAACTCGGAAGTTAACACGGTAGATATTATTATATTATAATTTTTCGGAGCTGAAAATTGATTCCAAAGTATATTTCGTACATTTCCCGAGAATACGCGTAGATCGTTTTATAATTTTCCATAGTGTTAAGTATAGCTGGTATACTATTTTTGTTGTTGTTGTTGTTGTTGTTTTTGTCATCGTCATCATTGCAAACTACTTTTTAAGCGCCAATATTCTTTAAAATATATTACGTGCTATGTATCTGTGGTGACAGAGAATCTGTGATTTATGCGTTGAAAAGATGGATAGGCTTCGAGCAAAACGACTACTGTCAATATCCAGTTATTTCGTCACAGGTCTTCTCGGTGAGCGCGTGGAATGGCTGGCGGCGAGGTCGACTGATGGTATCTACCTATTACTTCATCGCAGCGTATATGTTAGCTCAGACTCAGTGATTAACCACGAGCGTATGGTTTTAAATTTTGATTATTAAAACTTTTACAATATAGGTATGTATACTTGTGAATCATATTTTAAGACTATCCGTTATTGGCAGTATACAAACATAACTTTTCTCGTTTAAGTACCTATACCACATTTTTGTACTGTAAATTATTTAGCAGATGATTTTTTTTAAACGTATTTGAATTAAAATATGAACAAGTGGTTTCTAAGTTAAAAAATATTTGTACTTATATAAAAGATTATAGTTATTTGTAGTATTACATACTACATAGATATTCAATATAATGCAAATTTAATAAGTTAGTCTCGTCTCTAGTTATTATTAATTATAACATTTTAACAATTTTACAAATTTTTACAAATTATAAAATGTTTATTTATTACCTATACTAGTATAAATTGTTATAATTATCAAAACATAATAGCTCCCCATATTCCAATCCTTAGGAACATGACAGACAGGTTTCGAATAAATAAAAAAAAAAATCATCGTAAAACCAATACAAAGAATGTAAAACCAATAGCTAGAATCTAAAAGGGTGGTTCTCGTTTGACAAAATCTGTATATTTCGCAGGACGCAACTCTTAAATGTTATAAAAAAATTCAACTCTTTTAAAATATGGTTCTCAATTAGATAGGTATATTCTTAAAAAAAGTAAAAAAAAATACTATTTGAACAAAATGCGTTATTACTTATTATTGATGACGAGGCTGAACGATGCTTGGTAAATCACGCTGTACCACACGTCGAGGATAACCAGTAAAAAGTTTACCCACGTTGGAGTATCAATAATATAATAATTTATTAAACTATAGATGATTTGAACACAATTACGACGTCACATCTCATAATAATATATTATTATATTTTTATGACATCAGATGCTACTCCGCAGCCCAGCAAACGTCTTAACACACAGTCTAAGTACATAGCTAGGTATAATACTCGCTATTATCTGGTGATATCATTCAAACGACGACCGTCTGACATGATAATGTCGTCACCGTCGATGGTCGATCCTTATAATATTTTCGATACGTTTTAAAGTGCGCATATAATATATAATATATTAATATAGTACGAATAGTAGAATATATAATAAACGGACGACACGTTTTAACGCGTACATGAAAATATTAACATGATAAAAAAATAAATACTTTTTGACGTCGTCGTCAGGAGAGGTGCCGCTGCAATACGAAATATATTATATATATATATTTTATATTATCGCATTATGCACTCGGAATTTACATATACGAGAAAATGCGCAGCAAATCATTATTTTCATACATGCGAATGCGAACAATTATTGTTGTTGTTGTTGTTATTATATTATGCTATATAATATAATATATATGCCGAGCGTATATATTGTGTGCTTTTCCACGAGAGATTTATCACTTAATTTTTTTTTCACCATTTTATTCCTCCCTCCCCGAGTCATAAATAACGCACTAGCATATATATTTATGCACGTACTGCAGTTTTCTCGGCGAAGCGATTTATGATTGCTCCGATCGTCTACCAGTGTTCTTTATTTTCTAACAATTTCACACTACGGTTTCCCTCGACGAAATCCGTTTTCCGCAGACTGCAACGGCGACACGTCATTCGAGCCGAGTTTTTTTCTTGGCGGTCTCGCCCGCGACGAGCAATGCGCATAACATATTTTAAGTATCGTTTAAAAATCTCTAGAAAAAGAATTCAAATCGCCCACGGATGACATAATATCATTATGCCGTGATCGGGTACCTATATATAGGTACGTTATGTCGGCACTATACGTACGCAATATTCATTAAGTACTCGAAACTTTCCGAAAAACCTCCAACGCACCTTCTAGTCGGACTTGTAGCATTTGGAAAACAACGTTAGGTTAGGTTAACTTTTTTAAATAGCTACCTATAAAATATTATATATTCGAAGAAAATTGTACGACAATACGAATACAGTTGCAATGTGTTTGGACTTTGTTGGAAAGTGTTACGCAACGAAATAACGTCACCGGCTGCAGTTGAAAGATATTCGTTATATACTGCTCGGAGAAATAACATAGTACAACAATATTCGAGTGATGCAGTCGATGTCTCCGTTTTTTATTGTGTGTCACTTGTGCGGAGTACAATGGCGACTCGAGTTATAGTGAAATCGAAAGTGCTTAATAAAGCCTTAAACAAACAATTTTGATATGATAATCGTCATTGCCACTCGAAGTTATGTATGTACTTACTGCAGTATACTATGTACGGTTAGACTATACGGTGCAGCAGATGGTTTTCCGCGTGAAAAACATGATGAAAACTCGCGCACTTGTGCTATTGTCATCGAGTACGGTGACCGTTTACCGTGGTATATCGTTTAGCTGGTATAATATTACGTGGTGTATAGCTGGTAGTGTATAATAATAATAATAATGACAGGTACCTAATGAGCGACAACAGGTATCTCTCGGATTCGGTGAGCGAGTCTCTGTTCGTAGACGCAGTCAGCTCGCAAATGAGTTTCGGCAAACATGATTCCTTGATGGTATTGACCAGTTTCATTCGGGCGGAATACGATTTGGCTGTGAATAAAATATATAAAAAACAAAAAAAATTAGAATTAGGTCCGATTATCACACCGCGTGCTGTTTCTCGTTGCAAAACAGACACGAGCGCACGCATAATCGTCGTAACAACTGGTGCTCACGAATGAAAGTAAAACCAACCGGTATTTTCATTTTTTTTTAACGCGGTGATATAAAAAACTTGCGCGCCGTAATACCCACAAGATATTATTATTGTAATGTCTTGTGTGCATTGTGTAGTAATTTATAATATCGATAAACTATGTGCACAGTGCGGTAATGGGCATTATAATAATAACCCATAATATGTATTATATAAGTATACTATTTTATAATATTAATAAAACACTATAATAATATTGCACGATCGCGATTTGGTCGGAAATATAAAGTACTCTCTGTAGACCTTTTGCAGCTTCTCGATGTAAAGTAAAAAATGATTTTTTTTTTGACATTGAACGTTATTGTACTATTTTGTACGCGTCGCGAATCGTGTGTCTGTGAGGTGTTGGTCGGGGGTTGCTATAAGTGGCGGGGAGCGTGTCGACGGATAATCATGGGGTCGCGGAAAGCATTCGTTATTGAGCCGAAGAGATTATAATCATAATATATGTATGAATAAGAAGAAGCTCGGAACTGCGGTTACTCGCGGACGCATTTCCTCCAAGGCCTATGATATTATATCATGACGAATATAACAAAAGTCGAACGAGGCCGTTTATAGCCAATAGTACTACACACAGAAACACCGCTGGGTGGTGGTGACCTTGAAAACTGATGCGCCGCCCGCGTATTATCATCGTCTTTTCGTTTGGTAATTTTTTTTTTACTTCGAACCACGATTGCTCACCGAACGCTTCCATGTCAGGATCTTCGTCCGCCGTCGGTCCTCCTCGGCCGATGTCTTCGGGGCCCGCCTCAGCAACCGGTGGTTTTGCAGACCGCGCGATTCCATCGCCCGCCGACTTTTCCGGAGACTGCTGCCGGTTCCGCTGCTGCTGCTGCTGATGGCGATGATGGTGGTTGTTATGTTGTTTCCCACCGTATCCGGCTTCCTCGAAAATCTGCTTGACCATGCCGGCCAGGTCGCCGGTCAACAGGAAGAACAACACTATCAGCACGGCGAACCGGGCCAGTCCCGAGTCCATGGCGGCCTAAACGTCCGTGTCGGTATGGCTTGCAGTTATAATAACAGTTTATTGCGTGTGGTGTGTAACGTGAGGTAGTGTTATTGTCAGTGTCGTTGTTTTCGTTGGGTGGCGGGACCGGAGTGCATGGCGAGTCTCGGCGAGGGATCGCGGGAGAACGGTCCCGATTGTGTGGCTGCAGTGTGATGACGTACGCGCCTGGGAATTGGAATGAAATCGAAAGCGAAAAAAAAACCGAAATCGGAAGAATCGACGACTGTGTAATAATGATATTGTTATGTTATATGGACGCGAACGAGACTGCGGCCAGCCGGTGCGCGTCGGACATTGCGTTCGGGAACGTCGTCGGCGGCGGTGGCACGACCGGCGTCCTTCGGATCCCCTCCACCGCCGCCCGGACGTCTCACCCATCCAGCTCGGCGTTTGGCCTACATATTATTATTATTATTGTGACTATTATGTTGTTATCGCGCGTCGAGTTTGCGACTCCCCTCCCGTGACCGCCCCCACACCGTCACCCGAGGAAGTGCCGACCATAATAGTTGGAACAAGTGAAAGTGTCGGGTTTGAGAATAATAAAAAAAAAAAAACGTTACAAAGATCGAAATCACAGCTGCTGCGTCGCCGGCTCTTACCGCATCCGACTACAGCCGCGCTGTGTGTATACGACTTGGCAACGCTGTAATAGGTCGTTGGAATAATAATAATAATAATAATAATTGGCCATGTAATAATATAGTATAATATTATTATATTAAACAACGATCGTACAAGAGCAAACGGTATTATAGAAAGTGAAACCGTCGCTACAATAATAATATACTATAATATAGACTATAGCTATGTTTTATGTAATGTATTGGGGACTTCCGATGGCGCTCGAATTTTCCTTTTATCACGCACCAATCGCTCTTGCGACTCGCAGGAGTCACTAATAACACTGAAGTCGTTATTCCGGATGGTGATAAAAAAGGAAGTAATATACTGAAATCCAATTTTAGGCACAACTGGTGCATATTAATAAATAACAAGTCCTCTGAAACATTTTAAGATCACTATAATACAAATTTTTAGCCAATGAGCCACTTAAGCGAATCGTACGTTGAACACCAATGCTTGACTGATCTTTCTTCACCATTTGACTTAGATGTATTGTACATTTTGTTTGTAATCAAATGCACCTATACGAGACTATTTATCGCGGATTTATACGGTTCTCAGTCTAAGCGCCAATATTGTACTTTGGTCAAATAATTGTTATGCACAATGTATACTTTCTTTACTAAGGGCCTCGCCCTAATTTTATATGAGTAAAAAAAAAATATTGTTATATGTAATATTTTATATTGTTTTAGATATTTGGACATAGGTACTTTGTATTTTTGGAGCTAATTTGAAGGGTGCGCCCAGAGGAAAAAACAAAACAAAAACCGCCGATTTGAGGGTACACCATGTGTTTAATAATACTTCCTCGCTATAAATGAGCACTCGATAAAATACGGCGAAATCGATTCATCCGTTGTTTTGAGTTATCGAATTTGAAAACATCGACAAAGAGCAGTGTTGTATAATAATAATAATGAACGTTAAAGTATAATGTTATGCGCTATTATTAAATCATAGTTTCGACTTTCGAGTGTATGTTCGAAAACTCTTCGCTTTTGAAATACGCGAACCAATTCAATTGTGGCCCCACAAAAAGAGCTGCATATGGGGTCGCGAGTGACTTTTGATATTATTTTTTACCGTACTCGTTTAATTGTATCGAATATTCATTACAATGAGCATACACATTACGAAGAGGTACACGGCAATAATAGACTTTATACAGATTACGGACATGATTTTTCTTCCGAACGATCCGGCGGCATTGTTCTTGATGGCGCTCGTTGCTCAAGTCCGCCTCGTTCAACGACGACCGTCGAGTGCGATTGTCCGTTAATATTTAACATTCGCTACTCGCGGTATACCATTAAATTAAATTATTATAAATACATATTATACACTGACTAACCCCATTTTATTTTCAGATTTTCGCATCGATTCGCCGTCGTCCGAACACACATTTTTCCGGTCAACAGGTTCTCGAGACGTTCGATTGCACTCGACTGCTTGCCAGTATTACATACTGTATAATATTATACATCACTTCAACAAAAATGGAACACACACACACACACACACACACACATACACACGCTAATATGTTAAATTATACAGCGTAATAGTTGGTTTCTTTTGTTTACTGAAGTCGTAAAACATATTATTATGAGATGTGTCTCGTAAACATTAGAATCGCTAGTTACATAGGTAGTTGCTTGCTAATTATTATTATGATTGACGGTAGTAAAATAATAATTAGCAATCGTGAAATCGGCGTGACTAGTTGCTGACGAGATATGTGATGTTTGTGTAGCCGTATATGCGAGTGTATGGAGAAATAATTCAAATTACAATAATAAGGTGAAATAATTATTATTCAAATGTTATATTTAGCCTAGTTTTAATGACAAAACGCGTTACCTTGAAAGAAGAAGAAAAAAGCAATCTCAAATTGACGCATTATGTTAGTTGTCTCGACCTTGGGCCACAGTCAATAAATCGTTAACACACACACTCTGGCACTCGCCAATATGTAGGAATAGCGTCCACTCGTCGTAACCACTTACCTCGGTTAACACGCGTTAACATTGTTGAACATTGTTATTATTTCGATGGCCACGATCGAAAGAGTTTGTAATGGTTGATGGGATTATTATTTTTATAATAAATAATTTTTTCGATGGGGGGAAGGGGTTATAAAAAACAAATACGATATACATTAAGCGGCTCACGTGACCTGTTTTTATGCTCAAAAACATGCCAGGAAAAACGCTCGCGCCTCGTAGATCACATATTCACGTGATACAATTTCGATATAATTTCCTCTCATATTCCCCAGCTTAACATTTGTCTGCCACTGATATACCATACCAGAGATAGACAACGTTTTTATAGTTACCACGTAACAGTATATAGTATTATATTATGTCAATCGACGAACAAATTAGATTAAAAGTGACTAATTTTACGTAGAACGGATTGAATAGCAATTATGTTTCAAAAACGTATTGACGAAAAATGTGAAAAAGAGAAGAGTACTACATTCATATGTACCTTACACATGATTTATATAGGTCAATCGGTATGTGAAGAATGCATAGCGAAGTATTTTGGTGACCGAGGATGCATGATATAATTTTATATTCCCAGCCCGTTTACCTTGCTTATAACTTATAAAACAAGTAAATGGCTAAGTTTATTGTGTTGTTAGAAAAATTTTATTTATTTTTAAATGTATTATCAGTACCTCTTTTGTAATAATTTATAATATTAAACAAATAATGAGACTACTTAATACTACTTATATTATTTGAAAAAAGTAACAAAAAAATACTTATCAAGAAATAGAAAATATAGGTCTTTCAGTTTCAAACTGTTCTACTTTTAGTTCAAATCAGTTAAAGTTAAAAAGTCCTTAACTGAATACAAATAATTGTAATGGCATTATTGATAATTCATCTCGTCATCTTAAAGTCAGAACTAACAGCAGTAATTTAATTAAATATAATTTACTGTACAGAAAAATCATGTTAAAATATTATAGTTGTGATAATTTTATTTTCTTAATCTGTTACTGTTTCACTCATACTAAAATATAGTACATATAACTATATAAGTAAATGTACCCTTTAAATTATTGTTAATATGTGTTAAGAATCAGGGGCCTGGGAATTCTTTACAATTTGTGCGCACCCAGAAATATTGGTTTAGTGCGACTATGGCTTTTGGAGAGCGTATTTAGTCAACAATTTTCTTTAGATCGAAAACGCATAATATTATTATTATAAGCATTCTGTTTCCAATTCGAATCATAGTTGTCATCATCGAAACACAGAATTTATTCACCAAAACATAAAATAATATAACATAATATCGTCAATGTCCTTGTCCATGGGATGACAACTCCAAAAAACTTATAAGTTTTTCTAACGTTTTACTCTGCGTTTAAACGACTTATACCGCGCACCCATCGAGTGGAGCTCAACGGCGAACGTGCTCTACCCCGTTTCATATCCCCCCTATTAGGAAGACGTTAGTGCTGTTGTCGTCGTAATCGTCGTGGTCGTGGTCGTCGTCGAGAGCTGAATCAACACTCGTTCGGAATTAGCGGGAAAAACGTATCGGGACTTACGGCTTATATACATATAATTATTATTATTATTCCACTTTCGGAACACACACAAATAATAATATTATATTATGTTGTCAGTTGTGCAGCGCACCGCGTACGAAAAAACAAAAAGGAGCAGTGCAGCAGTCCACTCGAGAAGCATTAAAAAAATGTCCCTACCCCCCGAACCATCGAATTCGATGCCGCTCGCAGTTGTCCCGCCGAATGTCGTACAGCCCGCCATCACATTAAATCTCTCGGTGTGCACGAGACGTCGAGTTTTGACGAGAGAGCACTACAAAAACAATATACGTATATATTTTATTATTATATATACGTCGACGTTCGTATGTATAGCATTATATTATACATAAGTAATATAAGTATGTATGACTACACGAAATCGTCGGAAATCCGACGAAACGAACGTGAATTTCGAGGATGCAGGGTGGGGGAGGGGTGGGGTTGGTAAACGACACAAACTCCAAAGTGAGTCAATAACCGAAGTTCGTTTTAAAGCTTGACTTGACGAATCAAGAATGTCGCCATAGCTTTCCATAAGTATCTTTTCGTCAAATTATATTTTTACTTTATTATTATACTATCTGATCTCGTGCACTTCGTTGCCCATTCAAAATACCAACCCTAATATTATATGAATAATATGTTTTATTTTATAAGTACCTAAAAGTTGTCCCTCTAATGATGCCCGGGCCAAATATTTATATTTTAAATAAATATATTTGTACAAAATTATGTATATTAACTAACCTAACCTAACTATATTTCTTCTAATTATAATATTAATATAATATGTCAACATTAATTACAATCATTTAGATAAACAAAAAAAAATTTTATTTTTCGTAAGCTGGAAAAAAAATATCTGTAATCTATCCCTTAGCTATCTATAGACTACATAGGAGTTGAAATATTAAGCTATAAACACCCTCCATGTTTCAATCGAAATAAATTTTATTGAAAACAGCCCAGTCGTTATCAGGCTATTAACTTCGGATGAATTTACATACAATTTTAGTTGTATAACCCGATTTCACCCGTGAAAAAATGAAAAATACAAAATTTAGATTATATAAGAGTTACTTGGTTTTGGTTTACTTATAACTACCTACCTCAGACTACCCCTTGATTATTTCATCTGCCTGATTAACTAATGTCAACCATTTATATATAATACAAAATACTAATTTCTACTAATTATTTCTCCTTTAGATATTTACAAACAAAAATTTCCATCGTAAAACTCAAAATCCCTTTTTTAAACACCTCACTGGGTTGGTCTAACTGAGTCCAATTGTGAACCTGAAACCATTCAGGGACTCACTCAAAAACACACAAAAAATTTCATCAAAATCGGCCCAGCCATTGAGGAGGAGTTCAATGACATACAGACAAATATCTATTTTGATATTTATAGATTATATAAATAGAGAGAATAATACATCAAGTTGACTGCGCAGTAAAGAATGAGTTGACCTTTTATTCAAAAGTCAAAACATACATGGAATTTCAAAGACAGAAAGAAAAATTTAGGTAGAATTAAAAATAATAACGATTTAATCAACAAGATCATTGTTGACATAGGGCCAAAAGACGGATTTGTTGATTTAAAAATATAGGCAACTACATAATTTGTCAATTTATAGATAAAATAAATCTAATGGTGTGGGGGGAGCAGTTATGTAAACGTGCGTGGAGTTATTTATTTTAAAATAGTCAATACACCTACAGAAAGATTGAATAACGTTTATACTTTGAGCACAGAATATATGGACATATATTTCATAAAAAATGTAACTATAAAAATTATTATACCGTTACTGCAAAATTGACAGCCCATAAGGCCATAACCTATTATATTATTTTATAAAACTCGTCGTCAAATGATAATTTATATTAATTTAAACATTTTAAAGACTCGTAATAAATAATGTTTTGTAATGGACTCTACGTCTACCTAATATATTTTTTAATCTTATTTACTAGAAAAATCTTATAATTTATTCTCCTTAAATGATGACTATAATCAATTTGATTGAGATTGGAACTTACGCAAAATATCAGACCCATAGAACTGATAATATTTTTGATCACGGTGGCTGTGTCTACATTTTCAAACACGTCATCCTAATATTAATATACCTTCAATATTTTGTTTAGGTTTTGGCACCACTATGTTATTAACTGTCACTGCTGCAGCTGTAAAGCTCGAGAGAACTAGAAATGCTTTAATTTAGACGTTTCGATGTAAAGTTAAATTAGTTTCATCTCGTGCATCTTCCCTCCGTACTCGTTTGAAACCTAAAAGTGTTAATTAAAAAGAATAAAAACATTATCAAGTATCTCTAAACGAGTTCGTTCGGAGTTTCAAAAACTCATTTCTTGCGATAGGATACCCCCTCCTCCCCCCACGTCGTTACGGTTTGTCAAGACAGTATATACATTTATTATATACACTCTAATCGCAGTTAATTACTATTTTGGAAAAATCCATACACTCCTCGTATCCTAATATCAACCCGAAATGACGAAATTAGCGAATGTAACAGCTAAAAACAAATCAATCATTATTATTTATATAATCATAGTTATTATTATAAACATTATTATCAAAAAAAAATTTAAATTTCGATGCTAAAAAAATCCTTGTGTGAGCGCATCTTTAAAATTCGAATGTGAAAAATTATTTTTTAGTGAACCTCTGCATGGTGGTACCGCCGTGGAAATTTCAAGTCCATCCATCATAGTTTAGGCTCAACGTTGATCAGTTGGCCAGTCAATAAAAACTATTTCTATTTCTATAATATGTATCATCGTTACATCGTGTATAAAATTACCGTTTTTTTATTGACCATCCTAACAAAACATTTTAAAAAATTTAAAAATTTAAAACTAGACATTAGCCAAGGGAATAAGTATTAATATATATACATCTAATCAAATTTGATTATTATTTATATACCTATCATTCAAAATGATCTACAAAAACATATAGGTACTTAAATTCCTATAGTTTATATAGATATATATAAAACCTTGTTTATTATTTGCGGTATCAGTACTTTTGATTGACCCACTATTTCTATTAGGAACATACTATATTATATAATATATTATTCAAATGTATGCTAGTTTAAACTCTTTCATAATAGGAATAAGAAGGTAATAAATCCAATTGCAGGTTAGGTTACTCAATTTAAACATTTACCCTCATATGTTTTTTTGCTTGATTTTTAATTTCAAATAAAAAACCATTGTAAAATTACCATGAAATTATATTAGGTAACTACCTAAATTTTATTATTTTCTATTCCTACTTAAAAGTAGTTCGTCGTGGAGTAACAATGTATATTGCTTACAAATAAAATTAATATAATCTTAAATTTAAAATATATAACTTCAATTTGTCAATAATATGTACCTAAATCAAATGTTCCGTTAAACCTATTTGTAATGTTGAAACTTAAAGCGAGTTTCACATAAATAACAGTGCTTAGGTGATTTAAAATTAATTGTTATATGTATATTTAGAATCAGTTTGAAATAATAATATATCAAATTATTATCATGTACCTATCTGATTTGAAATGAAAATGCATTCAAACTCAAAATACTAATTTATATTCAATCATTTGTGTTGAATGTCCAATTTTAACTGCGGTATAGTTTAAATATAAGTCTATACGAGTCGCTACTAAACACTACTTGGAGGTACAATTGTACAACAGTTAAATAACATATTAATTAACTATTAATAATTGAGTAATTGACGCATCTCACATGCATAATGCATATACCGTTGGTTTTATGATTTATTGTTTGACGATTTATGTTTTTGATAATATAGTTCAAAATTGACAAGTCTGTACCTACATAAAAATAACCTCTGGCTTGACATTGCGTTATGTAAGTTCTTATAGTGTTGTCGAATGTGTTATTAGTCGAACCTCGAGAGAGAGAAGATAGTAAGATTGTAAGATAACGAGTAGAACACTAACCTAACCTAACCTAACTACGATAATTCAAATTACATTATTAACTTATAACAAAATAACAAACAGTTTAATTTCTATATAAATATACATTTAGTGTAAAATCTATGAACTAATGTTATTGTATAAACTGGAAACGGCACTTAAAATATTATTTGTTTGTAGATAGATACTTATTATTACATTAGGTAATACACTTAGGAGTTAGGAACTTTGATATACCTACTAAATGTGTTATGACTATACATTTTTGTATATTATAAAATAAAGTAAGTATATTCAAACTGTGGCTCTTGGAAAAATTGTAATTATTTTTTGGCCCTTGACATCAAAAAGGCAATTTTTAACAATTATTATTGCTTAAGTGATATACGTGATGCTAACTCATTTACTTTTATCAGGTTCTTACTGGAGAAATAATTTTTTTAATACTAGTTTAACTATATACCTACATAACATAATCTACTAGATCTAGGTATTTTTACATAATATAATCATAATATTTATAAGTGCCTGTAATAAACTAGTGATATACAAAAATATATTAATTTAATTTAATAGTATGTAGTATGTACTTGACATATTAGAAACCGTAATCAAGTAGGTACTGTATAATGCCCTAGATAAATAAGCGTGCACAAGGGGTGGGAAATGTCATTCAGTGAATTTTTTTTAGTTGCACAAATGTATACAAGTAAAAGGTAACTAATTAACCAAAAATGTTATTGTGTTGATTTATGATATTTTAATTTTTATGTAACTTATGAGTGTCGAAACTATTAAATTTAAAAAATGCAAGTAACAATACAGGGTTCGTTCTGCTATACATAAATTTGCTATGTTGTGCGTAGATGAGAGGGAGAAAACAAAATATGGTACGCTGACTACTTCTTAAGGGTAATAATAAATTAGGCATTCATCCTGCTAATTTAAAATTGGCATTTATTTTTACATAATTTCATAATTTATATAAACCTGCGCAGTATTGTTTATCAATATCTTTTTTTTCTTTTGAAATAAACATTATAAAGGATAGATGATAAATGATTATAAATGATCGCATAAATTGGACGCTAGTCGAAGACTGCAGGTCTACTGTACACTACCCACGGCACGACGTATCAAAACTCACGTGTCGGGTGTGTCGTACGGTTGTGATAAAAAGTCGCCACTGACACGGCGTAGGTACAAAGTCTGTTGAATATAATAAAATACAGCGTTATAATCATTATTCCGTTTGTATATTAATATATTATTCGTTTTAAAGCGATCGAAACGATGGCGGCGATAATGGTTTCGGGTTTATTTTGGATTTAATTTACTCTCTCGCCGCCCGACGGTGGCGGTCG
Organism: Nasonovia ribisnigri; assembly: GCA_027563435.1. Lineage (NCBI taxonomy): Eukaryota > Metazoa > Arthropoda > Insecta > Hemiptera > Aphididae > Nasonovia > Nasonovia ribisnigri. The sequence goes on from JANEHU010000467.1 coordinate 224,315, forward strand.
TAAAACAGGTCGACCGGCATCGCGGCAGCAACACAGCAGCAGCTACTGGTGTTTGTAACTACGACGACGACGATGATGATGGTAATAATAATAACATGCACAACGACAACGCGCGTACCTCATGTACCACATGTACCACGACGGACCAGAGGAGTAGGTAGGACGTGCGCGTACGGGGTGAAGTACCACCACCACGGTCGTGAGCGGTCGCGCGCGCGCATATAATAATATATCATATTATTATTATCGTTATGTTTAATATACACGCATTGTGCTATAGACACAATAAAAATAATAAAATAACAATAAAGCCTATCTGTACAGACGATTTATTACATTGCTCCCGCCGTACCTAACTTGCCTACCTGTATATTATGATACGACTTATATTACTGCAGCGAAATGGCTCAGTAGCCACCAGCGTATAGTAGCTTCTTCGTTTTACTAGCTCGTTCAAACCTGTCTTTGGCGACGGGCTCACTCCCTATTTTTTATTTTACGTTACCGCTCTTAATCTGTTTTTAATCTCGTGTGCCTACCTCCTATATACATATTGCATACCCATATTATTACTATATATTATGTTTAATATGTATTCGATGTTTTCTGACGGTTTGATCGCCGCCCCGTCGGTCGTACATCGGCCCATATATTGGTACGTCGGTCGAGACAGCCGCGAGCAAACCCACACGCACGAGTGACCGTAGTTGTAGGTACGACCTAATAATATTACCTGTGTGAAACGCGTTCGTATCAAAATAATATTATATTGTGTTACCACGGGATTAGGTGCCTATACTACCACAAATAATAATATTATAATAAACGAAAATCATCGACTCGTATCCGAGGACGGCAAATTAAAATGTATATTTTTATATACCCTATGGCCCTACAGTCTATACATCATACTATACGAAGCGTGAACCGATTAGGAAACAAAAACAGTAAGGTTCTATCATAATAAGCGTTTTGTATTCTTCCCGTAGTTATACGTCTTAACATAATATTACTTTTATTCGTCGCAGTTATCACTCAAATCCGTTTATGATTTAAACTGCTGCACCGTCCACCGCCAACGATAACGTAGCTGTTTACTAGCCTGCTCAGAAGGTGCAATTTAAATTTTCAACTTCCGGAAGGGGGGAGACCTGATGATATCCAAACCAAACGAAACCACCATCGTATGTGTTAAGCCTTGTTACGTCTTATATTATTATATTTCCAAAATATAAATAAACTTGTAATAATCTTACTTGATTAATACAATCACGAATCACAACTGCGAGTTTAAGGATGAAGGTTTAACTATTTTATGTAAACCTCATTTTTTGTGACCAAAAAGAGGATACAGATTTATTCTTTAGCCATTACAATTGTATTTTCGCATAATTTTTTGGTGTTTCTAAGTGTGGTATTTCAACTATGTGTACATACCACGTGTTAATAATACGATATGACTTATTGTTCGACAAAAATCAGAAAGCCAACAACGCAAAACTAGAACTGGAGGAGCATATGCAGTGGTCACTGGTCGTATAGAGTTTATTTATTATTTCACGAGTACACTCCACGCAGTGGCGGCTACAGTAAATTTACCATGTGTATCCAAATTACTAAAATCTGTGGACACCCACCCACCAACCTTTCCTTACACACATAAATATAAATGTATTATTATACATTATACACCTAGATTTGTTTAGGTAAAATGTTTTACCTGAATGTTTGAGTATTTCAGATCATTCAAGTTTAATGTTAAAACAAAATTAAAAATATTCTATAAACATTAAACAGTTTATACTCATCTATATTATAGAACACTTTTTAAAAACTTAAAATTATAATGGTATTTAATATTTATAGACACATGAAAGTATACTCACATTAGAATAATTTTAAATTAAATTACTAAAGATATAATCTTCAATATTTTATTTTAATTTATGTAATAAATAGGTACAAAATAAAATAATAAATATGATAGTAAATAGCCAAATAGGTGTAAACTTCAAGCATTAAATTCATTTATAAGGTTCCCATGAGATGCAAATTTGTTAATGATAGTATTGGTGTCACATTTTATGTCTTGTTCACAATATACCATCATCAATGATTCAAGTCGCTCTTGTGTCATAGTTGTTCTCAATCTGTTTTTCACAATTTTTAATTTGGAAAATTTTCTTTCTGTTGAAGCACTAGAAACTGGTAAAGTCAATGCAATGCGAAGTGCATTGTTTAAAGTAGGAAATACTTCAATTAGACCTCCAGCTACAAATACGGCATATATATATATACCTTATTAAAATCCAACAACAATGCACAAAACATGTTATCAATGTTTATATTTCCAAAAATTAACTATTAAGTACCCAATTCTAAAAATAAATTTATTGTTATCATCATTTTGGCATAAGTTATACAATAAAGATAACAATTATCGGCAGTAGTTGGATCTCAGCCGTTTCCTTGTAATCAACACCATAATTGCATTATACTATAATATTGTCTATTATAGCAAGACCCTGATTATATTCTAAAAGTAATTATTTTTTTCGTAAAATATTGTTTTTCTTCTTCATATTTTTTCAAAATAGTTTAAAAATAGATAATTTGGATTAACAACCAGCTATCACTCAAATGACCCTGTGTTATACTATCATATTAAGTCATAATATTATTACACGGAGTTCTTTAAGAGGACGCTATACCCGCATGCGTTGTCTTCGTCTTACAAGCGTACAACATGGCAAAAAACTGTTTTGCGCGGAACAAAACCACTCCCTTGGTATTTATAGTAGAATTACAAAAATTCCACAATACATAGGAAACAAATTTTTCTGTGACGTAGCGTTTTTATTTTTTTTATAGCATGAATAAAATTAAAGTTATCAATTTAAGAATAATATAATTTTTTTGGTTTTTTCATTTAATTATTAAAAATTATTGGAGAATGCTATAAAAAAACCTAACCTAGACCTAATAGCATATTAGAATCATTTTAACATAAAACATTTAAATTCTAATAGAACGCATTGCCATGACTATTCTCCCAGCGTCAGTGCATGTTGCATGTCTCATGCCTGCATTACTGCTACTAGTGCTACTGCAACCAGCGTTAATTGGAGCGATATAGCAAGATAATTATGACATACCCTTTGCTATTTACACTATATTATAATATAATACCTATAATATGTCAAGCAGTCAACCACCTACCCACACACCCGGACCCACCCCAAAATCATGTGTATCCGTCGATACACTTGAGGTATAGGATAGCCGCCACTGACTCCACGTAACTTCATAATACCATGATGTCGACGTGCTTTCGGTACATTTATACAACGAAGATCGTGCGGATGCGTTAGCCGAAAAACAGTAAATCCGATTTCATGTGTGTTATATAAAGCGAGAAGAATATATAATATTATTATTATATAGGTAGGTCGGATACAATACGCGTTTTCGACGCCAACAAGGGCGTTCGCCCCTTAAAACTTTGTTTTTGCGTCTTTTGAAAAGTCGTCGACGTCTCCAACGGACTAAAATATATAATATATATTATGTGTGCACGTACGATGTTTCATATTATTATTATATGATTGTTTTCGAAATTACACGCGTGTGTCCCAAGGTCTCCGGCGTCGACGGTGGGGCGGCGGGAGGGGGGGATCGGGTCCTCGAAACTGTTCGAAATATAGTGTACACACAACGATAGTATTATGCGTGTACTTGCGTGTGTACTCACGGTGGTGCGCTTTCCGTGAAAACAAAAAGAGGCAATTCCGCTTGCTATGTCTACCACACTCATAATATATACGCGTGTGCACATTATTATTATCATCAACTCGAATACCGTTTCGCATATGACGCGCCAGTGGATTGTTATATAGTCAGCGTTAGAAACGTTAACGCACATAATATTATGATAATTCTTATACACGTTTATACGTTAAAAACTCGTTAACTCTTATAATACGCGGTAGGTACCTATGAATTAATATTATACCGCAGCTTAAGAGCAATTAGATTACGCGTTGATGGACGACGTAACACGCGCATGTGTTCAGATGTTGATTTTATACGAGTGTTGGGTGGCGGGGGGGGAGGGAGGGTGAAGATTTGTATTAAAAAAATTGCCCGGTTGGATTTCATATCCAAATCTAATAATATGAAACATCGAATAGTATAGGTATGAGACAGTATATTACGCCATTTGTTGTCATGATGTAAATAGTCATTATAACATTTCATAGTATAATTCAGGGTGATGGTGGCCCAACCACTTTCACCCCCATTTTTTACTTAAATAATGAAATTATTCAAACTCAGATATTTGGAATTTTTAAGTACACACCATGGTAGGTACTTAAGCACCAATTTTCAGATTTTTACCAATATTGTCGGTTCTAACTACGTGAAAACTATCACCATAATCTCTCAAACTCAGTTAATAATATAATAGTCACTCCTACAACGGCTACACATATGGATGTAAGGTATCCCGTTCGAGATTCTGCTAGGTAAACTCAAACTACATATAGCCTAGCTTAATAACCGTTCGAGCACCCTCTACTGGCTATACAAACAAATCCTCGAAACCAAACCTCAAACAATGAAATTGCATCTACTTATTTTTTTTACAAACGCTTCGATTCCATCCAAATTCCAATCAGTTATACTCGGCCATCATTGGTAGGTTCACACTTTCCGAGAATCATTTCTATATTGCGACAACTCAAAACGAAAATGGATCCGTCAACCAGTTATTTAAAACCATTATGCGCGTCTAAACTGCGTGTTACCCGATTACAGTCACTGGTCAACAATTATTATATTTTAAAGACCGTGAAGTTCGCTAGACGCTTACAAATATGCGAATTATTACTTTGAATATATCAATATTGTTAGGTTCGATATTTTGTCGATATATCGTGTAAAGTTGTCTACGTAGTCAAAACTACGTTTTCAAACGTGCAAACCAAAAGTAAGAAAAACACCAATGTGACTACAATATCTTGTTTTTTTAATACGTGTTTCTTAACAATACATTTTGTTTTGTAGAAGTATTATGTATTGATTTATTGGTCCGCCGCGCCGTTAATGTAATAATGATAATAATATTATGGCCCGGTGGTGTCGATAATGTCTTAAAATATATTTCGTATTAGAAACATATTACACGGAACAGCACGTTCGTTTAAATCAGTAATAATTTAACCGAATTAGAAATTGAGTGTATAATTTAAACGATAACTAACCACCCATAGATTGGTACGCATATAATCATGTAAGTACTTATTATTAGCGATTTCGAGCCGCCATTAAAATATTATGCTTTTAAACGGCTTTGCATTATTTAAGCGTAAAAAATGAACTAAATATTTATAATATTCTTTTGGGCCACATAGAATAGGTTTAAAAATGTTGGTTAAATTACGTTTTAAAATGGCAGTAGGTATACCATGGTTAGGTTAGTTCTTAATTCTTGCGTAAGGGTCCGGTTTTGGATAATTTCTACAAAGTTGGAAGATAAACCTGACTGACTCAACCAGACTTTAGCAGCTTCAGTTTTATCTATTATAATTATTGAAAAATCAGAATAATATATCTTTGTAATACTTATAATATATCATAAAATTAGGTACCTATATTTTATAAAAAATATTACCAGAAAATGTTAAATCTTCAGGTGATCTATCATTAGCACTTTTAGATTTTCTTTCACATTCAATAGCACCTATATACATTTTAAATGACGCTAGACGTCCATCTAATTTCCAATTAATTTCTATTTTGCATGAGAATTATTTGCATTCCATGATATGAAAAAAATGTTCCATAAGATGTATATTACAAAAGTTTTATTTTGCATACACTAGCTGCGATAAAATTAGACAACTGTTTGCTAGGCAATATTTCAATGAATAAAGATGCTATTTTTCGAAAGTAAAAATCGGGAGCCCTGAAAATGTCCAAAATAATATAAAACGGATAATATTACGAATGAAGTAGCTGCCATACTGTAAAACGTTAAAATCGACAACGCGCTTGCGATATTGGTGTGAGGCGTATGTTATAATATTTACAAAACCGACGATCGTACAAGTTTCAAATGTACTTCATAACCATTATAATGTTATATAACGCATGGAAACTATTGACCTAAACGTCTCAAACACATCTCTAATTGTAATATTATATTAATTATTATGTAGACATGCATAATGCGTTAAGCCGCTAAGGTATAATAAAATTATAGTTTATAGGTATCTCCTAGGAGTAAAATTAATATTTTACGACGTTGTATAAATCTGTTAAGTATTTTTTTAATAAGTTGTTATATAGAACCACCTACGCATGCGTACCTGAAATTGTATTATAATTTATAATACTATTTGAATTTCATAGGTAGTGAGTTATAATAAAAACATTTCGAAAACGATTTGTTCTGTTCTGCTCCCGTTTTCCGCTTTCGGGCGTTATAATAATAATTACGAAACGTCAGTAGCCCGCCGTAAACGTAAGCTGTGGTAGTCTGCGTTTATTATAAATGTATATTATTATAAACTATTAATAAACTATTATTGTAGACATCGTATCACCCGCAGCTACCGCGGGCCAGCGTCGTTATTCCGTTATTATTATTATTATTATTATAACGCATTCGTTTTTAATAACCAATTATTTTTTCCCGTCCGATTCGAACGAATCAGATACACGCCGATCCGTACGACGTTATAAACTATTATACCCAGGTATACTGCTTACTGCGTACACACTCGATTAAGCTCTTTTATTTCTTACGATTAAAAAATTATAACAAGTCGAAATAATGATATTATTATTATGATAATATTCAAACTCTCCACGTTTAGACGATGGTATGATATCTGGACGATCGGACTTCTCCTATAGAACACATCTCATTGATTCATTAATAGTTTCGAAAATATTCGTCGTGATGTCGTCTTAAAAGTCAAATGGCCGGAGGGCTTCGTCCCTCCTCCTAATGATGAGGTGATCGAGCCGCATGAAACCGGCGACGGGTCCGTTGATTTGTTGATTCGGACTGATGATTGGACATTTGCACCCGTTATTGTTCTTTTAGTATTTTTTGTATTTCTCTTCCAACCTTTTTTTTTTAAATAATATTTATTTAGAGGTTTGGAATAATAGGTAATAGTAAGAGTTGTATTTTGTATATAATTTTTAATCTAATTTTTTGGTTCTTCATGGTGGTTTTCCCTCTAAGTTTTAGATCAATTTAACGTCGGATAGTATTTGCGAGCTAGTTTTCTTGTTTCTTTGTATTGTTGAAATTTGATTTTTACCAATAGCTACGTTTTATTCGGGTAGTTTTATTCTACTATCTTGCGGCTTTTGTCATATAGGTACTACGTTTTATGTTTAATTTGTTCTGTTTCTATTATTTTTTGCAATTCTGCAAATTTTTTCAAAGTGTAATTATTATTAAATGATATAGATAACTCGGCACAGTCGTCCTCTGGAGAAACAAGTGTTATTGCAACGCGTGCACCTAAAGTAATATAATATAATTATAATATTACTGCGGTATAATGACATCACGTGCATGTTGACGGTGGACGTTTCTCGTATGTAGCTGATCATCACGCACGTATGCCTACGTATATATTATTTATTTGGGCAATAATGACGGACGGAATAAAAAACGAATTAACGTCCGTCGTCAGTTCGGCCGGTTCGATCGTATCGGAAAATGGGGAGAAAAAAATTGATGTGTATTAAGTGTTACCCGCGACACCTCTGCTAACGATCGGTTGGCGTGTCGCAATCGTCATTATTGTGTCGTACAATAATTATTATAATATTATGACAATATATTAAGTCTATAATATAGAATATGAAATAAAGACACCTAAAATAGTGCGCTGGACCGAATAATAATTTAATGTTTTAATAATCGTTGTAGTACTCTTTTTTTTAGCAGAATATAATGATAATATTATGTATTGTATTATCGTAATCGCGTCACGGTCGCATATGCATAATAAAGGTACCTATTAGAAGTATAGCTTGGTATAGTTGAACAATACAGTTCGACTTTTTTGTTTTATTTTATACTTTTGAGACATTTTTAATGATCTTAAATGTCCGTAACATAATTGTACATAGTTTTCTGTTTATAGCAGTGGTACTCAAACTGTGGTACACGGAAGACTACAAGGGGGTACGTGAAAAGTCACAAGATGATAGAACGGAGAGTAAATAAATTAATATTTGTAATTGTGTTTGAACATGGAAACAGTTTATAGATAATTCTAGATAGATATATGAAATAGATAAATCTCAACAAAAACAATTCACCAACGTCCGTGTAAAAAAAACGCCCAGTATAAAAAAAAACTGCTCTAAAAGTTGTGATATAATTTTATAACTAAGTCTTTAAACTGTAGATATAATTTATGTTTAAAAAGTCTCCTTAATAATATTGAACTTAGATTAGTGACTTTAAGACACTTGATTAATGACACAGTGCCTATTTCATGATATAGTAGATTATAATATTGTTATGTACTCATTGTGATATAGTATTTTACAATTTTTAACTTTAGTCGCCAAGCACTTAGCTCATTATTTAGCAGACTATTTTAACATTAATGATGTCTATAGTTCAAAGACTTAAAATTATATCACAACTTTTAGGGCAGCTTTTTTATACTTGGCGGAGTGTTTTTGGATGAGATATCACTCATTTTTTATTGATACCATATTATTTCAGGAACATATTGATTTTACAATGTTGTTTTTTTCTTTAAAAAAAAAAAATAAATATTTTATAGAATAATTACATATTTTGTTTATAAATGGTTGTAGCATTAGTGTTGAATAGTGCAACTGAATTGTAATGCGGACCGCGTGGAATATTAAAAAAAAAACCTCAAGAAAATTGAAAATATGATGTATTTATACATTATGAAAATCAGATTTTGAATAACTGCATTATCAAAGATCAAAATAGGAGATGAATCGCCTTGTACGTATATATTTAAGTACAAAGTATATGAAATATTATTTGTTATAGAAACGCTCAAATTTCGGTGATCATAATTTTTGACATTCTATAACAGCAGAAATGCACAGTAGATAATACTACTCCGGATTATTGATTTTATGAAAACCTCGTCGGAAAAATGAATGCACTTTTACACTAATTAATGACGACGACGACAACAGGCGTACGCAATATCATTTTATTATTACAAAATGAGTATTGCATCGTCTTAAATTACCGTCTGCGTTGTGTCTCCGCTGCACTGCAGAGGTCGTCGCGCCCGTTCGCGTTAAGTGTGTTGTCGTGTAACACCCATACACACACACACACACACACACACACACACACACACACACACACACACACACACACACACACACACACACACACACACCTATTAACCCGACTGGTAATATAATAATTTTTTGTTCCGTTTAATATATTAATAAAATACGTGTGTTTACCGACCGGTTTCGGGGGCGGTTTTTGTACTGCGCTCACTGTACACGAGATTTACCCGGCAGCAACGATGGGACATTTAGATAGGCCAGCTCAAGGTACAATTATATAATATGAAATATATATATAATATTATACAAACGGTGAATGGTAAATGATTTAATTTATACGCGTATAATATATAGAGAGGTATATTTAATGTAAGACACTATTTATTTCAGAAAAGACTAGCGTTTTTGAGAATATTACTTTTACTTTATTTTAAGTTGTTACTAAATAACTTTTTTACTATTTTTTATCATTGTCATTATTCATTTTTATCATGTTTTTTTAGAATAAAATTTTAATATCATATTCCATCAAAACTTTAAATACTTGTAACTCATAAACTGTTCGTACACAATTTTAATTTTGTATACTTATCAAAGTAATCCAACAAATACTAATTAAAAATACATTTTGCCATTTAAAAATGTTTAATCAAAAATTATAAGGATAAAAAAATGGTATAAATATTATTTTCTTTAGAAAAATTTTGTTTTTAGCTACTTAAAGTTTTAATAATGTTTCAAATGTTCTTTGTCTCATGTTAAATGGATTACCTAGCCGACATATATATATTATTACAAGGTTTATATCAACGGTACGCGTCTTACTCGGCGTATAGACCTAACCCGTGTTTTTGGGCTCGCAGACGGACGAAAAAGGGATGAAAAAACGTGCCCTCATTTATAACTATCACTATGTGCATCACTGTGTTATACACTGCACCGTTATTAGGTATATAATATTATGTGGACTTATGTGACTGCAGTTTCGACCGAGTATGCGGTAAGAAGGAGACCAAAATAAAAAAATACCCCATCCGGCCAGTATATTATATACCTACCCAATATATATTTTTAACAACTTGAGTTTTCCACAGAGCTGTCTCGATTAATAAAAATATTGTTATTTATTTCTGCGCGCGGTAGTAGACGACGACACAGATCATTATCATATACCGCTATCGATTCGATCGGTTTTTTTACCGGTCCCCTTTTTCGTTTTCCATCGTCATCGCTGCGACGCCATCTAATGGTTATTTTTTCATTATAATATAATATAATTGTATTTTTTTTTTCGGTGTTATCTTCACGAGTAGCCATATTGTTGTACGTAATAATATATATTATTATATCGGACGTCACGACCCACACAATTACACTATATGCTATACTGTATACACTATACATATATATATATAAACATACAATACGAGATTCGAAAACCGAGGGTATTGTGAAAATGGATGGCTCCTCGGGGCGTAAACCCGAAAAATAAATTCATGTCGTCGGGGCGAACCGTATAGTCAATGGCCATTTAAATTGTCTCTATAGATATAATTACAATTTTTTTTTTATTGATGCTTATCGATGTTGACATATATATAAATAAAAACTACAGTTTTCTAAAAAAATGGGAATAATAGGTAATAGTGATCATTGTATCAACTAAACCTACTAGCCATTAGGTATATAAGCAGTTCAGAGTTTTCAATTTGTCGGTGTAGTTGAAAAATCTTATTTATTCAAAACTGAAAATGTTAAGTGGAACCATGAACAGAATTTAAAATGTTTATGAAAAAAGAACACATTTTTTGAACATTTTCAGTACCTATTATCAATTTATGATGTTACATCTATGTTTGGACGGCTAAAATTACTTAACATTCTAAGACATTTTAAATACTTTTAATTACTTAAGTACAAACAACCCAATTTACAAAAGAAAAAAAGTGAGAAAAAATAGACTAATTTAAATTTTGTCAAAAGATTTGCATTCATCGAAATTTATAATAAGTTTTGTAGGAAAAATATTTAATATTGAAAACATAGTAATATATTATAAAGGATTGAAAAAAGTATTTTTATCTTTTGTATAACTTTTTTGAATATCATTTTCATGGATTGTGAAAATTAAAAATTAAAAAAGATTTTCCAATGCATTATTCCATAGAAAAAAAAATAGTTAATAAATGCATTTTATGCTTTTTTTATTATTGATCAATTTATATTATATTCAAAACAGTAATTGCGGACTTCGGGATGTGTTATTGGTTTAAGACCACAAAAAAATATAGCTTTTTTTGTCTTCAGCGTTATGAATTACTCGGTGTATGCATCGAATGACGATTGAAACAAAAATGTGACGAAAAAAAAAAACGGTTTCTTTAACGGCCAGAATAGTACCGTTCTCTCAAAGAGCATCACTCGTCTGTGATGTATATCTTATCGACGCGAAAATTAAACTGTATAAAATCCTACGATACCCGAAACTGTGAAATGTTGTAACCTCGGGCCCGCGGGTTATATATAATTATATGTTTAAGGTATACAAAATATATTACACTATACGGTATCGGTTTCGTGTATATAAAATAAACGTATATTTGCTGCACCCACTATAAGAGCATTTTATTTACTCACTGCGTCGGACTCCCCGCAGGGCATTTCCGAAAATCGCGTGGATCCGGAAGCAATTTCGTCTTCCCGCCGTTTTACGACGGCGGCGGTGGTCGCATAGAGCGGACCGGAAGTCGACCGACTCTCGTATTTATTATAGCGGCGTTTAGTGTTTTTTCGATGACGAAAAGCTTTCGCGGCGGTGACGAACGGTTTGACGGCAATATAATTTATTATCGTATAGTTACGTGCTATATACGTATTACATCACTCCATGTGTACACACATACCACGGGCGAACCCGAAATCGTCTGTCGAATTCCGAGAGCGCACGTGTATTATACTAAGGTCGTAAACCACTGAGTCCCCCGGAGCTCTGAGCGTCGCGCTGCAATAATCGTATAACCCCTGATCGATTAACCGTGTCTTTGCAGGACTTTTAATGTAAACTTTACGACGCGGCGAGCAGTAAAAATTCGACATTGGTGACGATGAAAATAATAATAACAGTAATGGGTTAGGTGTACGACGAAATGAGCAATACACGGCGAGCGCCTCGTCGATGAAATTGGTTTTCCAGAAAAATATAAGGGAGATTAAAAGTGTAGGTACCGTTATTTATTCTTCTATCGTTGTATATACCATAGTAGAAGTTATATGAACGGAATTCGTATCGACATCGTAGAAAAAAAAATTACTTTACACTGATAATATTTATTTTTAAGTATTAAAACAACACAGTTACCATGACCTACCTATATACAAGATAATATTTGTATACTTTTATTTTTTTTGTTTCCCACGACAAATTGCCTTCAATGAAAGACCTCTCACCCACTCACAACTAACCCAACAACCCATCGTACATGACTTAAAAAAAAATTAAGTTAAAAAATAAAACGAATCAACTCAACCTGACTGGCAAATATCAGTGCCACGGGACTCCGGTATTCATACTACCCTTTTTTCAACTTTTAAAAGGTGCTTGTTGTCGATGAGATTTCAGTTTTAAGATTCCGGTCAAAATAAAAGTTGTGTCGGTTGGTTAGGAGATGTGACATAATAATATGTAATATTTATATTGTAGCTATTTGTACGGGAACGTGTAGAACGTTTGGTCGAATGAGTATAATTATGAGTAGGTTTTTGGTGTAAATAAATTTATATAATTATTGTGTAATAACGAACATTGCAAATCGAAAAATTAAAATAACATATGTACATAATATATAATTTACAATGAACTCTTTAATTAAAAAAAATATCGGGGTAGTATAATATTGTACCTAAAATATAGTCAACATTAATGAACATTTTGCAATAACTGAGACAACATAGTCATATACGATACAAGTCATAAATCATAATAGAAATGAACCTTATATTTTTAAAAACGTTATCATCAAAGACACCTTCAGGTCTTTATATTACGGAGGTAAAAATATTTTCATTCGCCTAAACGGACTGTTTTGATCAAAATTATTACCTCCACCCAAACGATCCCTTCCCATTTGTATGCACCTAACGCATCTTGTCTGTAGAGACTTTTAAAATCAAACGAAAAATATATTTATATATTTTATATATTATAATTTATAATAAGCGGCGAACCTCTAAAATCCTTCAGTGACAAGAAGTTCGTGTGACGATATCTGCGGGGGATTAAGTTTCACCCTTAAGTGTCGAACAACCATAATAGTGGTGCCTGCATCGCAGTCGTGTGTGAAGTTTGAGTGCACGATCGAAAATGTCACGATAAATCACATCAAGATCTAAAATTTGTTGGTGATTTTTTTACAAGCATTTTGAACTTGTCCTTAACTATAAATTATACTTCTTCATAATATCTATTTCCTAGGCAGTTTTAATGAAATAAAAGTTTTTTATTCTATACATGAGTAGGTATTGTGTTTTTTTTATTTTTTAGCAAATAAAGAGCCTTCGAACACACTTTTGTGCACTCTCTCTTGGATTCTTGCGGTGGATTACCCTGCAGCATATATACCCCATGCTGACGCTCATAATATGACGATGAATCAGACGGGCGACCACTGTTATCATCAATATTTTATATTTTAACATTGTTGTACAGCGTTTTTCCGTTTCCGTAGGACGCAATATATACCGAGACAGCGTCGTACTACGCAGCAGAAGATCAACGCGCGCACATCATCATATTGTACGTCGCAGCTACATAACTAGTCATCGTCTTCTTCTTCGTCTTCATAATATATATAAATTATATATATTATATCACATGATTCACATTATTATGTACACACGTCATATATGCAACGTGCGTTGTAGCCACGTTCCTGGAAATCCTGTATGTCCTTTTTTGTAAACAAACAAAATACCTAAGACGACGAAGACTCATCGCCTTTCCAATGAAACCAAATCGGAGTTATTATATTTACGCGTTAGGGGCGTGTAGGCACGTTATATGCGTAGTTGTTGCTGGTATATAAAAATAATAATATCTTAACGGGTCACATGTTTTTAAACGGGGACAACAACAACAACAACAACAACAATAACAACGACGACAAATGATATATAATGTGATTTGATATTATTATATAATAAAATACGCTCCTGGACAGCACGTTTTGTCCGGGCGCATCGCCGTCGAAATCGTCAAGGCAACTACATGACGTTTGCTAGCCAAAATAATTCGAAATACAATAAAGTGTTTGAAAAAAATCACCTCCTCGCCGTGGCGGAGCAAACAAGACATAGGTTTGAGCAAGGGAGAGGGCCGTTTAAGACGAACAAGAGTTCCGCATGCGGTCCGTCCGATATATATTGTGAAGTTTTTTTGTTTTTATTTATACTATATAAGTGTTGTGTTTATACTTTATAATTTATACACCTACTAATAGCACAGTAGGTGAATAATAAATTAGATGAAGAAAGAAAGAAACACATATAAGAGATACATGAAGACATGAGTGGTAATACCTATTAGTAGCACCTCTGAGACATTTAATATTATGTATTTTTTGGTTTTTGGGAAGTGATTTGGAATTCTAATGCTATGTTTGCCTAGGCGTCTCTTGGCCAATTTGTTTTTAACCTTCAAGTGAAATATTCCCTGGGATAGATAGAGGTAAGATACCTGAGAGATAAGAAGATTTTTGTATGTAATATTGTTAAGCTTTTACTATAAAATGTAATATATTTTATTATAGGTGCATGGAGTTTATATAAATCATCACTAAATATTTGGTCGTGTGGGAAATGTTGAGGACATTTTTGTATGAAAACCAAAATTGGTCATGGTAACAATATTCACTGAACCAGACTTGAAAATCTGAGCAGGTCTATAATACACAATGAGACTAGATTTTCGACCTTTGTACACATGCGAACAATAATTAATAAAATGCGCGAGAAATCTCGGCCAAAAGTTTAAACCGTTCTCGTTTTTTTTCTATATAACTGGAGCGGTGCGGGCTCGGTAAAACTCTGTCCGCGATAATAATTATTAAAATCTCCTCGAGTTCGACTCGTACCTACCTATATATTTCTGAACCTATTTAAAAAAGTAATATTCCCGCGAGTAATCACCGACTGTAAACATACTCGTCGAATGTCGCGGAAACCGAGTCAAGTATAAGTCCTCCGCAGGCCCGACGCGCATCTATATAAATATCGCATTAATATCGTCGTTTAATTATTATCTTCGCGTTCAAGTCTCGACGGCAAACGTGCCGAAACGGGTTTCGACGAGGATGACGACGACGAATTCATTATAAAGTGTACGGAATCGACGGGGACGAGGCGTATAGGCGTAGCCGCGCCAATTATTATTGTCGTTGTTAATGCGCGACTCCGGGACGATGTGATGTCGGCGACGGGCGGGGGAGAACCGTCGATTATATTTTCAGCGCAAATTTTTCAAAAGTCCAAGTCGTCGTCGCATATATACTTACCGTGCTCGCAAGTCGTCGGCCTTGTATACACGAGAGCAGTGCTGTTGGTTCGAAAGGGTCGGTGTCGCAGTCGTTGATTAATAATAAATCTGGAGAGGCGAGACGACGGTGTGTGTCGGGAGGGAGAGAAAAAAAACGTGAAAATTAAAAGGGTTAACGCCACGTTATAATGTACCCGTCGGAACCCGCCGCTTTCTCGTGCTCCGTCTCCGAAGTCTTCTGTTTTCGACGTCCGCACGCACACAGACGTACACACCCCATCGGCGGCGGAGCGCCACTCGAAACTGTCATAACCTATTGCACCGGGTCCGAATTGTAACGATATGATATATTTTAATGACGAGTAACGTTTATAAGTGTCTTCGTCGTCGTTATAATTAATACAATAATATAATATAATAATAATAATCGATAACCGTTGAAATATACGACCGCCGCCGTTTGTAATTTAATATATTATTGTATAATTAGATATCATATAAGGTGTACCAGGACTATACTTTAACAAATTTCCATTACAAACGTTGCTATATTTGTTACACTCTGTACATAGGTAAATCGACAAAAAAGTCATACGCTGCCTTATGAAAACTACAATACATGAAAATTAAATTTCATGTATTATAGTATTTATAGACCGATAAAATTGTATTCGAAAACCTGAAAAATAAGATTGAAAAATCGCCGACCTACACCACATAATAAGGTATGTACGCTATAAATTTGGTCGTTGCGTGTCGCACGCGTAGCCTTCTCACCTAGCAGTGTTCACCGTTATCGGTTGAATCATAAATTAAGTAAGTGCACTTTTGCAGTACGATACAATTCAAGATATATAATATTAAGTAAGGACGGAGGATACTATGAAAACATCCAAAACCAATTTTTTTTAAATTAAATGTATTTTTAAATGTTATTTCTAATTTTGGTTTGAATATTTTTATGGTGTATAAATTATACACTATTAAGTATTATGTGTATGATATTGCTATATTTTGACTTATTATTCAGTATTGTGCTATTTTTCTATAAATAAATTGCAGTAGTTTTTACATAATAAACCGCCAAATACTATAGCACTTAAATATGAAATTTATTTGGATGGTTTTATAATTTTACTGACTCTGGTATACTTAGGTGTACACGAACCTAGTTTTTTTCGGGAGTAGGTACCCAAAGGCTATATTGCTTATCTGCCGGGATTACAAAAACGTGTCTATTATAATATTTCTAAGGAACAAGTGTGAATTGTGAAGTTGGCACCAATAAAAAAAAATCGATTAATGAGCGCCGTTTTATTTTTTTAATACAAAAAATTGTCCAAAGCTGTGTTGAATGTTTACAACCGTCTAGATATCTGCAGTGGTCGCTTCGGTGTCAATCGGACCTGAACGGGTTAAGATTTTTGAGTTTTGTTGTTTCCGATGTGATGTGACTCCCTCGGATATTGCCAATAATGCGTCCATTGCTATAATAATATTATGAAGATGGCATTGCATGCAATTATTTATTTGGAGTGAACGTATAATTTGGCAAGTGTTTAAAAAAACAATTTATGAACCTTTTTACTTGATATAATAATATTTATTTAACACGATGTAATCTGACCTCACCCTTCGGTCGTGTTTGTTTTTTTGCGAAAAATCGAGCCAACACGCACACCACACCTGCACATGTGCGTGTTGCACCTTTTATCGGCTTAATGCATCTGAAGAGGATAAGGCTGCACCGGTACGTACCAATATACATAATATTATTTTATACTTGTTACCGCGTGTGGTCAGCGATAACGAACTTATAAAGTGATGTAAAATGTGCAGGTGCCCTTACGTTTTTAAACATTAGTGATGGTATAAACGGTATATATATCTACTCGGGAAACCTGCAGCAGCGATCATAATATACTCCGACTTAAATCCTCTTCGCTAGTCTACACAAAAACCGGCGAAAACTCGAGTTAAGCACTACTTCGTGATGGCAGCGTTTTTCTTAGGTATTCTGTTACCTATATGGTCTATTGTTAAGGAAAACCATAATTTTCTTCGTCAAAACATATAATTTTGAGTCCTCAGTATAGTATTATAATGCTTTCAGCGAGAAAATATCTATTAGAAAGGTTACTAACTTATTTAATTATATTAATTTAACATCAGGATACTAAATTGTTAAAAAGTTTTATTTAATTTAAGTTTTTTTGAAAAACTGTTTAACTTTAAACTACAGTTAGTTCATTTTTATGAACTAATTATCTTAAGACTTAAGAGCTTAACTAGTTTTAATTGCCTGTTGAAAAAATTAGTTTTTTTAATTGATTTAAAGTTCGGTTCATCAAGTTAAAATTTAAAATTGTTGATTTCAATGGTTTAAAACATTAGTTCCTTTTTTTAATGATTAATGAATTAATGATGATTTTTTTTATGATGTAATACCATTATATTAGTAATAATATTATATTTTCTGTTATATTTCTTGAAAAAATAATATATTATTATAAAAAAATATAGAGGGACATATAATATTATTAATATTACATTTAATTATATCCATGTAAACTAACTAAAAAAATCAGATATATTAACTCTAAATTTAACGAGTTAGATTTATTATTTATTTATTATTAACTTCTAACTCAACGATTATGCGTGTTTACTTAACATTAATACTTAACTGTTTACTTAACAATTTGCACTGACTTGCTAATCGTTAGCTATCGGTATTATTCGATGATAAGTAATAACACACTATGTCCACTAACTATAATATTATTATTGTACCAAACTTTGATTTTCGAGTCTGCTGAAATACTTTAATGATAGGTACTACGGTGTACCGATCCGGAATACTCCGAGAAACGATTAATTTTAATTGTTTACGTTTGTCCGGATTTGTTTGTACTGACTGCCGTTTTCACATATTATCGTGTACGATAAACTGATACCTGCGTTTGTCAACACGAGCAATTAATGTTTCTTGTACTCCATTAAAAAATAAAAAATAAAAACGATCATAAATCAAATACGTACTTACACGCGTAAGGCTATATTTTATAATATAATATTGTATATCATAGTTTCCTCCATAATATTATGGTTATAACTTGTAATGTATTATTATTATGCATATTATTATCGTATACAGTCGCAATCGTTAATACGGACGACTCAACCTTAATATATCATCAATATTTGAGGAGCACTGATTTATATACAGAGTGATTCCCCGAGCATGATAACCCCCACTTTTTCGTTTGATAATAATGAATTAATTCAAATTCCAATTTTTGAAATTTTTAGATACCCTACTCAAAGACCATATTATTTTGGAATTCTTGAAATTTTTTTGTACCATTTAAAGTAAGTAAGGTACTGTTCAAAAACAGAAATTCGTATCTTTACAGAACATTCCTTAATCTTACTCTATACATAGTACGAAAAATGAATTGGGATCGCATGAATTGGAAAATGTATTATTTATGTAGGTCTTGTGTAAGTACTTACCTGTCACCGATATATGTTTAAAAATCAGATTTTTAACAACTGCCTTATTTAAAAAGAGGGTGAGCATGCTTGGTGAATCACACTGTATCATACGCCGCGCACTTTGAACACGGTCTTCGATGATCGGTAATTTCTCATGATATTATAATAGTAGTATGTATCTTAAATAGATCATTTTCGTTCTTACGTGTTATAATAATATAGATGATCACGTCATAATACGTTTTCTACCGAACCCTTTATAGGATTAAGAACATATTATTAAACTCATCATATCCATATGATAATCGTGCGCGTACCGCAACAGCTCGATTAACGCACAGACGTAATGCGATTCCGAAGACTTAAACGAATTCGACAAGCGTTCCATACTCGGGAGTCTTAACGAGACGCCTTAATTGTACGATCGCTGCAGTTACTTGCTTTTTGACTTCGGGATGTATTACATTATACTTACGAAGTTTTCCGCCTTATGCCGCACGAATAATGAGTTTTCTTCATCTAATATGTTCTACCTATTATTGCAGTCTGAAGCTAATTGAAATTTCTGCGAAAACCACGTATTGTTACCATATGAGCGGGACCTTCGACGCCCGCTCAGAAAAAGGGACGTATAATATATTCTTCTCTGTTAAAATGAGAATGGTATTAAAATATTTAATTTTGAATGATGTTATGTAAATTGTATTTTAACAAATTGTATTATAATTTTCGCCTTTTTGGTGTGTTATATAAATGACGCATGATTGTAATTATTATCTAATTAATGTATAATAATTAGTTAATTATTCAATAATTATAGAAACATAAAAATATGCATTTACATTTCAAAAATGACTTCAAAAATTATGTCTTAAGCGTAAATTACTTTTTGGGCACATACATTAAATAAATTTAAAACAATAACAATGTTCACTTTTGTCAAAAATGTATTATTTAAAATTCTAATAAAATTAGAAATTAAACTAAACGATATAGCCTATATAGTTATAACGAAATAATATACTAGGTCGATCAATATATTATTTACCTATATATGTATAAATGAGAAAAACAGTAATTACTAATTAAAATTGAATTGAACGTTTGTGGGTATAAAACATGAAATCAATACTGTACAATATTTTTCGAAATTAAATAATATAAATATATCAAGAGCATTGGAAGCGGTGATTTTATAATATGTCATAGTTTAACACACGCGCAACATAGGAAGTTAGACGTTTTCTATTTCCAACTTAACTATTGATCTAGTAAATCGATAAGTGCTTTGAACACAGATATGAGTGTTTTTCGTTTAATCTACTTGAGATTGAATATTAGATTTTAGATTTTTTTATTTTAACTTTTTTAATTTAATTTTTTTAGGGGGTTGAGTCGGATAAAATCAAGCGAATAAGGCAATTCAATCTCAAGCAGACTTAATGACGAATTCTTTTTCAGAATACTTTTCACCCAACTAGATCAATCGGTACGTTGGATAATATACGACACGTTTATTAAATTCATTCGTTGCGCGTGTGTTTAACTATGAAATAGAAAATCACCACTTTTAATCCCCACAATTAGGTATTAATAACAATATTAATTGTCCACGGATGAAAACGGCATATAATTTTTAGAGGGAAATGTGCCACAAATATCACATCGATAACACGTACGTCGCGTGCATGAACCAAACAAAAAAAACTATGTAGTCGGTATATTAAATCAAATAAAAGTACCGTATTTCCGTACCAATATTGTGTTACTGTGTTTAATATCATTGTGTACTTACGTGTATTGTGCTCGTTATGATAATAAATAATAAGATAATTAATGGGTTTATTGCTATAATAATATATAGTTAAGCAGTAAGTACCATAATAATAGGTACGCCTTTACCGCTACAGCGACGTGTCGTGTCGATTTCGTCGGTCAACCGAATACCTTCCGATCGCTCGCGTCGACGCCTCCCCCGGCGCGGTGGACTGACTATATTCTATTCTATAGGTGCACACCGACCGAAATAAAAACAATTTGGTTTTCTATCGATAATGTGGGTGAAGAGGCGGTATTATCCCACGATGGAAAACGCAGTCACAACCGGAACACACACGCTGGGCACCTGGGATTTAAATCAAAAGGCAGGAAATCATATAACGTGTTACGTTATTATATGATATACGACCGCTGCCGGTGAGTGTGTGTGTGTAAGAGTGAGCGAGTGTGAGGTGGGAGAGATAGAGTGACGCCACGCAAACAATAATAATGATCTCCAATACAATATGTGTGTGGGTGGAAGGCGCTGTAGGTAAACCATAAAATACGTAATATGCACACACACACACACACACACACACACACACACACACACACACACACACACACACACACACACACATGCACGCATGCAAATAGGAAACGCAAAGGACCTTTATATATCGAAAAAAAAAATAATACGTTCATAATAATAAATAATAATAGTAATAAAGCGCCCCCCAGGCAGGGTTAATTAATATGCTGTTTAATGATCGCCGTTGTCGTCGTCACACTGTGTCGCACGACTGTTGATGTTGCCGTTTTATTATTATAATATTATATTATTACTGTGCAGAGGACGACCAGACTCGAGGACTATTGTCTGCGAGTGTGTATGTGTGCAGCAATACGTGGTGGATTCGGCCGGTCACGGCGAGGTAGATAAAAAAAAAAAAAATTACACGAACCGAACACCTGGTTTAAATTGGTTTCCTCGGGTACACGTCCTATATACGATGACGATGTATGTACATAATATCATATTGGGTGCCTACAGTCTCGCGGCCTGAGCCTCGGAGGGGTTACCTGCGATGCGTTGTATAATGATATACAGAGGGCTGCGGCAGTGTTCTAGCCTACCTGTCGCGAAGTTTTGTCGTTTCTAAATCACTTGTCCGCCTCTCGACGGACAGGTTCAAGGACTTCACATCACGCACGTCAGTCGTACGCACATTGTATCATTGATATTGTGTACATGCTCCTAATAACAATAATACGATGGTATAAAATGTAAAATTAATATCACACTCGTTTATTAAATAATTGGACTAGTGTAACACCCGTCGCTAACGTAACAAATCCTCCGCCACCGTATACATAAAATATACGATAGTTATATCGTACAATTCGAGTGTTTCATACGGTAATACAATATTGATCAGTTATACTAACCCAAGTTCCTAACCATACCTAGGTATATGTTGTTCGCCAATTAAACGGCGACCACCGGTGACCTCGACGCGACCGGTGAATTGTTTGTTTGACGCGGGCGCTCTAGCACTCTTCATCATATTACATCGGTCACACTTCAACGTCGTGGTCGGCAGTTGGTCTTCGTACGCATTCTAGGTTTAACATAATAATATTGTTATTGTGTTATTTGTTATATATATTTGCTTAAATTATATATGTGTTAGGCAACAATAATAAATAATGATTCTTATGATTTTTTTTTGTCAATTAAGCATTTCCGGCGCCGGATAGGGGAGGCACCGGACAATATAGTAGTTCTACAGTTAACGGTCACCGAAAAGAGTAATAGATCCCGCCGGGAAATTAAATATTAAATCTCACAATATATCGTATCGATATTCACGGGTACACAAATATTTGTATTTGGTGTATATTTTCACAACTTACAATAACCGTGTTTTGTCCGTTGAAATCTTATAAAGAGGTAGAGGAATTCAAACCAGTTTACGCATATTTTATAATATCGTTATTACTATATATATGTATATACTAATTTCAGTGAGTTACTCTCAATTGTATATTTGAAACTACGCTCGGAAGATTGATTGACGTCAGTGTATGTATTGCTGCGAACCGAAATACTCATAGTTTGAGAGAGAAAAAGTAGTCAGTCGGCAACTGAACTGCCACGCGCGTCCGTCTTTTTATTTTAAAAATATTATATTTATCGGCGCCATCGCGTAGAGGGACAATTTCATATTTTATTTTTTCCATATCGCATTCACCCCTCCGCGAGTACAATAATAGAGTGCCTATAACATTATAACCGCGGTCAATTTGTGTACCGAACCGTGTTCCTGCGGGGATTCCCGAATTCATCGACCGTTGTATATACCTATATATATATATATATATATTGGCCTGACGTATATTGAAATCCTGCAAAGTTCGGTCCACGGACAAAGGGTTAAATGAAACGAAAATCACGCCGCAGGGTTGTTATCCCGAAAAGCCCGTGTTTGTTTACGAAATAGTAAATACCCATATATACCCCGCATGATACACCCATATTATCAGACCCCTCACCCCGTGGTACCACCCACCCGAACGCCCGCGCAATCAAGTCGGAACTCGAAGTTCGCGGTTTATAATATACGGTTATAGCAGAGGTACATATTATTATTATACGTACATTTTACAGCGATATTAATATTACGTCAAATATAATAATAACATACACAATTCAACATAACTCGCGTACATTGTATTTTCGTGTTGTTGATTGGCCGAGGTTCGATAAATCGCGCAATTAAATGCGCGAAAACGGTTTGAATTGTGCAACGCGTACAGATTATAATTTATGGTTAATTGTTGCGTATTGTTGACATCACCGAGTTTACGGTCGGCGCACACATTGCAGTATTACTGCGATTTCGTTTTTTAAAATTTTATTTGTATTGTTAATTTTTGTATCGATCTCCGACTCGCGGTCGTGTGCGGTTTTATTAGTTGCACGTCTGCCCAAATATTTACGCCAAATCCATCGCTTTATAGTTTATAATATTATGCTATCGGTGCTGCACTCGAATAATAATGATATTATTATACCGCGAATAAATGCGCGTCTTATAATAACACAGACGATCGTAATGCGATTTATTAGTATAGGTATACCTAGGTTCGGGAGTTATATACAAACTGCACGTGGTAAATGGTATAACGATAATGTTACAAACGCGTCGGACAATCGATACTTTATGCGAAGACCTCTCGCGGCCAACATAGCCGCGTGTAACGTCATAATACGTTAATACCCATTTATTATTATTATTATTATATTTCAGCGCGGTCGAGGATGACGACGAGACTCTATGCGGTACGTTTTACACTTGCCCTTTGGCGTGGCAGCAAAGAATACGCTTTGTGTGTGTGTGTTTGTGACTTTGTACAAAATCGATCGTTTACCTCGGGTTTAAATCCGTGCAAGTGTACAACGGTGAAAAAGTGACCCTTGTATATTTTTTCTTCCTCCTCGGCGCGCCCACCCATCCCACCCATCCCACCCAGTCGCCCACGCGCGCCGGTATAATGTCGTCTAGAAATCCTCGACGAAATCCCGGGTCAAGAGCTTAACGAGGAACCAGTGTACGCCACGTACTACGGGTACGCCGGGTGGCGAAAATCCTCCGATTTCAGATGCCTGTCAAGAGACCCAAAGGATATTGTGTTACTCGGGCGGTCCGTGTAATTTTATACCGCCGGCGCTGCCGGGGGACGAGTCGAAAAGTTTTTTTCCACCACCCGCCCGTCTAGTTTATTTATAATGGCAATACGCACGAGTTTTGGAGAAAATCCAACGGAAAAGTATGTAATTGATCTGTGCGGCTGCAGGTTACCCGGTCCTCCGTGCAGCATCATCCCTATATTATTGTGTTTATATTGTATGATATGTTTTATAGTCCGGCGGCGACTCGACCTCTCGAAAAGCGGCCGTCTACAACAGCAGTCGACAAAATACCTATATGATAAACCCTCGTATTAAAGTGACGTGTTAGTATTTCAAAGGGACCTCCTCGCCGTGATAATAAAACAAATAATACGATTTATCATTTTGTACGTGTGACGCAAGACGTATAGACACGATCCGATGATGTGTATTATAGGTATAGGGTGGTGTATGCAAGTACGTCGAATTCTTTTCTCTTTCACTCAGACGGGTGCACCTATATATGGCTATATTATTATTATTATTATTATTATTGTATTTCATATATACATATTATATTATACCGTTACCGTTTCACAAGAACCTGCGCGAAACGACAGTATTCTGTTATGTATATTCATCGTAATAATAATATCGTGTGCTG
The DNA here is from genome assembly GCA_027563435.1 of Nasonovia ribisnigri. Classification (NCBI taxonomy): domain Eukaryota; kingdom Metazoa; phylum Arthropoda; class Insecta; order Hemiptera; family Aphididae; genus Nasonovia; species Nasonovia ribisnigri. The sequence goes on from JANEHU010000467.1 coordinate 249,773, forward strand.
CTTGCGCCCCAACACGGTCGAGATCGAGGTGTAATACGATCGTTGACGATCTCTGAATGCGCCTTTGAATCGTTCCAATGAAAATATTAGATACAGCCAACTGCAGCAGCCAGCAACAAAAGTCGTATAAGATTATTGTTATTATTATACGCGTATGTCGTATAGGTACAACAATAGTATTTGAAACTATTATATTATGTCTACTACACAATATTATACGATATTATATCGGAATGAAACGGGATCTATCGGGCGTTTTAAATAGGGGAGAGACTTGATACGACGCACGAACACTCGTCAGCATAATAATATAATAATGATATAATTTTTTTTGTTGTTCATTATGATAAAATAATCACGTAAAATCTATATACGCGCTCTCTTTGTTGCGTTACGTACACCGATATTAAATACCTACGACATGCGAGAGTATGAATAACAAAACATATAATATTTTATTATAATGCAAGAGTATATCTACTATACATACCTAGCAACTATATATAAACCAAAATACCTGTAGTCTAAATGTGTAATGCGCAGTGCCCGGAACATCGAGATGTAATTCCATTACTTAGATTTCGAAATTCGTATGACTCAAGTATAGCACTTAATGACTAGTCTTATCACCTGTAGGTATAGCGCCTCTCGGCTTGAACCTAACTTGCATTTCGACCAGGTATGAACTGATTAGGACGCAGGTATTGAGGTTTTAAAAGATTGTGTGAGGGACCTAAAAACATCTTTATACCTAACCATTATATCCAATAACCGCACACTATTTTTTTAAGATTGTTATGAATCTAAAAACAAATTTGTAATTATATATTTTTTAATATAAAAAATATTATTAATTATGTATTTAAATAAAAAATAAATGTACGTCACTTAAGTAGGTATAATATACAAAATAGTAATTTTTATTTTTGGGTGGCAAGGATATCATATAATATTCAAAACAAAATTTGGAACTCATTCCATTCATTTCGGTAAACTTAGAAAAAGTTTTCGACGCTTGAAATACGTTATCTGTGTAGATTAAAAACAGTGTATGGTTTTTGTCCACCTACCTTTATGGAATCGCAATCTTAAGTATGCAGTTATTGGACGCAACACCTAAAACATTTACACCTAACTCACAGAAAACGTTGACCGACGTATCATTATTATTTTATTCGTTTTAACGCGGTGTACATATACATAACTACAGAAGTAAAATTATGTATAGTATTTATCTAATAATACCACGAGCTAGTGTGACATTTATTTATGTGACAGCTCTGCGGTCATAACAAGCCCAAAACGCGTATTTTTACAAACACATTATTTTTTTTACGCTGATTGCGTTGTTTTATTTACGATAGGTAGATTATATTATATGCATGTTTAGACGTGTGTCGTCGTATACTATACCGATCGTCCGGCGACGGTTTCCCGCGGAGAAGGCCCGCCTAATAAAACATTTGGGTAACATATATAGGTATAGTTATGAATAATAAAATAATATTTATTTTATAGAACATAAATCGAGTTTTTAACATCCGACGTGGTGGGGACTAGGGAGGGTGTTCAGTTACGGTAAAAACGTAATTTATCGAACTTTCCATATAGAATATATAGTACAAGGTGTCTAAAAACTCTCATCGAGTGGAGAATCCAAAGGAGAATAGAAAAATTCTTCATATCGAGTCATATGTATGCTACTCTAGTGTAATATGGTCAAGTTTAAATGGGATTTCAATAATATACTGAACATTTATTTATATTTGAATTTAGTCGGAGGGCCAACTTTGGACACGTGAATGTTTGAGCATCGCTATAATTGTAACGAATACAAATTGTATAGGCCGTTTGTTACAGTATTGCTACAATTGTTATACATAAATTTGAAAAGTTATTAAAATAAAATGTAATCTATGTATACATATACCTACTCTAAGTTTTGGTTCGTAAATTGATAATTGTTTACATTCATAGAAATATTGTAAAATTGTTCAACCGTCAATAATGTATACTGTTTACAATGTACAATCATTTCTATTTTTTAAGAATTATTCTAAATTAACAATTAAATTTAATTCTTTTTGAATTTGAGAAGTACCTACTCGTATTATGAAGTCCATTCGTGTCACCGTGCTATAGGTATCTGCAGCTGTTGTACCGTTAAAACGTGCGATGCACAAACGACCAACCGAATTGTATACCTGGGGGATCGATGATGTACAAACGACAAACTCCGCCCCGAAGTCGGTGGAAGGAAGGCATCTTCATAGCGATCGCGGTAAAACAGAAATGCCTCTAATGTCGTAGACGCTGCGGGATACTATAAACGCCGCAAATCTTCTTCGCCACCAATGCACTCGTTTTCCGATAATTAATATTGTTTAGTCGGGTGTTAAACGGGCCGCGAGCCCGGGGGTGCGATCCTCGGCTGCAGCCTTCAGTTGCACGCCATCAGGCCCCGCGGCCTCAGCGGACGAACCGACCGGAAACATTTCCTCGTCGTGTGTACGAGCTCATCCGTACCAATACATGCGAAAAGTATACACAATACACATGGACATTATATTACTTTTATTATTATTATTATATTTATTATTATACAGTGATAATAACTTCAGCTAGATCCGTTAGAGAAGATAAAATAATAAAAAATAATGTTATAGTAAAACATAGATACACACAGAACTATGCTAGATTAATTTAACATAACCTTCGATTTCAATAAAATCAAGCTGATGGCGGCGGTGAACCGGAAACATATTTTCCCGTGGTGTGTACGAACTTTTCTAATCCGTACTAATACATACGATGAGTAATCACTAATGAGTATACAATACTCACGACTGCGGACATATAAATTACTATTCCTTATTATCATTATCATTATAATATACACTATACAGTGATTATTACTCCAGCTACATCCGTTAGCGAAGATATTATTACAATAAAAACAATGGTGTTTCAATTATACTAAAACATATAGGATTATTTTCAACATAATATGAATCTTAAATCTTAATCAGAATTAATCAAAATTCTACGTTCTCTGAGAACCTGAGAAGATTTAGTTCTGAAGCAGTCTAAAGTTAGTCCAGATTTTGTACCTAGGTCATATACTATTATAGCTTCACAAAATGCATTTATTACAACTGAACATTCATTTTTATAGTTTTATAAAATCATCAGTTTTTTTTCGAATGAAAAAATTCTTATCCGAAATTGTTCATGATTTTTTTTTTAAATCATTCATTATTTTGATAGTTAGGCTTAACGAATACATGAATCCGGATGTGTATTATATAATATAATATATTATGCGCTGCTGCCGTTTAAGCACTGCAAACGTCACAAAACGGTTTTTTAATCTGTTTTAACCGCTCGTTAAGAGCGTGATTCGCGATGATATTATCGTCCGAGTAAAAATTATTAAGTATACGACTCGGTTGATTTATGTTTCGAGAAACAGAAAAAAAACCTTATACCGGCGTAGGTACCTCCTATTGCCCGCGGTAAACCCACCCGTTGTTTTGCCACTCGACAAACACACCGAAGCTCCGCCACGATAACGGCCGTCGACGACATTTCTTCGTTATTATTATTATTATTATTATTATGTCGTCGTTGTCGCCGATTAGCAGCGGACTTAGCCGCGGAGTAATTAATCAGCGCGGACCGCCGCCGGAGCTTTCGTCGTGGAGGAGTATAATAATTTATGCAGTCGGTGGCTCTTGTGGCTTTCATTAGCAGCAGCAGCACACGACTTCATATTATATTATACAGCACGAGAACGGATCGCCGCCGCCGCCGAACAGTAAATCAAATTAATGGGCCGCGCGCGTATCAACACCTCTCGACCGCACTTATTTTTTTCGTTCACAGTGCATAAATTAAACAGTTTCCGAGGAGAGAGTATAAAAAAAAATAAAATAAAATTTCACCGCTTCTGTTTCTTTGCGCGATGCGTCTAAATATATTTTAATAATATTACAGTCCCGTACGGTGGTGGTTTTTTCCGCCCAAAAGTCGAATGATTTATCGGGAATAGCGTATATTATTTAATATTATGCGGTTGGCGACGGACGACGACAAACGCGTAAAACATATTATTATAACTACTATACGCACTTACGTAAAACCACCGAGTACTTATATCAGATTTTTCGTTTTCCATGTAAACTGCATAAGGTTTTATATTGTTTTTCTTCTTTGCAGCACCCTCATCCTATGTTCGATTGTGTGATGAAAACCAAGTTATGATGTTATAATGATTTTAAGTACTTGACTTAATCTGCACACGTGATATACTATAGTAAGTATATTATAAACATCCAAGCACCCCATTTTACCTTTTATAGTTTTATAGTAATTGTATTCTAATTTTAATCAACACCCGCATATTTTCAAATTCTCGTGATTTTTCATACCACTTGAAGGAATTGTCCGGCATTGATACACAATTTTGTTCTTCAAATGATAATCCTCCTCTTTTTACTGTATGCTATATTTTAGTGTATTTTTTTTTTGAAAATATTTTGGTATAGGTACCTACTTCGATATTGTTATTAAAATGTCTGTACTAAGGATAATAAATTATCATAGTCTATAATAATAGATTTCAAAAATACAAAATACATTTAACATTGGATTTAATATTTATTATACGTGGACCTTTTTTTTTTTTTTACAAATTTTAAATGTTGATGTACAATTTAATATTATTTACAAACATTTTCAAATCACCTAATAGCAATGTGATATCGCTTCCAAACCTACTATCCTAAGTACTAAAAATCAATAACTCAAAACTACAGGTTCGAATTTTAATACGCCGACATTTTTCAAAAATCTATCCACTTCATAATTTACAGTTAAAAAGGGGAATCTTGTTTAAAAAACCAAGAAACACCACAGAACACTCCTTAAGTAGTTCAAAACTTTAAAAATACGGTCTTGTGTATTCAAAATATTTAAGTATTAGATATCTGCAATATTGAAGATAATAAAAGGGTGGTGAGCATGCCTGGTGAATTATTACCCTGTATACTTAAGTTGTATGAAAATAGAAATATATCTCTGCTGGTTACCGTTCAGAACAGACATGATTATGAAATAAACGTAAATTTGAATACAAATACAGTAAAACTACCATAGCTATTATAAATGGGTGACAAAAAAAAAATCGTATTCATAAAGAAATTCGTTTAGAATTATATAATCTTGGTTCTGTTCAGTTTGGTTCTTAACTATATTTTGCTAAACAGAAAATGGAAGAATAGTTATATAAGTTTATAGTATAAGTTATGTGGATGTTTCACTGTATAATTTATATTGTCTTACCATTTACATTCTTATTATTTTTTTCAGATATTACTAGTATTTTAACAATATACTTACCTATTTTAGTTGCATTTCACGCATACCTACGGCTGCTACAGGTACCTATAATTTCATAAAATTCATTACATTTTTTGGTTGACAATGTATGTAGGTACCTACCTATTATATATATATATATATAAACTTTTTGAAAACTATTCATTCGAACATCTTGGTGAGTTCATTCTTTTTGCACCAATGTAAAAATGAGTAGGTGTGTACGTTTTTTATGATTAAACACACCTCATATCATGTTATATAATAATATACATTTACATGCGGCGCACTGCACGTCTAAGAGAATATTAACTCCCTTAAATCCCATCGTGACGACGTCGAGGGATAACGATACGAAGTATGATAACCTAATACACCTTTGTAGTTCCGGTGTTCAACAAACCGGAAAGAACGAAATAAGCTAATGTACATCACACACGTCATATTATTACTAAGCGCAATACTATACGACTACACGGCACGATTTATAATAATGCAATTACAGAGAAAAGTAAATGCGAGTATACTGATATCAATGGTATAAGCATTAAATTTAGAGTAGGTACCTACTTAAAATTTGAGTTCAACAATTTTATTGTTCGATCAATAATAAGCAGTTGTTTGGTTGTATAACAAATTACTATAGTATATAACTATAATAAGATATACATAGGTACTAAAGTAAAATATATTAATTATGTATCACGATGGCCACAGTATCTATGAATAATATGATTTATATCATTTATGTACAATATTAAACAGTGATGTCATTCTATAAATTTTATTTTCGAATTTTAGAAATAATTATCATGAATTAAATGTATCAAATTAAGTCTGCCTAGTTGTTTACTAATAAGTTTTAATTTTATATTATTCAGTTGTGGTTATACTTCTGAAAGTTTGTTTTTACAAGTTACTCGAATATTTGGGTATGAATAGACGAGTTCGCTTCGTATACAATTCGGGATCTATCCACGCCCAGAGCTCGTTTCGGCACAATAAACATAAACATAATTTTACGCATTATTAGCATCAACGAGTGTACAACGGTGACTGTCGACCGAACGAGTTTCTTATACATATCATAATATAGTTATAGGTACCTATACAGGTTTTCTCGATTGTGTGTTTAAAATTATTTTTTATCGTCACTCGAGTTGTTATTATGTTTTCAATCATAACGCGTGTTTTACCGTCGATAAATTTACGGGTAACGAACGCGTGTGCAGTGCGTGGGAGACAAATAAAAATTGTTTATCGTACCTACCATTTATAAGGTCTTACGAATCATATATTATATAACGTCGCAAACGTAGCGGGTGACAATTATTATTATTGGCCGGCGAGCCAAAAATATCCGTTTTTTTTTTACGAAGCAACTATTTATTTATTTTTTCCGCTGACTTATTTTATATAACGACAAAAACCAATAACCTCTCGTGTTAGCACGTGGACGTTAAACTCGAGTTTAGCGTGCCAACGAGAATAAAGGTTCTGAAACACATTGCGTCGAAAGAGCAGCTGTATTTTAATTGGATGAATGCCTTAGTTATCTTTCTAATGTACCAATACCATGTTACCAACGTGTTATTAAAAAGTTGAAAATGATCAACTTATCGGCGTGCGGTAACGGAGGTGTCAAATGGTTATCGATTGTAGTATTGTACTAAATCATAAAAAAAATATTTAAAGGATAAAAGGTTACACTGGCTCACCTCTAACCAGAAAGGGTAGGTACTCTAACGATAGAGTGTGGAGGTGGGGGTTCCACTTGAACGTATCTCCTATTCTCCTGCCAAGTGGTTGGACGGTTACATCTTCCTGGTTTTCCGACATGTTTAATATATGTAACCATGAAGTAAGATCTCGCTAAACTATTTCCGATCAAACTATCTTCTCTAAGTAATAGCAGCAATCAGAGATACACAACAGTAACCATGCAGCTTACCGCGGTTACCCCGCTGAGACTAATATCCAAGCCGTGCGTGTGTATACAATAAACATTCACGCACACGCAAGCGGACCAGCGGCAACCCACCTTAAAGGTTAGGTACTTTTCCTCTACCTTTACTGTAATAAACTGCTAGATGTTTGATGGCAGGTCACTGGTCAGTGGTCACGTATATTGTGATAATCGAACGCCGAACCGTGTCCCTCCGGCCCGACGTGTAAGTTTTTGTTTGATTTTCGTTGCATTCGACGCGGCCGGCAGGATTTAATAATTAAACACGTGTTTTACGCTTATGGTTACGGGGTCTGAACCACAACTACAACAGTCGTTCGTGCAAACACACCCGCACAAAATTTCAAATGCATCGCGATCGCGGATAAATATAAAAAAAGGGTACATAAAATACGATCGTTGTTATACACAGCGCAACGCCCGTTCGAGATTCACGCCAATTACCGGGTATCCGGTAGGTCGTTTAATTACCTCCGGGTGTCGGGCCGGTAAAATATCGTGTCTACAGTTGTACGTCTGTAATATAGGTGCACTCTGTTGCTGCTTTCCGTGTGTGTGTGGTGTATACTATTTAATACGAACAAATACACAATAAAGCCGAACGTCTGTAATTTCGTCGCGGTGTTCTGTTTATTTTTTTCCCGTCCGTCACCCCCGTTCACGGTGATCGACCACAATAATAATAATAACGAAATCATCGTATAAATACGGATCGATTTTCACCGGTATCGCGGGACTGCGGGTTGGTAAATAATGCGCTCAGGTGGGTATACACAATATAATATACAATATATTATAATATGAATACGAACGGGGAGAGATGATTAACAACGTCGAACAGCAATAATTATCGCACCTGAGATGTAGGTACCTAATAATAATAATAATAATAATTTTTCAATATATTATCATCATCGTGTTACTGCTGCAGTGACTGCAACCGTTGTTGGGGTGTTGTACGCGACGACGACACGTCACACGGTCCGACAATCCCGACGGGTGATTAGCGGAAACCATAACGCGACTCGACCCCATTTCGGTCACGTCCGACAATAAAATATATATTATTGTAACGTAACGATAAAATAATAAGAAATATTACGATGTTCCTGTGTAATATTATTATTATTATTACCTATATGGCCTATGGTTTTTGTTGACACGGTGATCGAACAAGACCGGTGGTGCAGGCAACACTCGGCCGCTCTCGCAACCCACCTGTACGCCAGCCCGAGTTTTATTGTCATTACCTATCGAGTTGTCGTCGTGTGCGATCGGTCGTATATGATCGGCGCAGTTGCCGGAAACAAAATGCGAGTTGGTTATCGGAAGGGAGGGGGAAGGCTGAGAGATAGAAACGAAATCGATTTGCAGAACGGAAATCAATATAGGACGCCGGCGGCGTGTTTTTTACTCGGGGCGATATCATAATAATATAATATAATAATCGTCCGGTCGTTCCGGTGGTTATGTAATAGAGTTATTATGACTTGTTACAATATTATATTAATAATAATATTATAATGATGGTTCTCATAACTCTCTTGAATATAGTCTTTTTCTCCCATAGGATTAGCAGTCGTCGTCCTCCCGAAGATATAATTATTACAGTTGTAGAAATCGTTTCGTACGTCATCGGCAGGACCACGGAATAAGTGGCGAAATGGGCCTAAAGCTTTACAAAACTAAAGTCCTTTTTTCAATTTTCAATAACAAAAACGTGCTTGACAAACTCGAACTATACCATGATATTGATGCCATAAAATATCAAAGTTATGTATTTTATAATCAACCATTTTTCCTCATTTTAAAAAACTTATCGACCCTGCAATACACGGTTCGTTGTATAAAGCATTTTCGGCGACTCAGTTAACACGTCATATCGGTTAATACGCACAACATCATAAGTCCTATATTTCGTCCTTCTCCATCTTGCGAGTGTATAACAATTGATTATAAATACTAGAAAGTATTAATTTATAAACCAATATAAAATTCAATCAAAATAATGTCAATTTATATATATATATTATATAATCAATGGTGTAACATATCAAATCTGTTTCAATTTTGTTTAGTACTAAGCTTTAATGATACAAAGCAAAATTTATATATTATTATCAACCTTATCACGTTGACTACCATCACGCTAACGCCAGCGGTCAACAAATCAGTTTTTCCAACAGGGCCATGCTCAATTTTCATGTCACACATTTTGAATAAAATTTTTTTTTTGAATTTATCATATAGCAGTATTTGATAGATTTTTAAGTGTATAATTTTTAATCTGCTTAAGGTGACCACTTTATCATTTGATTTATAATTTCCTCTTCGTATCTGCTAGGTGACATACGTTTATCGTATACAGGTGATAACGCTTTCATCGTCAAAATAATATATTATTTATATTGAGTTCAATACCACTGAACATTTTCCATTGACAATTAAAAAGTAAAATATGTGTTTATGACATGCCACAGCCCACGATCACATGGCGAAAAACTGACGAAGACAAGGCGCGATCGCCCATGGTCCGTAAAAATACTCTGGTTAGCCAGCGGTCGCATGGCAGTCAACGTATTAAAGGTAAGGGCATTATCTATCCTTTTTCACGGGTTTTCGACGATATTTAATAATATTATTATATTAAGTATGGCGTAAGACACGCGTCGCAGTGCACTTCGCGTGGCATTATACTGAGAAACCTTATACCCTCCGTACGTAATGAGCCCTGACACTCGTTCTACCGTGTTGGTGTCGTGTTGTACGCCTCTATTACGATGTATAATATTATAATGTTATTATTATTACGTTATTCTTATCGACAAGAAACTGTTTTTAAACGACACTGACGCCACCCTATACACGATTTTTTCACGGTTCAAGAAACCCTCGTCATAGCTAGTTGTATGAGGAGCAGAGCTTGAAAACGAATTTAATATTAATTTTTATGATTACAGTTTATAAATTGATTTTATTACTGTTGCAAATATCGATTTTATATTTTTCTGATTTGTATAAGCGCAACTTGGGGGTATCTGGGGGTGGGAGGCTTAACATCACATAAACTTGTAATATTCCCCCCAAAAATAAATTATTTAATTGTTTCCTAAAATATTAATAAACCTTTTGAAATTCAACTGTAATTCTTAATTTTCTCTAATTTAAATTTTATAATTTACTAGCTGATCTCATGCACTTCGCTTCCCGTTAAAAGTCAATATGATAAGTCAACTTAATATTATGATTTAAACTTTCTTCAATTTGTTATTTAATACTCGATGTTTGGTGTTAAAAACTTAAAAATGTTCATTGATCTTCTCGAATCTCTAAATACATGTGCAAGCACCACTTTAAAATTCGAATTTTGGAAGATGCTTTCTTAGTGCACAATTACATGGTGGTACGGAGGTACCATGAAAATTTCAAGCTTTAAGCTCGATGTTGATCAGTCAGTGAGTCAGTCATGCCGCTAAGCAATCCCGCCTGGTGTTGCCCGTGAGACACGATTTCGATTATACAAGCAGTATATTTTCAAGTAGGCAGACCCCGAGAGGTGCGTAAGTACGTAATTACGAATGTTTTCGCATTTTTATGATGGGCATGTGTAGGTTCTCGGGACAACGATCAAAAATTAACGTTGGAATACTATTTTTACTAAAGTTTTATGGTTTTGACCAAATATAATATACAGGTCTAAAATTATATTCAATCATAACCAAGCAACCTAAGGTATAATAAACAAAAATATAATATCTATTAATCGGTTTATTTTTTTGCTAGGCAAATGGCAAGGGAATATCTACGGAATTGGGATAAAAAGTATCCTAGCTATGTCCGTCTCCTGGTTCTAAGCTACCTCCCCGCCAATTTTCGGCCAAATCGGTTCAGCCGTTCTTGAGTTATAAATAGTGTAACTAACACGACTTTCTTTTATATTTATAGATTTATACAGCTTATGATAAATATTGCAAACATTATTAGCTGTATGCCTGTATTTGTTTTTAAGAAAACGATTTTTACGATAGTTATTAATATAGGTAACCTAAATAGTATTAACAATCGAAAGAATTACAGTTGAATTGCAAAAGGTTTATTAATATTTTAGGAAACAATTGGATGGTTTATTTTACAGTATTTAACTTGAGTAAATAAAATTTGTTTTTACTTTGTATAATTTTTTATATTTTTAAGTGAATATTGTTGCGAGTAACGCTCTCACAATTCCATATTATATTATATTATATTAATGGAACCAGTTTATCATAGTCGATATTGACCTTAGACAACATATAAGTTATAATACCATTCTTAGGTCATAATTGACAGCCACGTAAAATCGCAATCCGGTTCTCCTTCTTGAATTCGGCAAACATAAACAAATTAGCATTAGAAGCGACAGAAAATAAAATAGTTTTATTTCTACGAAAACAACATCTTTCAACCGAAGACACCTGCAAAATACACGAGCCATCCATTTCCAAAGAAACCGACATCGTATATAAGAGGGCCAAGAACACAGAATATTCAAAAGTACCAAAGCCGTTAAGACCAGCACACCTTTCCCCACTCAAAATACACACCCACTCTTATACGATTACTGTTAAATTTATACTTATAGAAATAATCACCATTACCATTATGTTGGAATTGACTTAGAGGTATTTAAAATCATCAACCTTTGGATCACTGACGGATATCCACATACAACAATATATATATGCGGGAATATGTTAACAACGCCATCACGGATTACTTTTCATGCAATATTAGTAGGTAGCTACAGCCCCCCTCCCCACATTTTAGCTTTAATTGCACCGCTATTGATTTTTAATATTAATTTCAAACATATTTTTTATTTTTATTCGTTTTAGTAATATTATATTATAGTGTTACATTTTTTTAATTTTAATTCTAATTTCTACCTACGTGCGATATCTCGTTCACTTATTAAAAAAGCGTCGCTGCGTGCGTCTACGAACTGCTTTTGACTATATTATCGTTCAATTTTAAATTTAAAATACATTTTTTCAAACATTTTCAATCAATCCGTATTCTGAAAACAAAATTATTATACGGTTATTATTTTTATTTAAATTATGTATTTTAATATATTTCATTTTCAATTTACATTTTAATGAGTATCATTGAGGAAATTTTGATTTTTATATTACTATTGATTTCTTATGTGTTTTTTAACGATCATGATATCAATATTTAAAATCAGTTTTAAAACCCATCTCAAGCTCTGCTCGTGTAAAAAATATCAAAACGACAATGTATTATATGTTACTTTGGATAGCTGTTTGTTTTTTGTCTCTTCCGGGCTCGACGTCTGGTCCTTTGCGCTCAAGCCAGCAAAGTGCCACAAAGGGTTCGTACGTGAAGAAAATAGCGATCCACACACTCGTTTCCGCTTTTTCACGGAACCGTTTCACCGACGAGCAAACAATGGCGACGTGCGATTCAATGAAATCTGGTCATTCGGCGTTTGAAACTTGATATCGGACAAAACGAAAACAATAATCGCTCGGTGGTCGTGTCCGACGACGATGTTTGTGTCAAAAAGAGGGGAAATCAATAAAACACTGTCAAAAACTGCAAAAGACCGCGTTCGCGTGTTTCTTTATATTATGTATAGGTATACACGTAGTAGTATTATATATTGTTGTGAAAAGTTTTTTCCGTTTTATTTATTGTGTTTTTTTGCTGCCAGACAGGAAATTGCGTGACTTTTGGGGTGCGTTAAATGAAATGAAAAAATAAAAGCGAGCTGAGTTGTGTGCGCGTGTGTACAACCAACCTATTTGTATTATTATTACATCTCAACCGAATTTGTATATATATTGGAATAATAAGACCCGTCAGTGACCACTTTTTTGTTTTCGTTTCTCCCGCTGTGCCGTACGAATTGCGGAATACAGTTCAAAAGAATTTCGTATAATACAATATTATAATAATTTAATAAAATAACAACACAAATATGATAATAATAATAATGAATAACAATATACATATATAGGTATATATATTATATATGCTGCGCAGTGTCTTAATATTAATAATAATTTCGGTGTAGTCTTTTTCCACCCGACTTTCGGGGTGCGCGCCTTGCGGACCTGCGGACTTTCAGAGAGGACACACAAAGAAAGTCGTCCGACAAAAAAAAAGATAATAATACATAAGCGAGAGAGATTAATATAATATTATATAACTGGGCGACCGGTCCGCGAGCGCAAACAGCACCACTGCAGTGTAACAATTATTGCCGATCGACTGAACTCCAATTTTTTCGCCGTCCGTCTCGGGAATCGCCCTTCGTCGTCGACCGAGTGCATTTATTTTTTCGCATCCCTTTTTTTTTTTTCCCCTTTTTGGATATATTATCCTGCTCTTTTAAGGTCACCGCATCTGTTCGGCATTAAAAGAGGGATTATCGCGGTAAAAACACTCACCGGTCGTCGCCGCAGCCGATGATTGTACCCACCGACGACGGATCACGTATATTATATTATGGTATATGTGTATTGGTTGTATACTTATGTGTATAATACACACGCACACCCACACACGAACCTCTTCACGTGAAAAATGATGCAAATATCGAGTGCGAGGGGACCTTGGGCCCTCACGGACAATGGACGTATCGCGGGTATTTATATAATATATTATATAATATGTATGTGTGTTGTATCCGTCTGCGCACCTGTTTGCGACCCGGCTACAGAAGCTATTCGTCGATCAACATCGGAGAAGGGTGCAGACGAAGAACGGGGAGACTTATATCGGTGATCCGAAACGGTAGACGAAAAATAATAATGACGACGGCGACAATTCGATATAATATAATATAGTACAACATCATATATTATATATTTATTATTATTATCGTGTTATTTAAAACGGAGATCTCACGAATAGCCACTCTGGGGATACATCGCGAATCGCAACGAGTTAAGCAATATTCTCTGTTATTCTGGTACTCGCGATCCTGTTCAAAACTCGAATCGATCGCTGCCCGTCGTATCGGTTAAGGAAATAGGTCGCGATCTAGGACTGTAAGAATCAAAAATCAACCCTAATCACCTGCGAACGCCCGAGAGCCGTGACTGACTCTATTACGTACACATTGTATAATTGTAAAAGGTTATACTTTCGATTTTATATTTACGAGACGCGCAACGAAAGAGTACCTATACGTCCGTGACTACTAAACAATTGTGATAAAAAATAAAACTCCTGCAGTCGTATATCAAGCCTTTTTTTATTCTGTTCGGGTCGTCGTCGTCGTCGTCGATCGGTCCTCGGGGAGACGCTAAACGACGCGCACCACAGTGTTATCCGTATAGGTAGGTATATATATATATTTATATTTATACACGGATACTGTATATACGTATAGAAATAATAACGTACAGTTTTGATTCGGGCGAGGGTCGAGGGGTTAAAAAATATATTAATATAATCCCTATTCCGGCGGGCAGGCGGGTGGCGAGGGAGGCGGGGCGAGATTTAACAACAATATACGCGATGAATAAGGCGATGGGGTCGGCGGACGAAAGACTACGCGAGTATAAATATATATAATAATAATAATAATAATAATACTAATACATACGGTCCCGAAAGTCGACGGTGCGGCTATTAGTGAAACGTAACGGATAAAAAAGAGAAAAAAAATCGAGTGAAATATAACCCCTCGTCCGAGTGTATACATTTGTGTTTGTGTGTGTGTGTGTATGTGTATAATATAATATATATAATATTCTCCTCTTCGCCTAATAGTCATCGACCCCTTCACCCCGTCGCACCCGTGTCCGAAGACCACGGTTACTCGGTCGTGTGCAGGTGCGGAACGAGTCTGCGACGGGACCGACCGATGAGATTATATATAATATATACGTACCAGGGGTGGTAAAATGATCCAACGACGGGTCGGGGGGGGGTGAGGTGTGTGTGTGTTTGTGTATGTGTGTGTACGCTCGCTCAGTGAGGAGGTAGTTTTTGCGTGGGTGAACGGATCGGGACGTGCGGGGTGCGTGTAAAGACACCCTTTGCTCTTATAATATGTTATATGTGAAATTCGTGTACAAAAGAAACGACCCCGGTCACGAGGGGCACCCGGCCGTGTGCACGGGAGGAGGGTGGAAACGCAACCACACGTTTTTATTTGGTTGTTTTTTAACCTTCTCGTCCATCTCTCTCCCTCTCGGTATCC
Source organism: Nasonovia ribisnigri (assembly GCA_027563435.1). Classification (NCBI taxonomy): domain Eukaryota; kingdom Metazoa; phylum Arthropoda; class Insecta; order Hemiptera; family Aphididae; genus Nasonovia; species Nasonovia ribisnigri. Next base: position 265,336 of record JANEHU010000467.1, read on the forward strand.
CTCCACCACTTCGTCTATATCCGTCACTCTTTTTCTCTTACGGATCGTCGACTATACTACGACGACGACGACGTCTTTGCGGTCGCACGTTAAACGTAAATAGTAATAATCGTACGCACGCGGTGTACTGCTATACATATATATATTATTATGTTTTCAATATGAGTATAATGTTGCATTATTATTATTTAACTGGTGACGGGCTTAAGGTTGCCCGATTCCATATAAAACAGATTACGACGCAGTATATTGTACGCCAATGTTCGATAACTGAATTGTATATAATATATATATATATATATATAGTATCATAACACACAACACTGCGCAGGTGAACAAATCGAGACAAGTGCCAAACACAATTTTTTTTTCGACGGTGGAAGCCTACTAAAAGTAATAAAGGTTGATCTGATAATCATTGTGAGTGCTTACGCTGTTGATAAACTCAGTTAGTGATAAAATTAACAGTGTTGGCGGTGTAATATCATAATAATTTCTTACACATTTGTTCGCTGTACTCCTGAAAAATGTACATATATTATGGTGTAATAATCTGATATTATAAATAAACCGTTTTTCATTCAAGACCAAAAATATATTTTTATCATTATTTTATAGGTTATTCAAAAATAATAATTTCAATATTCAAAATTCAACTATACCTATAAAAGCAAATATGACAATGAATGGTAAATCATAGTAGACGTAATGATGTAACTAAACGGTTTTGTATGCTATACACCATTCGATTTTTCTACGAAACCGTTAATAGGAGAAAATTACGTACTACCTAATTGTTGACATGTTTTTATTACGAATTGGCGGAATTTATAATATTTTATCATTTAACGGTATCGCTGCCATTGTTGAAATTATTTTTTTTTATTGACCTTATTATTCAACCCGGCAGAAAAGGCCATTGGTTCCAGTATCTTAATTATTATTAGTCACAATAATTCAAATTATAAATATAATTATAATTTAAAAATGTTAATACAAAAATATTCAAAAACTATGTTATATTCATATTATAGTTTGTTTATAGGCATTTGTTATTTAAAAAAAATTAAATATTTAAAAATGTTCTTGTTTAGTTCTGGGTTGGGTCCATACAACATAAGTGTAATACAATTGTTTTTAGAAAACCGATATTCAATCGGTAATCGATAACGGACATTTTTTTGAAGCGGTTACCGATTAAGCTGTAACATTGAATAAAGTACCGGTAATAGGTTACCCCTAATGATAGGACCGGTTTAAAACGGGTAACCGGTATCAAAATTTCGATAACGGTTTCAAGCCCTGTGAATCATATTAGATAGGCATTATATATTTACTTAGTTTTACATTCAATTTTGAAATTTCGTTTCTGCGTATTATCCTCATACACAACTCAACACCAAATACCAATTCATCACAGTCCTGCACGTCTGCAACATACAGTTCGTATGCAAATTACTGATCTCATAATAATATTGCTACCTCCAGAGCTGTATTTAGGGTGTGTGCCGTGTGGCAACATGGGACTGTAGCCCTGGAGGCTTACAAAGAGGGGTCATTTTTTTTAAATGTTAACTTATATTGTTTTAATCCTCTCCAAAGTCATATTAACTCCTTTGTCTAATTTCTTACCGGCTACAACTAATAATATATTTTTATATCTTGTAATAATTTGTTACTATAATAATTATAATAATACCATACTATAGCATCAAACAAAAATAAATTATCTTATCCACACCATTAAATTATGACAAAAACTTAAGATAAAACTATCCAGGAAAATTTTTTTTAATTCTTAATTATTATTTATTTTTTTAACCACAATTATGTTTATATAGGTTCATTTAATTATTCGTAAAAAAGGGTGGTTTTTTTTCAGTTGAACCAAGGTGAGAAATTCTTAAAATCAGCTCTGTAGGTTACCAAGGTAGTCTGTAGATAGGACTATAACAATTAAAAGCTGTAGTTATTCCTTTTTTTTGTCTTTGATGAAATTCATATGAATCAGGTAAGAATTTTTAATTCTAATTTTTCTAACTTATTTATGGAAATGTTTACTATTTTAATTTTTAGTATTATAGACACCTTTTTGAGCGAACCCAATTCATTACGTTGATAAATTCATATGGTTAAGATTGGTTTGTGATGTTCGTGTTAAATGCATTTTTTGGTTTTGGGTTTGTGTAATAAACCCTGGTAATAGATTTATATTCTTAATATAGTTGACATGAACTCTGCACAGCAATATATCATTAAAAAAATAAATATTATTTTTAATTTGTTCATGAATAATTTATTATTCATTTTTTTCAAATATATAAACATATTTGTTTTGTTAATCATAAGATTTACATTACCTTAGCTTAGATTTATATTGTAATATTCGTTAATGAGAATTAAATTAGGTGACGAAAATGTTCAGTGAGTGTAAAGGGACAAGCAATGATTTTTTCATTTATATTCTAAATGATTAAAGGTAATAACTTACCTTTGTTCATATTTTATAGACAAAAGTATAATTTATTATATATTATTTTTTTTTCTATATATACATATTACATATATTATATATTAAAAAAATAATTATTTATTCGTTATATATTTATAAAGCAGACTCATTTACAATTCATATTTTTTGTGGAAAATCTACTTACTAAAATTGCAAAATAAATTCAAGTTTTTCTGAAAGTTTGGGTTTTGGAGTTATTGTGTTTTTGGTAAAATATTTTTTACCTACTTATTAATTAATTCCGTAAACAAATAGCGTTTACCTAATCTTAATATTTACGATAAGAATGTAGCTAAATTGCCTATTTAGAACGCCGTGTCATTATTATTTATTTATTGAACAAAAAAAACACACGTCCAGTAAGATTTAGGCATCAATGGTCCTAATTGTGGTACAAATGACACGTCAAAAGATTCCACTGAGTGTGTACCGAAGTCGGTTATCAAAAAATACAGCCATGGATCATAGTATTAGCAGAAACCATGCATAAAAAAATTCAAAATTTATTACCCAATGGCCAATTCAACAAAAAAGGGATTCATAATTATTGGCAACTTCAAATTAGTTGAAAATTGAAATAGTAACAAATAACTTTTTAAAATATAAATTTTTTTCAAATTATCGCCAAGCATTGGCTTCCATATTGAACCTCTTTTAGTTTTTACTTTTTGCAAATCCCTTAGCAAAGTACGCATTTTTGTTTTTTTGTTGTCCATCAAGAAAACTAAGCGTTTTGGATTTTATAAACATACATCTCTTAACATTAAAATCATAATTATTCTAACGATTTTTAAAATATTATTTGGCACTCAGTTATATTTTTTCTGTGGTCGTTTATGATATATTTTGTTGATAAAATCAAAAAAGGTCATCACCGATTTCGAATGTCATCGTATAATCTAATTACTCACCTACACCTGCAAAATATGTAGAATATGAATATATGAATTCAAACATTAATTGTGTTTTGACTGGAGTTATCGAATGCTTTGACTATTCCTGCGAATAATATTGTTATCGAAATTCGCATTGAATTTTAAAATGCTTGTTAATGCGACGAAGTTTCGATTTTATTTTATTTTCGTTTCCATTGTTTTTCCAGCCACTTTTACAAAGAAAGGCTTTAGCCAATAAAAACACAAAGTAAAAACATAAATCACTGCACACACAATCACCGTCGAGAAAATAAACTCGTTAAATGGTATCAATTTCACCCGTAGGATAAGTTTAAGGCTCGAGCCTTGGACCGTAAAATGCAACGGTTTAATGTTTGCGTTTTCGCTAAAAAGAATTTACATAACATAAACCTCGACTTTAATACTTTAAAACGACATTTGAACCTTTAATATTTCTAACGATAATTAACGATTCCTGCAGTCTGAGGGCCGTGTATTATACCGATGTTATAAAAATGTACTAAGTCGTTTTTTTCCCAAGGTTTATTCCTACACGCTGATTTTTTTGTTATGCAAAAACTGTTGTTTGGACAATAAACTATTTTAATATTTTACTTCTAAGGATTTTAATTATTTTCATGCAAACAAAAGATTTTTGGTTTATAATATAATATACGGAACGCTTCTTAAGATTATTTTTTCACGGACGACGTTGGTTGAAATAATATCATTTTGTATTAAACAAACGTTCTAGAGAGTAAAGGATTCGATGTTTATTCCAAAATAAAATAAGCAAAGTAGTAAGTACTATACTAGTCAGTATTGAAAGGATTATACAAGTACCTACCTATATATTTATTAGTGTACGAACCTCGCGGTTATTTTTATAGAAAACTGAATTTATATTAAAAAATTAAATTATATTAAAAAATAATACAATGCATAGATACTCTTTTTTTCTTTATTCTTTTTAAAGGTAATTTACGATAAAGTATACCTCATGCATTTTTTTTTTTGTATTGATTTTACAATGATACGTGTTTTTCTTATTGTGTCTAAAGAGACCTGCTCTAATAATTCTCAAAATTCAATATAGTAATTATTAGCAATTAGATTTTAATAATATTATTTAAATAAGTGTTTGGTAATCACGATGACCAAAAAATTAGTCCATTTTTACCCAGAATCATTTTTCTCATAAACTAAGATTTTTCATTGTATTCATTACAGTGCCGACTCAATGACTAGATTCCTAAAGTCCTAAAACTGTACAGCAGAGTGGTTAAAAATTGCGGAATGCAAAATGAGCATGCATTCAGTAGTGCCTCTGACTAATTAATTGGGAAAGACTTAAATAAGTCCCTAGGCCAGCGTCTAGTCTTCAAAGCCGTCTGTAATGATTTTTGGGGATGGTGCAAGAGGGAAAAAGTTTAATTATAGGATTTTAGGGATTTGTAACTGTTTGTTGAAACGAGATTTAGTGACTTTCTGCTACATAACTAATTTATTGTTCGCATTTTGAGGACTTAATAGAGATTATTATATTATATTGTTTATACAGAATTTTTATGTTGGAAAATCATAATGGCCTGACTGATAATAAAATTCATGACTGACTGTAGTGTTTCTTTGTAAAGTTTTTAAGATAAATATGTTTTTTGGCTGGGTACAGATATTGTTTTTCCCAATAGATTGACGCTTTTTTAAACATCATAGAAATGAAAACAACGAATAAAACGTAATAAACTGAGAAATGTAAAATTATTCGTTAAAAAGTTAATCTATCCTCCTGGCACTAAAAGAAGAGAAGAAGTTACCATCACACGAGCCAAAATAGGTCACTCACGCCTAATCCTAATCCTAATCCCACGCTATTTACCTAATCAAAAAAGAACCTGCGCCAATATGCGATACTTGCAACGAAGCTTTAACAATTGAACACATCGTCATCATCTGCTCCAAATTCACCGAAGCACGCAAGATACTTCAAAATCCTGTTTCACTCCACCAAGCCTTCAAAGACGAGAACACAGCCGCAATCAGTATATTTTTCACTACTATAAAATCAGACCACCTGTTGTAAATACCCATTTATGTAAAATTGTATCAAACGTAATGTATGTAAATTCTCTTCTTCCTGTTATATTTTAACCAAATGTAGGCTAAAAACCTTTGTTGTTGAAGCCTTAATAAACTTTATGAAAAAAAAAAAAAAAAAAAAAGTAAAAATTACCTAATTCCTAATATGCACATGAGAAAATCTACTAAAATAAATCTTTTAATTTTTAATAAACATTAGAAGACTTTCAATCTTGGAGAAGTGGATTCAAATCCCACGTTGGGTGTCACTTCATTGAATACAACTGATGTAAAAATTAAAATAAATAATAATTCAATACAACAAACAATTATAACTTTGACTTGACTTGATTTTTTCGATGTGTTGTATCATATGCTAATTATAACGTAGCTTACTATACTAGATATTTTTTAAAATACGCGAAAATGTTCAAAAGGATAGTTATGATGCATACATTTTCTTTGAAGTGGAAAATATCGAATGGCAGGCTACGGTTTTTTGACATTGTTTATTGTCCAATTTTTTTTTTTACCTACCTATGACATACATTACTATAATAATATCATTTCTATTGGTTAATGGATGTCCATTAGTAGTATTATATTACATTGAACAACATCTGCACAAAAATATTCACACTATACGTCTCGGACTGACATCCAGTTGATTAACACACCGCATGCGGGTATTATGTAAAACGAGCGCTGTTTCGCTCGTCTGACGAGTAGGTACCTATATGCTCAAAGTCGAATACGTACGCAGCTGCTGCAGCTGTGTTGATATTATGTGTGATAAAATGATTCGAAGATTTGTTTGCACACATTCGAAATCGTACTCTGTCGCATTTAACTCAAACGCTTTTTTTATCTGTGTTACCTCGCCATAGCACACACACACTCACAATAAGACGTGTTGCGCCACAGTGTTAGGTCTATCACGTCGCGATCGTTATCTCCCATTTCGGGACGTCAGTCGGCGCACATTAGGAGGCCGTGGAAAAAAATGCAACAAGAGATTACAAATCGTGTTGTATTATATGCACACACACACACGCACACAGTCACAACCCTTTGAGTTTTAATTATTTTAAACGTTACACGGGCGCATTAGGGTCACTTATAAACGGGTAATCGTCCGCCTTTTGTCGTGCCTATATACAATAATATACCCAGGTATATAGTACATTGTGTGCAGACGTGTAAAGCCATATTATTTTGATACAACAAACACCCGACGACGACGACTGCAATTTATTGTGTGCACGTATTATGCGTTTCGTGTACTTTTGTCAAATGCCGTTCGAGTGATGTCGAAAAGGTTAGGTCTATATAATATATCATAATATACTCGCGGGACGGCGGTGATTCGCGCTTAATGTCCCGTGTACGCTTTTATTTTTTTCATCAAGTCGTTTATCCTCTCGTATAATGTTCAAACAAGTTACGCGCTAATAAAGTAATATATTATTATGATATAACTGCACGTCACGCGAGTCGCTAGTATCGTACGCACAATATTGTAGGTAATACATTTGTTGTCGTCGTTGCGCAACATTCGGTTTTATCTGTGACATAAACGTGTATATGTTGGATTGGTATCCCAGGCAAAACCAAAGTAAATAAATATTTTGGATCCCGTTGGTGGTTGTTTACACAAGGGGTTACAAATGATGACCGAAACAAAACCGACTGTTGAGGCAAAAAAAAAGTATGTTGTATTGGTAATGAACCGGTGGAAAAATGTACATCGTATAAAAATTCTACATTGGCATTTACTATGGCTTGCACTTACCCACATGGTTATTTTTAAGGCACATAGTAATTTGTGTCCAGTTAAAAGTTACCCGTTATTATGATGTTAGTTGGCCCTGTTGTGACGCGGAACCATAATGTTATTGGAGAAAAGTCATAAAAAAGAAGAAGGAAAATATTTTTAAAAACTTAATCTACTTGATTACCTACGTATTTAGCTGGACGAAATGTACTCATATCAATAGTTTATATTACATAGACGAGATGCACTTACAGAGTTTGCCATTCTGCCGAGTTGAAATAGGGGCCAACGTCCGACCGACGCCGCCGTCAAGAACATCTTTGGCTGAACAGGACGATATTCTAATTTTCCCTTATCCAGCACGCGCGTCGGAGCTGATTTCCAAGAACCGTGGATATACGTATTATACATAGAAGCGTATATAGTTTAGGTATATAATGTAATTATTACATTGCACAATATATACGGGTGACTCGCTGGTTTACTTTCTCGGGCTGCTTTCTTATCGCGTCCTCTGTATAGTCGCGAAATCGAATTAACACACACACACACACACACACACACGTTGTACTCTGACGAATTACGCGATATATGCCCTATGTATATACATATATGGATATATGTGTGTGTAGAAGTTCGAGTAGCAAAGTATAATATATACATAGATAGGTAGTTAGTTTAATCATCTTGTCACGCGGCGTAAGACAACGGAACGGACGGCCGGCACACAAATCCCACGTGTACCGGGCCAGATAAGAGTAAACCCTTTCACGCGGAAGGCGGCGCGGTGAATTATGCAAATGTAATCCCGATATCCGGCGCGTGGACGAACGGCGAAGGGGGGGGGGGGGGGTGCAGGTATTGAAAACCGCGGGTGCCGCGCTAAAATCCCTTGTTCGCGTATATACATATATTAACGGGCACTTGCATCATTATATAAATTATATAATCTCGCTGGCAGACGACGGGCAAAAGTACGTACCTCTATATACGGCGTATACAAAAAAACGAAGAAAACGAGACGCGAAAATATCGACGACGACGCCGCCGCCGCCGAGGTTAACTTTTTAAGACCCGCGCGCGTTTTTCGTTCCGCTAGGGGCCGGATTAAATCGAACGATTATATTATATAATATATCTTACCCCTTTCGCGATACACACGGCGAGCGGGTCGTGAGCAACGACGGAAAAGTGCTCGTAAAAACTAAAAACCCGAAGCATTAAATTAGGATTACGCCGCCGTCCACCCCGCCCTCCACGCGGCATATTGTGTTTTGTGTATTATAATATTATAATGTGCAAGACATATTAATATATTCTTTCGTTGTGCCTGCGACCGAGACACGCTCGTTAAGGCGCCGCCGGGAAAAACTTTCGTGGGATTTTCGTGTAATATTATTGTTTTATATTTTATAATAACGACGTTTTTACTCATTTTTCCGCGTCCTCCCCCCCCCCACCCTAAGACTCTGTGCACAGTCATAGTGTCGCGGAGTTAATATTATATGCATACACCGCTGCTTGTATAATATTACAAAGGAAACGTCTCCTCCACACTGTATGTTTTAGAATTATTATTTTTTTAAAGAGCGACGGTGCAATCCAGGATTAGTCGAGGCTCCAATGTGTTTACACCTAAACTGTTCAGAGTTTTATATTATTGTTATATTTGATGCCAAGCGATTGTGTGATATCGAGGAATCGCCCACGTGCACCCAGAGTAAACATATAAGAAAATATAGTAGTAGCGTATCTAGATCTTATAGCTATGATTTTTTTACGGAGAGTCCCAGGTATAAAGATTTTAATACACATATTCAGTTTACTCATATAACTATTCGTATTATTATATACATGTTATATTGTGTACACAAAATTTGATATCTGGTGGGTGGAGGGGTATGACCCCCCTCCCGTAAATACACCACTGAGTGTACCTCACCCAAATGACCGGGTAGATTGGATATGGCATATCGCATATGGATCACTTTGTATACTTTCGGACATGGTTATATACAGTTTCCAAACTTTTCCGATATATCTGAAACGTTCATTAAAATCGGTTGAGTAGTTTTTGAGTCTATAAACTTGAAAGTGGTAGTCGGTAAGTAAATACTACAGACAAAAAGACGTTGTACATATTATTCAATAACAAACATTATTAGTTTTAAATGCAATTTTATTTTATTTAAAAAAAAATAATGTACTCTTGTAACCATTAACAACCATATAATGAATAAACTCAACATTTTCTGACTTTCATGAGTCAAAATTATACCAAAAATGCATGTGTTTGATCTATATTTTATCGAAAAAAGAAGCTAAAACCATGCTCCGAGTATCAATGAATCGATTGATAAAACATTTATTTGCATCGGTCCAGTACTTTCTGAGATTAATCGTTGGCAAAAAAAAACTTATTTCATTCATTTATATAATAGTTTATATAATATGTAAAGCTACCAGTTCTTGATGCACTTCTTCTTTTTTTTGAATAATATTATAATAGTAAACATTGTTTGATGTTTTGAATTTTTAACTATTCATCTAACTATAGATAGTCAGTTATTTATTTTTTTATTCGACATGACGTACTTATATACATTAATCAGAAGTACCTCCTTCGAGTGTTATGAGTTTATGACCACTTAGAATTGTATAATCAATAATAATAATAGTCGTATAATATCATTATTTCTGCCAAGTTAATCTTTATTTTTGTTTCAAATCAATAATGATGAGAATATGGCTACTTTTTAACTATAATATTATTAAATTGGTATGTATTTTGAAACGTTGTATATGTATTTTTTAATACAACAAGTACCTAATTAAAAAAACAAAACATCGAGTTTAATAATAATACTCGGAAGACGACGTAGAAGTACTTACACTTTACGTACAGGTGCGCATTATAAACGTAAATCCCCCATTTACGATATGACACGGGACTGAGGGGATAAGAAATTAAATTACAAAATATGTAAATATGTAATGAGTCGGAAAATCGTTAACATTCGACTGCACCTAATAATAAGACGACAAAACGATAAATTGGAATTTTCAAATAACAATGCAAAAATGTTAATGCCGATCTGAAACGTTCTTAAACAATATTGAGAGTTATGATTGTCTTTTAACGAGATGCCTCATCGGGGAGTACATAATATTAATAATAATAATAACGATAACAGATTTTATTTCATGGTTAGTCAAAAAAATCAGTTTTGAAGTGAAAATAAAGTTTAAACTGTTACAAAAGTATATTATATCTCGTTTCATTGTTGTATACCTCGATTGAGTACTTCACATCACATAATATTACTCTAATAATTGTATAGTTTTGTACTTTAATTTATACTTATTTTTTTCCTGCGAAACGTGCAGGTTGTTAGTATTTATTTAATATTAAAACTTCGTCATCGCGAATAACGGCAATATTGCCATGATAATGTTTAATAGTTCAGTAATATATCGTGACGGTTGCAGATCATTTTATCGATCATTGGAAACTTCATCTTTGGTCGACAATCGTCGATTATACCTTCGAAAATATTATCGTTTTAAACAACATTACGATTGGATATAAATATCGACTGCTGCAGGTGTACTCCGATCGATCTCTCTACCCACATCCACTAATCACAAATACCTATATACTATACACAATATATTATTACCACATATACCTAAATAATAATAATAATATATTATGATCGATTGATTTTCGCTTCTTAATTATTATTAAATTGACGTCTTCTCGTGCGCGATATGATACTAATATATTCTTATCATTATTATATCAAATTTATTATACACAACACGAGAGTATGGAACAATGCGTGTGTGTGCACGTGTGTTTAGATTATTCACGTGTCTCCACAATTTATTATGATATAATAATTATACAATACATACATGTATATAGGGTGAGCCATTTAACATAAGAAATTAATCATTATTCCAAAAGAACAAAAAACGTTTTTGAAAATGTATATTTTTAATAATTATAATTCATTTTAAAGCAAAATTTTTGGAAAAAAATTATATTTTTTATTGTTATATTATTTTTGAGTTTATATTTTTTAATTGACATTACTCACTCATACATTTTTAATTTCATATTCCAAACTAAACTATTATTCAGAGAATTTCAATTTATAAAATCAATCTACAAACTATCTAAACTTTAAGTACCTACTCATTACTCATAAAATAGTTTTTCAAAATTTGATTAAAACAGATCAAAGTACTCCAAAAAGTAGTATGCTTTGGAATATGGAGTTGAAAATGTACGTTGACATAGAAACGTTAATATAATATATAAGTATATATTACCTAGCTTTTGAAATGATGAGGGTTTTCGTTAAATGGATCACCCGGTGTATACATCGACCGAATAGCCGTATACTTTACTATACTATATACATGTATATATCTATGCATATCATTATGTCTTCAAGTGTTGGTGCGTGTGACGTTTACGATTGGGACGCCGAGCTGTCTAACCAAAACACACCGCCACCGCGAGTCGTAGAAAGGAGAAAATATTATTTATAAAAAAAAAAACACCCTGCCGAGTAGGACGAAAGGGGGGAAAATAAAAAATGAGAAAGGATTGAAGGAGCGCTGCGAGGGGGAGCTCATCCTGAGGGGGTGGGGATCGCGGAGAACCGTTGTTTACATATTATTTTAAACGCGGCGTCTGTGCAAGCCCGTCGACCTCGTCTTCTACATTATAATATATATTATTATGTGTAGCGCACGACCGTATATTTCGTTATAATATATTATTATTATTATTATTATTATTGTTATACGTTTACGACCCGTCGGGACGATAAAAATAAAAAATAAAATGTATTATATACGTTTCTGTCCATATATACCGACACCGCGTTGTAATATTACTACACCTACTCAGTGCAGTGGTCGTCTGCGTCGTCAATTTATCGTGGTATATGACGTGTACAAATATGAACCTGATAAATACGTAATAAAATGGTTACATCGGTCCGAGAGACACGAGTGGGCTACCTGTATTATGTATATAGCAGCGTGGTTCGCAGCATCGTTGGTACATGTTTTTATTATACCGTAATCGAGACGCTACTCGATTCATCGGTCACAATTTATAATATAGTAATATTGTTTTTAAAATCACCCAAAAGAACATATTTTTTCAAAACTATTTTTTGTATTTTATAAATAGTTACACCGTATCACAAGTATTGTAAATATATGTGAAACATTGAAGATTGGAACTGGTCTTCGCGCTTATCGTGGACAATTTATTATAATTGGTTTCAAAATCACCCATCCGACGAAGTTTATTTCAAAACAAACCGTAGGTAATAAATTTTTGTTTTCGCGGTAAAATTTACGCTCTGTTAGAACAGATTGCATTTTTCGATTTTTTAATTTATTTTTATTTTTAGTTTCAAAATAAAATCAATGGTAAAGTGCGTGTTACTCGATGTTTATGAACTACGATAATATGATATGTATAATGTAATGCGCGTATATTCATCTGTTCGACATGACGGTGCAGAGTGATTCGAAAACTATTTGATACTACTATCATGGTTTAAATTTTCTTTAGTGAAATTGTATTGCATTAATGAAGATTACACATCATAATATGGCACTTCAGACGAGAGCAATTATTGATATACCTACTGCTGCAGAAACGACGACCGTAAAACAAATAAACCTATAATCTATGATTACTTCAATGATCGTTGTATATAACAGTTGTTCAGAACACAATAAGGTGTGACGAAAACGACGAATTTTATTAATTATAACGAGTCCATGGACTGTGACGCGTTTTTGACACGTAACGTGATGTATCGCCCATTGTATTCCTACGTGGAAATTAAATGTACCTACTATAAATCTTATATTATAATGTGCTGTATTGTCTACGCGTATCGTCTACCAGGTAAGCGGTATAATCATAACGTACACGTTTCGAATTTCGCAATCGTAAATTGATTAATCGTGTCGTTAATGCGACGACGAACAGTACAAGCTATACATAATATTGACGATTATTATTTTCCTTTCGCGAAACAATGATGTATCGATAATATTTTATCATCACATTTCGCAATGTTTTTGGTGTATATGCAGGTCACCGGAAAAGCTGCAACGATAGTCGCTTGTCGTAAATGCAGGGTCGTGGAATGATCGTTTTGAACAGACTACCTAAAAGAGGACTGCTGTAAAAAGTAAACGCTGTGCACAGGTATAAGATTCGAGTTTTTGTAAAACGAAACGAAATTCGGCAGATCGAAAAGGCTTTAAATAGCCAATGCAAACCTGTGGTTACAATAACGAACTTGATGATTGTCGTTCGACGTCGGTATCTCCAATCTAATGTATGGTGAAAAAAAAAATTCAATATATAAGTTCAGTATACTATTGCGCGTTCCTATGTTTGCGATTCATTTAGTTACTATTTTTTTTTATAATTTATTTATTTATTTCAGATTTTGAGTGAAGTGATTTCTGGTAGAAAAAGAGCACTGATCATCAACATTGATGGAAGTTTCTGATAACGAACTTTATCAAGTTGGTATTTTTTGGAGGTTAAATTCAAATAGTTAAAGATAAAACCGTCTTAGCTCAGAAACATTGTTCAATGTCCATCGTATACAGTGATTTCTCTTTGAATTCAAATTTAACACATCCGTTACACCGCTTACTCAATCTCGAGATACATTCTACTACAAAAACTTCCTCACCTATTTCCCCCTTATTTTTATATTTGTTCGGTATTAGTTTTTCTAATTGATTCTTTATTCATTATGATTAGGCACTTTTTATATTATGTTTATAAGTTTTTATACCTTATATTAGGAAAATATTTTGAAAACTTAAGTACCTAGTCTTGTTTAAATATTTATAATATAATAATTATATATTATAATTTATAATTTCGGGTTCAGTGCAATAACCAGATAAGTTACATTTTACTAATTGTTCAATCCAAGAATTTTCTGGATTTTATTTGAATTATTTATGCACGTTGTACTACATATTATTACCACATACAAGGTGACTCACCAGACATCCTGAATCATGTACATTATTTTTTAACAATTAATATAATATATGACTTTTCGTTGTTGCATTGTTCGCTGAAGATCAGCATAAAGTAATATAGTCGCTGTATTGAAATGCGTCAAAGGTAACCGCGGTATGTGTAACCAACGACAAGACAAGAGTCTAACAGCAGCGAGCCGGAAAATCCGTGTTATTCACTTGGACGTAGTTATTATTCGTTTTAAGACAAACATAATAATAGTAATATTTAAGAGCCTTCCCGCTGTGTCGATAACATATAATATTGTTACTATATCAATGCGGTTCAAGAAGTTCATGATGTCGCGTACGAAGTGTCGGTCCGGTGCTGACTTACATTTTTTATAAAAAAAGTTTTATCTAAAGCACAGATATCATCGGCGCCACGACGTCTGCACGTCATCAATATCAATATCGTGTGCATGCAGCGATGGGGTCGCTGTCGACGTGAAAAGCGCGTCGCGAAAAACTCAGTTTTTTTTCGCGTATAATACCTACGCGTTATATTATGGCTATTTGTTTATTTTTATTTTTATTATTAATGTTTCCGTCGTCGATGCCCGTCGGCCGTTTTTTATATATTTTTTATGCGCACATAATATAATAATAATAATATACTCTACGGAGCTAGCGTTATTAAGACAAATGACGTCGAGAGTTCAATCTGTTATTATTTTACCATTCGCGAGAGAACGTCACTGCAGCTCGTCCAAAACTCGAGCGCGACACTAACCATTCGTCGTCCGCCGAGGGAATACCGCATATTGTACGTACAGTATTATGTTGCATGACGTTCCCCCTTCGGAAAACTAATGAATGTTTTGGCCCTTACACCGTATACACTATTATATAGGTATGTAGGTAGGTAGACGCGGAGGCTGTCCGATTTGATGAACGATATTTATCGTTTTTATTTTTAAACTAAATATGACTTCAGTCGGAGTAAGTAGAAAAAAAAAAGAGCTGGTATAATATTTTATTTTCTTGTTTTTCAGGTTCAATATGGTGGTAAGTTTTAATCAGTGACCTGACGAAAAAATTGTCAGCTGTATCAATATTGTAGTGTGCTACTCTGCTAGTGAACCAAATATTAGTCGTACGGTGCAGTATTTTAACTATGAAACTTACAACAATTTAATGTAAATAGTTATTTGTTAAGTTAAAACTAAAAACACACAAGTTGTAAGAATGTAATCGTACAAGTCGTATGGCGTGAATGTGGTCAATACGATTATATTAAAGTTCAAATGACGCGTAACGCCCCGCAAGTACACTAATCGGAAATAGCATTAACACTTAAATTGGATTTCTTGATATGATTATTGATATTATGTTTGAAAGAAAAATGATTTATTGTATCAATGATAATTTGAAAAAAATAAAAATTGTTTTAAATTGTTTATAGCGTATTAGCGTTATATGAAAAAAAAACATTAAAAAAAACGTTTAGAGTTTTAGACCAACAAAAAAACGTACTATTTTTTTTTTATATAATATGATCCTGCTCAAGGTTGTCATGGTACTGTCAAATGCTGTACGGTGGACTTGCTTATAAATGGTGTTCCCGTTCTTCTTTTCCTAGACTAGTGGTCCTAAAATTTGGCCAACGCCCTTGTTGTTGTTTTCGTAGCAGAATGCCGTTTTCGTAAATGTGAATGACTAGATAATAATTATTCTCATTTGAGTGGAATTTAAATATAATATATTAGGTGAGAGAGGCACACTGTTTGATGCGTTGGATAGGTCCAAAGCCCATTAATTAATATTTGTAAAATCGAAATAAATCATTCTATTATGTATACCATTAACATAATTATTATATAGGATCGTGATTCAAATTATTATGTTACGACAGTAATTTTTTGTTTTTGGCAAAACCTCAGGGTGTTCAAGTATTAACGTTTATTGTGAAATAAATATAAATTTTGTAATAAGTTCTGAAAATCTAAGAGAGCCTAGAACAATATACTGAAGAATAATTTATTATTTAAATCTAACATCTAACCGTTACTGGTCAAACCAGCTAAACACCTAATGATCTAACCTAGCAAATTGAGTCAATCCCACAAAAACACCATAATATAATATTGTACAACTTGACTGGACTTAATTTGTATACTCTGAATGAAGGAAAAATAAAAACATTTTGGCCCACAATACAAACACACTTGGGACGACGGAACTGACAGATGTATATCTATTAATATTGAAAAATAAATTGTTATTTAAATCTTTCACCAAACCATTATAATTAAAAAACCAATTAAACACCTACGTAACAATACAATTTAACTACATTAGTCTCAGGACGATTAGACATTAGTTAACAAGACACTCATAATCATTAATCATTTTTATTAGTATGGAGTTGAAATAATTTAGATTTGTATTTTTTAGATTCAATGGAAATTGGAAATTAGTGATTGGACGACAGATTTGTCAAATGTACCAATATATTATACTGAGGAATATTCTGTTATTTAAACATTGAATCGTTGTTCTTAATAAACCAATTAAACACCCAACCTAACGGTTAACCTGCCTAACAAATCGAATCAAGCCCACAATAACATAACCATAATGAATGGTATATTACTGTACTGGATTCAATTTCTACTAGGTAAATAACCTAACCATAGTATGGAAAAATATTTTTTAAATAAATAAACGTTTTAGCTTTATTCGATATGAGTACATACTTCGAGGCTGTCCGATTTAATGAACAATAAATAATAATAATAATAATAATAATAATTTGTGTGTTTCTTTTCAATGTAAAGCAGTGACCACTGTCGTCCTATATCACAATTGTCGAGCCAACAAAAAACACGACCATAAAAATATTATTATTATACACAACGACGACGACTTGACCGGGATTCCGAGTTCTACTGCGAAGTAAGGAGACAAAATATGTTTAAATATTTATATACATTTTTTTTTAAACACGTGCGACCGTAGACACCCCCGTATTTAACACCCCCGCACACGGCTAGTTAGCGAATTTTCGTACACTTTTTCAAACGACAATGGTCGTGACGGTGCACGTGGACGTAGTTTTTATTGAAAATCCATATGATATTATATATTATATTACTCTGGGCAATGTGCGCCACATTTGGGTTTCTCTTCGGCGGGGCGTGTGCAGCACTGTATACACGCCGAGGAAAACACATGCAGTCACTTCAACCACACGTGTAATATTGTATTATTATACGGACGGGTCCCTTGTCGTAAACGCGCGCGGTATAATATGGATACCAGCTTTTTCGGGGGGCATCGAAAATGTCAAGTTAAAATTTATGTCCCCAAATGCGCGACGTCTCGCTCGCACCTTCTGTATGCACACACACACACACACGCGCACACACACACAACGAAAGGTACGAAAAACTATATAGATTGTATTATTTTTATTATTTCATTGTGACGTATTTATACCTAGGCGTATATTACAACTTACGTTTATATACTGTTGTTATGTGTGACAGCGTAAAAAAGGTTTAAACGATTTCCCTAAGTCCCATAATACTATAAATCACTTATAGATAACAGTTGTACTGGTACTTACACGATTATTGATTCGAAGTCATTTTAAATTTTCTTATTGTGTGTAGTCTTAAAGCCTAAATAAGTTACAAGTAGGTGTAATAGCCATAACATTTCAATTAAATCCCAGTGGTGTTTATTTATACGTAATCAAGCGTAATTATGCGAAAGCTGTCATAATGTGAGTTGAAACATTACATTTTATTAAGTTTATTTTTTTTTTAGTTACGTTTTATAATACATTTTAGATATATATAATCAATTATTGTAATGAATTAAAAAAGATACATTAAAGTTTATATATGTTAGCAACAGAGCTAAAAGTATATTTTTATAACCGTTATATTAATATATTTTGAACATTAATTATAAATATTATGTTTGTTTTAGTAAATGTTTGTAACTACCTATCAATAACTGCACTGTCGGCAATATTATATGATAATTGTAACTTTTTAAATGTTGTTTGATTTTTAAAAATCTGAAACTCTTATAACTTTAAATAATGCCAGTATAATATCTTATAGCTGAGAGCTTTTGTTATTATTAGATAAGAAAATTGTTGGTTGTTGGTAAGTTTTTTCTAGTTTAAATATCCATATTAGATGGATTATGGGTATTAGTATTTATATTTTATAATTATCATTCCATTTTGTATAATAATATTATGTAAAAATGTCAAGTCTAAGATGATATTATAGATTCGCACTGGGACACAGTAATATATTATTATGTACAACACCTGTTTAATATAAGTTTTATTTTCAATTGCTCATACTACTATTTTGGTAGTGAGTTATTTTATCGTTTCGAACTGGTAAGTAAATATAATATTAACCGTTGAGCATATGTTTTAAAAAAATAAAACCATTAATTATAGTTTATAATCATTTCCATTATCTTTGATATTGAATATTGTTATTTGTGTTTTATTTATTGTTTACTATTTATTATAGTATGATAAGTTTCAATTAAAAATTTTAATTTCTGTTACAGTAGATATTTTAAATAAAAAAATTCAACTCGCTCTGTTGTAACATAATTTAAGAAGTACAGTACAATTAAATCCATATTAAATTACATTATTTACGCGCCAAAATTATTTATATCATATTAAACTTTATTATTAGTTTTAAGATGCTGTGAAAAATTGAGTTTGAAAATAAACCTATGGATGAAATAAATTAGGCAAATTTAATCACGTCTTACTGTCTTAGTTTAATATATTCAATCTTGTTGGAATTAAGCACTAGTTAGATTAAAAAAAAACATCGAAGTCAACATTATTTTATTATTTTTTAGAATAGGTAGGTACTTAATATTTTTGTTTTTATTACAATTGGAAACTTGTCAGTGGTTACATTTTAAAATGCCGACTTGTTATATAACGGCTGTCTAAAATTACGAAGTAAGAATCACATCACTGCCATAAATAGTTTAGCACAGTCTTGGATTATTTGATCATTATTATCTTCATAATTTTATAATTTATTGAGTACCTACACGTTTTTACTTCGATAAATGTGTAGTTTTATACGTTTCTATAAAATAATAATTATTATTTAATAATAATTAATAGTGTTTTACAATGTATCATTATTAACTTTATGTTTCCTAATAAGTTATCTTTTATAGTTTTAATATCGCTAACTCTATTGCAGATATAATTAGTGATTTTTAATTTTACACGGACCAAATAAACTAAAATGATTGAATTATGAATAATATTTAAATTGTTTAATTATCATATTTTGAACATAAATATAATATAATTATTAATCAAGCTGATATTTATTGCATGAATTTAAAAAAAAAACTATTATTAAATGTAAAACATAATATAACTGTGCACAACTCAACTATATTTATAACCTACCACCCATTATCGTATATCATGTATTTCAGATGTGTTATTACAGCTAACTTATATTACAATGACTAATCAGTGTGCACAAATGTATAGGTATTGTAAATAAATTACACTTATTAAAAGTTAATCAAGATTCATTAATTCGTTTTTAAATTGATACATTGTATATTATTAGATACATTTTCATTTAAAATTACTATTTAATAAACGTTTGTTCATGAAAGGTGTGTCAGACCTTATAGAATACCATTTATTAAACCAAATTTATGTATGTATATTTTAATAAATATTGTTGGCTTAAAAAAAAAAAATGTAATAACCATTAAACAAATTACCGATGGCTTTAATCTATACCAGGGGTGGTCCAACCTTTTAAATTTGGCAGGCCAATTTAAACTTTCATAAATACACTGGTGGGCGTCAAAAGAAAACAAATCTCTCACCACGAGAATTCGGATTCACTGTGGCTGCTATACAAACAAGATACCTACGTACGTACTTCAAGAGCTGAATTTGAAAGTTACTCATTGCACGTATTCCTACGTTTTATGGTAATCTTTATCTTTTTTATAAAAAAAGTTATATTTTAATAAAAGTCTTCTAAGTGTAGTGAGTCAAAAGGTTTTGAGGGCCGCATACGGCTCTGGGCACGGATTGGACCACCTCTATACTACCTACCAATTACTATACACATAATATTCTGTTGTAGATAGTAAGTACATACAAATACCTAGATTAAGTTAGGTAAGTACCTATACATTTTCAAACGTTATTTTATGTCTTCATCAAATTTACTGTTTGCGTGAACTTTTAATGTTCGTCCAACTCGCCTAATTTAGTCGTTAAAATTGTATTGATTTACTGTAAAAACTTTCTTTCTCTTAGCCCGATAACTCACGTTCACATTAAAAGATCGTTGACTCGCCACGAGTATATTGAATATTTTCTCGTACAGGTTTTAAAAACTTTCGAAACGGTTGCGCTAATAAAACGAGTCGTTATTGCGGTCCATTTAACGGCGCTTGTTAAAAAATCATACTAAAAGTTACCGTTTTAACGACATTTCGTGTACAGCTTGGGGAGACGGTCCGCAGTGGCGTTTAAACTTTAAATCGCTGCAAAGTATCCATATGAGCATTGTTATTATTATACGGCTGCAGCGGAGAGTCCACTTAGACATTTTCAAAAGACGACCCCGCTAACAACCATCACTATATTATAGTACAATAAACTGGTGATTTATTTTTTATTATTGTCTCCTGCCGTGATAAAATATTTTAAACGTCCGAACTAAGAGAGTGAACGAAAACGGACCTTCAATAAAGGCTAATAATTTAATGGCTGGACATAAAAAGACAAAAAATAAACCTAAAGAGGAAATAAATATACTCTTCCGTATGCACTTGCGTTTAGATTACATTATATAATATCAAACATCGTGATTTTTTTAACGGTAAAAGCTATTTTTTTCGAATAGTTTGTAATTTGTGTAAATGTTTTTTAGGTAGTTTGAAATTGTTTCTGTACTGTTTTTAAGAGTTAAGACTAATTATTTAATATACCCGTTGCAAGTATGATTTCATGTTGGAATTATCAGAAAACTATTCTGCAGCTTCGGAATTTCTACCTAGTAAAAATATTTGCTGTCATTATTCAAAAATTTTTTTTTAAAAACTACGAGTCTTTTATCGCGAAATAGGTAGAAATATCTTAATAATACACTTTATTTTATATTTATCAATGTTCATCATTATCAATATTAACTAAAAAATCATTTAAAATGAGTGGATATTTCTAAGTTTTGATCTTGTTCAGGACAAAAGAATCACTCAACACAATTATATAGGTCACATTTGATAATATATAATACGATTAGGTTATGTTCCCTCAGGAAACGGCGACCGACGCTAACTTTATTATAATTTGAGTATTTATATTTTTTCCGTACGATGATAGTTCGATATTTGTTCTGTTTACGAAATCAGCTGATTTAAAATGTTACGGTGTACCTCGGGCTACGACGAAATTTTACGACAGACTTATCGTAGAACCTCCCTAAAAATAAAGCTCGTAAAAAAGTCGAAACGAGAGTAGGTGCCTATAATATAGCGAACTCCGCCGCAAACGCATTCGTAAAATATATAAACGTTTTGGCGTAGCAAAAATCTAAATAAAACCAAACAAAACGACATTATATTTTATTCGTTTAATTTTTTGTTTTGTTTTTTAAATCGACGGAGGCAATAAAAAGAACTGCACTGCTACTGGCTTGTGTGCGCGGAAACGTAAAATTACGGCCGTCGTAAATTTTTTCGTTGCCGAATAAATTAAAACGCTCGTGCCAAAAAGTCCACTGGGGAATTCCGTCGAATAGGTTTATATGATAATAACGCTATAACATTATAATTTTTTATATTACCGTCGAGCATCACGTTTTCGGCTGAAAGAAATGCGCAACGGCTGCGGTGTTTACAATTTATAATAATAATAATAATAATAATTATTATTATTACTATCATCATCATCCAAGATGAATCACAAACCTCATAGTTAATATTGGGGAGGTGTGATTTGTTGTTTTTTTTTTATATAACCTAGGTACCTACTAATAGGTAATTCGTATTTTGTTATTATTGACAAGTTAATAAATAAAATATAATATATATTATGTTCTATATTAATACGTCATAGGACGATATCGTTTCGAAAGCGTCCACTTTACAACGATTTATGTCGTTGGCATATATAATATTATAATATGGGTGGGACTTGGAACGCCATCTGGTTGAAAAATCATAACTATTTAGCACCAGGTCGGCGATTGCATGTCGTGTTACCTATTTGTGGACGAATATTTCGTCAGGAATATCCAAAAACAATTTAGAATTACAACTGCAGTGTTGGAGGAAAAGTTGTAGGATTCGTGACGAATACTGTTTAAAAACGTATCGTCGCTGAATGTGCGGGAGTGCTATAAATCGAAGATTTTCAAAAGTTGAACAGGACTTGCGACTATATCGAGGGAAATTTTGGTACCTACGGGTTTTTGGTTAAGATATGGGAAAACTCGAATGGGGTCGTTATTAAGTGTGTCGGAGATGGCTAATTATTATGGGTCGAAAATTCAGGACATTTTTAGTTTCACGGAACAGCGGTAATACAACATGCCAAATATCGGAAGAATAAAAATATAAAACCATTTTACACCGGTCGACAACAAAATTTACTGGTTAACGATCACTATATATGTTGAAAAATGAACCATAGAAAGATTTCTCAAAGAATTTACTAATATGCGTGGACAATTTGGTGCCAAAATTTGTCTATATAAGCTCCATTGAAAATTTCAAAAGAACTTTCATTTTTGTTTATACTTATATTATGTGTAAAGATGATCTATACATACTTAGTCGATATAGTACTTATTCATCTATACGTGTATTGTTTATATCACTTTCCATTACTATAACAACATTACAATGAATAGAATACAATAGTATGATACTGTATTATGTCATACATTGAATGTGTAATTCAATTTGTGGTGGCGGCGGAGTACACGCGTCTTTGTCACGACCACTCACAACACGTGTCCGTCAGTTCGCCTATTTATAATAATATTATACATTACGTGCATCGTATTTATCTGTAATGTTTTGTTTAGTCCATATTGATACTGGTATGTCGTAATTGAATATACTATGACATGACATAGGTACAAGAAATAATAATTATAATTAATAATAGGTGCGCGCATGATGTCTATGGACTTGAGACATCAAATGAAAAATTAAAATAATTTAGCTGTGCCGTAATACAGCGCGTCTTCGTGCCATCGCTTCCTGCAGCTTATAATAATTCCGTTAAGAGGACACCTACAGGTGTTATATATTTGTTTAGTTGTATCCGACTTAAAATCGTATAGGTGTGTTGTTAACTTTATACGAGCTATCATCAAACCTATAGAAGATAAAAATTATCGTCTGTTATTTGCACTTTGGATCCTTATGAAATGTCATGAATTTCAATCGAGTTGTATGAGTAATACTCATTGAGTGTACCAAACGAATAAATATGTAATATTATATAAAAATGATCATACTCGATTAAAAATCTAATACTGTATAACAACTACAATAACGCATAAACACACATATGATAGGGTATGTAGGTACATATAAAGTAGACGGTAGCATACACTCATAAGTACATTTAAATTCAAAGTTTTTTTTAATTTTTATTGATCTATTCACTTTAATGTTAGTCCTAACATGTAAAATATTTAGGTACCATGTTGTACACGTGTGAAAGGTAGAAACAATAATACAATGAGACGTGTAGTCACGACTATACTTAAGGAGGGGGGGGGGCAGGGGTCAGGCCTTGGACATGGCGCTTTTTACTTGCCCAGTAAAAAAAAGTAATAAAAAGTAATTGTCTTAAAAAATTATACTATTTCATTGCGTTAAAAGTTGTATGTTTCATCATAATATGAGAGCAACAACGAAGAGATTTCTCAGAAATAAAGTAGCGAAATAGTGCTTAATATGTAATAACTAATAAGTAAACAACTTTCGTTATCGAGCATAATATGATTATAGTAGTACAAAAATACAAAACCAAGGGGTACACTAGCTGGTACGGTAATATAGATACTTTCGGTCAAAACCCAAGAGCTGTTTTTTGGTCCAACCACTGCTCGATCATGGTATAAATTTACTTCCGGGAGGTGTGGTGTATCCTCCACCTGCCGATTAGCTGTTACGACTTGGGTTGCACCTTCGTGCAGCAAAAGACCTGGTCTAATTAGAATTTTTTATCTCTTTCTAAAATATAAAAAATTATTTTAGGCTTGGCACCGTATTCCTGGCGATAATTTCGTCCTGTGCCTGCAAGGAACGTCCTGCGTACGGGCACGGTCCTCTCTTACACGTTTAGCCGGGGCCGGTATATAATGTATAGTTTTTCGTACCGATTTAATACAATTATATTCTCGCGTCCGTCCGTCCGTCCGTCCGTCCTTCGGTGAGCTGTGCTAGCGCGGTTCAATCGCGATCGATCAAAACATTGTAATGCGTTTTCTCGGTCGCCGAAATTGATCGATGGTCGTCGATAATACGCAGCCGATCAGATCCGATCATTACCACTCGCCTTCACCGTCGTGTGTTATACGACTCGCCGGCGGTAGGTATATCAAAATATTGACGGGGAAATAAAAAACGGCGAGACGGCGTGAAAAATGGGGCGGCGGAGAATCGAATAACAACGTAATAATCGAGTTATGTCCGTCCCTCGTCCCGGAGAATAATAATAATATGATGATGACGATGATGATGAAAAACCTATACACGTAATAATAATAAACTTTATTTACTATTCGTTGGTATTATATTTTTTTTTGGGGTAAAAAATCGGCTTATTTTATTGTGTCCGAGTGATTAGCGCGCGACGCCGGCGTCGTTGGCGGAGGGGGGGGGCCGATTATCCCTTGGATATCTGGTGTCTGCACATGGCGCGTGTCTGTTTTTTGTGTGAAAAAAACACTTTCCGGCGTGGAGGGTGAGAAAATTCGATAATACTGTTTTTTTCACCCATTTCGTCGTCCGTATATTATATTATTGTTATTATTATATATAATAATAGAAATACAGAGCGAAAAAAAAAACCTATCGTAATACGATCTTCCGCAAATTTTCGTTTTTTTGTATGTTTTTTTTCCGGTGGTCTCCCTTAAAAAAAAAATATAAAAAAAACAGTTATTGTTGTTAATAACGGAGGCGCGAGAATTTCACGGTCCACGGACTCGCGCATTCGGACAATTCAATCGTGGAATTGACGTACGCCGTCATCAATCATTTCGCCGCCGCCGTCGATAAGGAGCTCCGCGAATATATATTGTATAAGCTATACGTGCGTTTTTTTATAAGTGGATTCGAAAAAAAAAATCAAATTGTCGAGCACAGCAGTAAGAGTAGGTATAATCTATATATCATGTACTGAACGGCTTCCAATTATTCGCGTGCGCACATAATATTACATACCTAGCTGCGATTTATCCTGAACCGCGGTTCGGGCTTGCGATTTTATATCACGTATAACTAGGTAAGTCTGGATTTTTAGATTAAAAAAAAAAACAGTTAAGTATTTGTAAAAAACGGCTTACAATAATTATAATAGATATAATCGGAAAACGTTTTTTTTTAATTAAGAATTAATACCTACGACCTACCTAGTAATTGTGTGTGATCTTTTTGAACCTTAATTTCGATTATATAAATGGTGTACCGACAATCATTTTTTACAGGCGTCTGTAGTTATTCGTCTGTAAAATTTTAATAAATTTTCATTAAAAAAATTTAATTTTTATCTGAGATTTAAAAAATTAATGCTAGAGTCCTCATAATTTTACCTACCTTTCATAAAGATAACCAAAAAATCAAATTCATTTTTATTACTAATTATAAGCATTCACGAACTTCATCAGTAAACGAGTTATGTAACATTTAAAAATTTAATTTAAGTTTAGTAGGTACTAGGTATTAATTTTTATTATTCATTTAAATATACCTAAAATCATAATATGCGATTATAGATTAAGTAACGTTATTCTGAATTTACTTAGGTCATAATATCTAAATGATCTCTGTAGCTACTTGAGTTAATATGGCGTTTATCAAGAAAAAAATGCTGTCTTTAAAGACTTAAAATTATAAAAAAAAAAATATTTTTAAAAACATAAATAGTTGAAATAAATAATATTGAGTGTCTTATATTAAATGAAGCACCCGGTAACAGATTATAAAATAATCTAAGATAAAAAATATTCTCGAATAGTTTAACATTTTTAATGGAGGATACATCTTGACCAATGCCATATTTGAGGGAAAGGTGTTCATGGTTCAAACCCCAAAAACTTTTTTGTAGTTAATTATTATAATAATTTAGTATGTTTCCCTAATAATATGATTATTGAAAACTTTCTGTATATTATGTTTGTATTGTTATACACTTATGCCTTACCTATACAATATATTATATTATATTCGTGCGAATACGAACTTTGTTGGATATTTATTTCGCTATGTTGAGTAAATATGTCAAAAGCGTTATTTTAGCGATGAATGACAATAACTTATTGAAGACTAAACCGTATTTCCGTTTTCATTCGAATTCAGCTAATGAAAACTTAGGCATTCTTAATGTAATTCTGAATTTTTCCCGAATACCTTTTCTTTTCAAACTATTAGCTACCAATACATTATCAATTTTGACTTCAACACGAGAAAGCACATTTTCTCCCATAACAATATTAAAAACTATTTAGTAAACTTATTATGAGATCAAGCGCATCTTACGGGTCTTGTAGTGTCTTATTAGCTCTTCAATTAAGATGATGTTTATGTATCCATCGTTTTGCAAAAGTAAAAAAAACGGCCAGACTTTATATTATAAAAATATTTAATTTAAAATTTTATAAATTAATTGATCTTTAGTATAATGCATAAAAATCCTTATTTAAATGTATTATTATAATATTATATATTTACATTTTGTTTTTGAGTTAATTGTTTTCATATCATGAAAATATTATACGGTTTGGTTATAAAACCCTTCTAAAAATTAGTTACATGTACGGCCTTCATCTCGACATGTATCTGTATACTACCTATGTCCTAAATTCAATCTATATTTAGTACATAATATCACGAACTTCAATGAGTTATTAAATATATATAATAATAGTAAGAACAATTTTTTGTATTTTACTAATTTATCGAAAATAAGTAGAAATATAAACAACATAGTAATAACAATAACGTATACGTAGTTGAGTGATTCAACTGTTTTGATATTAGTTTGCAGCGAAGATGTATCGTGTATACAGGAAAACATAATTGTCATTTCACTAATCTTAATAATATTATCAACTGTCGAATATATGTTTGTGATTTTAAACAGAGGATAACTACACATAATATTAAGGTTAGTGTGTAATATTTATAAATTTGCCGTATTATAATAGTAATATAGATACATGATTTATGAATTATAAATTATAATATAATATGGTCCAAAAAAGTTAGGAATATAAAAATTTTAATGTTTTTACAATTTGTACGTTTAAAGTATTAAACTTCATAGGAATTGAAGTGCGCTGAAAAAGGATTTCTTCCTTTTTAAATTCGACATATCACCTCAAAAGAATCGCCATTTTTAAAGACAGGCGTATTCCTTGCGTATTGTTAGCTTTGCAAACTTCATTATTATCAAACACTATTTTTTCCTGTGATGACGACTCGACTTATGTGACGATATGGCAACTAAATTATTAATAACACCATACGTGAGATATATTATGAAACACGAACAGTGAAGAATACTTCTTCTATGCAATGTCCATTGTAAATAATTTGTAAGGAACAGAACAATAAAAGAGCGGAGTTATCCAACTTGTATATAATATATACAATATAATATGAATAATGCATACTGGATCGTTGATTGACATTCCACCATCTTCAGCTCCTTTATGGTTTATAAATCCTTGTAATAACGACATCGAGTGATTGGACATCATAATTGTAACTTTATATCGACAACTAACGTACGAATAACAACAGCTTAAGAAAATAATATCAAATATAATTGAAATGTATATAGTTCTGAAATAATAAGGTTGTGTACATAATAATTAGATAGTATAATATAAAAATTAACATTTTTTGAAATAATGATTGCCTTACGTTAAATTGATCACTCAGCATATTATAATAATATGTTTGACGATGTCGCAAATGAGAAAAAAATCACATTTGTACACACTAAACCCTCCGAATCCAATACGATAAATCCTACATGTGTATTATATAGAAGCGACTGGACCTGTGTGTGTCGAAAACGTAGAAGGGTGGATGAGCGTTGAGATAAGGGATCATAAAAAACAACCCTTTTGGATTCGAGTGGCGGTCAGCAAAAGCCGTCTTGACGTCTTCATTGTCAAAACGCAAATGCTAGAAGTCCACAAGCATAAGACATATAACTTTGTCTACTGGCCTTTTATCCGGTCGGCTGTGGATGAAATAGTCTATATAAGGCAGAGGACATTTTTATGCAGCGGACCACCTGTTGTTTTTAAAAAATCTCGCTGATCCGCATTCGTAATAAAAACATATCGTCGTACTAAATGATTAAAAGTGTGACTTCAAATAACCAAAAATCAACTAAAAAATACAATATCCTCTATATTATGCTTGAAATGTGTTCTCAGGCCGTGGGTCGAAGACCCCTGCAGCAGATCTACACACTTAGTTTACCCTCCGAGTCCCGTACGATAAATCCTGCATGATATATTGTATTATTATATACTATAAAGCGGCGACGGGGCCCGCGATGTGTGTCGAAAACTTGGCGGGGTAGATGAGCGTTGAGATAAGGGATTAGAAAAGACACAACCCCTTCGGTTAAACGGGGTCGAGTGGCGGCCGGCATACGCCGTCATGACGTCTCCATTGTGCGCGCGTACCTACACACGGACGCGTTTACGGTAACAAGTCGCGACCATTTTCGTACAATACGACAAACTTCTGCCACGTGTATAACGTAATCGAATGTGTAACCGTTTCGTTTATACATATATTATACTGTAATAATATGTAAATTCAGTTATCCTTACTCTCCACATTTTAGGCGTGTGATGCGTGCCGGCATTATGTGTATAATATCAAATTATACGCCAAATTGCATTATGATAATAATTAAAAATATATTATTTAATAGACGTAAGTGACTTGAACTCGACCGTCGTACGTGATCATGATTCGTGTCCACGAGAATTAATTACGCCGTAACAATCCACCGCATCGGTGTATATTATATACACATTTGAACTCCAATTATTACAATAATTTCAGAGGTCTGATATAATCAAAGAGATCGCTAAGAGAATATCAATGTGAGAGGGCTATGCCCGGCGTAAGCATAAGTATCTCTAGTCAGGCAAGAATAATAGAATTGAAGACGCCATAGGGGAAAAAACCTATAGCTGGGAGACCTAGATTAAAGCGGGGAAATTGTGCAAAGAAGGACGTTAAAATAATAAGTCCGGATAACAGATGCATGGGAGCTGCAGAAGATGGAAACAGATTTCCAGATTTGTATTTGGCGGTATGGTCTTAAAACCCAAAGCCAAAAGAAGAAGAAGAAGATATTATATTTTATTTATTCGTAATCGAGTTCTCATTAGCATAGTTTCATTTCCAAATTTCGAGGTGTCCCTTACTTCGGCTTTCGGTCGTACAGCTCTACAAACGATCGATATTCGACTTGGTAACGATATCGGCCGTTTTTTATAAGGAGTTCGGTGTAGGCAATTCTGCAAGTCCTTTCATGCGTACCTAGCACGAGCGCGTAATCGTAGTTAGTGTGAGCACGTGTCACCATTCTGTTGACCGGTAATCTGAAATACTAATAATAACGTTTTTCACTTAAATAAACACTTTACAAGTTAGTCGTCGAATAAAATTGAATTATCGTGTGATACACACTATATTATGTATGCATGATCTGTAAATATATGTCTAATAAAAGAAACTTTCGAGCTTTTTTTTTTATTTCAAATATTGTAAACGTCCAAAGTTGATGCTTTGTGTAAGTGTAACGCCCTGTATACTGTATAATATAGTTTAGCAGCTGGATGCACGAGTGTATAGTGTATACTTGATAATAATAATAATAATAATATGAATGTCCCTCGGAAAACGTGTGCTGCAGGACCTTTGGTGGTCGTAAACCATCATGACCAGAATATTCAAAAGATTAAGACTGCGTCGTCTGTATATAGTGTTAAAGCAGCTGACGATAAATTAAGGCCATAATACGCGACGTCTCTCGGACGACGAACGTCTTTATCATTTTATTGCACACAACCACCATATTATTGTATATAGGTACATGATAGTATCATGTATGTATATTATTATTATTATTATTATTAAGACTAGCGAGCGCCGTAATGTCCGTGTCGTTAACAGTTTGCGGGTGACAATCGCTTGTTTTTTCTTTATTATTTTTTTCGTAATTTTATTACCTCCCGTCACCCATAAAATCGTTATTTTTAAATAATATAACCATAAGTAGACGCGACAAAATAATTTTTTACTCGTCGTACAGACCATTATTAATAATAATGGACGGACCGCGTACTGAAAGACGTCCCGAACAGTGTGTGTGTGTGTGTGTGTGTGTGTGTGTGTGTGTGTGTGTGTGTGTGTGTGTGTGTGTGTGTGTGTGTGTGTGTGTGTGTGCGTGTGTGCGTGTGTGTGTGTGTGTGTTTATTCGATGCTTATTCGAACAGATGTTTACACAGATTATCGTACACATTACGATAGAGTTTATTTATATATTATTATTATTATTATGAACATTATATTCTGTTTATTATTTTTTTTTTCCGAAAAATAATATCGTTTTACCCATATAATAATATAAGGCCTTCTAAGTCCGACGCGCGTAACGATTTCGAAACGTTATCGTAAAAATAAATGACACCGTTAACATTCAAACCGGAGACTTTGCTTCTCGAAGCTTTTATTACGCGTATAAATTATAATACAATATTGTTATTATAATTAACGCAGAAATCGTGTCGGGTTAATAAACCGCTGTGCGTGAAGAAGTGTTGTTATAGTTTTACGATGTTATATCTGCTGCAGTATATGTATAGGCACCTATATAATTATATTGTACATTTAAGTCGATGACGCGAAGTCGTGTTACGATTTGTGCCAATTTATTTTACGAGATTGCAGGACGCAGAGTGCATTAATTATATTCGTTTTATTTTTTCACCGTATCGGATAGCTCACCATATGGTTGAGCTGCACACAACTTTAACTCATCGGGTCACATTTAAGTAATTAAATATTCTATTAATTAAATTTTTTTTTTAAATTGCCAGTAGCTATTTGTTTCAACTTATCACATATTATGTTTTTACCATATTATGCATAAATTTAATCTCATAATTTTTACTCTACACATTCATCATTTTTTTTCAAATCATATTTTTTATATCCTAGTACCGAGATGAACTGAACGGGTTACAAGTATAGTTATAAGTACATCTCTAATTTTAGCCCGGACACTTGTGACTTTTTCTTGTCGCAATAAACGCGTCTGCCCCCCCCCCCCGTATGGTATTTTTTATTCTCTCAAGTATTTAGCCCCGAAACCCGATAGTCGTTTCCAGCAAAACACACGTCATTATCGCGACCATGTGCGCTTCGGCCGGTAAAAAACGCGATTTCACTTCGGCGCCCCTGAAACGATTTATCACTACGTGAGACGGCGAGTCGGGGAGAGCGAAATAAAAGTATGTAAGCATATGAGATACTATCGGCGGAGAAAAACCATTCGGACCGTATAACAATTCAATTATGCGATAAGTCGAGTGCTTGGTTTTTTTTTTCGGCGGCAGCGGTGGACACACACGGCAGCTCCCTCGTCTGCTCGCTCGACCCCCTTCAACTCTCGGAGCGGTATAATATATTATTATATCATGTACCTACTACGACCTCTGTAACCTAACCTCTATACTACAACAGTATATTAATCATCGCGTCCTAGCGCGCAACGCGTTTGGCAATATGCGTGCGACGACGACGAGCGTGGAAGCATAAGACATAACGTAAGGGAGAGCTGACGGCCGACGTGGATGACAAAAAAAAAAAAAAACGCGAACCGGTAGACAGGCTGCAGCACCAGTGAATGCGGACGAATCTAAATCCGGTCGAGGGCCCAGGGTCGTCGAATTCTCCGTCTGTTGGGTGGGTGGTGGGTGGTGGGGTGTAGTTTTCGTCGTCGTGTACACGGCGGAGTGTCGTTTAATACGATTATGCCCGGCTATACGGTGCGAATGATTTATAGACGCCACCACGGCGTATAATAGAGTGACGCCCTTCGGACTCTTCGGGCAGCGTATACATAATATTATTATTATTATAACATATAATAGTAAACGTATATAATATATAGGCGTTTTTTTTTTCGGCCTGAAGGAAAATCCGATTGCCGCGTGAAAAGAAGCTGCACCTCGGCTCCGTCGTCGCACGGGTCCACCCAATAATGGATTATTTTTTTACTATATGTCGAAAACGACGCCTCGGTCATTAATCTCGACAGGCGAGGGACTTTTTTCGTACATATTCAAAAATAATATATTATTATGTAACACGTTTAACGTGTACCTACATGCGGCATATAACCATACGAGTAGGTGTGTGCAGGTATATAATATATATAATAACACTTGCAGCTGCGAAATGTCTCAACCCATGACTTCGGAGGGTATTTCGTATATACCCTACGCGGTGTTTATCATAATAATAATATTATGTTAGAGCGCTAGGCACGAACGGATCATCGCGATCTCTATAAATATTCTAGTAGGTACCGTTATCATAATAATAATAGCAATATTGTATTCAGGACTATTTTTTTTTTATGAACCACGTTTCTGGAAGCCTCTTTTGAACATTTTTACGATTTATTTTCACACAGTTGCATACAACAGGTATGTAACGTTGGGACATATTGTGTTGCAGAAAATATCTAATATTGAAAAACAAACCGGACAACATCTTACAATCAAATGCTACATGCTATTCATCAACCATTCGACCCCATTTTGTTAAAATCAAAAAAAGCGAAAGAAAACCAAAATCGGGTTACATAAAATCTTACTTAAACCCCTGGTTGTTATTTTTATGCACCACGGGCATCTGCTGAACCCAACTATGAAAAACTATTGACATATACGAGTACGTATCGTAAGTAGTAATACACTTGCTGATTGCACCCGCGAAATGTCAGTACAATGCGTGACTTCAGCAGTTGTACCCTACGTCTTACGTGGTTAGGTAATATAATATTATGTATTACAATATCATAATAATATGATAGAACACTCGGCGTGAACAGATCGGTATATGATCTCTAAACATTCTAATAGGTATCGTTATCATAATATTCCTTACATTTAATATAATATGATATTATAAGTATATCACGTGATGGGCTATTACATAATACAGTTCGATCGCGGCCGGTCTGCAGGTCATCAAGCATAATAATACACGTCATATTATTTTTACACCAATAGTCCAGACAAGTAATAGGTACTATTTTTCAAATAAACGCATATGTAGTGTGATCCGATTTAAATTTAAGGGGTATAAACACCGATCGTTTTTAAGGAGTTCAGTGTAGGCAAATTTCTATGTGTGTGGAGTGTGCATGCGAGCCGTGTATTTGTGTTCTTATGACTTATAGTAAGTGATCATTAGTGGGAGTTACTGTATATTATAAAATAAAATATAGCGAAGCGCTACCACACGTGCATTTCTTTAGCGCAGCACTTCACACACTATAGTTACAAATGTGAATTTTAGTGAAATACTGAAACTTAGTTTTGTTTTTCCAATAATATAGCTTACTGAGTGACATAATAGTATGAGCACTCACTATACAAACAGATGGGAAGGAGTTTATCTAGGCCTGTATATGAGTTAACGTCCAATATTTAGCTTAAACTTGTGATATTTTAATTTTTGAATTTAACTTATTGAGTTTAGGAACTAAAACATCAAAATCTGACTTGTATACAGGCGTTTGAACTATAAAATATGCATTTTAATAATATAATATGACAAGTAAACATAATATTATATTGTTTTTTTATTGATCGATACACAATTCAACTGCTAGTCCATTAGAAGACTTCGTGGTTAAAAATCACTAACTCGACCTATTTGGCTGATTATAATCAAATTACGAATGGTCAACAACTGTGATAATTAATATAGATGAACAAATCTCGAACTGTTAACTAATGCAATCAGTGGTCAACAATAATGTTTTAGAATTTAATTAATATACACTAACCATCGATGGTATTATGAGACGTATAACTCATAATGTAACGGCACCACGAAAACTGATAGCGGCAAGTTGGCCTGCTAGTTGACGTGTGGGGCAATAAGTAGAATAATTTGGTTTGAAACATTAATTATTACGAATTCTACTGGTGATTTCAAAATACATTTAGATACACATAGGCAAGCATGCATATTATATCGATAAGAATGATTATCTGATAATATTTAAGCTCGTGTTATAATACCGTTAAAATGTGAAGACTGCAAACTGTAAGGTATAGCACAGCACTATAACGTTTTTTTTTTTTTTTTGCATATTGTACAATATAGTATAGGCGCAATTGTATTATACTATACTACTTTAATAGGTGTGAAAACAACAATCTTCACATAAGTACACACTGGGGAAAGTTGATATTGGTAGGTAGGTAGGTACTCATTATTTAAATGGAAATATGTTCCTAACTCCACAATAATTTTAATATGGTTCTTATAAACATATGAGATAATAATTGAATTATGTTTCTAATTTCAGAAGTATTATTTGTTAAAAAAATTGAAATTAGTTAAGTAAACGAAAATATAAGTTACAATTTGGTAATTTTTAAATCAAACATTTTATTTTAGAACACCATTATGTTTTAGTGTCTACACGAATACGATAAGTATACCGTGTGGTTTAAGTATTTTGATTAATAATCCACCCATTAGTGTGAGTACATAGTGACACTTTAGTTGGTATCGATTGATCGTCTATCTATCGTTAAAATATATTGTAGTACCTACGCATTAACGTAGTTTTTCGGGCCGTTAGCATTGAAAGGGATATAATGATCATAAAATATGACAAGTAAATACTTGATGGGTAGTGAGTTGTTTGTCAATTGTATTGTTTAAGATAATATATAGTAGAGATGACTTATGAGTCAGGAGCATATTTATTCGGGAGGGGTTAATTAAAAATCCTAGGTCATCGATCAAGCTTGACAAGACTTATATGGTATATCCTATATATACATATACTATCATAATTCATAACGCTCTGTCCACGATCGTTCTTAAGTACAAACTCAGTGCCGTGCCGTGATTTGCGATTACCTACGACGGTATATACTGTATAGTGTATATACGTTAACACTTAGCCACAAGTAGATACTCATAAAATAATATTATACAATAATAACAGCATAAGACGTAATAATACAGTATAGACATTTTATTGGACGGGCGTGGACCGACTGAAATATACGTTTAAAATATTGTACAGTTGTGACCGCATCGAGTCGAAGGTTTATCGTCGACCATAAAATATAACACGAGACCATCATAACCATAAACCGCGCACGCGTTGTGTGTAGGTCATAGAGTACTCTATGGTGTAGGTAGGTACTAGAAGACGTAATATATTATTTATAATATTATAATGTTATAATCAGTGCACAGCTGATTCGTGTGTGCTAAAATATTGTATCACTATAATGTATGACGTATTAATATAACGTATTAATTAATATTCAGTGAAAATTATGAAAATTTGCAACAGATATGCAAAACAAATTTTTTTTTTCATATGGAATGACGAATAAAAATGAACACAATTAAATCATTTGTGGCGTAGCGCAGTGGCTGAAATCAGTCACACGACGTGATTGAGAGTAAGCAACGGACGCTGTTACTAGTTCCCGGATGGGTGACCACCCGGGTTCATAGTGGCAGAAATCTTGCTACACATACACGTGTACCAACCAACTATACCAACCGTTCCAACTGTAACCCCCGCAATAGCTAATGACCATTGTTGCAGGGCTCTAGAACAATGAAAAATCATTTATTTGGTATATTATATAAATCATAAAAATAATTTTAAATACATTTAACAAATTATTTCGGCATTTATTTACTTATTACTAACTATTTTTAACCGAAAACACATACCTATAACAATATTATTAACATAAAAGAATACTTTACTTTACTTTCAATTAAAAACGATATACTCATATCGATATTATGTCGCCTAAAAACGATAGGTTCGTTTTCGACAGCATTATTATTTATTAGTATAATAATTTACTTCTCGATGAGTTATTACTTTACACCTTCATTAGG
This sequence comes from Nasonovia ribisnigri, assembly GCA_027563435.1. NCBI lineage: Eukaryota > Metazoa > Arthropoda > Insecta > Hemiptera > Aphididae > Nasonovia > Nasonovia ribisnigri. Next base: position 302,147 of record JANEHU010000467.1, read on the forward strand.
TTTTAAAAACAGTATAATTTCACTTCAGCGTGCAATAAATATCACATTAATTTACAAAATATTCAAAATTTGGAATAATCGTCAAATGTGTAAAAAAAAATTGGTGTAATCAGCTCGAGACTAGATCTTACAAATATTACTTTTCGAAATGTCTGAAAAAGGAGGAAAACAATATAAAATTGCACATAAATCATCACCTCTAAAATCATAGAATGATGCGATATTAGTATTATTGTAAGTATACTCATCTGTTATTTTATTATAATCGAAAATCGAAATTCGAAATAATTTCAAGTCCGTCTTCGGTAAACTATTGAAATATTAATTTTAGTTGCATATACGACGTGCTTAACATTTATTAACGACTCGATTGAACGCGCACATGTAAACGCGTGCACTTAGACAATACAATATCTTGTAGATCTTAAGGCATATAATGATATTTAACTGCTTGTCAGCGTTTATTAGATTAATGTATATTTATCACGTCAGTATTTATTTATATACATTATATATATACATTCATATTATAAACCATTGAAAAACTCTTATATATTATGATTTAGTATCATTCCAACATTGAGTGTTCAAAAAAAAGGTTATCGGTGTTCGACAAACCGTATAATACATTAATATATAATGTCATGTCGGTATAGTAATACCCGAGAGATATGAGACGGATTGGAGTCTTCGAGTCTTGGAAGTCACATATTATTATTACATTTTTGTTCGAATAAAATAGTTAATATTATGCATTTAATACTTACAATTGTGATATCAGTAAATCAATAAGGGACAATTTAACGAACATGCGACGTCGCTGTAACGGTGTATCCAGGTTTTATACTTCAACTACAACTGTCGATAGTAAATGAATCAAAAATTTAACGTGCGTTAGAAATAGGGCTACAGTCAGGCGATACATGTTAAATATGAAGAATAAAACCGGCAAAGCTAATGGATTTCCATTGGACCATTTCAATTTGTGGTCGGAGGTATGCGGATCCCACAGAACAGCGCCGTATTCTGAAATCGGTCGCGTAAGATGAGGTCTTCAAAGATAAACCAAGTTTAAAATCCTGGGTGACTCTTTTTGTAAATCTCAGCATTCTATAGTATTTACAGCACATCATATCGATATGTACACTTATAGTTTAATGTAGTTGTGTGACTTCGCTAATAGATATTTTACACTGTCGTTATTCGACGTCACAATCGGACGTATACCCATCGTGTTTTGTCATCAACGTCGGCGCGTCCAACGACTTGTCGGCGACGTACCTATACGTTAGGAAAATTTCACATTTAATGAAATAAAATTGAACCCGCTGCACTGTAATAGTAATAATAATAATAATATTATACAATAGTATAATATAACATCACAATAGGCGCTATTAATAATGCACAAAAACGTCACAGATCGTTGCGAAACGGTCGCCGTCGTCGATATGTTATAATATACAATCGTCGTACTCACACACAGCATAATATTATATATTATCATATTATGTATACATAGTCACACGGCCGCGACTTGCGACACGGGACGTCAACTACTGTACTGCCATTTATATATATATATATATATATATATATAGGTATTATAATGTACACACGCGGTGTACGTCTCCGGTTGATTAATCGACGTCAGGGAGATAAAAAGAAAAAAGGGTTTCGCAACCGAACGCCACCGCTCGGGAGACGTCGAAGGGTGGGCGGATGGATGGGTGGGCGGGTTCGTGCGATATAATATACCTGTTGTAGTAGCAATACGCTGTGATGGAAGAGAACATTCGGAGGAGGAGGAGTAGGAGGAGGATGAAGAGGACGCAAAGGACGAAGGACTTTTTGACATATCGCTATCTGTGGAGCCGATCGGCGAGCACGACATTATATATTATTATTATTATTATTATTATTCAACACGTAGGTACGTCATAAAGTACCTATACACGTATTACTACTCTGCTGCATCGTCCGTTGTGTGCTCACATCCATCCGCCTTTGCCGGTGGCACGTCCAGTCCGGACCGGAAACAATGGGACCCGGTGACAGCGGACATTTGTCATCGCCGTTATAAATATTATAAACTTGTGTGCGCGCATTGTCACCGACGATGACGATAATAATAATACTGTACAGTGTACACCACCACCGCTGCAGCAACCTCTGCTTTAGCGAGTGCATACGCGACACAACATAATATTATAACGCGCGTTTGTGTGTACACGGGGCACAGGGTCCGGTTGGGCAACCAGTTGCTCGGTACGAATAAAAAATATGACATTATATAATATATTATAATAATATATAACTCGACGTACCGGAGGAGTCTTGGCGAGGGTGGGAAAAGGGTGTTGTGGAGATCCATCATCGTCCTGTGAACCGTTCGCGTTATTTATTACAATACCTACTCTGTTCTTATTATTATTCTTATTATTATTATTAGGTATAGTTTATTAATACCTACTACGTTAATTTTAGTCGTCGTTATTTCATTACATAAAGTCTGTATTATTATTAATATTCGCTCAAACGAACGATGCCAGTGAAGTTGAAACCCTCAGACTTCTTGTTCAATCGATTCGAAAAATGTGCCAAAATTGGATTTAAGAATATGCAAATCAATATTCTTGTGTAACATCCATACGTGACTCGATAAAGATTTTTGTCTGTATTGATTTTGTGCAAACGAACAAAAACGCGTTACGGACTTACAGCATTTAAAATATAGCTTCGTCATTGGAGGTTTGTGTACCTAGATTTGTGAACTAATTCGACTGAGATGAGCAATCCATCTGTGACGCTTGGTATACTTTCAAACGTGATTCAAACTACTCTCTAAATACTTTTCTTATATCTCTATGAAAATTTTGAATTCTACAGGCAGAATTGAACTCAATTTTTAGTACTTTAAGATTTTATTTATTGAATATTTTTTAAATTAAAAAAAAAATTCGGAGTTCAGCGTGGATACAAATAGCTATAAAAATCTGACAACTCTTACAAGACCTGCGATTTTTGCAGTGAAGTGATTTTTTTCTCAAAATAATACATCGCATCACCCCTCCCCTCCCCTCAAATAAGTATCGGGCAGTAGATTAGTGGAAAAGACATATTATAATTAAGGTGGCAACTGAAATATGAAATATAATTTTCATTTTTCAGTTTTTATAGATTTGCAGAAACTGACAAAAACCATCACCAGATCCCTAAATATAAACTGTTGTATTGTGCGTGAAGTGTGAAAGTCTAAAACTTTTTGTCCGTCCCTCTAAAAACATGATAAATTACAACGGAAGTCGTCAGGCCGTTAATAAGTCAGCGCACTGTGACGCGGTCGACGATTTTGCCATTTTCCGTTTGCGAGATGACATTTAATTTCAATCTGAAAAACGAAGACCACAAGAAAAGGTGCCGGTGACGGGTTCTCGCTCGACCCTTTTCAAAAATTGGTAAATTGTTTTATTTTGCGCGACCCATTAACCCCCCCCCCCCCTTACGGCGTAAAGGTGAGCGTAAAATACATGAAAAAAACATGTGCGTGTGCTAGTACGCCTGTACGAAGTGATACTTCTTCTTTCGTAGCTTTTAGTGATATCTGGGCTTTTCTGGAAATGAACAATCTCGAGGCAAGGACTCGAATAAACTGATAGAATTTTTGGTTCAAGTTCGTGATACAATACATAATTTAATTGTTTCATTCATTTTATTTATCTTATTTACTCACTTTATTTATTTTACTTATATTAACAACCTTTAATTAATAGTCGACTTCGTTCAGAATTACTTTTAACCATAGTGCAGCCTCCAACCGTTTCGATATTTATAATTGTATTATTATGTACATGATTATTAAATAATATTATTAAATAGATAATAATACTAATTATACATGTAATAATAATAATACGATTTATATTTAATTATTTTTCGTTGTCATAGTGAGCTTAAATTCGTTACAGATGTTCAGTGTTGTATGCTATAAGTGAAGAAGTTTTACTTCAAAAATATGACAAAGAAACGGCCGCATACACCAATATACAAATTAATGCCCCACATGAAACAAACGTCGCAGAACTTTTGTTTCCCACCTGTGCCTCCAAATCATAATAATAATAATAATAATAATTCATGTACGCACTAAAAAACAGAGTGCACGTGCCGAGGCGTTTCTTATCACTTGTTCGCTCACAATACACACACAATCGAAAGCGTGTGCCATATTATTATTATTAAAGTAAACACAAATACGCGATAACAATGTTTGTTGACACGCGAAACTCGAGGACAGTCGATAAACGAGTCTATATAGCTGTATAATAATTATATAGGTGAACTGAGATTCTATGAATCGCGCAGACGTCGACAATATTCTAATAATGTTTAATAACAATAATAATTCGAAAAAAGATTTTTAATACTATTACATAAATCGACTAATTGTCACGTAGGCGTACGCGCCGCTTGCAATTGCGTTGTAGTAGAGTGGTAAACAACAAAATAGACAATAAAATAGTAATATTCCAATAATGGTAATAGGTCATAAACTTATCATAAACGGCGTAGACAGACGTCGTAATATAATATTTTTATTTGTTTAACACCATTAAATTATACGCTATATTCGTTTCGCGAGTAACGAGATTGATTGGCATCGCGCACAATATCTATAATGTTATATAATATATGTGCCTATATACAAACGAGAGCATTTATAATACATAGAATACTTTACTATTTCCTCGGTTAGGTAATATAATTATTTACTATACATTGCATTTTGACGAATCCCGAGAAGCTTCTGAATTGATAATGCGACGTGTCTCTCCAAAAATTAATATTTGGCATAGAAAATATGCTATTTCATACAGTTTCGTACAATATTATAATAATAATGTCACATTTGTATCACAACGGGACATGTACAATTATTGTATTTAATCTCTATGACTCTAGATCACCTCTATTGCCATACGAATTTCTGCCGACACTATATACTTTAAAGTAACCATATTAATTGTATATAAAACCTATTGGGAATTAATTAATTTTTACATTTTAATCGTTTCTATGGTGATGAACAAAATGTTACGAAAAATTGGTTAGAAAATAAAAATATCTGTAACCAACCCAAAAACATATTTATTTTAAAAAAATTAGGAAAAGATTGGTTGATTTTTCAAAACAGGATCGTTATTCCCGTACCTACATTAAATGCAAAGATGTTCGTATTTACTATTATGCTTTTCAGTCAGATCAGATTTTTTCTAATCTACTGATTGACCTGCTAGACTCACACTAGTGTTAGATGTTGGATGTAGGAACATATTATTATAGGCCTAGATTGTTTTTGGCCGAACTGATCAACTAGGTCGACGATCGTGTTGGTGGTTACTACGTATTCCTACCGTATTAGTTTACAGTGGTCATAATGTTAAAATGGCTAAACCGGTTATTCAATAAAAAAAATCCAATACTTGGGGGACAAGAAAAAACAAAACTAAAAATCAAATGAATATATCTTTTAATTAATTACATAGTCAGTGCAGTAGACACACTAAAATCGTACACGATTCCTCGCAAATCGAATATATTAATAATTTGCTGTTCCCCTACGCGTTAACCGTGCTTAAGATTCGTTTTTTTTTATATGTATATTTGTAAACAAATGGATTTACAATAATATATGTACTAGTTGTTGATAGTTATATAATATATATCACCAAATAATGGCCTAACCCTATAAACAACAAAAAAAATATTCTATGTGACAATGAAACGTTTGTAGGGTGTAGGGAATCAAAAAATAAGCAATAAACACCCTACAAGTCTCTCAATGAATCTATTGATACAAATTTTTATTGAAAATTGCTAATTAGTTTTGACTAAGTATTAACTTCAGATAAACAAATGTGGGTTAAAAATATAGTGACCAAATATAAAAAATAATAGTGACAATTATTATAAATTAATAACTTTTATAAAATAACAATTATATTGTAATATATAAAAAATGGCAACCATCATTCTATAATCCCACGGATAAAAGGCCTTTCAGTTCTTTTCAAATTTTCCTTATTTTTCAATTTTCTTTCCGTATAAAATACTCATTCGCCGAGTATTATGACCATAAGAAAAACTGCCTAATCGGTTCACCTCTTCTCGATTTATGAGCTCTTACCAAGGAACAGCATTTAATTTGTATTCAATAACGATATGTTATTATTTGTATTTTACTACAGAAATAAGCAGATTTAGATCTTATTGACGGTCGATCGAGGCGGAGAGTTCATCGCAGACGTGACGACGACAGATTATAATAGATAGGTAATATTGATCTAGGTACGCATAAATGTACATGTCAATTAGCCCTCTCCGCACTAACAAATATATTATATTTGTTATAAAAACATATGATTTCGATGAAATATTTAAGCTAAAAATACAACTACAGCCGACGGTTGTTTCTCTTACGTCGTATATTCAGTCGTGAGTCGTCTAAAATGACGGGCGGACCACATATAATACGTGTCGGACACATTATAATAATAATATTATAATATACTTTCAGGTATCACGCCGTGTGTATTATATACACGCGGTATTACATCGTCTGTTGCGTTACATTATATTCTACCTGGTACCTGGTATACCGGTATAAAAAACGAGCGTTCACGAGGTAACTATTAGGCATTATATTATTATTATAACGCTCTGTGATCATCATAAATCGCGGCGGCGGCGAGTGACAAAGCTGCAGCAGCAGTCGATGACGACGATGATGTTAATAATGTTATGCCGACAGCAGTTGTATCATTACACCGTACGTATATTATTATTATATCGCGAGTTGCTCACAAGCCCGGACTCGTCCCAACAACACGAATTATTATAATGTGCTCTCGCACACGTATGATATAGTATTATTATTATTATTATTATGATCATCTTCAGAGAGTCCTGAAAAATCGTAGCCGTACAGATTGTATAGTACGGGGTGATCCATAAACACCGACTTTTTTTGAAACTTATTGTATTACATAATTTTTAGTCATAGGTAACCAAACGATTTTGGGAAAAAATAATATTAATTTTATCATTATTTTAAGTGTTTTTTTTACTCTTTTGAATGACAACATACATTTCTTATTTTACTTCCAAGTAGAATATTATCATTCAGTGTATTACAATCTATAAAAATTACCAGGATGTTGATGAATTTTGCAATTTGTTTTGGAACAGCATAGACGATGTTTTTACATTTCTCTTATTATAGGTAATTTTTTTAATTCATTTTTAAGGAATAAACATCCGTACTCTAGTTATAAGTATTAAAAAATATTATGAGCGGAGTAGTGAACACACATTTTAGAGCGTAGGTACCTCTGTTATATATACCACTCCACTCCGCTCGTAATATTTAAATCACTTTAACTACTTATAAGTAGTTAAACTTATAATCTACCCGTCTAAAATTTGAATTTAGATAATATGTAAGCACTCCAAAAAATATTCCGATTTTGAATATGTAACTAAAAATGCATGTTGTCATTAAAAATATCAATAACGTTACAAAATAGTTTTTTAGAAGAATTTCGATTTTAAATGACTTAAATTATGTTAAAAAATACAAGTTAATAAAAAATCCAATGAAAAACAACGTACTATTTAAGTATTTTTTATAATAACCTTAATAGTTTTTGAATGTATTTCGTTAATGGATCACCCTGTATAATATATTGTACATTAATAATAATTGTAATGGCGTTTATAAATGTGGAACTTGAACAATAATAATAATAATAATAATGTAATTAACGTGTCTTAGGTATACCAATACTACACTGCATCGTCTGCATCGTCTGCATCGTTTACTGGAGAGTGCACATTATTAGGTATGTGCATTATTATAATAGCATCTGCGGTAAGGTTTGAGGAGAAGAGAAGTCGTAGAACATCGTAAGAACGTCATATACAGCTAGAAGATCTATGCAATAATAATTTGTTGTCGTTTTGGGGAAGGTATATAATATACATCGGAGACCCGCGATTAGGTCCAGCTTTAATGGGTTTGACGGTATTATTATTATTATTATTGTGATTGTAATTGTTTTTACGGCACGCGTGTTAAAGTGTCACAACGCACTTAAGTCATATAATATAATATTATAGTATTATACGTACTTACCTAGAGGTATGTTACAGTAATATATGAGACTCGCTCGATCGCATTATTGTATCTATTATTATTGTTACAGAAAACGACGAGGCGATGGCGTCTCTAATGGCCATTCCGACTTGTCGTGGATACCGAAGAATTTAAATGGATTGGCGAGGTCGGACGACCGTTGCCGATATTGCGGTATAGTAATGGTTAATGGTATTGCTGCAACATATAACGTCATGAACAACGGCGTTATGCGATATTTTAGCCTTAAACGTCAACAGAATACATTTTTTTTCGATATACGATATTGTGATGTATAAAGAGTCACCAGACTGGACGGATTTCTTATGGTTAAGATAATAACTCGGCGTCTTACTTATGTCTGGGGGAAACAGGGGGGCAAAGATTTTACGACAGGGTTGGGCTTTTTCAGAAAACTTAAAACAAATAAAAATGTTTAAAAAAAGCACGTTAGATTGAATGTCCTGCTATACGCTTTGATCTAACCTGAATACATTTCTTATCTTTTATATTAAAACAATGTCTTTATCTGTAAATATTCTTGTGGGAAAATATCAGTTTTCAAATGGTTGTTAATTTCTCTAGATTAATCTTTTGATTATTATTCCAGGTAGGCTTTTATTTTATTTTCCCATATATTTATATAATCGTATGTTAATTATCAATATATTATGAAACAGTCTACCTTCAACGCGAGCTATACAGAAGGCAAATAATTTCAACCACTTTATGTATTTGTTTATTTGTATGTAATACAGAAAAAAAGTATATATAATACACCGTCTTATTCGTCTTAACCACTTCTAAATAGGTATCTGGCAGTAGATTTGTTGAAAAGTATTATAATGGTAAGTTTTCAACTGAAATATAAAATAGAATTTTATAGAATTGCGAAAAATTGGAAAAACCGACACCTTTAACAGTTGAGATCAAAACGATTGACGTCCAAGTACATACAATTTATTCTGAATTGAGAGAAAAATAAGTTGTAGAAAGTTTGGAGTAAGTGGTTTTCCGGTTAACGTAGTACGGCAGTAAGCTTCTTTTTGAATGCGCATAATGATTTGCGCACCATATAAATAGTTTGCAGTGGATCGTTTCATTAATTTTTCAACATAAATACTTGCGAAGACCCGAAACTCGTGGTGTTCCACAACCGTGAAAAGTGTAAGATACGAGTCCGTATAATAATAAAGTATATATAATTAGGCACTGCAGGCCATTTTGGCCGCGATTTTATCGAGTTTCTTTCGCGCGGATAAACCGTCTGGAGACCCTCCGAGCGTCCCTTAAGTGCGGGTCGAGACGAAATCCTTTCGCCGTATTGTTATAATATATTATTATTATATAACAGCATACTCACCGAGTCGTCGTCGTTTAGAGGCCTAACCCCTCACTCGCGCCGTTTTCTCTGGAGATAATAACATAACGACATAATTTAAAATCGGGCCGGCCGAAAGACAATCGAAAACTCTGATCCTCGTACAACTTTGAGTATGTACAGGGTGAATTTTTAAGAATGATCACCCCCCCCCCCCCCACACCACATTGTCTCATTTAACAGAACATAAATTTAAACTCTGATTTTTAGAATTTTTAAGTTTACCTAAAGATCATATTTTTAAATTCTTAATTTTTTTTGTACTACTTAAAGAGTGTTCTGTGGCGATAAAAACTTCTGTTTATCAAAATATAAGACCCCCTCCTCATTTTACTGTGAATTATTTAGTGGATAATTTTTTTGAAAAATGTTATGTATTTCAATGAATACCTACTATAATGAGTGGTTCTTGATCTATTCAAATGTTTAAATTGAGGATAATAGTCGTTAAAATGGAACAACAATATAAATACTATATATAAAATTAGATGTAGTATTAATATTATTACACTTGGTTCGCTTCTACAAATTATTTATACTAACAATAATTGTACCCGATTACAAACATTTTCGAATCATCTGAGCCCACATATCTACTTAACCCATTACCATAGACACAATAGTACTAAGTACAAAGTATTCGAAAATATTGTGTTCAAATGAATATTTAAAAATTACAAAAATGAGAATTATATGCATAATTTAAACACGAAAATAGTGTGAGTATAGTTAAAAACTCACCCTGTATCACTCGCGCAATCGAGTCGTTCCTTAATTTACCGTTTCGATTACGCGGCGCAGCAGCAGCGTATATAATATTGTAATAGTTATTTACGAAAGCTGCGCAAAAGAGGCAACCGCCAGCCCATCAATTTCCTCCTCGGCGAGCGATAAAAAAAACAATTAACGTGGAACGGTTATTGTTTTATCCGCGTATCGTATTATTTATCCGCCGCATCGACCGCTTCACCCACCCCCGCGGGTGGCGGCGTGTGTATGCCCTCGTGATTTACAACCGCGGGACGACCAGAGGAGTTCGAAGAACGTCGATGGTGGCGTCGTCGGCGGTGCAGGACCAGGACCAGGAACAGGACGTATACAATATATATACATATCATATTATTATGTAATGATATATTTACCGCAGAGATGTACGGGAAAACTATATATTATTATATAATACGAATTGTAAGGGCGGCGGCACCTTCAGAAGCGGAGTCCCGTGCACGAGCTGGACTTTATACAATACGTTATATATATACGAGCGCTACTCGCACATATGCGATACATGTACGAACGGTCGTCCGCCGTATATTATATAGTGTTCTTTTAATGAGGAATTATAGGGCGGAACGTTTTCCGGGGTTCGGGACCTTTTACGACCTCGGGATGGCGGCGGCGGGGTGGGCGAGCGAAAAGAATAAAAGCAATAACCGCGCGGAAGTTGATTTAGAAAATAATCGAGTACGGGACGGCGAACGACATAAATATATAAGACGAGTGGAGGGAGAGAGAGAGAGAGAGTGCGCGATGTGTGTAGTATATTATACAGATCTCCGGACATTGTATATATCATATTATTATTATTATTATTTACACTCGTTGTCGGGGTCGTAATATTATAAGTGTTAGAGTGTCTCTGTGTACGACCGCGTTTGATACGAGTGTGAGTCGTCGGGCCATAAAACAAAAATATTCTGCCGCGTGCGCGATCGCCAGTGTTTGTCCGAGGAAACCATCGATGGTGGGGGGGGGCGGGTGTGGACGGTCCCGTTAATTTCTGTATAATATATATTTTATATATTTCTGTTTTCCTCCGTTTTCCGGTAACACTTATGATTTACGAGTGGTCTCGACCGAAGAGACGATACCGGGTCGAAACATGCCGACTATCGTGAGCAGTGCGTATACCATTCGCACGATGGATCGGAAGAAAAACTGTCGTTTTGAAATTCTACACAATATATAACGACGCCCTATCGAGGTTTCGGAAATCGGATTTTTACCGTTTGTTTATTTCAAAACACGACCGCATTACCGTTTGCGTTGTAACAGATTAAAAACAGATATATTGAGTCCACAAAGGGTGTGTATCCCGATTTACTATTTAGGCAACGCGATTGCCAAATGACAACAAAAGAATCAATAGGTATCACTTATGAAATCATCTGCTGAATATTTTAAGTATTAAAGGGTGCGGTTATCGTTTTAAAAACAAAAGTTTATGAATCGCAACCGGACGCTCTTTAAATGGTGCAAATAAATCTCAATAATTCGAAAATACGAGCTTTAAGTATATTTTAAAATTATCAAATTTCAACTGCACCTTCAAAGAGGGTTTGGCATACTTGCAGGTGTATAACTCTGTATTTTGCTATAATCTTTATCTATTGGGCTAGAAATGGTTTATAAATGACCTGCAAATATTTTAGCACCAATACAACTAAAAACTGAAATGACGCAATCGTAATGTTCTCTCCATGCACACAAATACGGCGTTAGTCAAGTACACAGAAATACCAGTTACGGGTTGGATTTGGCACTTGGTTTATTTTTAAGCTACTCCCTTAAATTTTCTGATCTCTAAAAACAATAGGTATCTGAGATTTTCGATAAAATCAATCGAGTAGTTGTCTCGGCAGGAGTAACCAATGATAACCATTTAAGTACAAAAAAACATACTATTTTTTACTAATAATATTATAATTTGCAACCAATGTCAACCATTTATCAATAAAAATAAAAATAAAAATTTCCACCCTGAATATAAAAATCGTTGTTGGTAAACCTCATTAAAATGCGAATTTTGAAAAGTGCTTTCTTATAGTGGGGCTTTACACCATAAATCTATTGAGCTAATTTCATATTCATATAGCTTCAGCCATTAATAAATTGTTTCAGGACAAGTTCTTATGTATATGTGTGTGTGTGTGTGTGTGTGTATAGATTATATTTATACTATGTTATAAAATACAAATTATTAATTACGCTTTAGTTTAATATTATATTTCACGATTAAGCCATTATGTACTTCAATACAATATTTATTATACCTAGTGTTTGAAGTATGAAATGATTTATGTGAAGTATATTATGGTGAAATATTTACAATAACGTGAAACATTGAAATTTTTTTTAATGATGGTTATTTTATTATTTATAATAAATTATTAATTATAATATCCATGAACCCTTTGTATAGTCGTTGATATTAATGGAATATGAGTGCTGTGGTTGACATATTTCTATAGTATATTTGTATAATTTAAACAATTGTGTATGTTTTTTTTTACAATTTAAAGGTTTTCAATACCATTTTAAATGTATAATACCATGTGTAGGTATATTTTACTTTTTTTATTTTATTTAGCTTCCAATACTTAAATTATTATAGCTTAACAGTAAGGTATTAAGGTATTAGAGGGAAAAACATAAGTGAACAAAAGGTTAGGTATAAATATTTCATAAAATTATGAAGGTAAGTTATGAAAATTATATGTACATAAATGTAAAACTTATTTAAAAAAAAAACAACATTTTTAAAATACTGAAATATATTACAATTTTAAATTTCATGACATTTTCAAACACTAATCATACCTAATAAAATGAATGAATTAATAAACATATTGTAATAAAATATTATGTACATATTTTCATATACCTATATAACATTATATTATATACTATGTATATTTAGTTGCATGCAAAAGTAAATCAAACGATCAATGAATTTCGACATAAAAACCATCAATAGAAATTGTAATTGTTGTGCGCAATCGTGTTGTGTTTTTTACGAACAAAAAGTGCGCAACCGGCCCCGACACAATATGTACTTCGACGACGAGTGTGATAAAATTCCGTCAGAAAAACCGGAGCCGATCGGGACAGCGGGAGCTGGTGCACACAATAATAATAATAATAATAATAATGTAACATAATACCAGGTCCCCGTCGATCCTCGGATCGCACTACATTGTACCTTCGACCGCATTTTATTGTGATGTTGATTTTCGAGAGACCGTGTCGAATTCGTTTATAGGTCCTACACATTGCGCGGCATATATCGATACAATGTCGCGAGGCGTACGCGTCAGTGGTTATAATCTGTTATTATGCATATCACATTCACGATAACGCACACACTGTAATATTATAGCATATTTTATAGTACGGGACGAGCGGACAAAAAAAAAAAAAAAAACCCGAAGGTAATAATCGGACGTTTAATCAAACGCTATTATTCGGTTTCGAATATATACCATAAATGCAAAACGTCCGGAACGAGCGCGAGGTCGTATATCGTTAATTTTGACTTTAATTTTTATGGACGTGATTTGCCCCGCGCCGATAATAAAATTTGGCGAGACCGGCCGGCGGCGTATATTATATTTCATACGAACGTAGGTACCTATATACATATTATAATAATGTCGTAATAATATTCGGAAAACCATCATCAAACGAATTCCGTGACCGGCGGCGTATACAGCCTGCTGCGGACGGCGTGGTGAGGGGGTGTGTTTTTGGCGTGCACTAAACTTACCCGCCGAACTGCGGGGTCGTGGTGGGTTTTATTTGTTCGATTGCTGCATTTGCGTACTGTTTGTTACGGTTCTTACTAGTTACACAGCGGTACGTATCTACATAGCGCATATAATATATCTAATTTATAACAATTTCTTGCATATATTTTATATCTTCCACATAACATTATAAACAATTTACTAATAATAATCTTCTATTCTAATTTAACGATATAGAAAAAAGTGGTTCCCGATACTTTTTACAAGTGCGACCAGAATCCAACAATTTAAATTCAACGTTTCGCGATCCTTAAAAATATTCTAATAATAATTATACAAATATAGTTCTCAATTATAGCATAAAATAATAAAAAAAAAATAGATATTTCATACATCTTCGAAGACCCTATACCAAAGATTTTTTTTTAATATTCAGTAATATATTGCTGAAATAATAATAGGTAATTTATACACTCGTGACCTGACGTTGAGAGCAACTGAATTCCATATTATTATTAATAACTTAAAAATTATGGGTAGATTGAGAGGGTCTAAGTTATCCGGAAAATAAAAGAGCTACCTCAAAAATATAAAGATCTAGAAGTGCTTTGGAAAATGTCAACCTACATTTAGCGGACATATTGGAAAATAAAAAAATTAAAATAAAGATAATAAAGAGAAATTATGTATATTTGATTTTTAAATATTTTAAAGTACAGACATTAAATTTCAAAATATCGATAAGTGTGACTCTTGAGTCACGAGAGTGAAGGTGTCTCACCATGGGGGTTAGAGAGCAAGAGACAAAAGAGCCCCCTATAGTATATTATATTATTAAATTGAATATATTATTACGAGATCGTTGTGATTGTGATGTAACACAGATTCGTGTTAGATTTTTGTGACGATCTGGATGCATGATAAAAGTGTGGGTGTCGGTGAAGACTAGTGTGGGTGTCGATTAGTAAATACAGTAATATTAAGCTTTATCGTATAAATCTTAGGTACTCACCTATATTTCTTCTATATCGCCGCTATTAACTTCTGCGATCCGTATTTCTGTGTACACGTTTAGACCCTCGCAAGCGTTTTATCGTAATAGAAACGAAATTGAGTATACAGGAGAGGAATAGAGCACTTACCTATAGTATAAAGTATATAAATATCACACTGGATAGGAAATTCCAAATTCTTGTGTCTCGAAAGAGTGGTGCTAAACTTGCGTGTCATGAAGTCCGTGGAGTTCACCGTGCTTCGTGACGAAGGTCAATATAACGTTAGTAAAAAAAATACCCCAAAATCGGAATAATTAACGATAAACGGCCTTTGGTGTTTAATCCTGGTTATCGCGGTACTATATTAACATTTACATAATTACAAAGGCCGTGGCCGTGGAACAAATAGAACGCCTAATGCGATCGGACGTTACAGATTTAGACTTTGACAACGGTCCAGCAAACGGTCGTTGGACGTCGGTCGTCGTACATCAAAGGCCAAAGAGAATATAGATAAACAAAATTATGCGCATACTTACCTGATACTAATCCTTCTCGTGTCCAGCTTGGCTGCATTTAAAACAAAAATATTCTATAATATTCGTAATTATTATAAAACACAACGATGGATGCAGGGGTTGTTATAATCCTCGGTGACGACGGGCTCCTATCGGATGATTTGTTAATCAAAAATTCATATAGTGAGCATCAAAAATACCTCATCACTACGCACTTAAATTCGGGTCGTAGTTTGCAAATTTTCTCTTAACTTGATGAAAAATTCCGAGATTGTAAAAGTTCTATCATTATTTCCCAGTTTACAAAGTTGTATAGACACCAGATGACCCGTTTAACGTAAGGCATATTCACTCTATTAAAGTAATTTTTTTTCTTTTTTCATCGTTATAATTTCTTTCCAATTATTTATTTTTTTTAATGAAAACGTGCAATTTTAATTGGTTATTTCAAAGTCAAATATTTTTTGAGCACTTTATTATAAAAATTGAATTTGGACAAATTGTTTTTGAGTTATAACATAACCTGCGTATTACATTTTTGGATTTTCAGAGAGATGAGGTACAGCGTGATACCTCGAAAAATCTTGGCTCACACGCACATACTAAAATGTACAACTTCATCGGATCGCAGGTTACACTCATACGCAGCAACCGATAGAAGACATTTAACGACACTTGCAGGTTGGAGATTTTTTTACTATACAAAATCTGTTTTTTAATGAGTACTATGCATGTTTGTATGAAGGGTGCCAGTAAATTAAATTTAAACAAATTTTGTTCATGACTATTTGCTCAAATTATATTATAATAAAAGATTGTGATTCATTTGGCGTACACATAAGACACTCATATTATTTATATTTTACAGCCGTACGAGCGTCTGACGTAAGACTTAAAATTAAATGCACCGTAAATATAACGTACTATATATTATATATTATTAATATTATTTAACTTAATGAAATGTTTTTTAAAAACTACAATAAGGAGGTAATATAATAAATTATCATGTTAATTTTATTATATTGTATTATAGTATAGTATTACTAATATAGTAATATCACATCTCCGGACAAATCCTTCGATTGCCTATTTGACGCGCCGCGCATAAATCAATATAATATAAAAAGGTTTTCCAACAACAAACTGACGATAACTTACTTTTAACTATAACCTTCGAAGCTATACCAGGATTGTTTTATTGACGTCTGATGTAAATAATAATACCTGCGTCAAAAAGTTATAATGATCGATTATCGATATGAAATCAGAAAATAATACGATTGTGATTGTAAACAAAATATAATTCCAGTCGACAAACAATAAATTGTTAAAAAAGTATTTCATTTTTGTTTCGAATTATTTTATTAATATCGTAATCATATTATGCTCAAATAGTATTTTAAATATTGGGGGAGGGGTGAAAATTTCGTGGTGAAACTACGACGATATTTCATATTTTTTTAATATACACATTTTTTGTCGATCTGTACCTAATAAATCGAATATTCAAAAAGTTGTATTAAACAAGTATTAAATACATACTTGTTGAATACAATCATGACATGATGAAAACTAAAGTGCAAAATATAGTGACCAAGGTTGGAGAACGTCGTTCTAATTAATGATTTCTATAACGGAATATCGCAATCCCTCTCATCTGTCGTAGTATTAATTATTTTATTCCACTTCTATTTAAATACGTCCTAAAGATGATCATCAATGGGTTGTAGTAAGTAATATAATATTTTCATGTTTAACTATAGTTAAAATGTTAACAATATCGTAATATTATAATTTTCCGGCTAAATGAACACATACGCGGTGACTATGAAACGGCTTGGACGAGTCCGTGGAGAGACTGGAAGTCTGTTTGAAGCGGTGAATAGGATTGTGATATAGGTATTAGGTAGGTAGTACTTTACAGTAATATTGTCTTTGGTGAAGAGGTGGCCCAAACGTGAATAGTCCGTTGAGGATTTTTTTATTTCCATCGTCGGAGATACGTTTTGATAAAAAAAAAAAAAAAAACGATTTAACACTATACGACTACTCTGCGGTACGACTTTCGCGTCATGGGAAATCGCGTCAAACCTCTCCACCGCTTCACACGATCCGCCGCGGGATGACAGGTCGTCTCATTGTATGCGAGCTGGCCATCGAGCTCGCACGAGATCTGACCGAACAATAATAATAATAATAAAAAAAATAGTAATTGATTTGTCCGAGTCAAGGGTCAAGACGTATTTTATTGCATTATTATTGCATTACAATAATAAAGTGTCGCCAAACGACCGTTTTATAAATCATTATTATTATTATTATTATTATTATTATTGTGTGTATAATGTGCGCTACAAGTAACAATATAACAACAATTGTAATTGTCCTGAGTTTTAATCGTTTTCCATTCACACGCCATACCTCAAGGAGGGTGCGACATGCGAAGTCGAAGGAGACGGCGAGGAATATAAAATATAGAGACAACCACTGCCGCGAACAACACTGCATTAAATGATTGACGTCTGACCGACCGACCAACTATAATAACAACAACAATTTTATTATTAAACAACTACCTACTACGGTATAATAGAACGGGATTTTCGGTTTTTTATACCGTTTATTTTTTATCCTCTAAACCGTGTCGGATTTCAGTGTTTTTGACACCTGGACGAGTAGTATATAGTACCTAAATTATCGTACTAGGTGACACGCTGCAGCGAGAGACTACTCGACCTCACTTGACCACTATATATTATTATTATAATATTATATTATATTTCGCCCCAGTCCGTAATATTCGAATTATGTTAATCGTCGTATAATAATATGTACACTTCAGCAGTCTGCACTAAGCACTCTCCGTGCTCTTTTTTTCGGATCTCCCGAAAGGACGAATCATCCTAGGACTGCAGCACTATACGACGCGTATCCTGGGCATGTGAATATCCTTCGGAAAATGTCCATCAACAGTTACTTATATGTCAGCAATAAATAATTAGTCTGTGTAACATTAAGTTTATTAATTGAATTAAAATTATTTCTTACTACTCAACACAGCCGGGCATCTATTATAAATTGTTTTACATATTATATATTTATGTCATATTAATTATATTTGTTAAAATCAAATTCACGTTGTATCCACAATATAATTATTATAAATACTTAATTTTGACGCATTTAAGTTGATTTACCCCAATAAGAATATATACTTCTTATGTCTGGTGTGCGAGGTCAAATGAGTTATTAATATACAGTTGCGTTTACAACATTAAATCTAAAATCCTATTAAATAACATATATTTATTATTATATTCTTAGTATTTTTTTTTTATTAAAATTTATTTAATTTATATATTAAAATTGCTTTTTCAATATTAAGTGTTAGGTAGGTAGGTAGGTTAGATTAGGTAAGTATCATAGGCGTGCGTAGACTCCTATTTCAAGTGTGGCTTTAATTTTTTTTGATCACCCACCCCCTTATAAAATCTCATCTTAAAAAAAAATATTATTAAAATAGATATACAAAACATAGGTAAGTAGAAATAACATTTATTATAAAAACTGATGTATACACTACAACTAGTACTTTTTATTCGTTTTAACAGAGCATGATTTTATGTGCCGTTGCCAGTTAACATCGTTAAGATTGGATCTAGCTTTGTCACAAAGGCACAATTTTATTCTTCACTTGGAGAAGACATTTCATTTAAATTTTAAATAATGAACAATAAGTCACTACCTACCGCAAAAGAAATACAATTTTAAACAAATAAGTTAGCATAAACAACTTACAAAGGGTTGGGGGCAGTTGTCTGAAAAATGATGTTTCTAACCTAACCTAAGTCTGCAGTGAGACCACATTATATTCCCCACAAATTCTTCTATTATCTATGGCAATAATATATTTATTATCAATGAGTGCCAGTCCCGACAATTTGTATGGTAAAATTGATAAAAAAATCTAAATTTCCAAAAAAGTAAGTTTTGGCACTTCTTAACTAAGTACCTACTTAGTACCTACCTAAAAAAAAGTTTCAGGTGTGGCTATAGCCTTATAAGCCACACCCGTGCGCACGCCTATGGTAAGTATACAATTTTATAATATTTAACGAAAAAGCCTGCAGAGAACAAAAAGAAAAATTTGCTTCTATGTACATTAGTAGATAATATGTAAAGACAATTTTCGTCTGTAAAATCAATTTAAGCTCGAAGGCAGACACGTCATTTTTTTTCATTTGTAATGTTAATAGTTAAATAATAGGTGTACGATATTATTATAATAAATTAAATATTTACCACGTCGTGTTATTGCCCGTTGCGAAATCGGCGTACCACCTTGTCCACCAATATAATAATGTAAGTACATATTTCGTATTGTTCGAAATCGAAAAGTACACTACCTACTTGATCCCTAGCTATTATAATATAGTAATATAGTGTTGGAGATTTATTATAAAAACAAAAAACCTCTGCGGCGGCATGCGGTCGCAAACCTTTTGGCACGCGCGTTTGACAATTATTATTAATAAAAGTAGCTTTATACACGACCATTGGCAGACGTATATAATACTCGTATGTGGGCCATTGTTATCGTAGACAAAAGTAAAAAAACATATACGCGAAATCGTACGTACGCGTTCGTACCTACGTATTATTATTATATTGTATTGTACAAGAGAGGCTAATACGATGGATCGCTTTTGTGTGTCGCGACCGAATCGAACGGTTTTGGAAACATCAAACGTTAACCCGCACAATGGACACACGACTTTACGAGACACTTGTCTGTGTGAATGGCCAGTCGAAAGCAATACGCACACGCGCACATACTTGAAAATAATGTCGTACCAACTCGTGGTTTTTCTATACATTATTATATTTTATAGCATTATTGTGTACGCGAAGAACATCCGAAAAGCGCGCGTGTTGCTGTGCTTTTAGGTATTTATACAGCGTGATTCGCCGAGCATGTTTGCACCCCTTTTTTCCAATAATTCATCTTTATTAAATTATTTTGATTTTCGGAATTTTTTAATTTTTTAATGTATCCACATTAAGGCTGTTTTTTAAAATTCTTGACATATTTTGAACTACTAAAGGAGGGGAGTGTCCTGTGAAGATACAAACTTCCGTTTTTCAAATGAAAACCTCTACCTTTTTAGTCTGAAATAATTTAGTGTTATTTTTTATTCAAATATGTAGTTTATCCCTGATACCTGTAAGTTAAAAAAATCAAAAACTACTCCTTCGAATTTTGATTTTGTTACGTTTTTTAGAAAAATTATTCACTAAATGGTAAAGTTATAATTTATAAAACAGAAGCTCGTATCTCTACAGGACGCTTCTTCTTTTGTGGTACAAAATATATCAAGACTTTGAAAATATGGCCTTAATGTAGATATATAAAAAAATTCAAAAATTCTAAACATCATCAAAAAAATGTAATAAAGATGAATTATTGGAAAAAAGGGCGGTGAACATGCCCGGCGAATCACGCTGTATAATAAATTATTTAGTAAGCTATTACACGACGTATACCATTATGTATACCTAAACACACGTCTAATGGTTACATAGTTGCTCATATTGTTTCTCCCACGCCTAACAATAATTAGTGGTTTGACGATAACATAATATAAAATTGTATAATATTGTGCGGGTAGGTGTGTTCTGCACACTTAGCAAATTACACTCGGAGACGAAATCGGACGTGCGCGCCTGTTTTTTGTTGCGCCGACAAACGTCAAAGGAACAAAAGCCGCCGATGAGGAGCGAAAAAATAATACGCTCACGATGGCGCGGGCACAAAGGTTTTTTTCAGTTCTTTTAAAAGTTTGTATTGTAATAAATCCGTACAACATGTACAGGGCGCCATACGTGTGTTTTATAACAATAATAATTTATTTTAATGTCCTCGCGAACGCGCGTGTACAATAGTATTATAATATTTTATAATATTATTATTATTATTATTATTCAATGTTGATATTATTATTAGTCCGTCATTTCTATTCGGTGCTTGCAGCGGGAGCTTACCAATAATTATAATTATTACCCTCAAAACATTTAGAGCCGATGGACTACCAATGGTCATTTTCAGGGTTGATACACCAGCCGTGCTCAATCATAGTCGTTGGTAATTTAAATAAATTCAGAGTATGCAAAAATAATGATTTATAGGTATTATGTTTAGCACAACTATATAGATACTTCGTGTTAATCTATTGGTTAATACTAGTAGCTTTAGGTTACAAAAACAAATATTAAAATAATATTTAGACTTGCAGATACATTTCATAATGATGTAGACCACAAGAAAAATGTAGCTCAGATATCATAAAAATAATCCATTCCACTTCCCCTCCCCAATGTATAGGATATTTGTGCCTATTTCATTCCATTTTATAATTAATATCTATTTATTATAATTTATTGTAAGTTGTTATTCACATTTGAAAAGAAAAAAGTTTTTAGTTTTTCGGTTAATTCGGGTGTTTTCGGTAAAAAATCAAGTCTAAGTGGCGTAATATAATATTACTTCAAAAATCCTGTGAACACAATATTGGCTACACATAAATAGATACCTAAAAATATATTGATCAAAATTAAATCTATAGGTAGGGCATATAGAAATTATTAGTTTTACTTGAAATGAATAATTTATTTATTATTAACAATATGCAGTTCTTATCCTTTCGTTGGACAAAATTTAAGTTTACCCGTCTACATAATATGTAATAAACTAATATCATATAATATTTAATGTGAAAAAAAAACAAACTTTATTATTACGAGGCCAGGGTCGGTTATTGTGCGGGCGATAAGCACCTACAGAAATTCCCGGTCGGACCTAGCCCGAAGATGAATTGTTATATACCTACACCTATACAGTATTGTTATTATTAGTTATTACTATTGTTGTTGTTGTTGTTACCGTGGTCGTCGTATCCTTTGCGGCCATCATCCCTTTTCGCATTCAAATCGTAAGTCAACACTCGTCGAGGTGCTAGCGGCCGATAGGCCTTCATCGACACAATGTACCCACCTCGTCGTGGACTTAGCTGCACAACTGAATTTTTATGGAGGGAGGAAATAGCAGCAGGGAGGGTGGAAAAAAAATGTCCGATCTGAGTGCAGCAGGCGTCGTCCCACAAATCCTCTTTGCCGGAAATTCAATGATAATAGCTGCCTCTCCGACCTTTGCGCGCCTAATTCACGACATTATAATATAACAATATTATATTTTTATAATATTATTACAATATACGCTCACTTTCCGTGGGGATTATAATATGTACGCGAGAAAGCCTCGACCGGCACCGCCGAACAACAATGCTTATGGGTTTCTCACACGAGTTGACCCCGAGAAAACGCCACTGCGACACCCCCTCATCCGAGCCGCTGATTTAAAATAAACATTTCGGTCGCGTTATAATATTATTTTCGTAGCGGATTACCGCACTGCACAACGGACTCTGCTCGATAATATTGTGTCCACGATTCGGCGGTGTGCAAACATTTGCAATGTCCGTTGCAACCACTCCTCTGCTGCAGAACGCATTAAAAATATTAAATCCCAAATATAAATCCGAATCGTTCCCGTTATCGCGGGTCCGTTTTATAATATACGGCATTTGTACGTCATATAGAATTTAATATTATTTTACTGCTCTAAGGTCAACATCGTCGCAGCCGTTATCCTAAAATATAATTTATATATATGTGTAGTGGGTGATCGTAAATATTATTGTCGATTTTATAAATTATTATTGTTGTGTCGATCGATATCAGTGAATAGGTTTCTTGACCATATAATTAAAATATAGAATATAATATATTATAATTTAGAATATTTGATTTTTTTTTCTATTAAATATGCATTTTGTTTTATAATAACAACAAGACTTTGAAGCTAGAACTCGATGTCATGTACGATCTGGTACCCAGATGGTCTACGGGTAAAATAATAAATTAGTTCCATGAACATTCAGCTTAAAAAACAAACATGTTAAAATCGATTTTTTCAACCAGCAACAGTTTTCTTTCCAATTTACACAGACGTAAAAGTGTCAAGAATACCTACGTATGTGGTATGTACAAGCGTGTTGCTAGTTAATCTTTTTATTAGAAAAGATTAAAAAATAAGCTTTATAATATTATGTATTCGTTAATATTTATAATAAACTAATACAACGTCAAATTTCAATGATATCACCTACGCGCATGAGAACGAATTCAAACTGAAAATAATTGATGGTTGTTGTCGGAGACAAATAACTCCGTATTTCCCGTAAAAAGTGCTTCGCCGATTCAACCGGTCTGCAGGCGACCCTAAACACTCGTCATACAGAGTCATTTTTGATATCAAAGACCTGTAGACCTATATTAAAATGATTTCTAAGTACCTATATCTGTATTCTTTAAAATACCTTGTTGTACGATTTTCGACTAACCTCCTCTTTTGCTCCACTTCGAAGGTCAATCGCGATTTAGTTCGTGATTAAATTGCCGCATTTGTTTTCAATGTACTAGTATAAAATAGGTACTGAAGCTGGTGGTGTAGTCGTCGGTGCTCGATTTTTTCATCCCCCCCGCGAGAAGACGAGAGGAACAGACAGAGGAAGGTGGTCGCGAAGACCAGGTAAATCCAGTTTCCGGCGGCGCTTAGTATCGCGGGAATCGCGTGTATATTGTATGACATCATAACGTCATCATAACATACGTGCTTTATCTACGGGGCGGGACGAGGGGAGGTCCGGTTTACGGGGGCACCGTATATTATAGCGTGTAAACCGGAAAGCACATTAATGTCGAGCGGGCGTCGGCGATTCCAGATGACCGGAAGTCTGGCCCGGCCCGCGGCGGAGGGTTCGCTTTTATAAACGCGCGATACACAATAACGCACAAATATATATAACGCGTGTACATAATAAAATCGAACGTCATAAATTCGCCGGGATCCACTTCTTTTCCGCAGTTGTTTTATTTATTATTATTATTTTTTTTTCGTCACCCTCCGATGGACGGCCCTCATAAACTGTGATAACTGTCAACCGAAGAACGCGAGGCGATCGATACACACATATTATATAAGTCCAGTTGAAATCGTGGCGAGGACCCTGCAGTATATACATATATATATATATAATAATAATGATAATATGCTGCTCGTGATATTATAGCCGGCTACCAAGTATAATAATAATAATAGCAGTACGGTCTTTTCGCGGTGGTGGTGGCGGCGGCGGTTTTTGGGGAGCAAAAGGACTACACGAAATAATATCGCTGTACAGCAGTGTATCATATAATATATATGCGCGGTGGTGTAAGATTATTATTATCGAAAACGTTTTGAAACGCTTCGTAACGGTACCTATATATATATAGCCCAATATATAATACCATCCCCGGAGGACCGGCATGCACCGAGTGTTTCCAACGATCGCGCTCTTTTGATATAATAATAATAACAATATTGTGTGAAAGGCACCCGTAAGTCTGAGGGTCAGCACTGGTAGGAATAGCGATACCACTCGATATTTTCCGATTAAAAACAACCGTTTTTTCCTATATGCTGCGCCAAGGCCTAGGTGATGGCCTATAGAAAAGAAATATTATAGCTAAACGTGTTTAACAAAAATAGATTGTAAAAACAAAAGGACATTAACGTACTTTATAGTGTAAGTACGTGTGAAGGAAAACCTATTAATGATACACGATAGTGAGATATGAATGCAAAACCTGGATGGTATCAATGTTAGAGAGAAAAAAAAGAAAATAATAGAGGTGACTAAAATGTGGTGTTATATGCTTGAAATAAACAGGGCTGACAGAATACTTAAGGGGGCACTGAATTAAAAATAAGAAGAAAAATTAAAAAAGTTAACCTTTTAGAATTTAAAGAGCTTAGATAAAGCTGTTATAAAATAGTTTGTTGGAATTAATCATTGAAGACAACATTTAAGGGAAAACTCTTACATTAGAATTTCACGAGCGCATAAAACAAAAACGAAAGACCAAATAAAGAAAAATAAAACGAAGCTGAGTTGAAAAGAGCTGAGTACCAATCTAAGGAGTTATAACAAGAGAAAAAGAGGGATAGAGAATCGAATTTGAGGACGAAAAACTCAAACAAGATAGGCATAACCCGAACTCTAGTTCATCTTGGAATTCGGTTACCATTTACCGTTACCGATACAATTTTAAAAAAGAAAAACAGTGGTCCAAAGGACGATGTTATATTCAAAAATAGTATAGTTTTTGGATTTTTTTTTTATAATGGGTCGCCGAGTTTCAAGAGAACTGGTTATAGTCAGTGCTTGAATTGGAAAAAAAAATAAGAAGATGATTAAGTGTAAAAAAATGTATTTACCAAAATATGATATAAATGTCTTGTGATGATTGTGATATAATTTAAAAGGGGATGCATAAATATATATTATAAAGAAGAGGGACACAGACCCATTGCAACCCTAAATTCAAGCTCTGCAAGTTACTTAAACCTCAACAAGCCCGTATCCACTGTTGCGACTGTTTTGTCATATTATCGTGATTCAAACCAATTAATTATTAATGGGTAAATACACTGGTCACTGACTTCAGATTTCCAATCGTTTGTCGTCGTCGGTTCGCATAAGACGCTATCATATTGTATAGTGCGTTTTCGGACGATTACGATTTTATGATGAATTTGAAAAACAATATGTAAAACAATCGTCCATCCGACGATCGCGTGTTTAGAGACTTTTATATTAATTACAATATATACGAGTTACACCCCCTCTCGAGGTCGGACACTCGGCACAACAGTAAATTATGATTATATTATTTTTTGTACGGTATAAATAAATCTTATCTCTACACTTGATAATATCGTCGTCATCGGTCGTCGCGGACGGTGACACAACAATGTTATATAGGCACAACTACACGACAACAATATTATTATCATTATGCAAATAGACGTTTCGAATAAAACGTTCGAAAAAACGAATGACGTGGCGGAGTATCGGCGTTGCAGGTGCCCCATTAAAAATAACGCACATACAATATTTATATATATAATATAGGTAACCATACCTACCGCGACCGCGTTGCACCTGCCGTTTGGCACGACACGTTGCGGTTTTCGAAAAAAAATAAATATATTACTATACATAATATTATACATCATGTTAAGCATCGCGCCGCACATGATATCGTATCGTAAATGATATTATATAGTCCGATGCCATATATATATATATATATATATAATATACAGGTATCACTTTATGGGGAGATGTGTGCGATGAGATATAAACGCGATATCATCAAAGTGAATTATATACATATTTTATAATATAATACGCTCGAAACAATATGACGATAAAAAATAATAATAATAAATGAAAATATTAGAAAGGATGTATCCATTTATGTTGTGTACCTACGTATTGCTGTGACCGATCGTGCGGTGAGCGCAGGTACATGTACAGCACGAAAACCGTATACGCGTAATCGATTACGCCCCCGCTCGATCCGGTATACCGCTGACCGGGTATATATTATACGCGTATAATATGCAGCGCGGTAATAATAATACGATTATTAGCCGCATTTACCGAGCTGATCGTTCCCATGCGCACACATGAAGTACCTGCAGGTGAACTATACATATAAACTAAAATAATAACAATAATGTTGGTATACGATAATACACACGCGTAGTGCGGTAATCGCGGTATATACCTATGTAATATGTGTTTACTACTCCGTTCGACAATGTACCTACACCGTATAGTTGGCTTCACGTGTCACGACAAACCCTTCAATTACCCATCAGCCAACGAGTATCGTATTATAATATACTGGGTGAATCTTTTATCATTGAACACGTATTACTTCAAAAAGAAAAAAATATATTTAAAAAAAACAAATTTTTTTAAATATTTACCTATATACCTATATATTTTTATATTTTTAGTCTTGAAATTTTTTAAGCTTTTACTTTTTTGAGTGACAACATTCAGTTTTACTTTCATATTACAGAGCAGAATATTTTTCCAAGTATTTCAATGTATTGAAATCGAATTAAGGCGATTAGTTTATGAGTTATAAGTATTTAACGTTTCGATGAGCGGAGTGGGAGTGGTACGCGTTTTCCCTGCACAATAATAAATATTAGTCCACTATATTCAGCTCGTCTAAACTAATACTTATAAGTTATAACTTATAACTCATAAACCACTCGTCCTAAATTTGATTTTATGTATCGAAATAGGTACTCAGAAAAATATATTTTAATGAAATTAAAACCGTATGTTGTGATATTCAAAAAAGTATAAACTTACAAAATTATAAGGATGAAAAAAAAAGTTGTTTCGAAACGATGCGATAAATTAATCAGACAATATCACCCGGTATAATATAACTCGCGCGGTAATCGGTATACGGTTATAAAGCCCGGTCGTCTCCTCTCACGATGCGTGTGTGTGGGTGTGTTGGGTGGGGGGGGGGGGGTGGTCGTTGTAGTATTTGTAGTAGTCGTGTATGGCAATAATTATTATATTATCGTTTTGGTAGTAAACGCTGCAGCGGATCCGTTCTTGCGGTCTCCGAGCTTCCCGATTACACGCGACAGCAGCTATAATACACGCGTACGATATTATTATTGTGTAGGTACTGCGTTATATTATTATCACAGTATATCGTCCATATAATAATACTCCGAACACACCGATTATTGTTTGTTTTCAGTCGTGGGTAATGTTATTGTAATAGGCAGGCAGGTAATAATAACAGTATTATCATTATCGATTACTATCTCGGACGGCCGAGGTGGTCGGGATATTATTACTATACATAAATATGCCGCGTTACGCTTACTTACATATTATTATATTATTATTGTTATTATGCGCGATTGCACCGCACGATTACTGCACCGGATTTTCTACGATCCGATAATGATACAACTATAACGACGATGGCACCAATAGTAATGATAATAATGACGATTATGATGCAGTTCGTATAGGTGCATGGGCGATTTCGCTGCGACCGGTTTTGAGTTTTTCGATTTATTTACGACCCGTAAATCTGATTACGTTGATTCGAAAACTACCTACAAATTACATAATACACCATCCGGATCTAGAAATTTGAAATGGGAAGGTCAGGCTAAATTTTTTCATAAACGATACAAATTTAATTTTAGTGCATACTATATTATAGATAGGAGGTACCGTTATCGATAAGACGGTAACATTTTTATTTATATTGTAAATTATGGATTTTAAGAAGTATGAACTATATGTTATTAAATACCTATAGAAAAACGTACCTAAAATACAACCAGCCCAAAGGAGGGTAACTCAAGTCCGTAAGCCCCACCCCCAAATCCGCGTTTGATTATACACACCTACAAGACTATATCAAAACTATAAGAATCTCGTTGGTCAAGTCTGTCTCAATTCAACTAAAAATTCATATGCAAAAATTTGCAGTGATGCCAATATAAAGATACGTTTATTGTCATGGTTACACTAGGTACAATTACCAGATACTTAATTGTTATAAGAAATTTGAAAAATTTGTCATTCGGTTATCGTCAATTCGTTGTAACAGTAATAAATAAATAAATCAAAATTATTATTTGTGGTCTATATAATATTATAAATTATATATATTGTATTATTTTTGTTACTTTCTACGAGCAGTAAATGTAATGTAATTTTATGTTGTAGGACTTACCTAAATATATTTAATTAATAAATTAATTAATATACACAACTGGGAACCTATACACTAGTAATATTGTAAAAATTACACTCGATGATGTTGCTAACGCGTCGAAGGTTGTCATCCGCTTCTGGATGTGCAAATTCTACGAAAAAAAAAAACACAATCCAATGTGGTTAATAATAGTTACATTATTAATTGTATTTATATTTATTTTATACATTGTCAATAATTTTAAAACATACATACCACAAAATAGTATTTAAAAACACGCAGATGAGTTGAGTTAGTTTTGACAAGATTTCTCGCATTATTTCTAAAGGGTTTGGTTTTTGGCACAGTGAATTTTTTCAACATTTATATATATTACGCTTTCTATTGGCATGATTTCGTTCGGCCAACATCAGGCTGATCAGTCTGTATGCCGTAGGGTCGTTGGTGGAACATCCCAAGACCGACAGGTTGGTTGCTCGGCACGTGAAAACCGTATGACCTTCGAAAGCGATTATCACCATATCGTAGTCCAGAGTCCTCCTGAGTTTCACGGCGAATCCAAGTCTTTCCAGTTTCTCTGAACGGTTAAGAAAATCCAAATTAAATGAAAAATCGTCTTATCGAAATCATGTGAAGACAAATATGTTTTTCTTATTTATTATCGTTTTATTGTTAAAAATAATAAAATAATTCATCAAAAATATCTAGCAAGCGTTCAGGCAAACAAAGTTTAATGACTGCATTATCATAGCAAAATAACTGTTTAACATTTGACAGGTATAATAGATAATATCAGAGATAACGTTGAACAAAGATTAGTTATTGATTTTCAAGTAAAACATAAACGACCGACATCAGGTTACCTACTGAATAATGT
Source organism: Nasonovia ribisnigri (assembly GCA_027563435.1). Taxonomy (NCBI): domain Eukaryota; kingdom Metazoa; phylum Arthropoda; class Insecta; order Hemiptera; family Aphididae; genus Nasonovia; species Nasonovia ribisnigri. Next base: position 332,363 of record JANEHU010000467.1, read on the forward strand.
AATTAATACGAGATCTAGGTAGGTATGAACTGTTCGAGTTAATTTTTCTCATTATAACTAAAACGAACTATTATTCGTAAATTTCAATAATATGACGGCCCGGCGTTATGTGTAGGCAATATGGCTACATCCCGTTCGTGATCATAGATTGATAAGTATCTCTTATAATAAATCATTATAATATTTGGTACACATAATTAATAAGAATATAATTACAATTTTTATACTTATATTTATGATTGGGACGAAAATTTAAAAATATATGATTATATTATATTGCGTACATAACTGAAAAAAAAATGTTAATCAATATTTACACTCAAACAAGATTGATAGAAACAGTATAAACATTTGACTATTTTTTTAAGGATAGCATAAAAAAAATTGCTTAATAAATTAAAAATGATGTCTTAAGTCGTCACGTTAACTTTTACATTGGTGGAAACTGAAAACTCTAATGTTATCCAACGGGTGGTTATATAGGTTGTATCAATTTCGTACGCCCTTCTAAGATAACGAACGAATCGCCAGAAAATGTGAACAATAGTCGAGAGGAAGGAATAGGTCCATTTATTTTCTACCAATAAATACAACGAATGAAAGAGATAGCTGATTGGCTAGTGTGCTGATTGGATATCATTGTTATATTAAAGGGAATCGCGAAATATTTCGATACTATTGTTCTGGTATTTTTTGATTGGATGTTTTTTTAAAATACATAAAATAATTCGATATAAGTAATACGCCTATTATAATTAGGTAAAATTAGTTAAATTTAATATTAAATCTATATAGAGATTGAATGACACTTCATATTATAACTGCAAGTGTATTGTACATTAGTACCTATTTTTTTTATTACGAAACAGTATTGCAATATTCTAACATAGATACCTAACACGCAATAAGCAAAGCAAGTATACGAGTTTTTTATCAATTAAATTTTCATTCTTATAAAATAAGTTAATTAATTTTATTACAGTTTAATCGATTACGTTTTGATGTCAATACATATTTCTAGTTATGCTTAGAGTGGACCGATTATTTGACAAAAAATGTAATAAGTATGCACTATATAGAAAGTACTGCATAAACTATAAATACAATATTGTTTTGAGTTTGTAAAAAACAACTAAGTTAACCAACAGCTAATTTAACTTTTTTCAATAATGCAGAAATAAACAAAGTCATTAACTTGCCTAGAATTCATAATAAAAATAATAAGAATAGATAAATATAATTTATGTAACTATGTAAGTATATACAGTTAATATGAATAAAATTATAAATCCTAATAACTTCGCAAAAACAGGGAAAGGTTTGCAATATGAACAATATTATATTGTTTTTAACTTACTGCATTTATAATATTATTATAGAAATCAGATTTAAATTGAGAATATTAAAGAATATCGAACAAATTAAAATGAAATCAAAAACATAAGAGGGAACGATACTATAATTGGTTTCTGGGACTCTTTTTTTTTTTTGGCCTGAGTTTTGACATCTATTTTACGATAAGGGAGTACAGTACACCAATCACTTACCTTTGATATATTCGATCCTTGTCGTGCGGTGTTTCAGGACTCCACATACTTTGGTCGGACCATACAGGATGTCAACCTTATACCTGTGACCGTCGTCATTTACGAACAATGTGTCACTGATTTCCATTTCTGGTGGTCACGAAACACGCGGTTTCTTAGTTTTCAACTGTGAGTGAAACGCAATAAATAATAAAAACAATTCAGCAAAACGAAATATTGTTAGGTACGGATTAATTATTGAACCGTCTGCGAATGCATAGAAACACGTGAATGTATAAACACTCTAGCGCGAAATAATAAAATAAATATTATATTATAGTATGACTATAATAAATTATAAATAACAGCAAGCCGAACGTTAAGAGTACTGCAAACTCGATCAGTTATTTCAACCAATCTTTTGTCAATCATACTAATAGTCAATAGACCTGATAACTTGATTTTTAGACTTCTGAGATCTATCGGGCAACTTTTTTTCAAATGTTCTCCTTCAACAAAATTTAGAAAATTTTAAATGATTATTATTCGAAGTTAAAATTAAATTATCCTAATATGCAGTTGCCTGATCTATCTCAAGTAGACATATTATTATTATTAATGAATGCAATTTTCATGAAATCCTTAAACACGGTCTATTTTCAATCCTTTAAATACATATCTGAAACTGAATAATACATTTATGAATTTCGTCAGTTATTTTGTTGTTTGTCCGTCTAAAATGCGTGTAACATTTTTCCCGCAAAACCTACATCGGTGGGATGGAGTTGTGTGTATTATGGTATAAGACTTCTGTAAGTCTGAAAAAAAAAACGAATAAGACTAAACAGTTATTATTTTCAAATGGATTTTTTTACTTACTACAAATATATATTTATAATCTATATAATATGATATAATAAGTAAGACTGATAGATTAATAACATTTACGGTAGAAATAAAGAAAGGCTCTCAACTGCAGTGTCACCTGAAAAGACAAAAAACGGAATCAAAAAAAAAATTGTCGTATTCAAATTATTTATTGTCTGTGTACCTACCTTCTAGGACACATACTACTGCGGATACCGTCGACTTTGCAAATTATTAAATAGGTAATGACGTTATAATATAATACTTCCGATTTCGCAGTTATACAATTTTTCACACCGAACTATTATATACGCTCACACCGATCGTATCGTGCGTGCAACCTGCACCAGTGTACTGCGAAGGTTTTCATGCACTTTTCACACACTTCCTGCGTGTTGTAACACTTGGAATAAAATAATTCTAAAACAAGATTTGATTTTTCAATTACATTTTATCACACGTACCTAACATTACATTATCATAATATTATAATTGGTAGGTATAGTAACACGACGTTTTAATGTACCTACGTGAGTTTTGAATTTTAATGTTTTTTGAACGAATTCATACGAACTTACTCCATTTCGAAATGACCTGCTAGTTGCTAGGCATAAATATTTTATTATCGCCGTTCATTCGTATCCGTTCCGCGTCAGAATTTCGGTCAAACCACTATAAACGGACCTAGTGAGATATAGAATTATTAGTGATTGGTGTGGCGGGAGGGACAAACATAGTTCAGAAGGGTGGTCGTTAAAAACGATGACCGAAGATCTCTTGGACGGGATTCTTATCATCAAATCTCCCACTAAACAACCTATTTTCATTTACGAGTGCCTAGAAATGTTTCTCCAATACTCAGATACCCATAAAATATAAATTAAACTTTTCCTAATTTTACTTGCAATTGTAAAAAATAGTATGTAACTTTTTGTACCACCAGTTATGGACTTGGTACTTACCATCATATTTCGTAGGAAGATTCAATTATTTCATGAATGCAGTCTGTTCGATTCATTTCAATGTTTCAACTTCAATTCGACCCATGCGTCGTTCACCCGTATCTGTTCCACGTCAGAGTGGACATAGACAGACGCCGAGGGTGCGGATATGACATTGAGACGACGAGTGCATAGCAAAATTGGCTGATAAAAACGCGCACTGATAATCTCCTCAGCGGGGTTTTTGCCAACAAATTTCCCGATGAAAACCCTACTTTCATTTAAGAGTACTTAACTAGAAACGTTTCTCCAACACTAGGATTCAAACCAATTGATCTTTTCCTATTTTTATTTATACCATTTATCCCACCTAACAGTGTATTTACCATTTTGGACCACCAGTTACGGACTTAAATCGTTCTTCGAACTCTCGTGTTTTATTTTCTTCTCTCCATATAATATATTTCAGCTATATTCGACCTATATAATAATAAAGTACCTGCAAGTATTGTGCAATAGCGCCGCCCATCCGTGTCCGTTCCGCGTCAGAATATCGTTCGGTCGGACGGCCGCAGACGAACGTCGAGGGTGAGAATCATTATGTTAGAGCGACGGGGGAGGGGCAGAAGGGCGGCTGATAAAAACGGCTCTCCTCGACGGACCCGGGAGGTCGTCTCCGTGTGAATTTATCCTTGCGGGCCGCGGACGCTGACGTTTACGACTCGAGCACGTGTAATTTATATTGTACATTATTTCATTCGCGCGAGCGCACGAGGAGACGTCGAATGCACACGCGTAATATTGTTACGATTGCAGTCGGGCTCGTTGTGTTTTACGATATTAGGTTTAGAAAACGGTTTGAAATCGGGGAAAATATGAAAAAAAAAAACAAATAAATAAACGAAGGGACCCCCATTGTCGGGCGGCGCGCGCCTCCATATTATTATTGTACGTCTACAAATAGGGTACGTATACTGTCGGGCCGGCGGTCTTTGTGCTCGTCCGATTTATTGGATCGCTGCAGTCCGATTGTCGTTTCGCGGTCGCACAATGCGGTGACGACGACGGTGGTGGCGGTGGCCGAGGTCCAAAAATCGTATAGGAATCACGCGTATAGAAAATACATGATATAATACGCGTATATACGCTGCACTACTGGTATATTATAACAATAATAATAATAATAATAATGCACCGCACGACAATAATACGCAGAACCTCAAATAGATTCGAATATCATATTGTACCATTATAGTAGTCGCGACAGCCCGCGCGGAAACGCCTCTTTTTGTTCATTTATACCATTTTTTACGATTTTCATCGCCCCGGCCCGACAGACCCACCGCAGTCGATCGTCCCGTGTGTGTCTGTTCATTGAAACATACCGTCCACCGCCACTGACCCCCCAGCTAAACGCAGTTGAGCTAAATATAATATAATATCGGTGGTCAGATTTATCCTAATATTATTTTATATTTATTATTCTTCCATCCATAATGTCGGTCCATTGCTCCGGCTACTCCGGGACGTGCAAAACATGTTCTGAATACAATATTGTTGTACGCGCCAACCAATGTATTTGGTGCATACAAAAATATTAATAAATAATAGAAAGTACCAATAATATTCGTAATAATAGGCCAATGAAGGAAATGAGCTGAGTCAGCAGGTTTGTAAAATAATATTTAAGGACGTAAGCACCGCGGTATAGTATGGCAGTGCGAGTATATTCTATAGTGATACTCATATATTATGACCGCTAACATTAAATAGGGTGCTATTATCTATATCTGGAAAAAAATTGAATATACGTATCACACGTTACAGTAATATATAATATGTATATGTGTGGCGTGGTGTGGCGCGGTGCGTACACTCAACTGCGGAAACGTGTGTATCAGCCGGCGTTGCTAGTTGCCGGATGGGTGACCACCCGGGATTTTTAGCAACGAGTCCTTGCCACACATACAAAACGTGCTTCAACTAACCAACTAACCGTTCTTCCCCCCTACAAAAAAAAATAAAAATAAAAATATGTATACGTACATATATGTATATCATATATAATATGATGTAACGTCGATCGATAAACAAGAAATGAAATAAATTTAAAAATAGTGCAATAATATTGTCATCAGCCGGGGATCGAACCATGGACGTTTATTACCTGTTGATTAAAACCTAATATTTTTGCGTAGAACTGATCGAATAGCCATTTTTTTTCGAAAACTTACTGGACTAGAAATGTGAAAAGAGATTTGGGCCCCTAATCTAACTCTCTTGCGGCACTTACACCTCTTACAGCAGTTGGCTTCAGAGCGTTTAGGTTTCGGATAGCTTATTTAGTTTCAACACATTCTTTATCGATGACGCCATCAGACGTAAAAGTGTCTTAGCTATTTTTTTGTTATTTAAATACACGATTTATTTGTTCTCGTAGCAACGAATTAAAACCATTTACTATAATTCTGGATTAAATACTATTATATAATAAATTATCAAATGCATAATAATATCATATTTAATTAATAATATGTAGGTACCATGGTCCATGATAGATATATGACTACTCGATATCAAATTTCAGAAGGTATAAAATGAAATTTCTCAGTTCCTACTTTTCAAAACAATCCTAAAAAAATATAATTCAATAAAACAAAAACGGGCATTTTTACAGATTTTGCCGTTTGCGCGTTATCAATACCATAGATAAACATTTGGTTGTTCGTTTACGCATCACACTTTTCAAAAACGAGAGGTATCTACCTGTAGGCATACTACAGAAACAAGACCGGATAATACAGCAGGTGCCCGATTCACCGGTAAGTGGTAACATTAGATAGGGTACACATATACGTTTTTTCATATTTTGTCGTAATTCAAAAACTTAACGTTATCACACCTCGGCCATTATCGCCGTGGTATTTCAAATGCATGTCATATACGTGTGCGAGTTAACCCTGCACGCATAATATTATAATAATATACACTCGGACGACTACACAACCGATGTCGGGACACGTTTTTTGATTACGATAACACCGCGCGGCCCGATGACGGAGCCGATAACGTGCCCGTGTCTCCTTTGTGTCTGCCACGGAACGCTTTTTTTTTACGGGTCACGTCTGCCATGGCGCACACACACACACACACACAGGCACACACATGCGATCTCTCAAGAACCCACGTGGGCGCTCGTCGTGAGACAACCGGGTATACACAGGAGTGCACGTGCAACCAGTGGATATAATATGGTTGGCCGGCCACGTACCACTTACCACTTGTGTGTGTGCGTGGAAAACAATAATAATATAACGACAACGACAGCGACGGCGACGATGATAAAACCCTCGGGGTGTATCGGAAGGCTGGGTCGAAAAAAAATGTACGTATACAGCAGTGTAATTCGATATTCAGAATTTTGTATACACACAAATACGTTGTTATTATTATTATTATTATTATATAAAGTATTCGAGAACAATATACCTACCTATACGAGTCCTCGAGACCGAACCGGAGCCGAGACGAATGTCGATCGGGCCCTCAACAGCTATTCTTGGCTGCTTGTGAAGTTTCTACATAGGTACTATAATATAATATATATACTGATAATAACATGTGTGTTTGGCAGCTTTGTATTGTACTCCATTTGTTTAATAGATGTCGATATCGAAATTGAATGTAATTGATAATTTTGTGTTTATTATTCAATAACCCATAGTTAAACGGCGGGCTAAGCCAGTGACGGGATACTCCCGACGTTTTTTTTAGTAAATTGGATCTTCAAGGATTACCTTAAACATTTTGCCTTTTTGCGTCCCTGTATTATAGGTGTATAATGGTATGACAATACGTATAACACGCATAAACTGAATTTGTTACAAAACCTTGTAAATTCCTACGCAATAATAATTATTATTAATTCGATAAATAATTTGATTTTTACAATCCATCCGTCTTGTATGGAACACATCGTCTATACCCTGACGTTTTTCCAAGACAAACAAAAAAATATATATAATTTCAAAACAGTAAATCGACCTCACATACACACGCACGCTCTGCCGCCGCCCTTTAACTCGGGTCGTTGGACGATAGATTTCACTATATAATAATATAATACAATTATTATAATATCAATCATATCGTACCTATACTGTAACAATGCAACGATTCGACGTGTGTGGAGTCGTAGTAGTTGTATAATTTTATCGATTTTGGAATCGATTGCCACGTCGTGTATTATTATTATTAGGAATTGTTATTGTTGATTTTACGGAAGATTTTCTATTTTCCTTTTTTATGATATACCTATTATATATGTACCTACTTTACATCTCATCGGATCGCACGGTTCACGGCGCACGCGCATTATTATTATATACGTGATTTCGAGTGATACGATTTCCTACCGTGGCGAAGAAGTGGACCACGAGGTGTGATCGTTTTATATGATAAGGTGTAGGTACTTCCCGAGGTATCCTCTCGCTTCTAATAAGTATTTTCAAATCACCACGCGTGCTCATCCATACCGAACACGATGTGACGGTGTCCGCTGTGATGGACGAAATCGGTTAGCATTATGGTAACGTGGTCCGAGGGGGTGACCGCATGCTTATAACATATAAAATATATCCAGGGAGGAGTCGTAGGACTTGACTATCGTAGCCGAGTGCAGATGGATCCATCGATGGATGTATAATAGGATCCTTAAATAAATTTAATATTTTACCCGGACTTAATTTATGTTATTATTGGGTTATAACGAACAAAAATAAAAAAAATTAAAAAAAATTAGCAGTGGTGCCATTTGGGTGGTCTATTTTGGTCACATATAAATTATATATGCGTCTTGTTAGGCTGGAAATTTAATATTCATAAAAGCGTCAAGGGCCGATGAGTAAAAGTTAGAATTTATAATGAAAACCGCATATAAATGTACGTATAATATGCATGGAGGTACCTAATGTATAATAATATGTTTTACTATTTAATATTAATATAATATGCTATTTGCAGCTTTCAATTTTTCAATTTTTAAATATAATATATTATATTATCCTTAAGCCCCGCGTTCATGCAAATCGTACATAAATAAAATTATATGCATTAACTATGATGATTGAAAAATTACCTGATAGGGTAAGCGAATTGGTTTGTATACATTTTGGCACCATCATCAAAAAAAAAACTTAAATTACGCTACTAAACTGCTAAGTAGGTCAATTAATATTATTACAATGTATAACGGTAGACGGCTGTTTCGTATTCGAATGGAGTTTAGAGAGTTCAGTAATATCTATAATGTGTACAATTAACTTGCATTGTGAGTATTGCTTTACAGTTAATAAATTGTGTGTAAACATTATATTATTGAATAGGTCAGCAGTAATTATATTGAGTCTGTACTCTATAATGTAGAGTTTTTAATATAATATAATACACACAGGTGTCGTGTAACATAATTGTTACAACAATGGTAACATAATACATTATTACGATAGTTATTGTTTCGTGGACAAATTACTACATTTTATGTAGTTGGTATGACACTCATAAAAAATTAGTAGTGTTTTCATAACAGTTATTATTAATATTTTAATACAATAAACATTTATCAACTTATTGTTGTATTTTCATTTTCGATACATATTAATGTACGCTAAAAATGTAATAAAAACAATATCATTTTCAATTATAACCAAATGTGTTTTTTATCATTCAACTCAATAAAAATAAACAATATTTTTATTATGACACAAGTCATAACTCATAACACTTAAAAATGAAAAACCTTACAAATTATAGTAAACACAACAATTGCGCATAAAACAAGTACCTCTACATAATAATATTAAAAAAAACTTAATTAAATATACTTGAGAACTAGACATACTTTATTAGTGTAAACTTTTGCAATGGACGAAAATTTATATTATAACGCCTATAACTGTCCATTTGTCACACCGCAGCATGTCATCGAACTTGTTAAGAGAAGTCTTCATGGTACTTACATACCACCGCCGCAGAAGTCAAGCACCACCGGTCAAAAGTATCCATCCTTTTCGAAGTAACCACCACCACCCGCGTCTGCGTGCCCGTACTTCTCACCCTCTTTGACGCCACCCTTCTTGGCGAATTCTGACTGTTGGCCGTGGTGAGCATGCTCACCGGCCTCAGACTTGTGACCTTTGGCCTGTTCGTATTTCTTGCCATGATCGCTCTCCGCCTTCTTCGAACCATGGCTTTCGTGATAGCCGGTGTCAGAGTGACCTTTCTTTTCGTGTCCACCCTTCTCCTTGGCGTGCTTCTCCTGTTCATGTTTGTGTTCCTCATGCTCGCCACCATCGTGCGACTCGTCGTAGAACACCTCGTCCTTCTTATACTCGTCCTTGTGGTGCACCTTGTGGAACCCGGACGTCTTCTTGCCCTTCTTGTGGCCACCCTTTTTCACCACCGTGATTCCCTTCTCGCCATGGTTGCCGTGGTAGGCCTCACCAAAATGCTGAGCTTGGTCCACGTGACCTTTCTTCTCACCCGCCTTCTCGGCCACTTGCGAATGTTTCTCGTCACTACCATAATCTTCTTTCTCACCCTTGTCATATGCCTCCTCCTTCTTGAACGCCTTTTCCGCTTTCTCGCCCTCCTCTGACTTGTGGCCCTCCAAGAACTTCTGGCCCTGTTCCTTGTCGTAGTGCTTCTCCTTGTCGTACTCGCTACCACCTCCATAACCACCAGCCCCGTGCCCTACGTACCGGCTTCCCTCGTCCTTCAAGTCACTGGAGATCTTGCTCTCGGCTGGCCGCTCTTCAACGATCTCTTTGATGTTCCTGGGCACAGGTTTCGGCTCCTTGGCGTTCCTGGGTGCCGATTTCGATTCTTCCAACGATTCCTCGTCCACTTCCTCGGTCTGGGGCTTCCTGGGCTTGTACTTCTTTCGGTTAGCAGGCGTCAAGTCCGTTCGCCGGTGGTCGGGCACCAGTATTGAGTCTAAGTCTTCGTCCCGGTCTTCGGCATCAGCCGCAGGTGGTTTTGTCTGCCGCCGTTCTTCTGGGAACCTGAACGGTTTTGGTCCCGGTATCTCTCCGGCACGGACTCCGCTCCTACTTGAAGGGTGCTTGTTGTACGCCCGATACTCTGAGTGCTCCGGTTCTGAATCCCGGTGCGCGTTCCTCGATCTGTACGAGTTATATTCTCTACGAGGTACCTTGGAAGTTTCCACTACGCTATACGAGCTACTCACCCCAGACGTGTCGCCGACTGGAAGTATTTCCACGTTGGAACCCAAGCCCAAGTACGAGTTCTGCAGCTGTCGCTTTTGCCGGGCCACCACCGACACTGAAGTGACGGCGAGGAGCGGCCACATCGCGACGATCATGGTGGCACACCTCAGAGCCAACATCGCAATGATCGATGAACGTGTCGGCAAATGTACCGTCTATAAAACTGTGCGCGAAACGAGGAACGAGTGTAAACGATCGACGACGACGACGTCGATGATGAAAACGAAGACTGCAGTGTGATTGATAACGGCGGATAAACGTGTTTGAACGATTATTCTGATATTAACTGTCCCGAACGGTGTTGAACGTGTACTGACGATGCGTGTCATATTTTCTACTTATAAGTATCCCGGACGTCCCCCGGCAGCGCGCGACGCCGGTCGTTGGTTCGAGACGAATCGGTTGCGAAATCCGTCGGAAAAATTCCCGACGAGAAATCATCCATAAGTCGTGACAAGGACGAACGTTTAGGTTTTTCTCCGTACCAACCGCCGCCACCGACTGCACCGCGTTTTCCATGGTCGCGCGTATGAGGTTACGCGCGTGTAATATATCTGCAGCACATAAAGATACCTAATAATAATGTATCGTTTATGTGGCCGTTTTCCTTCTCTGGGGAAAGCGAATAGTCGTATACCTACACCGAGATCTTCAAGGGTACACTCGTGTCCGTCGATGCATTGCGCGAGCCTTGGACCATCCGATGGACCGTATAATAGATAATAATATTATAACCATTATCTTCACCCGATCGTTTCATCGGCCATCGTAGCATAATATAGTTGTCATTACTGTTATTATGACATACGGTCTGCTAATTTCGACCGTAAGACAAAACATGTCGGTCATGTTTTTTTTCTTATAGATATTCGTGTAAGACTTTAATATTATTCTTTATGTTATTTTGCTTATAAATTAACACCGCTCGGCTTTTACAATTATAGTAACAAAATTATATTATAATATAGTACATCATAACGTAAATATTAATATAATAATAAACATACTAGAGTAAGATAACAAAGAGTTAAGTATGAATCTGTCATGTATAGATAGAGGTTTGTTGGCGAAGTTTGGCCGACTTGCTGGTATGCAAAAAGAACTCTGAAATCTATTTTGCTAGGAATACGGATGCTAAACCTGTCTAAAAAGGGAGATGTGTTTTGTTCTTTATTTAATTATCTCAACATAAAACGATGGCTAAGAGTTTGACGTCTCGAGAGCGACTTGAGACCAAGGATCTAATTTACAGGTCGATAATCTTGAGTAGATGAAGTATGCATTTCGGAAACCTATAACACTATAATAAATTATCACTTAATCGTACACAATAATAATAATAATTGTACGTGGAGATCGAATCGATTTTAAACCAGGTTGATTATAATAATTTTATGTTTAACTGTTTGTTAATTTTTTTACTTCGTCACTCGTTATGGTGTGGCGGCTCTCGGACGACACACCGCCACCGATAACGATACATAGTTTGTATTTTTAAATTAATATTTTCCGGTCGAAGGCACTTTTTCGACGACCAATTGCAACGAAACTGATTGCAGTACGATATCGTGTGGTTCAATCGTTTGCACGTGCAGTAGTTGTATAGATATTATAGATACGTACACTATACAGCCCTATGTACGATATGAAAACATATTTTATTTTTTATTTTTTTTTGTTTATTAAACGTCGTCCCATATGGTCTTAACATATTATTTTAATCGAGAGGTATTTGCATAATGATAGGCCACCGCGCGACATACGCTTGAAAATAGGCTGCAACACGCGCGGCTCGTACATCATAGACGAATATTATTGCTGTCATTAGTACACGTATATAGGTATAATATACACGCGCGTGTCGGACACCCGGTGTATAGTAATAATAATAACAATAATAGTAGTATTGTGTTATGATAAATGCATACACGCGCCTCGGCGATCCGAAAAAAATTAAATAAAGTCGAAACTTAACCCTTTCGCTTTTGCGGGCCGCCTCCGTTTAATAATACCACCATCGCGCGTCCGTCCGCGTCACCTGACAGCATAATTGCCCGTGAAGCAATTTACCGTGGAAAATGCAATCGTGTTCAGCAGAGTATAAAGCGGCGTGCAAGTGGACGCCGGGGAGTGTACTATTGTAGAAAAATAAAATAATGTACAGTCGAGATACTCATGTCGTGTGCATCGCGCGCATGATGAGCGTTCCTTCGGGTAATTAATTAATTATTGTATTGTTACCATAATAATAATACGATTGTTAGTAGAGCGTGACCTCGAAATGTTACCGCTTTTGTGGCGCTGACCGGGGAGGTGACGATGACACATCGCTATGAGCTAGAGCACCTAGTTCAATATCTGCAGATACGTAAACCGCGTTATCGTATTTATTATCTTTATTACTAAAAATTGAGATAAACGACATCGTCGCTCGAAAAATCGTTCTCAATCGTTTGATTATAAGGTGCAAAATATTGTTTCTTTGACCTATCGTTCTCAATCGTGTTACTAAAAGGGTAAAACGTTTTCAATCGTACAACACCGCAGTACCTACTAGTCGCCATCGTTGAAATAGAAGCTCAAAGTCAATCATTACATTATATTTTATTTCTATATTTCTAGCGATTTTCACCAGCGACCGTCTGTGTTCAGTCATCGTTGTTTTAATAAATGAATAAGTAAAAATCGAGTTCCGCTCACGCGCACTTAAATATAACATTAGGTAAGGTACCTGCTTTATAGTATAATTTATGATATAATCATAAAATATGGTCTCGGAATCCCGAAAGAAAAGAAAAAATGATTGATGATCGCCATAATATAATTCTTTTTAAGCATCTATTTAGACCTTACGGTGTGATGTAGGTACTTTGAAATATTATAAGCTTGTTCGATTTGATAAATCCAATTATCCACGAATAAAAAAAAAAAAAATTACATAAGTGTATATTACGAGCATAAGGCCAAAATGTATAATATTTCTCAAGAATTTTTGAATGAAATACGTATCGTTTGGGCTATATAATTAGCTTTTGACTTTTAGCAGCCACAACTACTATACGATTGTACCTATTGTCTTAAAACGGTAATGGTGTTGACTGGTGTTATTATTATTTTTCAAGTAGTTATACTTATACCTATTGCCTACTAATTGTACGATTTAAAATGCTCAATAGCTTTCAAATTGCCTCAAATCGATTGGAAAGATTATTATTTTGCATTTAGTAGCACTTAACACATAAAAATTCGTTATTTATTTAATATTATCAGTGAGTGAGGATGCCACAACTTCAATCGCGTGTAATCACTTTGATAACATAGTGTGTATTATACACTTTGATCACAATTGAATACAACTCGTATCTATGCTGATAGGATGGAAACACGTCGTTTTTCTCCGATCTCGACCTGCATATTGATATGCGGCGTAATTACCTATGTGACAGCTAATGCGATACTAATTAATACGTTCTACATAACACCGCACCGCCCCCCGAACGAAGCAGCTGCAGCGTGTCATATATATTATAATATATATATCGGACAAACCGCATTCATATACATAATAATAATATTATTCGCGTAAAAATATATAATATTATGGTAAACTGTTTCAGGGATGTGTGTCCACTGCAGCTCGCATCGTCGTGACGTATCAGAAATCAGTCTCCAGGGGACTATCTCTCTCTCTCTCTCTGTCTCTCGGAGCGATGCACTTTCGAGGGGACGATTATAACATTATATAGGCGAGGTCGATCGACGGGGTCGTAATATATTGCCAACATTACATTATGTACACAACACAAATGATATGATATTACAAATCGTCAGCGGCGGCAGTGGTTGCAGCGGTATTAATAAAACAGTGTGCGTTGTACATGCAGTTTGCGTGTGTGCTGAAGCGACTCGTGTAATTGATGTTTTTCGGACAGCAGACGACGCCGGAGTGCAAGTGTGCGTGTCTGTGCGTGCGATATTGCATGTGCATAATATATACGTATATTATGTGAGCACACGCGGTGAATATAATTAGCCACCGAATATTATAATATTATTATTAATACAATGTGTATATTCGTGTACGTCAGATGTTTTCTCGGATGGTGGGCGGGGGAGGGTTTGCGTGCAGTCCGCGATGACCGGTGTGGGCTGACCGCCGCGGGGTCCGAACTCACCCCCCCGGAAGGGTTATAGAGGTGAATCCTTCCCCGAAGAGTTGTTTTCCTACACACGCGTTACCCGCGTGTTTGTGCATATATATATAATATATATTATTAAAACCATCGGTGTTTTTACAAAATATACGCACGTATCGTATATTTGTATGTTATTATTATGTTTCGGTCTGTTTTGTTTGCACAGCGATGCCACGAGGACGGCCGCACTATACATAACGTTATAGGTATATTACGCGTATAAATGCATAATATTATTATTATTTTAGTCGTGAAACAATAAACTACGGAGCGTACGATAACAACTCTAAACGCGACGACGGCGTAAAAAAAACTTCCGGCCGCCGGATATCACGATATAATAATAATAATGATATATATAGGTACTCGCGTGTGGGTGTGTGATTTTCCGAAATGTGTGTACTTACGCCAGAGACTGCTGCTACAAGTGTATAAGTAGGTACACGCCTTTTCGGCTTTACGTCATAATCGATCGTTAAAATTACAACTGACGAATGACAAGAATAGGTACCTATACTCCTCTCTGTAATCAAATAGTAGGTAAGCCGTAGGCGCTTGTAGAAACAGCAATAAATTACATTTTCACAACATATTTTTTTTTTTAATTATTGTGTTTTTTACTCGAAAAGCCATCGGAAACATATGGGCGTACAAAGGATTTTTTTATGAGTTTACATTTCAAGTAAATTTTAACTAAAATGTAATAGGTATTATATTGCGTACTTTTTACTTTTTCATAAAGGTTTTTCCGACTACGTTTTGTAGTTTGGTGGTAGAATGATGAATGGTGATGGAGATAAACTGCAGATGAAGATTGTGTGATATATATTTGCTGCTTTAATTCGATAAGTAGTGTTTGTGCTTTGACTCCGCAAGCTGTGCTTATTGGAGAGAGGAAGGTGGTTTTTTCTTGGCCATTAAGAAACGGTGACTTATTGGAGTGTGACCAATTCTTCTAATTGTTAAAATGACTTCAAATTTTCTTGGTATTTAAATAGGAAACATGCATTTTTTATGTCATTTATTTAAACTTTGATTCAATTTAGTAGAGTATGTATAGGATCATCATTTCTGATGCCATCTTAGTTGTCTGAACAATTTTTTTTAAAATACAAAATTTTTAGGTTGGAACCTAATTTTAAATACATAACAATA
The DNA here is from genome assembly GCA_027563435.1 of Nasonovia ribisnigri. Classification (NCBI taxonomy): domain Eukaryota; kingdom Metazoa; phylum Arthropoda; class Insecta; order Hemiptera; family Aphididae; genus Nasonovia; species Nasonovia ribisnigri. The sequence continues at coordinate 348,334 of JANEHU010000467.1, forward strand.
CCAAAAAAGGTTTAACAATTAAAAAAATCATAACTTCATCATCCTAAGCAAAAGCTTTAATTTTTTGCAGCTTCCGAAAATGTTATCACCGTGGGTATTTGTCCCTTTTGTCCTCCCCTAAATGTGTCTGAGGACTGAAAAGATTTTGCAATATTCATTCCACGATTTAATCGAATGTGTGCTACTAACGAATGATTATCATTTCTCGGTCTCATGGTACCGAACTGAAAAACGACTACGATGTTAATATAACTTTACGACGTGTGTGTCGACCATATACTATGACGTTATGATACGTTATATTGTATAGGTATTATTAATTTGCGGTGAACAGTTGCCATGATAGATTATCGACTTCAAGGAGACCCATCTATATATATATATATATCTGCAAACGGGAGCTAAACATTCGATATTGGTAATCCAAAAATTAATGTATGTATTGTGTGATATTTGCATGCGTGTAAATCACGATGTAAAGTAAGACGAGCGTGAGTTTTTGTATGATTATAGGTACACATAATATTACAGAGTAACATTATATTATTATTATTATTATCATAATAATTTATTATTGTACTCGTGCGCGAAAATGTCCTTAGACAGGTTGCGGCCCCGCCAGCGGTGCATATGAAAACGAGCATGACACTAATTAAAATATAAATAAATAAATACATAATAGTAATAATGAGAATGGAGAAAAAAAACGAGTAAAATACGCGTTAAATCGCCAAACGTTTGTCCTACATGGATAAAAGACCGTAAAAATGCACGTTAACAATCAGGCGAAGGGCATCGTTCGGGCCGCGTCCAGCCCGGTTAATTAAGCGGATTTACTCAGAAGAAATAATATATTATATTATAATATTATTATAATTACTCGAGACCGCAACAGCTGCCAAACTCTCCGCTTTGAGGGCCTTCTCATTATCATTATTATTATCGTGTCAGCTGTGAGTAAGTTAGTACTCTACCGAGATTCGACCCTCACACAATCACACTTATTATTATTAATGATCGATGACAAAATCATAACTTCGTGAAAATCAATGTGTAAGTATAATAATATAACTATATTGAAGAAATCGGCTATGCATAATAATATAGGTAAGTACCTACAACTATTATATAATATGTAGTGTAGTGGAAAATGGGGGTTGGTGGTTGATCCCAATAATACAAAATCTTTGATTTTTTAATTATCATTTTCTATGCCAGCATAAAATCTATGGTTGGATCATCGATATTAAAGTAGATTCCGATCGCCACTCAAATGTCCACAACGAGGCACCACGACTACTTTAAGGACTTTCCCTCCCTCTCCACAATTCGTTAATTCTGGATATGCCACTGCAGTATACTTGAATATAATATGAGAACTGAAACTACTTAAACAGACGTGTTAATAATACAATTTGTGGTAATGTTAAAATGTCAACAAAATGAAACCATTTTTAAACATGCATAATATAATATGTCAATTTTTATTTCCAGGTGTGACATAAATTTCGAAAATTCGTTCACAATAATAATATTAGATACTCACGCCATGACCGAAATCACACTTTTCACTTCACACGCGCTGCAGTATTATACATTTAAAGGATAATAATATTTTTCCTACAAATATTATGATTTACTTGTTCAAGATGATATTATATATAAATGGAATTGGACGTTATTAGCATCGACACTAAACACTTATCATCGTCGGAAAAACAAATTTTTTCGACCGTGTATGATGGACAATTTTAAGGCCAGTCAGTCACGATAAAAATTTAAAAACCGAATAGAAAACCCACTTGATAGGAGTCCACGATGATCTTGACCGTGATGATTTCGACCGTAAAAAATGCGTGTATAATACTATAGTTTACAATATAATATTCAAAGTACCTTCGCGCCACCGCCGTTACACCAAAAAAACCTTGAGCGGGTCTATAGAAATTAACCAAAATATTTTTTTTTTTAACCAAATTTTGATCTAATTGCCTGAGAAATTATTGAACCCGATTGGTATATAATAATATTATTAATCATATAGTCAACACGAAATATGTATAATGGTTGCCTACAAGATGATATAATTACTACTCACATCTGTGTCTAATGAAGCAAGCCACATCGCACGATGTTGGTTTCAGAACGAAGTGGTTTTTTTTCCACAAACACTTAATTTTCGAGTGATAAATCGCGACCACTGCAAAGTATTTGAACTGTATAAATTTTGACGTAAAACCTAATTTCCACTTTTACGTCAACATCTATACAGTTCAATTACTTTACAGTCACGCGGTCTATCGACTTATTAAATCTATACATCTGTAGTCCGATAACCATCGAAACAATCTATGATTTATTATTGCTTTCGAATTTCAGTATCACAATATTCATCACAACATTTGACCGGCTGAAATGAGTGTCCGTCTGTAGCACAATGTCCTATCTGGTTTTTAAAACATGTACAATTATATTTACCGACGTAAATTTTAAGTAATGCTTTACAACCAGATATACTATGTTCGTTTTAAAAATAATAACGGTCATTTAAGAACACTATTTTTACGAGATATCGATTTGGGCCGTGAACGTGACTGCAGAAGAGGTATAACTACTGAATCTGTACAAATCATTCAATCTGTCACAGTGCATGTTTTATTTTGTTTTATTGTACAACCAAAAGTCGTCGTCTGGTATTTTTCTCGATCAACATCTTTGATTCAAAATTCGTTAGATGCTATTTGGCACCGAAAGTGACTGAGCATTGATGTCACTGGTTTGGGCTTCGAGTCCTAATGCCGTAATCGGAATTGACGATGTGATGTGATCAAAAGAATTGAATCAAAAGCCGAACCGTCGGGCGCGTCAACAAAATATATCGACTGGACGTTTTATGTGAGATGGACTCTCCGACTTCCACCTCACCGAGCCAATATTGCAGATCTCTGGACACCTGTATCATGCGCGCCAGGCGTACTTATTTATGTCACCGTATAGTATTTGGGTATAAATACGCTGTGCATCGACCTAACCCTAACTCACTGCACCTCCGAATGGTCCAAACGATTTCAGCGTCCAAGAGTGTACGGTATCTAGAGGTTTCGTCGGTCTATAAACGTAGAAAACAATATAATATATAAGTCGTAGTCGTCGTCGGTGACTGCAGTGGTTTGCGGGTACCTACCTATATAGGTACAACACTCACGCTCTTCGCGCGTGTATATTATGTTATAACGACCTTACAAGCTTAACGTCCGTCGGTGTACCGATAGGTTCTTAAGTCCCCGGCGTGGTACGGTTCGACGGTAGGGTGCGGGGGGACAGGGGGAGGGGGTGTAAAGAAAACCACGAGCGCACACGACAACCGCCTCGCCGCCTCTCCGTCCCGCCTCGGAGAGAGCTGCCAATGACCCCGAGTAGATTTGTTTGCGTTCCGTCTCTGTCTTCTCGGCGGCTGCTGCAAACCGGTTTTCCCGTGACCCAACGACGTCGATGACGGCCCGCGCCGTTACGTTTCCTCCGAGAGAGGGAAAACTCGTCTCTGAGGACGTAGTACTATATTACTATTATATACATAGTAGTATAGTATATGTATATACCGATCGAACTTACGACTACTACTACTACTACTACTACTACTACTACTACTACTACCACAATACTACTACTACAATTATTATACTACTACTACGAATACTACTACTATATACAATTTTGCTATTTATATACAATGACGAAGAAAAAAAATTATTTTAAAACGACCGCGACACACCGGTTGCTGCGGTTTGAACCAAATCGCGCATAATATACCTATAGATTATATTATATGTAGGTATTACATATTATTATTATTATTATTATTGTGTGCGTGTAAATCACAACCAGCAGAGTGGTAACATATTGTGTGTACCTACCTATACCTTTAAGCCAAATGCGTATACATAATATAATATTATAATACCGGTTTAAGCAGACGGATGATGTTTCGCGAGTACAAAATAATATTACTATTACGACGATTTTATTAATATTATTTATTATTATTACTGCAAGTTGTTGTTGTTTTTTGTTGCCTTATGAGCTGCATATCCGTCTGCGCGACGTGTGACACACGTGTTGCCGCCAATAGAAGAAACGTGAATTTAATTCCGCGCCGAGCCTCAAAAATATCATCCGCAAGAAAAGATGATATGTATAATAATATCGTTTGAAGGACGATATACTGTGCTCTTATTATCATCATTGTCATAATATTATGACACTGCAAAATTGTAAAATCTCCCAGTTCGCTCAGGCAACACTTGTGATGTAAAAAATGTAAGATAAGTTTTTGCAATTTTTTTCATGGGCGATCATCATGTCTATTAGTTTTTGGTATGCAAATGTAGTCCAAGTTGTTGACGAAATATTTTGATCACAATATCGTGCCACGAATATCAAATTATGGACTAAAAGGTTTTCCATGTACAAGCGTTTTAATTTTAGATAAAAAATTAAGAGGACTGAATAGGTAGTACCTAATATATTTCTGAATTATAACTATAATGATAATAATATATCACAGTTAAGTCGTGTTCCACTTTCACGTACCTCATAAAATGTTCAATCATAAATAATAAAACCTTTTTAGTTCTAAAGTATGATAGTAGAATGATCTATCGAGTGTAAACATGATAATATTCAGAAAATTTTTGAAATAATAAAAGGTAAAAATAGATGAATGACTGTGACAACTTATGATAAATATTGAAATTGTAAAATATTACATCAAACAGTATAAAATGATACATATTATAATGTTACCTATTATTATATATCATATTATATACCATATCTATATTATGTAAATATTATTATTCATCTTAACAATGGTGGATATAGTTTATATACTATTTGCCACAAACAAAAAATTCACTCGCAACAGTATTAACCGAAAAATACTTGATGACTGGAAAATATAAATCCATTAAAGAAATGTAGGTATTGTTAATGACGAAAGTCGAGATTTGCATTTTAAATTAAGGCAAAAGTTGTTTAATACGAATACTTCGATAATTATAAAAACCTGAATAGTTAACAAAATGAGAACTGTTGTCATTATAATGTAACATTAAACTTTTAAACATTTTAATGGACCACCATTTTACCATTTTAGTAAAATAATTATTTGATAATTAAAAATTTAAACTTTTTGTTAAGAGTTAAATAATTAAAGAAAAGAGCGTTTCATTAATAACGGGAAATACATTTGGAGAGGGTGTTTAAGCGTATTATTCTTTATTGTGAATTCTGTGATTAAAATATTGTTTTTGATAAGTCAAGTCATACGGACATGGTAAATTAAAAAAATTTCACTATCTATAAAATATACTAACCATATCAAAATGGCTAAGGCATAATGCAAAAATAAGTGCGCATGAAAAATTAAATGAAGTGTTATCTGACACAATACTATATTAGATGATATTAACTGTAAATAATAAGCTAATACTGCAATCAGATATATATCAATAGATCCAAATAAAGTAAAATAAATACCTTTATACTATTTTATAAGTCATAGGGGGGGAAACAAAGGGAATACACAAACAAAATTTGAGAGTAACCTGAAAAAAATTAATTCGACAATAATATTATATGAGCCCACTTCGCGTTTACACGATGTCACGATGTAATATTTTACTTTACCATAAACAAGTTATAGTCACTGTTATACATTGTATATGCAGGGATTAAAGTGGAACAAAATGGCAAAGATTACAACTGTAATAATTCTCATTTTGTGTTTTGAGCTCCATGCAGTGTTGTTCCGTATTACAAACAATCAAAATAAAAAAAAAATGGGTACGGATTAATAAGTTAACATAAATCTAAAAACATAGAATATGATGCAATACCTACCTATTTGGAAATTAATATTATATGGAGGAGAAATCACATTGATTTAATTGCAAGGCCTGCGCCTCAATGAACCAATACGCGTGTACCATTTGAAGAATAAGTTAATATATTGAAACAGTTTAAGCGCAGTCAGTGGCACTGATTACCTTTTGTGTCTGTATAAAGGGGACTATTAAGCCCTTACTGTACGATTTAAATTTTAAAATTAAGTTAGTTTTTTTTTAGTCTGAACAGTAGAATATTAATATTGGATATAATTTTATTCCAACGTAGGAATGTGATTATTGAATAAGGTGTTATCAATTATCTAGTGTTTGAAAATTTCATGATATTTAAAATTGTGAAATATTTCAGTATTTTAATAAATTTTGTTTTTTTTTAATACGTTTTATATTTACATATAATTGACATAAATTACCTTCATAATTTAATGGTATATTTATATACCTAACCTTTTGTTCAATTTTTTCTCTAATTCCTAACTGCTAAGCTATAATAATTTAAGTAATGTGGAAGCTGAATAAAAAATAAATAAAATATATCTAACCTTTGTAACTATACATTTAAAATGTTATTCAAAATCTTTATATTTTCAAAAAAAACATACAAAAACGTTTAAATTATATAAACATATACAATATTATACATAATATATACTATAGGTAGTAATAATATGTCAACCAAAGCACTCGTATTCCATTAACATCAATGATTATACCTAGTAATTTTGGACTATATAACTAATAATAGATAAATAATGAAATAACCATCATTAATAATTGTATTATACAGAATTGCAATGTTCCACGTTTTTGTAAAATATTTTTTACTTCAAACACTATCAATATCGTCATAAACTTCGTATCTTGTTGGAATACATAACTATGATTCAAACATAATTGAACGAACTTTTGATTTATTACAACAGCCTGCAAAAAGAAACATTGATATCATCAGCGAGAAAACTCTCAACTAATAATTATTATTAAGTACTGTTGAACAATGTAGGTAGCTATCTAACGATTTAATATATATTTTACACATCAACGCGATCATATGATTTCTATACCTATCAAATTTTGTTACAATACAAATTTGAATACACGGACATTACCATTACCTTCGTCTTTCAAAAACAAGATAAAAATACCGACCTCATAATCTCAAAACTCATTTATCAAAAAGTATTTTATAATATTATATAATATAACAATCAAATCTTGTAATACTCCCGGAATATTTTTTTGTGTGACGTTTCTTTACAATAGCAGATAACAATATATTATAACAATATTATCGAGATCGGGTGTATTATACCGGAGTATAAATGACTATAATACGAATATGTAGGTAATAAATTATAACATTCGTTTTTAGTTCGTTGGACCGTTCAAAAAAAAAAAATAAAAGTAAAAACACTAGAAAGTGTATTAATGCGCGACGATATAATAATATGTAGATGAAAACTAAGAAACAAACGTCTTAGGGTATGATTGACAAACGTATAAAACCATGTATTTACTATAGTATAATGATTATTACAATAGTGACGATAATATAAATATAATAAACCAATATTATAGGTGTATGTGTAAAATACTAAAATGTAAATACACACCGTATGTATTATACAATCGTTTGTTTGCCTATTTTCGATGTTCCCCGGGCGATGTCAATGAACTCTTCCGGGCAAGCCTCGGCCAGAGCTGGCTGTTGCAGAAAGAGAGAAAGAGAGAGAGAGCGAGAGAGAGCGAGAGAGAGAGAGAGAGAAAGAGAGAGAGAGAGAGAGAGAGAGAGAGTGATAGAAAGATGAAGAGAACTGACGACGGCGACGGCGATTAATATAGGAGACGAATCCACGTCTTTTTCTTCGCAATAATGGGCGACAGACACTGCCGCAGGTCGCCAACGAGCACTCTGTTACCACTACCACTACAGTCATCATCGTCGTCGGGGTTTATATGCAGTGCTTTCCGTGTTGTGATCGGATAATGGGCTGGAAAAAGCAAACATTAACATAGAGCGAACGACGACGACGACTATCGAGTGAGCCGGGATCGCATTCGACGATCGGTGGTACGCTGTTTGGGGGGGGGGGGGAGTAACGCACAATAGGAGAAGCCGTCTTATTTATGTACACACACACACACACACACACACACACACACACACACACACACACACTCTCACGCCGGTTGAAGCCTTAATAGTTGCAACCGTAATGGTGGTGTGCAGGCGGCGGAGTCCTGGGCCCGCGGAGATCGGTGTGGTGCGCGAGCTGCAGAGGAGGAACAGAGTTTATTATACACACACACACACACAAATATATATATATTATTATACTCTAGTGCGTACAAGTCTCTGGTCTGTGAGCGGCGGGAAGGAGCGGGTAGGGCGTGTGTGTGTGTGTGTGTGCTCGCGGGTCCAAGTCCAGGGCGACGATGGCGGAGAGTGGAGGTCTTTGTTGGGCGCAGGTGTACAGATGCGGTTTCGCTAGGCCGAGTATAAATCCTATTGAGTTTTTACCTATACACACACACACACACGCGCGTATTTTATATATATAGGTACGCGGTCGCGGAGTTCGCGGCGCGGAGTGGTGAAGGGTTTTCTCTCTGGAAACCAGTTTTTATGGGTTGACTACCAAGTTACGTGATTTGTAAGACAACATCAGCTCTTCTCCTCCTCTTCTTCCTCCGAGTGTATAGACGAACGCGTACTATACGTATTATATATTATTATTATTATTATTATGTATAGGCGTGTGTGCAGTGTACCTGACGTGGTGTGTTCGTTTACCCCGCGCGATCGTTTCCAAACGCGACGGACCAAACCGCAGCGGGGAGCGCCCGCCTCGCCCCCTGTGCCCGTTATTAACGTATTATTATTATTATCGTATATACCTAAAGATGTTGTATTATACATGCATATATATATATATATATGATATGATCGTCGTCGTCGTCGTCTTCTCGGCCCGTTGTCGTCGTCTCCGAGTCGTCGCCCCGTGGCCAATTAATTTGTATATACCTAATATATTATATATATATATATATAAATATAGAGAGAGCCACCAGGATTTTTTATATGCGTCGAGAGGAGAAAATCAAAAATGATTAAATAAAAAAAGACCACTATAATATAATACGATCCGTACACTTATTATAATAATAATATGATACATCATACGCACGACAGTTGGGTGGTTATTAAACGCGTCACATTATGTACACGAGTCCATATTAATAATATATTCAAATTTAATTATTTTGTCACGCTCTGCAGTGTCCTTTTTGTCCATATGGTCGAGCACGTTTCGGATGCGAAATAAAAATAATAACAACCATCTCGAATAGCCAATAGTTATAGCCAGATATTATGTATATCTGCGGAGAATGAGAATAGCTTATTCGGCGTACGAAAATATTATTATCTTGTATTCTATGAAACGGATACAATTTGAGTCTATTGCATGAACTTAACAACATTATTTGCTTCACGTCATTATCAAATTCTATAAATGGTTTTTTGTTCTATGATAAATTCAATTTGCAACGCATCACAATAATTCACTAAACACACGGACACGAGTACGCAACAACAACACACAACATTATATAAATATATATAGAGAAAGGCCAGTTAATGAAAAATATTATCTCGAGTTACTTAGTTAATATGTCAACCATGAGAATGAAAACTGATCAGTTAATTTTTAACATACAATCTATTCAACTCGAAAGTGTAAAGTTAATGTAGAAAATACGACTAACTTAGGAACTACCTAATTCATTTGTGTTTTCTTTTGGTTCGCACAATATGTTTATTCTATATAAATATACTTATATTCATTCTTATTGCACTCTAACTGTTGAATTGGTTTAGGGCTTAGCCGATTAGGTACAGGTTCTTCAACTAAATAATTTAATTAAGAAATATTTATGGATTTATTTTTATTGAAAATAGATGTATAAAACCACGATCAAACAAATAATAATTTATTAATTAGTTTCAACAGTTATATGTATGTAAAAACTTGATTCTATTTTAAGTAACGTTTTATCTTTTTAATTAACCGGAAAAATCAAAGTTACGAAGTATACTTAAACTAGGTGGGTATTAAGTTATAATTAGAATATTGTCTAACCACTTCTGTGGTTTAAAAGTTATACAAGTTTTAACTTTTTAACTGGTTAATGCCCTGCACCTTTGTGTATACTGTTAGAATTATACGCTCAATAAAGAAGAAGAATAATAACACTTTGAAACGCTTTTAAAACGTTGATTTTAGAGAGCAAAAGAGTTTTATTAGAGGGAGCAATAAAACAACTTCAATTAAAGATAGGAAGAAGGCTATTAATTTTTTTTTAATAATATATTAAACAGACACCTATAATAACTGCTATAGTTACGCCTTAAATAATTAAATTATTGTGATTCAAGAACCCTGGCATAATAAACTTTATATACATCACAGAATCAGTTACTTATACTCGATAGTTTATTACATAGCGCACTTATATAGTTACGCGTATTATACCACTCACACACATACATCATATATAAAATCGAAACTGAATAGTGAATCGTAAAAAAAGTTCTATTTTTGGTAGGTATTATTATTTGTAGAACTTGCTATATTATGCCCTAAAATATAGGGTGATTTTCTAAGCATGCTTGGACTATTTTTATGGTTAAATTATGCACGAATTTATTCAGATCTTGATTTTAGAAATTTTTTTAAACACTTGATGACCATATTTTCGAATATTTGAGATTTTTTGTATCACTTAATGATGATGCTGTGGCAATGCAAACTTCTGTTTTCTAAAAAAAATCCCCCTTTTTTCAATTTTAATTAAGGTGTAGACATTTTTTTTTTGAGAATTTTGAACTATCCACATCAGAATTTAAACTAATATTTGTTGAGTTATATAACTTTGTGTATTAAGAATAATATGTCTGTGCGGTATTGGGTTAAGGATGGAGCTTAGGTGATTTGAAAAATATGTTGGTAAAACCATTTTTAAGGATCATTATCTTTAGTAAAAACATTTTAATAACTTAGAAACTACTCATTATAATTTTGATTTGGATGCATATAAATTTTCAAGGAAATCAGCAGCTAAATAATTTTCGGTAAAAAGGTAGGGTCCTCATTTGAAAAATAAAAATTTGTATCACCATAGGAAACTCATTAAGTTGTACAAAAAATATCAGCAATTTGAAAATATAGTTTTAGGTTTACTTTAAAATTCTAAAAATCAGTTTTTAAAAATGTATTATTAAATAAAAACGGAAGTCAGTATGTTTATAAAATTCCCCCATATAGCCGCGGTACAACGTCTTTGTAATGTAATAATGAATCCGATTCAGATAGGAAAAACTTCCTCTTTCGGAAAAATTCGCGGGCTGAGTATGAAATGGTTATATCTCCACTATTTTTCAAAAATCGTTTTATTTGCAACAAATGAATATTTGTTTAATTTTCAACTGTGCATATTTTGACCTTTCGACAGTTTTTATACAAGCAATAATTAGTAAGATATATGATGAAAAAGTTCAATGTCATGAAAAAATAGCGATTATATAGTTTTAGTTCGATAAAACATTTTTAGTCTGATACGTTTACGACTATGTAAAGGTTATTCGATGTTGGTTAGTATTAAAACGTTTTAGCAATAATACTATTATACAAAACGTCGATGATACAAAAAAAGTAAAAATTACAATAACATAATAGTAAAATATTTTTGTAATACTATTTAAAGTTCGAATGTAAAAACAGTTTTATCGATTTTAATTGCCATATATTTAAATTTTGTTTTGATAAAAAATAATCATGTAGTACCTACATAATATTAGTTAGTCGGAAGGAACAAAACCTAACTTTTTCATTTTATGCACTTTTACTTTTTTCTCTGTTATCTTGTGGGTTTCTTATATTTATGGGTAATACTCATAAATCATAATGTATAGGTATCTGACAATAATTATATTTATTTGTTTATCAATATGTCGCTTATATTCACAAAGAAAAACTGAAAAAAAGTTATTCACTGACATTGCTAAAAACCGCTCTCCAGAACAATTTGCATTAGTGATGCGACATATAGAACCATATTATTTCATTCTTAGCCTACGAAATAATAATATGGCGCGAGCACTTACGACCATTAGTAACCGGACTATATTGTTTATAATCTTCTTTTCAAGGCATGAATAATATAGACTTCATATAATTTAATGTACTACCAGTGGACTTGTTCTTCAAAAAAATTGCCATCTAAATAATTTAATTAACTGGATAAATTTAAATAAAATGGTAAATAAAAAGAGAAACTATATGCTACTAAAGTAATTTAATTCAAAAAATCGTTCAGCCAAAGATTAGTGGACTATCTGCAGGGTCCGATTTATTTAATCTTATGTCTTTTATTAAAAAAAAAGACATTATCTGTAAATATTTTAATGCCTAAATGTCAGTTATAAAGTGGTTGTTTATGTTTCTAGATTAAGTGGGGATCTATTGATAATTATTCCAGGTCCGATTTTATTTTATTTTTTCATATATCTATATCTAATCTTATGTTAACTGTCAATATATTATGAAACAGTTAACTCTCACGAGCTATGCTTACAGAAGGTAGATAAAAAAAAAAAATCATAATCATATTACCATATGCGTCCAGACCAAAACCTGTCTAATACTTGAAAGCATAATTTATTGGGACGAGAGATCGTATGCGACAGAGGTGTAATTAAAACCTCCTTATATTATTACTGATAGATATGATCTATAACACATATTATACGCATGATCGTAATAAAATAATAATATATTATCGTCTGTCTATACAATAATATACAAAAATGAAAAGCCTTTTATTTACATAAAATAAACACGTCATGTAAGACATTGCACACCGACTCAAAACACGATTTTCAAGCCAGTTAAATAAACCGATCTGTTTGTGACGTTGATTAAATTTAATTTTAAAACAGGAACTTTTTATAATATTGTATAAGTTAACCTAATTTGGAGAGGGTTTTTTCAGAGCCCTTTCAATTATAATTTCAACCGTACCGGGAAAAATAGTTCAAATAATAACAGTTACAACTACTGACATATTATTTTGCTATTATACATTTTTAATATTTTAATATTATTATATTATTACACTATCTAAGTTAAATGTTATACGAAATACTTGCGAGTATCATGGCCGTTGAGAGTGTTATCCTCATAGTGTGTTGGTTGCTGTTTTGGCAAAAAAGTATTGAATTAAACACATATAGGTGTATCTCTTAACTATATTATTATTATGTTAACATGAGTATGTACACGGATTACTAGATGTATCTAGTACTGTAGAAACTGTATAAACGTCTACCTATGCATTATTCCTTATTACATAATTATGATGTTTATGGTCTGTAACTGTGTCGTAGATCCGTTAAAATATTAAAAATAGTATTCAATCGCATTTCTTATCATGTTTTATTTTTAATTGAATCATTTAATGAACAAATTGTAAAACATACGCAATAAAATTAGATACAATATTGTGGACATTAATTCATATTGTTATGAACACGCCGAAATCATGACGAGGATTTTTTAAAAGACAATTTTCCACAAACAATAATAATTGTAGTAACCAATTCGTAAACATTCGTGTAGAAAGTGCAAATTTAGAACTAGGAATAAATTAATTACGTGGGGTGAAAATTAAGTTACGAATTCTAAATGCGTGAGGTTACGAATCCCAGCTGGTTATACTAAATAATGATATAACGTTTTTTTTTACAATTCTGACTTAGGGGTGCCTGCAGGGTACCTATTATAGCTGTTTACTAAATAATAGTTGTAGATATTTCTCAAATCAACATTATATGACGAATTCATTTTTTTTTCAGTCATTATTGTATAATGGTCCTTAAACAATATTGAATATTAAATTATACACGAATACGTATTGTTTTGTTTTGGCGCCAAAACGCCCGTCGCATCTGGTCCTTCAGGCTGCTGCTGCAGGTAATAGCTGGAGGCCTACCGCTATAGTGGTTTGAAAATAATATTATTTAATATACCTACATAGATTCACTCACTCGCCTCCTCCTCCTCTACTCTTCATCACATCGTCCGTGACGAGACGCGTTCGAGTGCTCGTTATATATTATACTATATTATGATCGTCAAACTGGCGTGCTACGGGCGCACGGAAGCCGTACGATTTTTATTTTATGACGTATATATAAATATAATAACGTATTATGGAGGTAAGCATCTAAATTTCGGTGGAGACTTCGTCGTCGCCGTCGTCGTCGAACTCATCAAATCGCCGGTGCACTAACCCACCCGCGTCCGTAATACGGTCCGGCCTGCAACTCGCCTTAATATATATTATATTATATTATTTCAGATTATCTATATATTATTATACACGATGTACCTGTGTAATTTCCGTGACCCCTCCGGCTCCGTCCTGTCACGGAAATTGTTATTAATCTGTACTCCGGGGCACTGCTGCGACGAATAGACGGCGGCGGCTGAGGCGGAGTGGAGACGAGACGGGGTGCCCTCGCTACCGTTTTTTTCTCTCTTACTAAAACTCAGACAGCATATTATTATTATTATTATTTTATGCGTTTGATTTGTTTTTATTATTATTTTTTTTATTATTAATATAGTCCGACTCGGACAACACGTCTCGTTAAAATCGTAATAGTCTCCGTGTGCCTCGATACCCGAACCTACATCATATTTATTTTGTATTACTTATTTATTAATTTATTGTTTTTAAGACTACAATATATGAGTATAGTTTCAAAATACAAAAAAAAAGAATTTATCACAAGTACAAAAACTACTGGTTTTAATTAATACTTTTAATTCAATACAAATAATTACTTTAATTTAAGACTCGTATCAAAAGATAAATCAAAACTGGTACCTAAATTAATACATATGCATCTTAAATGATGGTAGGTATACCTACTCTGAACTGTATTTAATTATTATATTTGATGGAAATTTGCGTGGCACTAAGAAAGTAGAAAACTATCGCTTCTTGGGTAAAAACTGGTATTTTAAAGTTTAGTTTCTCAAAAGAAAAGGATAATTCATCATTATTTAACCTATGTATAAAAGCCATATCACTGAGAGATTACGGTCTAGAAGCCAATGGCTTTAAGAAAAATGTCCCAGTTATGGTTAGGTTAGGTTTATATAATATTGATATTGTCTGCTCGGAGTGCAAAGTATCCTAGATATAGGTACAAATTGTCGTAGGCTGTACGTGAAACGTTTTGCGGATTCGACGGTTTAGTCACGGGACAGTTTACGAATAGTCAAATCTCAAGTCTTTTTCCGTCCGTGATCTACAAAAAAGTTTTCTTTGATCTGTACATAATAGATCTATTATAATAGTTATGATCTCGTACGGTCGAGAAACACAAAATATCGAAGTCATTCGTGTATTATAGGTACGCACTAATCGGAAGACAATAATAATAAATAATAATACAATATTATATAACATTAAACTATATTGAAATAATATAGTAAAGTCACGGGCATTTCAGATTTTTTTTTCAATCGCGACTTAGTAGTCTTTTGCCTAGAAAACCTGCGCACCGCCGACACAATATCTTATATTATTACGGGCGTATTAAACATTTTACTACCTATACATATTATGCGTTCAAAACGATGGGAATCGTTTCACTTCTGGTGTTTACACGCGGGTTTTGATTGATGGGACGCGTCTGACTGAATAGATCCATTGGAAAGGATCGAACCGATCTTTTGAAACGATTGTGTCTAAAGAAAACCGTGTACACATTAGGTATATTATATACTTATTATTATTTATATATATAAAAAGGTACGATGCGCGTGGGTGAAGTCGTATTATACATACGAACAGGTCGTGCGTATACAATACCTTTATACTTCGGAGGTAAGAGATGCTATTGTCGCAGTCTTAAAAACGCGACATTATATTTGACCTATATGTGTTATACGAGTGACAAATTACAACATTAATTATAATATATGCAGCCATTTACCAATCACTCTCACACTCATTATTTTCAATAAATTATAAATGTTTATCAAATACTGATTTTTGGAATTTTTAAGCATATAATTATATGCTTGGAAATGGAAGTGTCTATAATTGCGATACAAACTTTTTTTTTGATACGAGAACCTTCAACCTTTTGTACAACTGTAAATTGTTAAGCAGAAGCTTTCTGAGTCATTAAAATCTATATAGGTACTAATAAGGATAATCCTGTATAGTAAAATAAATTAAGTCTTAAAAATTGGCTTACAAAAATAACAATTATATGTTATATTGGATATAGTATTTACCTATATGTATATTATTATCGGACAGAGTTTACAAATTATGATATTTTGTTGAATTAATATTAATTAGTAAAATTCTCAAATCATCATAGTTCCCATATTATGTCATGCAGGATTTATATATTATCCTCATTTCTCAGCGTCTACACAAAGTTTAAAAATTCAAATGCTGCTCGAATCAGTTTCCATTTCCATTCGTATTTACGTTTTTCAAAAAAGTCATCTGTCGTGACAATATTTACAGTTTATTTTCAATTCACAATTGATAAAAACGAAGTCCTGCAGAACACTAGACCACAGGACACTCCTATAGTAATTATTAAATTGTGTATGAAATCTGCGTATTTAAGATATATCTTTTAGGTACCTATACGCATGCACTTTAAAATGAAATGAAATTCATAATTTAAATAATTGATTGTTAAAGGGAAAAATTAGCGATGACCCTGCTGCTCGATGAATCACTCTGTATAATTATCAGGATGATCGTATACTGTGATCCGTGGAAAATCGAGGTATACCGGAACTTAATCCGAAACATATATAAACTGTTCGAACTATTCACTACCGCTGCAATTCTATCATCTGTATACGCCTTTATCACGTATCGTGTTATACGTATGTGCGTACGTTATTATTATTATTATTATTATTATTTATTATATTATTATCGTCGACGGGGCCTTAGGTATACTCGTGATGATTATGTTAACACGTGCGCGTACACACGTATCCACGTTATATATAACTATACCTTTATACCTAATACACAGTTACGGGTATATATAGGTAGGTACCTTATAGTTTATTATAGTATATTATAATGGATGTAGGAGTACATATCGTGTACCTGCAGCAGTGTGTGTGTGTGTGTTGTATATAGTACTTGCCTATATGCGCTGGGCGGTTAATTCGATGACGAGTATGTTTTTCGGACGATGCGCGTAATTGTACGCATCACATATTATTCATCATCTATGGCCCGATGCGGTGCAGCACCGGTGTAATAAAATAATAATAATAATAATAATAATAATACTGTATAGTGTATAATATTATGTACATACAGGACGGGCAGATGTGCGCTATATGCCACGGTTGGAAACTGCAGCCATCAGACGTCGCGATCCACCCTGTACCGCAGTCGTGAATCGTGATATGGCGTCGTACGATAAATTAATATTATTATTATTAGGCACATCGTCACTATATAATATGGTGTATTATAATACTTTGCTGCAGCTCAAGTTTAGTTATCTAATATACCTACGCTTTATTATCGACTGTTAAAAAAAAGTTCTGACGGTATCATCGCGGTCCCTCCTCTTTACAGCGAGCGAGTCTATCATATATACATGCAGGAAACGTACCTATATATAATATTATATTATACATACATTTAGGTTTTTTATGGTCTATCTTATTAGCGATCGCGGGCGTACATTAACGTATTATATTATTGTATAATATAATATAATATATGGCGACGCTTCATTGTTATTATATACAGTTCATATCTATATCTATATTATATTATATCTTAAATTATGTATAGGCCTCGTCGAATCGGTTTCCGAATCACTGATCGCGATGACGATACATCTCGGCCGGGCGTTAAAATCACCGTCGACCGTGCACGCCGGTCGTGTTATAATAATATTATTATACGCTGTACCCTATACGTCTGTAATACGAGCGTATATATAATATTGTTGTTACCCGCGTATTATATTATATACTATCGGTGTGGTTTCAAAATCAGTTTTATATTTGGTACGATCATCGATATTTATATTGTATGTTTATAATAATACTCAAACGTGAGCATTATTAACTATTTAGATAATAAGTTTAAGTTGAGTTATTATTGAGTAATTTTTTTTAAACTTAAGAGCTTGACTATATTTACAGTTAGGTTCATTATTTATTACTCGTGGGCTCAGAATAAAAAAGTGCTATCTCAAAGTGTCATATTATTTAAATATATACCTATTTACAAGACAGTACCCGGGGAGGAGTGTAAAGGGTTCAACCACCATCCCCGTGAAGTTTTCTCGGCTTATAATCTTATAAATAATTAAGCATTCAAGTTACCTATATGGTTTTAATATTTTTTTCGGTATGAACTATATTACTGAGTAAAATGTATTATTAATTTACTATTAACTTTTAACTTAACGATCTTGTGTTCACTCAACTATTGACTTGAGTTGATTATTTCCATAAAATTGCTCACTTTTGATATAACACGTAGTTACTTTTGTACAATATATTATAATCGAAGCGATCGAAACATGCTTGGACTTAAAAAAGTAATTGTACTTCTGCAAGTACACGGGAAATAATAATTTGAGATTAAATTTTATCCCAGCGCGAGGTTATAATGTGTCACCGATCGACGTATGAGTTTGAGTAATGAACTCTAGGTATACGCATGCAACATATTATAATAAAATATATAGGTATAGTGCTCGATTTACGGTATCGCTTCGAGTCGGTTTCCTAAAATATATATTAGACAGTATTGACGAATGGTCGTTTTCGATACGTACTAAAGATGATTCGTATTATATCGCACGTCAGTAGGTTAGGAATTTTTCGTTATGTCAAACTCAATTGAAATCCCTTGAAATAATATGACCATTCCAATAAAACTCGATATCTCGAACATTGATCTGTGTCCTCTTGAGTTTCGACACTCTTATACAGTTTACTGTATATATTATAATATAAATATATAAATATATGATATACGATTTTTCTAAAATTCGTATATTACACTCACGGCCGTCATATAAACACACTCACACACACATAAGTAGATCATTTCCTACGATAGCGTAAATAAAATTAAAGTGATATATAATAAACGGGTGTGCTGCACTGGCGCGCGTCAACGTTCGTTCACGGTTTGGAAATCGAAAGATAAACAACCGTATTTTATGTAGTCGTGTAGTTGTGTGAACACGAAAAAGTAAAATGTGACAGAAGAAGAAACCCGAGGCTTACAAGGTGCACCCTTCCTCCCCCCAGCGCAAAGACTGCCCCGAGCGAAAAGAAAAACCGAAAAAAAACTACTTTCGGGCGAAGGTCGTATAGCGGGTCGTCAACGGTGAAGGGGTTAACTCGTACCTATATATACATATACCAACACGGCTATACATAATATTATAAATTACAGTAGTTGTGTAGTGGTGCAAGTGACAGTTTTGTTTTAAATTCGGAAACGAATTCAAAAAAACCACCCAACCAACGTTATTCAAATGAGTTTTTTTGTATTCGTGTTCGAGACATCTCTCGCGTCGTCGACACGTCTTGAAACTTATACTATACCGATCATAATATACCTCTAAAATTCATTTTTCCGGCGTCTAGGGGTTTTCGCCGACGACGTCGACGATATTATAGCGGTACAAGCAGCAATATAATATAATATAGTGTACAAAATTAATAACAATAATATATTATGCTGCCAAGAGAGAACCCGTTGCCGCCATTTTATTTCTTTATTAATTTTTTTTTTCACTAGTCTCTCTCCTCCGAATCTCTAGAACAATAATAATATTAGATCGTATAAGAGTACAATAAATATATATATAATAACGATATTATATTGTATGCTGTATTAACCGTTCGTTGCAATGGGGTAATAATTTATTTTATGAATTTGAAACGGAGCGCGGCCCGTCTCGAACCGGTCCGACCAGTTTGCCATGTAGTCCGTACCTACCTACCTATAGTGTGGTATCGTGTCTCGTGCAGCGCGTACGAAGGCAGGCGAAGAACAGCCATCAGGTATAATATACAGGTAAGTACTGGGTAGGCATATTGAGTTAGTGTGTGTGTGTGTGTGTGTGTACATGTACCTGAGACGACGCGTACGTACTCTCAATTTACCCGGACGATAGGTTCTGTTACATATTATTATAATTTATAATATTGTGCATAGACGCAATAAGTGCAGTATATTATGTGTTATATTGTACGATAATGAATATTGTAATACGCGTGTGCAACGATTATTAATTATATAATAAAATAACTAACCGCAAATCCATCACAAATCGGCCCTGCAAGTCACCACCAATATATATAATATAATATTAATATAAAATCTATGCATAGCACAAGATTTCTATGTATATAATATATGTTTAATGTTATTGTTAGGGATTTAAACGCCCTAAAGATTATCGTAAATTTAGATTAATGTAAAACGTCCTAAAAAATGACTTTCCCCAACGCTATAAAATTATGAAAACATTATTTTTAATAGACACGCAACTACCCATCCGATAGAAACATGACTGTTTAACTTTTTTTATCTTAACTAAACTAACAACTATGTCAATTTTAGGAAAAATCACAATAAATAAACAGTATACCTACTGAAAATAAATTCGATCTCGATGTATCTCCGACGAATCAACCGGCTGTTATTCGTTTGGGTAAGACACCACATTCGATAACCGCCGGTTAAAGCTGATGAAGACTTCACCGTTTTCATATACGTATAGAACGATTGACATTTGTTAAGGTCGAAAAATACCTAAAAACTATCAAATCAAACGTTATGAAAACAATATTACATGATATAATATTTTGAATTACAATGTATTAATATATTATACATACCTACACTAAAAATTAATAAAAGTACCTGAAAATGCTAAAAAATGAAAAATATAATAGTTTCACCTTTGAATTATCGAAGTATGTACCTTGAATGCATTGTTTAGAAATGTAGAACACCCACAAAATAATACTCTTTGCAATTAAATTAATTGAATTGTTTAATTATGTAGTTATTTTGCTTTTTAAAATGTTTAATTTGTTGATTTCATACAAGTTTAAACCTATAAGACCTCTGTAACTGACTTGAAATTTAGTAAACCTTGTTAATTTTATCGTATATTTTCGTACACAGGTTAAGTTTAAGACCTAAATGATATAGTGCATTATATTGAGCAAATTTCTAAAACTAATGCTCTAAAAATTATTTATATTATTATTATTTTAAGAATAAATTAACGAAACTCCAATATTTTCCTTCACGTGACAGAGGTTGCCGTTAAATTCATAAAAGTAAAGCTTAACGAAATCATTGGAACGCTGTCCTTCGAATGCTTTCCTTCCAAGCACCGGTATGGAATAATCGATTTCAAAACCATCATCGGTATACTATAATATTATAATAATATAATATTAATATCGGTATAATACCTATATAGACCGGATTTGACCGGGCTGCTTCTATAAGCCGACGAACGGCCGACACGATACTTATTCTCCATCGCGCGCGCGCTCGTGTTTTCTTCTTTTCATAATAATAATATATTATAATACTTCTATACTCGATCACTGCCGCACGGCGTACGCCCGGCTACCGGTTTGAATCGTTCCCCTGACCACGCGCGAGAGCCCGCGAACGATGGAGAAACGTGACTTAGTGTACACACTCGGCCGGGGCACCTACCTATATATATATATATATACATAGTAATATATATACATAGTAATATACTCTGGCCGGCGTACTTAAAATATACATACGCATACTGTGCGTGTGTGCGTACGATAGAATTTAAACGCGGTAGAAACAACAGAGTGAAAACAAAAAACGTACAAGTAAAATATATTAAGTAGAACAGGGGCGTCATTTGAGGTGCTGCAGGATACCTAAAATGTATCAAGATTGTATTTTGGCTTGACTATAATTTTTCTGCCCCAGACAAAAATAATCTTTATTTTTGAACCGGCAACTAGGTTGGCTGTGTGATATTATTATTAATGTATTATTAAACTATTTAAATTAAATACGAAAATGTATCTCGAAAAAAAAGCACAATGTTTTTATTTACAATAGTGTTTATAAATATTCAAATTGAACTTAACCTAACTTAGTATTACTAGATATGCAATATTCATAATATATTAGATTACTACATAATATAAAATATAAAGATTCCAAATGTCGAGCATAGAGAAAAAAAAATGTTAGTAATAAGTAACTCTAAGGAAACAATAATAATATATTATAATAGCCTGTTGAAAATTTGTTTTTCTTTCTTAGAACACATACATTTCAAAAATTTGAAATTATGTCCCTGAAGTAGAATTAAAAAGTGTATCATGCTGTGCTTCCACGTAATATTATTTTTCAACAACTTCGTCGGCTAGCCAGCTATAAATACACTGTACAGAGTGGTTTCCCGAGCATGATGCTCACCCCCGTTTTAACTATAAGGTATTAAAATGCTGATTTTTCAAATTTAAAAAAAAAACGAAAAGACCATAATAGTGTACCTGTGGTGATTTCAAATTTCTATTATCCGAATGAGTAACCCTATATTTTACTCTAAATTATTTATTTGTTCACTTTTTTGAACATTTTGATGCGCCTAATTCAAAATTCGAAAGGTTATAATTTCTCAGCTTTAAAGATGCTTATACTAAGGATAATAGGTTGTCCATGAAAATGGGTTTGAAAAAATATAAAACTGTTGTAATAACGGATCCATTACTTATTGTACCTGGAATAATTTTACTAAGTAGGTATTAAAGATAATTGATTAATATTAATCACTAAAATGTTCAAGTCCACTATAACTTCCAAAATCATTATCATGGATCTAAATTTTCCTTAGTACACAAAGTTAAATAACTCAAAAACTTTTGTTTCGAATTTTGATTATGAAGATTATTTCAAAATGTTGAGAAAAATTTTCCACTAAATAATTTATAGGCCAGGCGAGGGGTTGTTATTTGGCGGAGGGATTCATCTCCACAGGACATTTCTCCAGTATACCTACAACAAATTTCAATAATTTGTAAATATTGCAACTTAAAACTAAGCATGTTTACAAATGTTATAAGTCAGATTCTGAATAACTGCATTATTGAGGAAAAAACTTGGAGTTAGCGTGCTTGGTGATTCACCCGGTATACAATTCGTACGCGTATATTGTGCGTTATTTATTGCAGTGTATATGGTATAGGAATACGAGTCGTAACGAACGTCACGTCTGGTCCTCTGTTTTACGCTTTTGATAATACATAATAAAATAATATTATAATATATTATACCTATGTGCGTTATTTATTCAACATTTTCATTTCACTCGGGTTCGTGCACCGCCACCGCAACCAGAGTTCGGGTTACGTAAACTCATAATATGTGTATTATATACATGCTATTATTATATATTATACGCATAATGTGTGAACGGTGAGTACACGCGCACAATACGTATACCCATGATAATAGTGCGCTTTAATATATTATTATTATAATTATTGTCGTCGTCGTTGTTGTTATCAATGATGATGATGTGCCCTCTTTTGAAATTCGTCTCCATCCCAGTGCACGCCGTGTCACACGTGCTCGTCAGAGTCCTATTCATACAATTCTGGTCCGATTAATATGTGTCCGAGTCGTCGTGCGCCCAGCCCGAAAAGTTTGGTTACCCAAACTCTCGGTGCTTCCGAAGCAGTGCGTGGCACGAGTGACAAGATTAAACCAGCCGTATATGCAGTGGAGTCTTTTAGGTCATCATAAAATGTGTGGTACTTTGCAGCTGCAGGTAATGTGTAGGCACCACAGATGAACTGCAGTGGTATAATCAACTAAATCTACCTATCATATTAACAATATACTAAACATTACGCACATATACGTTCGGACGTTTAGCGGTTCGTAATTTAAGGTCGACTTGCATAGTGTAAAATTTGAGAAAGTCATCGCGATATTATTATTTAGGTATGTGGTTAATTTTCACACTAGTAGGTACCTACATCGTACTATTGTCCTACATATGATATACAGTATCTCGGTATCTCTAAGTCCATATGGGACAAAAAAAAAAAAATTCAACACATCAAAACATCGAGTTACCGAAGTAATATAAAATATGTATGTATGAATAATCGAAACGCAAAAAAAAATTGATATACAAAAACTTATCCCAGACTTCGAGATACCGAAGTTATCCACTGTATAATGTAATATTATTTTACAAGACTAGAGGCCTTACATCAACTGCTGTCTACAATCTCAGATATTTTAGACCATTACATATTTCATAATATTTTGTTAGTTTTAATATTTTTATACATTTTAATAGTTTAGATTTTTGTAAACGCACGTTTGCTGATAATGGCATAAAAATACATATTATAACAATTCATCACGAAATAATTGTTTGTACGTAAATCATACGTCCAGTACTCAACCCTAAGAGCCGTACGGCCAAATCTTGACATTCATAGGCTGCAGTAAATATCCCCAAATGGAAAATTTCAACTACACTGGCCCAGCATGTTATTCAAAAATGACTGGAGCTGATTAGAAGCGGTGCAAAATGTATCACTACGGAAATATTACCGGCAAGCCAACGTGGTTTGCGAACAAAACAACTTTAACAGTTTAACGGATAGACTCTATCCAAAATCAAATAAAAGTAGCACCATTGGACTTATTCAACTAAATTATAGAAACCATATCACATTCATAGTCCCTAGGACAAACACAATAATTGCCACCAAATATAATGATTAATACTTTAGGAAATTTGCAACTTGACAAGGTTCTCTTGAAACTATAAGCAATGTAATAGAATATTACTCTTTTAAACCATATGACATACATAAATAATAATATATAATATGTAATAACTATATAAAAGTTACATTTTTTTAACATTACAATCTTCCGATTAATCGGCAGAACACTATAATAGTTATTTTATTACAATTGATACTAAGGAACGTTGCATATGATAGTGGAAGTGGTTGATGTGGTTGTGTTGATTGTTTTCAGTTGGCTTTCTCATTGGCAGGATGGTGAATTTTCCAATTTTATTCTCGCTTTTCCGATAAATATTAATCATATTATTATTTATTATATAGGTAGGTATCGTGAAATCGAAATTATAAAATTATGATTAAAACGTATAATCATAATAATATGCATTCGGAGAGTAAAAATTGCACGTCAATTTATATAATATATTATTATTATTATAACTCGGCTAGCAGACCGCCATTGTGCGCTCGCGTTTTAAACGTTTGCTTATCGTACGACGACCGGTTATCGTACTTGTAAATTATTATGTGTAAGCGTTGGTATTATAATATTATGTTTATGTATATTATTATTA
This sequence comes from Nasonovia ribisnigri, assembly GCA_027563435.1. Classification (NCBI taxonomy): domain Eukaryota; kingdom Metazoa; phylum Arthropoda; class Insecta; order Hemiptera; family Aphididae; genus Nasonovia; species Nasonovia ribisnigri. The sequence goes on from JANEHU010000467.1 coordinate 373,771, forward strand.
TTATTATTATTGTTGTTGTTGGTAGGTACTAAACGCGTAATTAAACTCGAGCGGAACACGCGATTTCGACGAGTCTGCGAAACGGTAGCCGCGGTAGTAATACTCACACACACACACACACACACACACACACACACACACACACATACACGCGGTCAGGACGACAATATAAATACGCGATGTTGTTTCGTATACGGACAGAGTGCGAGTGAGAGTATTTGAGTGAAAGAGATAAAAAACAAAACAAAACTAACGAGTGTGAACGGACCGACGGTGACGGAGATAAAGTCAGTTTATATATATATTATTGTTATTATTGTATTAAATACGCAAAGTACCTACATAATAGTATACTATATTAAATATTTTAACTATGTATATGTGTTTCATTAAAGCCACCGTTTACCTCTCAAGAACACTGCGCATAATAATGAATAGGGTGCAGATTCGCCGGGTACGCTCAATAATGCATACCCCCCCCCAATTTTTCCTTCGATATAACGATCTTGTTCAAATTACGATTATGGCATATTTAAATATTTATACTGGCTACATAAAGACCATAATATATTCAAATTCTAGAGATTTTTGTTCTATACTCAAGAGTCGAGGAGTGTCTTGCAGTCGCTATACGAACTTTTCGAAACGAATCGGCCAAAATACCAAACTCTGCGTCGTAACTCGTAAGACTACAAACCCGCTTTGTAAGGTCGCCATAACCACAACCACCACTCTTGACGATAATATGATGTGGGTGACCTGTAGTGTTTATATAAGAAAAACCGAGAGCTCGTCAGATGTTTATATATACCTAGAGATTTCAAATAAGACGCTTAGAGGCAGGTCGTACACCTATAACTATAGGCACTGTATAGATTACTATTATTGTATTTTTGTTAAGTATAAGTATATTTTAATAAAGACATTCGTGCCAAAAAACATCACGTATTCGGTCTCCCCAATTGATAGTCTATATACTCATTAGTAATAAATAATAAATATATAAATATATATATATACGCCACATATACCACATTTGAACTCTGGCTTATTCTCGGGCCGCAACTCACTTACAGCAGCCAAGAGGATATGCTGGTCCGAAAAACGGCGAAATTCACCGGTTTTCAACACATTATTATTAGTATCGTCAACGACACGTCGGATCGAAATTCACCCATAACAGCCATCGTAATAATATATTATTATGTGCATAACCGCTTCGTATGCATACCTCGCGGGTCGCGAAACGATACGAAATATATACGCGCGTTAAAGGAATAATATTATTTTTACTACTATTATTATCATTATATTGTCCGATAACACTACTTTTCCAACACGTAAACGGAAAAACGGTATAATAATAATAATAATAATTATTATTATTATGTCATTATGCGTGTGGCGAGCCCCAGTCTCTCTATATACTATATAGTCTATAATATAATATAACATATATCGTCACACGCGGCCCGACCGAGGGCGTATATAAATTATTATTAATTTATACTCCGGACTGGTATTACGCGCCTGCAGTGTGTATGTGTGTGTGTGCTCTCTCATATATGTATATATATATATATTATATTTAGGTATAGTATAAACTACCGGGCAACAACGTGCGTTTATATATGTGTATTATGTATGTATATAGCGGTAGCAGCGCCTAGTCGGAGATGGACCAGATAGAGATGATAATAATTCGGTACAGTGAATCTGTGTGCGCGGGCTTATATATTATGTGTATGTGTGTGTGTGTGTGTGTGTGTGTGTGTGTGTCTTTGAAAGATTTTTTTTTTCTTATAATCCGTATAGCAGTAAATAATGTGTTTGGTACTTCAGCTGTCGGTTATTATTATTATTATTATTATATTGTGTTGGTCCTCGCGACGGCCGAGCATTATATTATTAAATAAAAAAAAAAATAAAACACAACACGTGGGGCAGAGAAACGACTATACGAAGACGAAGATGACGACGACGACGGCGACGACGACGACGACGTCGACGACCAACACACACCAGTCGGAGGTGTATATACATATTATAAGCGTATACATATATCGTATACGACTCGCTCGTGTATATACGTATAATACGAACCCGCGTGTAGTACATAATATTATACACACACACGCACGCGGACAAGACGAGTGCCCGGGGCTTTCGATGCTGCGGTGGTTGCGGTGGATGAGGTAGTGATGAGGTGGCGGTGGGAGACGAAGTGCATATAATATACTCGAGTGTGTGTGTGTGTACATACAACATACACTTATATATACCTCGTCCAGTGCAGAGTATATATTCATATAAAATATATATATGTATAATAACACATCTACGTATACTTACGTATAATATAATGCGCGTCGAGTGTATAAGTACAAAATGATATATATATATATGTGTATGTATGTATTATACAGTGAGAAAGAGAGAGAGAGTGTGTGTGTATAACTTATATATAGGTAGTCGTGTGGGCGGCTGGCCGTGACCTCTGTCTATGTGCTTCTCTCTCGCGCGTTCGTCCCGCGGAGAGCAGTTGTAATCGTGGGTCCGTTTCTCTCTCACTCAGTCCGTCTCACTCGATCTCTGCACGCACTATCCGTCTGAGGCCCTCTCTCTCCCTCCCCGCCACGGTCGCCAGACAGTCTGGAGCCGCCGATAAGACGACGCGCACACCGAACCCGAAACCCGAAACTCGGTCGTACATACACATACGACTATTATTATTGTAAGCTGGTATACTGCAGTAAAATATATAGTATATAACGTCTGAGTACGTTATCCGTAGAATTAAGGCGTTAGTTATTGGCTCCAGACGGTGCGGGCAAAGACCTCTCCTACAACGGCCCCGCAGTTGACTGTGAGTGATTGACCTCAACATTTGGGTTATTATACGAACACAATTATATTAAACGGTGATTAATAATTTTCTGTTCTCATGTAGGAACCGCGGTAGAAATATAGGTCACCGTGTGCCCAATCCGACCTACCAAGCGTCCGTAAAAAACTTAATCGGTTAGAATTTTTTTAAATTTATACCGATTATGGTAACCGCAGGGTATAATATATAGGTACACGAGCAGTCGATCCAAGGTGCAAAAGAATCAAGGCTATATGGATTTTTAAAGCTGCTGGGGTCGTAGCTGACCCTCCGAAACTTAAAGAGCAATTCCACGTATTCGCACACGGTTTTAGCACTAAGCAGTATAACAATATGTTATATAGGTCGTTAAGCCAATCTTTCGATGGTATACACAGAAAAACCACATGACAATAATTATAAAATTATACTATACTATACTATAGTGGCACTTCAGTGTTATCATCATCATAATATTATATAGTTTGGTGTGTACGCGGCCTATCGCCTCGTAGTGTGTCGCAGCTGTGCGCAACAGAGGCGTTTTATACATACACACACACACACACACACATAACACAATATGTATATACTATATGGGTTTTTTTTTATCGTTCGTAGGCGATACGCGAGCACGTAGGAGTGAGTACGCCTCGAGTCAAGAGAAACGTGAGTTTTCTGTTCTTTATTATTATCGTAGTCATTATTATTATTATTTTTATTTTCATTTTTTTTTCCAACAGCAACAGGTGTACGCTGTGGATCCATACACACTCACACACACACACACACACACACACACATACACTCACACGCACAAGAGATGTACCACGGTAGGACTAATATGGATAATGTAAACGGGCGATTCGGTGAAGGAATATAATCTACACTGCAGCCTATAGCTTGTGCAGAGCACATAATGTTATATTTTGTAGGTATATAATATTATTATGCTCGCGGAGAGAAGAAGAGACGAAAAAAAGATTGAATTACACACAAACGCACATTCACACTCTCAAACACACACACACACACACACACACACACACACACACACACACACACACACACTTGGATACGATACGCGGGCCCCGCGTGCCGTTTTCTTGTTACAGTTGCACACGGCTACAACGCAGAGCGGCTCTCATTATATTATTATTATTATTATGTGCACCGCGCACGAGGTTAAAGTATTACGTGTGCGCTGTGTAGGAAAACGTATTAGGGTTTTACAGATCCGTCGGTTTATATTATTTTTTTCTGACGTTTGTTCGTTTGGAGTAGAGAAAAAAAAACGCACACACGTCCCGTCTCGCGTATACAACCAACAGGTTCGGCAGTAGTCGACCAAACGTGTGCTACACGTGTGATGAACTATTATGACATCATAATATATTATTATAAAAAAAAAATACGATAGTAATATTGCTAGACCTTCATACGCTTGTCGATATGATAATATATGATATTGTGCTATTATAATATTATTGGCCATCGACGACGCTAACAATAATGATATTATCATAACATCTATAATACTCTGACGCTATGTCTCACACGTCTTGTTTGTAAAAATATATATCACATCGATAGTGAAGGTGGAAAGGCCAAGTGCAATACGGAACCCTCGACTTAATCGAAATCGAGGTTTCAACTGATAATGATAAAACACGTCATGCAAATAATGGTTTTTTTTATAATATTATAACCCTCGCTGTAACTTGCTCATTGTCTTGTGATGTACAAATAATGTAATCCTAAAAATCTAATAATAATTTAATCCATAATATTTTAAACACCGATCCATGTAAAATATGCTGTAATCGGGTAACCGTCAACTTACTTCACTTTAATACATCGAATGATTCATTTAAACAAAAATTTCTCAAATTATTATTAAAATATACGCGCACAATAATAGTTTACCGATCAAATTCTACCTTCCTTGGATAATATTTCAACAAATGCATATTATCAAGATTTCAGTCTTTTCTGTAAAATTGCATTTTGAGAAGCTCCATCATTTTGTCTTTCCACCATCGATATCCTACAGGTATATATAGTCTATAAATATACTATGGGCAGGTGAATTGATTTTTGCGATCTTGAAAACGCGTGCAAATGTGTGCAGAAACTCTGCGAACGAAATGAATTAAAGAGGTTTTGTTTTTGACGAGAACCGCACACAGAACGAGAGTCGATTAGCGTTCATAAAATATGTTCACCAAATTTAGATGACCATTATTGTATCATCAACAGTCATACCATTTCAAATATTATTTCATTCGCAACATGCGTTTCTAACACATTTTCATAGTATAGTTTACTATACTTAATAATTAATATTGAATATTATGCCCATCGGCCATGAGCAGCCGTGTAACTGAGATGTCTATAACGCACTGAAATGGACAAAACGGAAAAAATTATGAATATTATACGACATTGGATTTTTTTTTCAAATCTGAAGGTACCACCGACCTATAACTTATAAGTCGTGTTATAATCTTTCATCAATTATAATAATATATAGTGAACATAAAAGATCGAAAACGATACGATCAGTTGTTACGACAACAATACACAAAATACATATTATAAAATTATTACGGTCCACGGCCTAAACAATATATATATTGGGAATATAAAATATTATATTTTACGGTATAGGGTACCTACCTACCTAAACATTATATTACAATATCAATGTATACGAGGATTTTACACGACCTCAACAACGATTCGATACACCATTAATCTACAGTATAGGTACTTAAGCGTCTTGACATTCATGTTTTGATCGAGAAAAACATATTTCAATCTTCGGCTGTGGCGATTGTTTTCTTATTCTCCGAGTGTATACTTTAAGACCGTATAGATTTCATCACCTGCACAAACGCGTGTATTTAGAAAAAAAAACAATAATTAAACACATTGAGGCACAGTGTATGGATTTTAGACTTTATCGGTACACATATTTTAAATTATCGTTGAAAATTCTTACGAAATAATTAAAATGCAACACAGAAATAATAATAAACATAATAACAATTCTCATATTATAGAATATAAAGCAATATAATTATAACCTATTTACTAAATATTCATTAAAATAGGTACTACGTCATATAGATAAATAAAATGTGATATTAAATGCTTGTTCGCAGTCGTTCCTCAAAAGCACCTGACACATATTTTGTTTGGCGCACTATAATACTATTTTCGGTGTACACCATTGACTAGTTATGTTGCCTACACGCTGTTTGTAAGGAAACTATAAAACAATAATATTAATTACCAAACGTTTACAAATTCTTTATTATGTTATTAAATTTAAATTATATTCAACAATTTTATCTGCGTAAAATGCAATATTATACATTCATGCATCACACTGAAAATATGATAATTATTTCAAATAATAATATACATATTAATATTATATTATCAACAATAAAACATATTATTTTGATCTAATACATTTTGTTTAATTCTGAGTTTGAAAAATTGAATTAATATATTATAAAGTATCGGCACGATATAATAATATTATTTTTCGTATTTCTTTATTGATCTATACCTATATTATAGTCATTAATACTTAAAACCATTTAGACTGAAACTTCTTTGTTAGACTTTGAAAGATTGAACGATTCTTTTGGACATTCATCTCGAAAATGCGTGAAATGCGAAAAAAAAACGTTCGAGTAGATCAAGGATTCCATAGAATTAAGCAGACATCATTTTTACATAATTATATAATATAATGGTAGGTATTAAAATGTTTAAAAACCAAATTTTGATTTATTTGATTTTCAAACGACGTTCGCCACTTGAAAAGTGTCACCCAATATTATACCTAATATATATAGTACACCTAATATTTATACTTTGTATTGTAAATATATATTAATATTAATTATATTTTTACGACACTGCGTCGTCAATATACACGTATTATATCGTACATTTATAGTGAAGTATTAAATCAAAAATAGTAGCGTTAAGATTTGAACGGAGTGGTTGACAATAAAATATAATACCTGATGTCATGTTATTACCAACCGCGGTATCCTGCTGCAGTTTAGTAAAAAAAAATTCAGTCGAAACGCCATATTATGTGGAGACTAAACACGTACGTAAAACACCATATTATATTATTTAATTGCTATATTTTACTTTTGAAAACAAACCGTTCTGTATAAATTAAAAAACTTTTTTTCGTATATTATATATATGATATATTTTATACACACGGCAGTATATAATATTATATAGGTAGGCACCTTCATGATGTGTCTCTCGCAGACGTATTTTTTTTTTCTATACATTGTACTGTGTATTATAATATGTCCAAGTCGACGGTTTTCGTGCTGCAGGTATAATGCTTATCATTTCATCATATATTAATAATATATAATATTTATCTCTCTGTGATGCATGTAAATGGGTTATCGAATGGAAGCCATCAACGCGTCCAGACGGCAGACACACTCGCTTTCGTATAATATACAAACACGATTCGTCCGAATATCACATATTTATATTATTATTGTGTCGTTTAATTTACTCGGAACGTGTTTGAAACACGTTCGAAACGTATACGCTTATAAAATATATAAGCATAAAATAATATTAAAATAGTGGAATAGTGGATTCTGCGTCGGGCTTATCGCTTGAGATTTCTGTATCCGTGCGTGTGTGTGTTATTGGGTAAAATGGGGGGAGGAGGGGGTGCTTACTTATAAACGTGTATTATAATATTATAATATCGTATACTCACATCATCGCGCCGCGGCGCTTATGTCTTAGGAAGTGGTAGTGAATTTTATCTCCTCGACCCAAATCCGTGACTGTGTACCTTATATATAATATAGTCAGTTGCCGAATTTGGACGACGATTGTCGGGTTAAGAAATAATAGTCACGTCAGTCGCGATAATTGACGAAATTTGCGAGAAGTGGCTCGGGTTTCAGCACCCCCGTTTTTTTTTCTTTTAATGTATTCTTTTAAAAGTATGATGAGCTGTAATACCTTCATATTATATTAAATAATAATATATGAAGTATCAGCTAATAAATTGATTAGTTTCCATTTACAGGATATTATATGTTAAATGTGTTATGTTGTATACAAATATATAGTAAATTCAAGGAAAGCGGTGTTTTTAGTTTACTTCATACATGTCTATTTATAGTGCCATTGCCCTATGCATATGAGATAAGTGATGTACGCAAGTAAAATAATAACAAGATTATTGAAGTAACGATTGGATGTTAAAGGGAATTTCAGATTCGATTTAACATACTGTTAACATATTATAACTCCCTGTGACCTGGCATAAATACATTACCAGGAACTTCGTAGAGTAGTCTATTTTATACAAGACAATGTTTAATAACTATACACATCTCATAAAACGAGTATTTTCACAATTGCTTATAATAATAATATTTCCTTCGTAAGCTCCTTTCTAGTTCTATTTACTCCTCTTCTCTTAAAATGAATTTAAGTGTATTTATGCCAGGTCACAGGGAGTTATAATAGTATGCTAAATCGAATCTGAAATTCCCTTTAACATCCAATCGTTACTTCAATAATCTTGTTATTATTTTACTTGCGTACATCACTTCTCTCGTATGCATAGTGCAATGGCACTATAAATAGACATGTATGAAGTAAACTAAAAACACCGCTTTCCTTGAACTAACTATATATTTGTATACAACATAACACATTTAACATATAATATCCTGTAAATAGAAACTAATCAATTTATTAGCTGATACTTCATATATTATTTAATATAATATGAAGGTATTACAGTTCATCATACTTTTAAAAGAATACATTAAAAGAAAAAAACTGGAGGTGCTGAGGCCCAAGCCACTCCTCTTAAAATTAATTTTAAGGTTCCTATCATTAGCACTCGAGTACACCTCAGTTTTTAATTCCATTTTGCTCTGCTAATAATTATTTCCTAAACGAGACCATCGTGATGTGTGTTAGGCGATTGAGGACCCGTCGTTACTGCAGTTGATCAGTTTTCATTGCTTCTTGATTTTTTCACATTGTATTATAACTTGGTCATATTATTAATCATCAAACATAAACTTGTGGCTTATTGTTGTTAAATATTTAATTCTTATTTAAAATAAGAAAAAATAATATTTTACTGGCGATTCAACTTAAATGTCCAAAACCACACCAATCCCCTAATCAAAGGACTTGCGTCAAAAACATACCAGGAAACCCCAGAAAAATATTAAAACGGCGGTAGTGTCGGGACCTACTTAAAAAATCTTATATAATTGTAATATAATGTCATTGTAAATGCATATTATGTATATGAGTAGGTATAACCGACAAAGTGCCTTTAATGGGAGGCTTCTTCAAAGTACATTATATCTAATTATTATAACATCGTATTGTAAATATGTACACTAGGCACTACTGCCCGTTTATTCTTAAATACAATTTAAAAAAATAAAAAAACAATTATACAATATACTTGTCTACATCGATCTCGTCTCGTTCGTTTCGGGCCATCGCCGCCGGAGACCTCGCGTGGCACATACGCGCAGCAGTGTCCTGCAGCAGACGCCTATCGTAAGTCCAACGGGTTCTCGGAACGATAACATCGAATACGTGCATCACGTGCATAATATACTTAAACGCGGTGCACATAATATTATATATATATATTATTATATGTTCTGGCATCAATCCAACGGTCGTCGCTGTCACCTTTCCCTTACCCCCCCCCCCCTCCCCGTAAACCTCCTCTAGCCTCACACGACCAGCTATACTCCACATCACTGTAGGTTGTACAGTTGTGTATACCGTGGACGACCAATCGACGGCGATGAACGGCTCGTACGATAATATATATATTATAATATACACGGCGGCCGCGGTTAATCGTTCTGCGCTGATGTGTTAAATTTTTTTAGTATTCCGATTTTCAGTACTCCGATCAGCCGCCGTCGACCCTTTTTTACCCGACGTGTTTATACAGAGTGAATCACCGACCGCGATCGTCCCTTTTTTCGTTTATAATAACGCTGCAGTTATTTTAAAATCCTGCAGATTTACTTGGAATTTTTATAAGTTGATTTGAAACGTCTCTTAAACGTTTATGTTACAGAGTATTGTACAGTGGGTAAAATACAATTAATAATAGGTAATTCCATATCTTCAAAATTCTTATAAAATTTCGGTATTAATACCTATAAATTATTAAGATTTTTGTACTACTCAAGGGTTTTGCTTTGGAGATACGAACTTGTATTCAAACGAGAATCTTCCTTTTCTACTGTAAATTATTTAGCGGATGAATGTTTGCGAACATAAACATTTTCAGAACAATCAATTCTTCTGTTTTTCAAATGAAAACGCTACTTAGTAGATCATTTTTTTTTTTTAATACTATCACTATCAGAATAATAATATTAATTATTGTTTAAGGAAAATATGGGGGTGAACACGTTTGAAGAATCACCCTGTATACTGCTGTACAAAACAGACAAGACGTTTATATACGATTACACACATTTGTCTCGAAATAATGAATTCTGTTCTCGGGTCGTAGATTATTACAATATATAATTTATATATATATAATATATATACCAGTTATACATACGAAACAATACCGAAACGGGGCCTCCACCGGAGAGCGAAACGAATATAACTGATGACTTTCGTCGTCCGTTCTACGGATAATATTATTTTTGATGAGGTCCTTAAAAAACGTGACCGGTGCTTGTGACTGCAGTACAATGTATATTATAGTAGCTGGTCCTATATATGCATAAGTCAAACTACGGAATACAGCTGCAGTGCCCTATGGCCTATGCGATTCAAAATCTTAAGACGACGCCACAATAGTGTTGTCTCCGTCTTACAAACGTACAACATAGAAAATGTTACGTTCAAAACAATTATTTTGCTATTGTTCTGGGAATCTTGGTGGGGGAGCGGCTGCGACTTTTATTGATATTTTATATTTTAAGAAACAATATAGTTATGAGCATTTAAAAACTGAAATGTTTCGTACATTTTAAGACGGTCATACATGTTTTAAAAAATTTAAATATCCACAAAAGCCTTCGAGATACTCTGGATAATCTTACTTATAATATGACCTTTAAGTCGTATAAATAAGGTCAATTCGCTATGTTGTTCTAAAAGTAACAGAGTAAAATTGACTTTCGTGAACGTGACATTTTCCACGTTATAGATTTGTTAGACGGACCTATCCATAGGAGTGGAGTTCTTTCAATAGCGGACACTCGAACGCGAAACCGCCGCTAGAGTCGTATACAATATTATAATGCGTGTGTATACTGTACGAGATTAAAACGATAATTTGACGATACAGCCAAGTCTTCGAATAGATTTTTTTTGCTGTAACGGTGGTAATAATATTATACTTACAACTGAAAATTATTTTTTTAGAACACTCTCGTCTTGTACACTTCGTACAGATTGACAGATTGTCTGCCATTTAATATAATATTTTGACTAGTAAATCCGCATCCATATTATCATAATTTGCCCTAGAGCATAAAAATCGTATACTAACAGTCTTAAGATGACACCACCATCACGTATGTATTTTTTTTATACTTAGCTTTTAGTAATAAACTATGATAACAGTATTGTAGGTATTATATATAATTAAACCTTACAACATAGCAAATTGTTCTCAACAAATGTATGATCCGGTTTACTCTGTTATTCGAAATTTAATCGATCGTCAGATGGTCTACAGACTGGCACACAATACGTAGAGAATATAATTATATTTAATTTATTAAATTATACACCAAAATTTGAATACAAAAATGAAATATACTGACGCACTAGTATATTTATAATTATTTACTGGATCTCAACATTTTTCAAACTTAAAATCTGAACCCTTTTAAAAACTAAACTCCGACACCTTTCTTAGACGATATTTTATAGAAAAGAACGGCTAATCTGCACTGGAAGTGGTATGCTAAATGTTGATATAGACATATTAAAGTGACATTTTTTTTAATTTCCAAACTATCTTATTGAACTGTTAATTACTCCTAACGAATGTCACATGCTGCACGACACTATTGGAACCCTCTGTTCTCAGTGTTAGCACTTTTTCGATAAATGATAATAATCTTGTTACACTATATATTATATTGTATGCCATCGAAGACGGTGGTAATACGACTAATACGTCATGTTTTGTACATACATTTATACACTCTCGGCAATATATACTATTATTATGTTCTTCGGTCATGTGGCTGTATTTTATTATTATTTTATATTTACTCGACACCGCCGGATTCGTTTTGAAATAAACCGCGCCGGTGGACGACTCGAGTTGAAAAAAAGGGTATGTCGTTTAAAAATAGCCACAGATCGCCCCGCAGTGTATATAATACGTGCTGTATTATATATAATATAACAAATAGTATATCATTATATTATACTGTATCACTATAATATGTATATGCTCGTCGCGCGATTGTTTGCCCAGCGTTTAGTCATGTCGGCCTCCAGACGTGGCTCCGTTCCAAGTCCATCGATCTCTCAGGGCAAACGTTTTGATATATACATATTATAATATATAGCTAATTATATGGTAAGTATATAATATTTAGAAGACGCCACACCCGCATCATGTGTTGTATCCGTCTTATACTAATACACATAGGTACAAAACATAATATTATTATCGTTTATCAAATTTGCGTTCCAATTTTGAGTACCTTACAGAAAAGTTAGCTTCAATTTTTTTTTAGATTTCACTAACCCACTATCAAACAGATGGGTCATCATATGCATATAGGTAAGAAAATTTGTGTGATCTGCGTGAATTCAGGTTGGTTGTTTACGATGTTTTAATATACATGCGATAAAATATAGTTTGATAATTTCTGCAGTATTATAGGGGCTGATGCCGTGGTATATATGTCTAACTCGGGCAATGTCTGTATTCTGCACTTCAATACGTAACCAGGATTTTTTCAAGTGGGGAGTTAATTTTGTTTTTAAATATCACTTTGAGTGGTTCCCTCCATTGAATAGCAATCACAATCTTCTTATAGGTACCTACTAATAATATCGAATATAATAATATAACAGCATATTATATCTATTATACAAAATATATTGTTTGCATAATAATAAGTAAAGCTTATCCACCATATTTTATTACATTAAATATATTTTTTTTGCATATAAACGATTGACGGGAGGGTGATTTTAAAGCAGCCAAACCATCCCGTTTGAGACTTCGAGAGTTATTTTCGACGTTTCGGCCGCGAACGAGCGACGATGCAAAGCAAACGATCGCGCGCGCAGTAAAGACAACACGCGGGCACACTGCACATATTAATTATTATTATACACACACACAGAGACTTTAATAGGCCCGATTTTTTTCTCTCGCGTGACAAACGACGGCGGCGACCCGAGTACGCGTTCGTCATGCACCTATAAAATATACTATATATATATAAATAGTTAATATAATATATTATGTTCTTAGGACTATACACTACGACGCCGCGGAGACGGGCCCGCGCGATCGCGACAAATTATATATTATTATTATTATTATCGTCTTAGCCTCGGGTGTATTATGAAACGACGTTACTCTTTTTGTGGACTACTAATGATCGGTGACGGAAAGATATTATTTTAAAATTTTAAATAATCGTATTTTGTCGTACGCCGTAGAGTCGAACGAACGCACGTGTTCGGGAGTCGTTTTACATAATGTATTACTATTACTATCGTCGTAGTCGTCGTACACGCTCACGAGATTATATTATTATTATTATTATTATTACTGTCGTCCTCGTTGTTGTCGTATTATACGAGCGTAATATGTTATATTGTGTGTACGGACAAGGCCGAGGGCGGGAAAAACGGACGGACGCAAATCGTCGTTATTTTAGCGATTTGATTTTAATCCGAACCATTGAAACTTAATCATCAACCTATAAACGCAGTATATTCAGTGTCATTTCTCAGGAATAGGTACTCACCTTATTTTTACTTTTCAATAACGTAGTTATTTAAAATATATGATTTATGAAATTTTTTAATTCACTTAACCACCATATTATCCAATTCTTGAAATTATTTTTAGTACTGATACCTACTTAAAGAATATCTTGTGGAGTTACATACTTCTGTCGTTTTCAAATGACGTCCCTCTCCCTTATATTGTCAATTATTTAGCAGATAATTTATCTGAAAATTTTGACGCATCAAAATCAAAATTTCAACAAGTAATTTTTGTGTTATTTAACTTAGTGAACAAAGGATAATAGGTGCGTCGTCCACGGAAACATGTGGGTGGTAATTTGAAAACGTTTATAATTGGTAAGATAGATATCCTATGGTAAGTATCTATACTTACATCAGTATTTATAAAAAAATTAACCACTAAATAATTTAAAGGAAAAATTAAGGTTCTCGACTATCATTTGAAAAAAAAAGTTTGTATCACCAAAAGATACTCCTTCGAAAGTGAATTTTAAAATACAGCTTTTGAGTATATTTAAAAATTTCTAAAAAGGAATTTGAATAAAATCATTATTAAATGAAAAATGGTGATGAATCAATAGATAAATCAATAAATAAATCGACCATTATAGGTTCGAGGAATCTGTTATTGGTATAACTTATATTATAATATTAAAATCGGCCGAGTCGTTTCTGGTGAGATTAACGCCCAAACATACAAACTCTCCAGCCTCGCTTTTTAGATAAGTATATATTTTTTCTTTCTCTATACGCAGTTAGTATTGTACAGACTGCGCTGGTACGCTGCCTGGTGCATGTGGTACACTTCCACACGCCTTCGTAATGCATTTAATGTATTCCACTACATGTGTACACACGAACACGATTATATACGCTTGCCAACATCGGCCCTACATAATATATTGATTCGTATGTGTGTTGTATAGGTATACACCAGTTAATACGAAATAATCGGAAGGATCCGAATTTAATAATAATTCGGGACCGGACGAAATTTGAAATTATCGGGTACAACAGTCGGTTTTGTATCTATATGTGGTAGTAATAACGTTCCAATTTAATTATATATATATTACATATATTATTACGCTGCCACGCGGCCCAAACAACCATCGAAAACAAATTATTTCGAAGCGTCGACTGCCGCCGATAGCTCCTATATCGAATCGGTCGTGTGAAAAATCAGCGAAGACTCGTCGATTCTTAAAATAGGCGTATTGCTGCGACCGAATATTATAATAATATATAGGCTGAACCTATGTATAGCTAGTGGACATGTTGATATTACTATAATTGCGCAGTCGACGAGTGAATGCGAAATAAATATGTATGATATATATACCGGGTGATTCATTTAATGTAAAACCCTAGCGTTATTTTATAATGTATAAATATTTTTAAAAATATTTTTTTACATGATTTTAAGTCGTTACATGACAATGTTTTAAAAAAAAATACATTTTTTATTTTTACATAGGATGGGTTTATTATACCTAATTTTTCAAGATTTTTACTTTTTTGAATTTTAACTTATAGTTTTAATTTCATTTTCGAAAGCAAAATATTTTTCTAAGTTTTTCAATACATGCAAATCGAATTTAGGACAAGTAATTTACTAGTTTTACAAATTTTAACTATCGCAGTGATGGAGTGGTAGGCGGTAATAGTGGTTACGCTCCAAAATGTTGGCCCCGCTCATCTAAACTTTAGCGACGTCATTCAATTTGTACTTATCGTAATACTGATAAAAAAATTAGGTTATTAAAACTGTATGTTGTAGTTCCAAAAAATTAAAAACTCTAAATAATGTTTAAGATAAAAATATTAAATGTAGGTATAATTTTTTTTTTTTTGAAAATGTATTTTTTTAATGAATAGAAACCATGAAAAATTTATTTTCAAAACCATTTATGATTAGTGAAAAAATTAGTTAAATTATAAGAGAATCACCTGCCGTATAATATGTTCCCCGCAAGAAAGCTGGAAAAAAGTGTGAACTTATATTGTGTATTATCCTAATGTATAGGTAGGTACTTGATTTTGTTTTATCGATGTAATTTTTTTTATGAACCCCCGTAATTTATTATACTGCGTTTTTTAATTAAATCACGGTGGTGACACGACAAAGGCGTACAAATATCGCGTACACACTCGTCGAAACGAATAATATATATATATTATTATGATGTTCATACGGATTACTCGAAAAACATATACGGTGGCAAAGCTATATATAATATACACAATACACGTCATATAATATTATCTATATACGTATTATACGAGTATAATATACCACTGCCGAAAGCGAACCGCACATAAACGGCCGTCCGTCGACGATATATAAAATACAATATAATATTATAATTCGTTTGATGCTAGAGTCGTACAACACACACACACACACACACACACACATACACACACATCTATTATGTGTACACTCTTGTACGTATATATTAAATTGTATATTATGTGAAAACTGTTTGAACAAAATCCAATCGACGTTGCACTCACACGCGCGGCGTGCATATAATACGCGATAATGTCACAAACGATTTTAATCCGATTTAAAATCACATAGCTCCGATGCAGTTTTGTGCACATATTTCACATGCGTTGAGAGTACCTATACATGATAATATTTTAGGTATATTATACAGGGGCTTATAAAATCTGGAGCATAGCGTTCGAATAATGAATATATTTATTATATATATATAGGACAAGGTGACCAGATCGTACCCATGTAATAAGGTATAAATTGTCTAAAAATATAATGTTCGATGCTACACGTCGGTGGCGTGCTCAGGGTTTTTGAAAGGGGAGATATGAATTTTTACTCTTCTTCAGATCACGTTATGTAATAGCGGTAAATATACATATAGTTACTTTCATTACGTTATCACATATTTTATATGACAAAGATAACAGCCATGGTAGGGGTACCTCGGATATGAAAACCTCCCCCCCACGTGAGCATGCTCCGGCCACATGTATCAATTAGGTTATAATAACCCGCGGTTAGTCATTGCACGTATAATAATATCATGTACTGTCTCTGTCATACAAAACTCGTACGACATGACAAATTTGTTTTAAACAGTATCAATTATGTGCAGCAACCTATAATAATAGAGATTGAACTGACCTATTATCTGACTTATAGATATAAGAACAATGTTTGCGTTTTTAAATGGGTTCTACATCGTTAAACTCAAAATTTTAAGCAAATTCATTTTTAAATCGTATTATTTTATAAACTTCCTCAAGAATTATGACTAAAGACCGGATTTAATAGATATTGCAACTTTTTATAATATCGGTTAAATCAAATCTGATCAAATATGTACACGATTCGGACTAATTATTACAGTCATCCCAATTTAATTTTATATTGCAATCTTTGGCAATTTTCAATGATTGTGTATACTTCACGTTTTCAATTGTTTATGTTTTATACATAGATAGATAAAACGGTAAATTATTTAAATATGCACGGTCAAGTGTAGACGTTGCAGAAATACTTTTTCATTATATAAACATATTTTAAGTATTATATTTAATATAATTTTCAAAAACACAATTTTAGAGCTATATATATACCTACATATAGTTATGAAGTTAAATTTAGAAATATAATATATTTTAATTTTTAAAACGTCGGATCGCGGACAATGTGTGACAGCAATATCAAGTGGGCAATGGTGTGAAAATTTGATTTTATGCATGCTTGCACCTGATCTGCCCGATTAACCAATGGAAACCAAATAATAAATCCTAATTTCTATTAATTATTTCTTCTATAACCAATAGCAACCATTTATAAACAAAAATGTCCACTTTAAATCTCAAAATCCCCGTTTCAGCAACTCCCCGTGTGAAAAATACTTTACTATTCTTAAATCTACCAAGTATACAAACTAAAATTTTCATTAAAATCAGTCTAGCCGTTACGGAGGAGTGCAACCGCTAACATCACCGTGACACGAGATTTTTATATACAATTTTGTATATTAGACTACGTCATCATATACTATATAATATGAAACATAATCTGTTTCAAGGACCTTCTCAAACGGCGATCATTTTGTTTATTCCGACGAGCTTATGATGTCTTGTGCACTGTAGTGGTATACCTCTAATATAGGTATATAACATTATATATTATAGAAATGAAATATATAGTATTATTTAGTCCACAAACCGTCCAACTCGAGCATAATGGTTTTTTTTTTACTGAAACAGGCAAACAGCTACCTAGGTAAATATTATAATATTATAATTCATTATTTTTATTTATTTTTATTTATTTTCCATTCTCCAATTTCATTTATTATGATAAACTCGATTTCGTATAATATAGTACAACCGGGATTTGAATTTTGACATACTAGAACCGGTTCGATCCAAAAACTATATAATAATATATTTTTAACAACCAGTTCTCGAACATGAAAATTGAATCTGTTCCCGGGTGATTTTGTTTTAAATAATTCTAACAAATTATATTTGTTTTTAATTTAGGACTGACAAAATATTTACATAATTGACAATTATTTATACTAAGGAGCCGTTTAAAAATAAGTAAATCACCAATTTCTTAACTCGTTTTGGATTACATTAATAAAAATTATGAACAACATTTTTAAATTGAAAATAACTAATGAGGCCTCGAATCGTATAATTTGAAATGACGGAAAGGTCTCGGAGAAGGGCGTTGCGCTTTCCAGGAGTTCATGGAAACTTAAACTGGTTATAGGTATGTTTTTAAACCGCAGGTAACCGTATAATATTATTGTGTATTAAAGTATCTGTACAACTGCAGGTAATAAAGTGGGACTTTTAAATCGTATATTATGCATTTAATGAGCACCACCGAAGTATAAAACATAAGATAAATCGTATACTCGAGTGGGTGGTTTGATTTTCAGAAAAGTAATGCCCTGCGCCCCTGCATGCAAATGCAATGAGTTATATGAACTTCTATAATACGCGTAACGCAATGAAATTAATTCGACTTGTTACCATATAGTTTACTGCACCCATAATATACGGTAGTAAAAATATACAATAATATGTTCAATAATACTTCTCTAATAAGAGATATATTATTATGTATAATAGGCGGCTATATATATATATTGTGTATAACGATGACGTATGCGATACTGGAAAATAGTTTGGATCGGTTTTGCAGTGTGAATGATGCAGTTTGTTATGTATAGATACTTATTATAATATACCTTCGATAGATTAAAAAAATAATATGATATTTAATTAATTAATAACGTATACCTGCACATATACAGCTGCACTGGTAATGATAATATATAATGTTATAACACTGTATAAACATGTGTAATTAATAAATAATAATTATCATACATGAACAATTAATATAATATGCGGTAAAATAGTATTATACATCGATACTTTTTACCGGTTGTAATAATTATAGTGTAATATATACACAACAAAAAACTATTACGACTAGCACAGGAAGTCGAGTCCTTATAGTCCTTACGAACTTTTATTGCAATATTATTATGTTTTTCTTTATTAGTCTAGATTATTACTTTATAATAAAAAAAGCTATTATAAAAAAGTACATCATTATTTTTTTTTCACAAATTCTACAATAATATTTTTTATCCATCTATGATACTTTTTCAAACTTCTATTACAGAACATGTGGAAATTTCTTTTGATTCCATCAGTCAGCTATGTAAATGACTTTTGGACATATAAAACAAAAAAATGATATTCAATATTAATAATTTTTGTTTGTTTAATAACTAGAATTAAAAAAGATATTTACTAATCGAATCAAGTACATAAAATATCATCAAAGGGGAAAAAGATTCCTGATAAACCTCAGAAACAAGTATCTAGATGCCATTAATATAAATGCAAAACAATAAATATTCAAGATGTTAGATGTACGTAAGATACATATTTTAGGTGCGCAAGTAAGTAATAGGTAAATATTATAGTAGATACTGTTCATGGTCCATCACTGCTTCAAAGTGATGTAGTGCAGGTAATGACGACTGCAATATAATGATATACACACCTCTACGGCCGTAATGTGATTATCATATTGTGCGTACGAATAAGTATCGTGTTCGAATATTACAGCTTATTCGATGGTAATATTTTGACGATGATATTATTTATACGTCGTTTCCTATACCGATTTGTTGATTCCGTAAGTCATCTATGTAAGTGTTACGGGCAAATATGTAAACGCATTTAAATCAATAATATTGTAATCATCATTTATTTTTGATTGTTTAAAAAAAATAAATAGAACTTTATTATTGTATTATTTAAGTGCCTATCTCTAAGGGAAAAAAGATTCGTTATAAACCCAAGAAAAAAGTATCCTATCGATAGAATTAAAACAAAATATGTAAAAAAAATATACAATAGTGAATAGATATTAAATATAAGATACGTATTTTAGATAAAAGTATAAATATAATGTACTGTTGAGTCTTGATAACTCGAATCTTAAGGGGAATAAAACAAATCGACTTATGTAGGTTTGGTTCTTTTTTAAATTAAAAAAGTTTATTTAGGTATTAAAAACTACGAATAATCATCCTCGAAATAACCATACTTATGCTAAATAATAGTCTTTGTGCGCTCATCTGGGATATAGGCTAATGTTTTCTGAATGTCTTCTTTGCAGCGTATATAATACTATTAATACACGTCCATCATATGTGTTAAAACGACACATGTGCTACTGTCCATTGTAGATATATATATTTTTTTACTCTGTGATTTTTGTTAAAAGCAACCTTTTAACAAAAATCACAAAATAAAAAATTGTTGGTATATTATATTATCTCCTACGGTGGGCAGTCCTATCACAATAAAGCCGTTTCAATACGTATGACGGACCTATATATTATTATAGCTATACAAAGACCAGAAAACCAAAACAAAACGATTTTAACGTTACTTGGACAGTGATAATAATACGACGATATTGTTGTGTTATACGATTATAATAATGAGCACGTATATACACGCAGCAGAAAACTCAACAATAATAATATTATAACACCACCGCACAGCTTCTCGTACGCGTCGGACTTATATATAATATTATTATATCTGACGCTGGTGGACAAAAATAAAAAACATAACTGGTTGTTTGTATATCTTTTCGTATACGCCGCTGGCGTGTAAAAAACATACATACAATAATAATAATAATAGTAACAATATGATATATTATTATTATTATTGTTAGAAAAACACACAACGAAGGAGAGACGGACTGATACACTTGGTGGCTAAAGATCGGCGCGGAGAGACGAAGAGAGACGGTCCTCTTCGCGCGGAGGGGAAAGCGAGAGAGACCGACCGGCGGCGGAGAGAGCGTAATAGTAATAATAATAATAATAATATTATCGTCGTCGGCGTGTGTATGATGATAATATTGTAATAATATAGCAACCGGGCCTATAGCGCTCGACGCGTCGAGACGTGTTGTAACGAGTCCGCGCGCGCGGGACGTGACGCGCGACGCGCGCGCCCGCTCGCGTGCGTGTGCGCCGCCCGTCCGCCCTGCGACGGCGGCGAAAAACGTATGCGCGCGCGCGCGCCCGCTCGCGAGAAAACAAGTGCGCGCTCCGTCGCGCCGTCGTTCGGGTCACACGTGTTTTATTGGTCGTGACCCCCGCGCGCGGAGATCAAGGCCAGTTTTACGAGAGTGCGTGCGTACGCACGTAGTAGTAGTATTATCGTCGTCGTCGCGTAGTATTTTAGTAGTATCATAGTAGTAGTAGTAGTATTATAGCAGTAGTAGTATTATAGTAGTAGTAGTATAGTAGTAGTAGTAGTAGTAGTAGTAGTAGTAGTAGTAGTAGTAGTAGTTGTAGTAGTAGTTTGATCGGTGGTGGGAGTACCGTAGTAGGAGAAAACCGGTTCGGACGGCGTCTCGCGATGGGCGGCGTGGAGTAGCGGGGCCGTACAGTGCACTGACACGGCCCCGGCCTTAGCTTCTATGGGCGGAGGTGCGCGCGGGGTGACGACGACGACGACGCGACGGACGAGTGACGCGACCCGACGGCGGCGACGGGCGATAACGGACGCCGCGAGGAGAGAATAACAATAATTTTAAATACGGATTTAAGACGTGTTCGTCGTCGTTGGCGTCGTATAAACCTATCCCGACGGATCCGCTTGGCAGTTTGCATTTCCCTCGACGATATCACCACGTGATCGCACTATTTAAAAAAAAATATCCCCGTATTTTGGGCAGGCGCGTAGATCTACGTGGATCTGAAATGAGGGGGTTGGATGATTTTTTTTGGAAAAATTTTAGTACTTATATAATATTATTTGATGACAATATCAACAATTTTATTTATAATCTAAATTTCAGGATTTAATTATGAGTGAATTGATAATTATATAAATAAATACACCATAATGTATAAAATTCGACTCTTGGCCCTCCCCCTCATTTGGCACACGCTTGATTATGGTTACTGCCTGATTGTGTTCTTACGTAATAATATTTATTTGTCTAACCGCTGTCATCCACTGTCCAGATTTTAAAATTTCGCTCTGTAGATCCAGGGGGAAATTTCGAAGGAAAAATATCAGAGACGATTTTATTCCATCCCTCCCTACATATCAACAATAATTTTCTGTGTGTGTCTCTATGCCTTGCTGCAGTACCTATATACCGCCTATTCACTGTACAACATTACAGGTCAAACCGTCAAACGACCGGTTCCCGTCCAGTTATCATAGATTTCAATTTAAAAATTACCTATAATTAATTAACTTTAAACGGAATAAAAAAAATCTACACCACTATTATTGTGGTTGCAACCCGATTGGCTACGGAAGGACACCGACCTTGTAGTATTATCTGGGTATAAATGAGCTTTTATCAGAATCATTTATTAAAATAAAAACAATAGTTATGGCTTGGTCGAAATATTGTGTAGAACCTATAAAAGAAAACTAAAGTCACCACTCCTACACCTTGGACGTTGCAGCAGTGGTCTCTATTGGCGTTCAGGGTTCATTTCCCGACTTCTCAGATCGTTTGTCCTTGTGCTCGCCGTCACGGTAAACGCCCAACTTCATATGTATATTCTCTTAATTTTCATTGCAGTTACACTATAATAATATAAATGCGTCCTCCTCTCAATGTATAATCTCTTAATTCTCGTTTCCTTCACCGTTAATCATAGTCTATTCGCTGACACATATAAGACCAAACTTCTTTTTTTTTTGAGGGGGGCTGTGGCCCCCTAAATAATATAATTCTAACAAAACCATGTGGAAGACATCGAAAGATTTTGTTCGCATCGATCCAAACGCCTCGCACGATAATAATTATAGACATATTATTATGATTATTAAATATTATGTGTTCCTAGCTATGTACCTATATAATTATACGTATATGTAATATCATACGAGTTAATAATAGTTACGAGTTTAAGACTGACGGACGACGGTGATCGTCTTTATATTAAGTAAATATAATACAGACAATAATATGCATAATAATATTGAATACCTATACTAACAAAAATATTATTACAATGGGTACCGTACATTATTTTCTGTGTCTTTTTCGATCAGCGGTGTAGCAACAGCAGCTGTTGAACGCGCAATACAATATCATAATAATATAATAATATACATAGGACATAATAATATCCTCTTATAATACCGTGTTGTGTACGTATATTATTATTAATAAATCGTGTTTTTAAACAATTAGGCGATAATAGACCTCGTATGCGCGGGCGAGTGTAATAATATTATATTATTCAGTGCGCGTATATAATATTATTATAATAGCTGCGTATTCGCACTGAGTAGGTTTATTATAATAATAATACCTATACAACACGTAACTGCAGCAATGTGATGTTTATGATAATGTATATAGGTATTTATATTTCTTATTATACAGATCCGAAACGACGCATAGTACGGCGACGATGGGGACGGGGGCGACGACGGGTTCGCGTCGGATACTGCGAGAAAGAGAGCCGATTTCGGCCGATTAAAAACCGTTTCACCGGTTTTCGCGATCCAATTAAACAGCCAGAGGCGTTCGGGGGAAGAAAAAAAAACACAGACACGCAGGACACACAAAAAATTAACAGTAATAATATTCATCGGTAGGTTAGTAGGTATTATAATATAACAGCACGCTCGTGAGTTTTAAACATATACCTATAGGTATTATTGCGGTATTATATACAACGGATCGCGCGTATTGTCATAACCGCCGCCAGCGGCAGTTTGTACCTACCTATCACCAAATTACAATACATCTATACGTGCATGCTGTATAATATAACATAATAGAAAGGTATTAAATATATTATTTTAACAATTTATATCGGTGGTGGCGTACACACCCCTCTCCCATTCGCACGAACCGTGTTTTTCTCTGCTGCACGTCTCTAAAAACCACCCATCTCCCCCGCCGGAGGGCGGAGGCGCACAATATTTATCTAGGTAATGATATTATAATGTATTTAGTTGTAGGCGTTATTGCGAGCGTTTTGTACAATAATATAATAATAATATAATGCGTTTCGGCCATCGCGCCCGGTGAGAACCCGATTTCGTAACGTCGTGAACTTTTCGTCCCTCTGCGAAAACACTGAATATAATATTAATAATAATATAATATCACAATGACGCGGGCGACGACACAGCGTGCAACAATAGTAATGATAATAATGATAATAATACGCGTTTTGTCCCTACAGCCGCCTGCACAACCGCAAAACCACAACCGGTTTACCATCTTAGGCGGGTAATGGAAACGCCTTAACTCCACGTGATTGCGTATGTAAATATATTTTATAATATTATTATATGTCAATACGTGCAAATGATAAAATCCAGAGAAGATTCCTCTCTACGATAGATTATTAAATAGTTACTTAAGCAAAATATGGTTCTGTTAGTGAAGTGATTTTTACACAATGTCATGTGGAATTATATGTGAAAATACTACACATATCAAACCTAGATGCCGATAAAAAAAAAATTTTAAATTATGAATTTTTATTTTAGGGGCTGGTGGTAACTATAGTTATTGAATGTCTCGGTTAGGTTTCTACCACAATACAATAAAATAGAATACACCCATATAATGTTATAAATACGTACATTATAGCCATTAGCCACAGAGCTTATAAACTTATAATATCTTATAACTTAAAAGTATAGCCATATTACGACGAAGTGTAACCGTGTGGCAGCATTTAGGTCTGTACAACATCTACTGATAATATATTTTTCGTTTGATGATTGACTCAAGTAAAAAATTATAATTTTATTTATAAGAATTTATCACTAATACTAATAATAAACATTCTTTTAAATTTAATAAATAAAACAATGTGAGTGTAAAGTTATCTAAAATTAGAATTTCACATTTTCACATTGGATATCTAAATAATTTCTAAATAAATACCTAACCATTGTTGGGCTTTGGCGTATATAAACCTGTCATTGTATATCGTTGGCCAGTTAATTATAATCTGAGGAATCGTCGCTAAAATTGTTGAACCACGAAGACGCTGCCTTAGATAACCACTAACTTAATATTATAATCTAGGAAACAGTTATAACTTAAAAATGTCATTTCATACAAACAGGTTAATCCGAAATATCAAATATGCATGTAAATTTACATCTACTTTAGCGGATCACATATGTGGGACACCGTTACAAGAAAAATCCTGACTGTACCATTGTGGGTTGATAATGTTTATATAGAGGGTGAAGGTGTGTACAACATGATGCGAGAGAGTTCACACCTAAATTCATTGCACAATTTACTGCGGAGTGATAACATACGATGCGTAATGCACTAATCTCTTTCGATCTTTCGATGGGCGTACCTCCTATATTGTCCTATATTATGTAGTATAATGTGTAAAGGCACAATAATAATATGTACATTATAATTGTTATTCTATTGTAATGCATGTAATATGTGTGGTGTATACAAATGTTTTCTTTCGATTTGGCCGGCGGGCACAGCATAACGCTCCTATCGGTAATAAGACGAAGACCGCGATGACGACGATGAGACGTGGAGAGAATGTAATATTATTCTGTGACGGAATAATAATTAACACGCACTCGTTTAAGACGGTTAGGGCCTTCACTGCGTTGGTTCGTCTGCGTGAGTGTGTTTTTCCCTCGTTTTTAATTAGACGTCGAACCGACGAGGAGATGCGTCTTACGACACAGCTGTTCTCGCGATAGACACCTATAGGCTATAGGCTATAACGCACATAATATTATATACTATATTCTATCATATATACACCAAGTTGTGTGTGTGTTCTGTATAACGCGTACGCCATCGCACACTGCTGTATCACCACGGCGGTGTGCATTATAATATTGTTTTGTAACGCGGTATCTGGTTAACGTCGTCGATCACGAACGTTCACGAACTGCAGCAAGCTCACACACGCGTACACCGCGAGCTACTCGTTGGTTTTCACGGTGAAGGATACGCGCACTACATAATTATAATGTAATCGAACTCTGATCGTTTATGAAGCGAAGAACACGACTTTTCGAAAACTCATTTCGACGAAACCGTACCCAGAAAATAGTCTCATGTCACCAACTCACCGCATGTAGACGTGAATTATACGCGTCGACTTTGTTAAGACAAAAACTTAAAGCGATATACCACTAACATACATTTTTAATTCTGTTATCTATATGTGGGCAATTTCTGCAAATACAATTAATATATATTCAAGTTTCTGTGATTAATAACAAACCAAAATTGAAAGAAGATCATTGTAAGTTTGAATATTATGACGTCAAAATGTGAACTTCAATTGCTCATAAAAAATGTATATATTTTGGTTTTTCACTTAACTATTGTTTTAATTTTTTAATAAAATAAAAACTTAAGAAAGTTCTTGTATTAAACTTTAAACTTTAGATATTTAAATTAAAAATGATGTGCTGTTTAATAATAATTTTATTGATCTTGACGAACTTCATAAACATTTGAACATTAAACGATTTTTTATTTATGTAACTCTATTATACTACAGTATCAACGGTGGACGTGATATTTTATAAATCGATTAATTTGACAGAAATGAAGAAAATAAATAGCACTACACACAAATACGATGACGACGGCAATGCGATTGTTAATATTTTTTCTTTTTTTTTTATAGACATTGAATAATATATTACATATTTATATTTTATAGTTCTATCTCGTTATTATGTATCTCTCTCTCTCTCTCTCTCTCTGTCTCTGTGTGTCACCACATGCACATAATAATATACGATAACATTTTTATCGAGTGATTTCCGTCGAAATACGATGGAAAAGTTTATAGGTACTTCATTTATATTGTACAAACGCGTATAATATTATGTACTTACGTACTGTATATTATAATATTGTTATAAGTTTAGCTTTAACCGCGTGCGTATTGCATGTCGAAACGACCAAATCTACTCGTCATTTGACTGTAGTTTCTTATATGCGTGACCCTTAAACGTCTACACACATATAATATTATGTTATAATAATACGTCCCCCGAGCAATTATCGTACTCAAACTCTGTATAATATAAAAACGGTTAATACTAATATGTACCATATACATGTACGGAGACTAGAGAGACTGCATCAGTAGCGGTGCACATAATATTATACGCGCGACGGGAATATTATCGTTCGACGGGATCCAACACGTGTTATGGGCTCTTCCGCGGATGACGTTGAATATATATTGCACATTAAAACCCGATTCAATCAAAATAAAGAATGTCCTTTCCACGGGGATAAAAACCACGGTCGTCGGATTATATGCGGTCCGAGCTGAGAGAGAACGAGAAAACTACTGCAATACCTATAATATAAGCGTGTATATTATTATGAGAAAAACACATTATAAGGGGTCAGTGGAGGTGATTTTCCAAATTGCCAGCAATTCTTTACAATATTTGAGTACTTTTACACTTATCTACTGCCGATATTTATGAGGGGGGAAAGGTTGGTACGGTGGTATAATATTTGAACAAAAAATGACTTGGCTATGAGAATTTCCCAGGCCTCGTATATAGAATTGTCGGTTTTTAATAATTATTTTTATATGATAGAAGTAGTCTATTCTACAACGTTAAACACTGATATTTATTTCGAATAATGGTATAAAATTCAGAAATCAAGTGGCACCCAGGGCGCCCACGAAAAGTCATACAGATCATAATAAAATATTAACTAATTTGGTTAAAATGTTTACTTTTCTAACAGTTGGCAAATAGTAATTTTTTCATATTGTTATATTCAGAAAATATCTCGTTCGATAGTCGGTCGCTACGAGAATAAACGAATTGTGTAAAATCCCGGACCACTTATTGTACGTCAATTTGAACGTCGTCGATGTATAAAGAGACATTTCGATTAAATAAGCTCTCTGAGGGCTAAAACGCCTCTGAGTATCAGAGGGTCAGTGCTAATAAAAAGTTAGATTAAAAGAACCTCATTTCACATTTGTTATCTGTAGTACCGATTCGGTACGTATTTTACTGCATTGTACGTTTAATGAACATTTTCCCATTTTGTGTTGAATCGATCAACAGGTTATTACATTTCGTTATTCGATTGTCACTGAAAATAGTAAAACTTTTTGAAATTATTAATAATTACGTCGTATTTATGTGTGCACTATAATATGCAATATATATTTAATAACCTATTATGTCTCGTGGCGTACATAGCAATTTTTAACGAAATCAACATAACATTAAATATTATCCTATAATGATATTATGAAATCGTGTAAAACAAATAGAAGTCTATAAGTAAATTTTTATTTCTGAGATTTACTTATTATATATAGCATAGGGCATAGCAGATAGTGAATATAACAACATACGATATTAACAGCCACAAGAATGAAGTTGGATTTGAAGCTTAGTTTCTTTTGCAAATAGCATAATAATATTATACATTACGAAAAGTGTTTAATACATAAATGATAAAAGATATGAATTTAGATTAAACTGCACGTTCAACATTTGCTACTAATGATTGATATATTATGGCGACATCCCTCCCGTTTATATTATCCACTCAACAAGTGAATATGAATATGCGCTTACAGAATGATATAACAACTGCAATATATTATATCATTAGATATTTAAGAGCAACATTTACTGTATATTTATTAACAGTTATTATAGGTTATTATTTTGCCTGTGAATTGAAAAAAATCATTATGCGTTCGATCATGTCGATCATGCATGCCGTCATTCGTGTTGAAAATAAGCAGTAACGCATTAGCACTCTATTGCTCCCTCAAAAATCGAAAAACAAAAACAAGCTCTGTGCTGCGTAGAACTATAAAATAATTAATTAGATAACTAAAAAAAAAAAATGCAAGACGTAAACATTTTTATACTTATAATATAGCTAGCATATCAAACTATTTATTTTATCGAATCCAGTTAGGTATTCTAAGAATAGTTAAAAAAAAAAAAAACATAAAAAACGCCAAATAATTTCGAAACGGCCGTACTCCGACGCGTCGTGGAGGTTAGGTTAGGTTACACGAACAATATAGACATGTCTAAATCATAATAATATAACACATGACGCTTCACGAGCTATACTCACAAACGGCTCTATCGATAATAGAATAATAAAAACTTTATACGAAACTAGTCCGAGGGTTCTATATATGTCTTATATTATTTATCGTAAAATATGTATAATATTATTTAGATTCAGTCTGAGGAATAAAAATATTTAATTAAATCAATAAACATTATGAAACAATGAAACCTATATTATGTTATAATATAATACGACGTCTCATGTTTCTCGAATGGTGACAACAAGTAGGCGTATCACGAATTATGACACAAATATTTACCGATTGCAACTTTCAGAAGTCAGAAATTCTATAAGAATTATAAATCTTCGCTCTTTAGACAAAAGCTGTACTGAAGACCTAGGTATAGTTATATCACGTATTTTCGAATTTATAAAAGAAACCGAATTCTATCAGCCAATCAAAAGACGTAGGTAATCATAAACAACAAAATATAATTGTATCGGCTCATGATGGCTATTGTCGTAGATGCAAAAAAAAAAAAAAATCGTGTCCTCGTCGCATAATATCATAATAATATCATCGTATAATGGCATTGATTTTTGTTTTAAATATATTATATTATATAATATATTGTATGTATTGTTAAAGTATAGGAGAAACGCTATACGAGTACATCTAAATAATATATAAATGTATACAATAAAGGATAATATTATAACTCGCGGACATAAAAGTATACGACCACTTATATTACGTGTCTCATATTATTAAACCGATCGAGAGATTTCTTTCGGGGCCGGGAGATGAGGTTCATAAAATAGTCATGTGGACCTATCGTCCGTCGAATGAAACAGGGTGGACCGGATATAACAACGCGACCGTTACATTATATGCGGTACCTATATAATATAAACGTATAATAATATAATATTATATACGATCATCGTCGATCGAACATTATCTTCGAATTTACTGAACTATACAATATTATATTCACATAATATACGCGATGGGCGAATAAACATTTATGGCTCGCGTGCGTGAAAGGTCCACGACTGCAGAAAACGATTTTTCGATTATCGCGGGCTTGGATAGAGTGAGATTTCATATAAATATTACATTATATTATTATGATAACGCTCAGTTTATATGTATATCATCGCTATATTGAGTGTGTATTATAGAGGTTTAACACTGGAAGTTGACTTTCAAAAATATCGTTGGGCGACCAGTGCCAAAACCTATAACATCAAAGTGGCCAAAATATACCCACCACATAATTGATGTAATAGTTGGATTATTGTATGAATAAAATATCAAATCGGAGAAAACGTGAAATCTGGGTGTACAGGCAATTGCAAACATAATACTATTATATTATCACCTATTGTTATAATAGTATAGTGTTATCGGGTACGCTAATTTTTCATTAAAAAAAAAAATACTTGATATACAATTATTATAATAATAATTATTGCGTTACTAAAAGCATTTTTCTTTTTTTTTTTTCATCAGATAAAGCAATAGAATAATACTGATGATAAATGTATTTATAAAAGTTGTTAATATTGGTACCTAAAACCTATACGCTCTAACGCCTTCAACGAATATATTTTTGTTTTATCGAAATTCATTTCCTAAACCTTGTACAATGTAAAAATATTCTATTTAATTTAAACATTTTAAGTGACTCTAAAAAGATTTAAAATAATATATTAAATGTAGTCATTAAAAACCTAACGTATGGTACTTCCATATCAAAATATTAATGTAGTTTACCTAACTTCGTTTTATTTTGCTGGTTTGGTATTAGAACATTTAATTGTTATTCCTATTGTTTTTAGAATAATTATACAATATGAGAAATTATATTTGTACGGACGGCAAAGGCCACAAATTAAATGTTGATGATCTTTCTAATAATATATTGTGTCTTGTACATAGGTACCTAAAGACACATGAATCGGTGTACTCAATGTAAATGATTTTTTACTCTTTAACAAAAAGAAATTCCGCAAGCGAACTATTGTTACCAAAAAGAACACTTTCTGATAAATTCTGGCAATTCTGCCATCTGATATCCGATCAGATCAGTCTATTAGTTAGTGGCAAGCCAAACGTCCTTATTTATTTTAAATATTTTTTGTTGTTTTGATCAATGAACAATTACATATTACAACAATAGAATAAAATAAAATATTATGATAGGTTACTACCGGCTTTTGTTTAATGCCTTGATAATTGTTTTGCAATATTATTTAACTTCTATTTTTTCAAATTTAAATACATTAATTTGTATAATTACAATTAGCTGGTTTCATAAATATTGTAAATAATTTGTAATGTTATAGACGCAAGTTATAGAATATTGTTAGAATATTTTCAAGAAAAAGAAAAAATCAATTAGACTATATTATTTTAATGCTCGTTCCGGGTGGGTGGTCAGAAAAAAAATTGGTAATCGGATGCATTTATTTTACTTAGTTTTAAACATAATAATAAATAATAATATAACGACGGCGAGATGTTTGACATGATTTATAATAATTATTATTATAATTCAATACTATTTATTATCGTATAATATTGTGTAAAACACCGAAAACCGCGGCATAATTTTATACGATCGGAATATGTTTCATAAAAAAAACTCGGCCAAGTGTTATTAATACGTCTTGCGTTTGTATATAAGTTATATATACATATAGGTGGTGAAAATATAATAAATATTGTAATGTATATGAATATACGCAGGTATACATATAGTATAGGTACTCGAGAAATTTACGAGACAGAAAAAATCAGTGAAAAATCTCTTTTTTTCGGTCAAATCACGCGTGTGAAAAACGACCCGAAACCACCGACGAGGGGCATGAAAAATAAAACTGCCTTTGTGTATGCGTTATAATATAATCGCGGTCGGACAAATAATAATATTTCGGCCGATACGACACGAAGCCGCGAAGAGCGAACCGTTCGTAGCGGCTCGAGAGCTTTTATTTTTTCGGCTGCGACTTAACGAGGTAAATCGCACAATAATAATAATAATAATAATAATAATGACGATTATTATTTTATCGTGTTGTTATTATAATATATCACATTATCATTATTATTATTATATCGTAACGACACAGGCCGACATGACGTCTAGTGGTTTTCATTATTATTTCGTCAGTCCCGCACATTTGCGCGGGGAAAAAAACGCTCGCGGTAAGTAAACAAATAACGCGGAACAATAATCACGCGAATTATTATCATTATTCTTATTGTTATTATTATTTAGCCGCCCCCGGCCCGGAAAGGTACAGCGAAGCATTGTACTCTGATCCGCCGTCGAAATCCGTCAAGTGTCATAAAAATGTATGAAATTAAAATGTTGTACACTTAACCACATTATTATCAAAACGGTCTACGGTTATCGTATAGGCTCGAGAATCACGACCGCGGTCAGGCTCGTCCATCCGTGCCGTGTTTTAACACGGATAAATTATTTAAAAATTGGTATATAATACATATAATAGGTAGGTATTATAGCTCATCTATGAATGAGAAAACCCTATGATGCATTTAACGAGTTTCATTTATATTTTTACAATAACATATTATACCAGTTTATGTTGTACCTACAGACTTTAAAATTGCTCGAAGTGCAGAATTAAAACTGCAATTCCTATTGGTAATATTGTTTTTAATTATAAATTACAATTTTGAATTGATAATTTTAATAAATATTTTCACTTTATTAAAACCTTGAATTTCTTCAATAAAATCACAAATATAATCATGCCAATTCATAAGAATTGATTAGATTAATAATGCGTTTTAAATAATAATATTATATTCGGGTCTTGAAAATATTTTATAAAACGTGTATTCTGGCGCCATCTAGTTTTTTGACAGCACACTAAAGACCGGCTCTTTGATGCTGTATTGAATAATAATATTGCTAAATAATAATTATATTTTCTTGTATTGTGTAAGTAACTGTATTATTGGGTCCCCACCAATCACCAGTTATAATATATATGTACCTATAAATCAAATAAATAAGGTATATTTTCTACTGCATAAAATATTACGTTTGTTATACCAATTATAAATAATTGCACTTTATCCATTTTTTGAAATAAAATATATTATTTTACAATCGTTGATATAATTGTTTTTACTAGTTAGATTCAATGCTAAAAAATAATAAGCCGATTTGAACAGTTATTATGGGTACAATAAAATATTTTTTCCATCATTTGAATATCCACTATACCAATCGTATTATGTGACGTTAATTATATGGTCGCTATTATGCCTATTAATTATTATGAAATTATATCGACAATGTACTATTATGATTTATGAATATAAAAAATGTATTATTTAAATTAAAAAAAAAAACTACATTTGTATTCTAACAAAAAATATTGATTTCAGATTGGTCCTCGATATTGATATCGATAATATGACGTTTATATTTATATTTATTATAGTCATGTGCCTAGTAAAAGTAGTAACCATGACTCGAAATAATCTTTAGGAAACAAACAACTAAATAAGAACAAAAATATTTTACTTTGTGTAAAGTCCTAATAATTGGCTGGATATTACACATAAAAAAGCCAATACATTAAGGGAAAATAAACTCACCGTGTAAAATAATTACTATTGGATGTAAGCCATTTTACGAATTAATCATAACAGAACAACCGAAATGTTTAATAATAAAAAATGTTGTATAGGTACATATAATATCGAAGTAGATACTTTGAAAACGATTTTTCATAAACTAATAAATGTAGAATTTAAACATTTTTGGAAAATAATGATGATCGTTTGCTTATTGTCTGTCCATAATCTGTACAATAAATATCGAATAATGAAAAAACCAAATTCGGAATCGGACAACTGAAAACAAAATCGTCTTTGAATAAGTATAGTATAACACTGACATTTTATACGTCGTAAATTCGTATACTAATGTACATAAAATACATTTTTTTAAATACGAGCCGAGTTATTTTTAAGTTGGACGTGGAAACGGATAATTAAAATTACCTATCTGGCGCCCTATAATACACAACCAGTACGTCGTATTTGGTTTTGTTATATATTATATTATGTACATTTTATCTAAAACAGATGTAGAGGAAAAATAGTGTTTTTTCTTAGTGTTACCGACCCTCTGTGTAGCATTATACGTACATGCGAGTAGTAAAGAATAAAAAAAATAGTGTCAGTAAACGAGTTAAGACCAAAACAAAACGCATGCCGAATATAAGCAATCTGTTACTTAAAAGATTACATAAAATATAATTATCACGTGTATTAAATAATATGTATATGGTAATATAACTATGTATAAACGATATTATTAATACTTGAAGTAGGTATATTATACTTTATAGCTTACATTACGTGTATAATATATACATATTATTATGCTCTTATGTAATATATTATTATAATATAGTATGGACGAAGATTATATATAAAATTATTACGATGGTTATTGGAGTGCCTTCGTGTTTTAGGCAAATTTCTTAATAATAATTATATTAAATTAGTAGCTGACGTGTATTAATATAATACAGTTCGTGGAAAACCAAATTAAATTGTCACATATCTAATAATACCTATGTCTATAATATAGGTACAGTGAAATGGGAAATAATTGCAATTACGACGAGTCAGAACTCAGAATACAATTATATATTTTATACTGCAGTTCGTGGACATAATATACTTTAATGTTATGCCTATACTTGTTATTTGGTGTGATAATTATTATTCGAATGAAGATTTTAATGGTTGTGTATGGGTAATTTTAACTGATTTTAATAAATAATAACCATCATAGATTCTGAATAATAAAAAATTGTGTTTGTAATTTTTTAAACGTTAGAGCTTATTTTAATATAATATTGCGTTATGTAAATAATTTTAATACAACAACGGGAAATCAATTAATAGTATAACAACGAATCGCCTAGTATATTGCACTGTGAACAATGTGAAAATTTTATCTTTAATACTAGTAATAATAGTTTTATTGTCTGTATAAAATTAGTGTAAAAAAAATACATACCTTCATGATAAATATATATAATATGATGTATAGGTGTTTCCGTGTTTGCCATAAAACGACAGCAAAACTTTTTTGTACCATTTCGTTTCGTGTATATGTTAATGCACATTGATCGAATAACACCTCGTTTCGATTGAATAACAGCAATATAACAATATAAATTAATAACAATAATAATAATAATATTCAAATTGATACACTTTTCGAGAAACTTCGATAGACAGTTGATTTTTACCCCTCCTGGTACAATGAAAGCGCACACGGACTACACGTAGACGCATGTATACATCATTCGATTCGCACGCGTCGTATCGATCAAAACGACAAAACGTTATATTATTATTATTATTATTATAATATTAAATAATATTCTGCCGGACAATATATTCAAATAATATAATATAACAATATCGAATACTGCACAGACGGCGGAGGACTGCACGCGCACCAGCCCGCAAAAACCCAATAATTTCTGACGTGCGACCACCGCTCGATCATCGTCCGTTTCACATAATATTCACAGCAGTGCAGTGTAATAATGGTAATGTCGCAATACCGTATTGTAATATATTATATTATACAATATAGTATACACACTTAAGTTTGGGCGGTTTTTACGCGCGGCAATTAAAAATCGGGCGCAGAACACGCGACCGATGATCACTTTTTTTGTCTCCCGACCGGAAGCGAAATATCATTCCGGAAGGCGCACGCCTTGGCCTTTTCCACCCCTGCTATATAACGTCCGCAAAAGTAGTGCTATACTCAACGCATACACACTCTCTCTCTCTCTCACACACACACACACACACACACGCACTTTAAATTTCGGTTCCTCGTAATAAATAATTTGAGAAGAGTAAAGAATGAATATTTTTGCGAAGAATTAAAATACCAATTAATACTTAAAATAAAAAAAAAGAGGAAAAGTAAAGTTAACCTCTTGGCTCTTGACAATGTGGGTCGAGTGTAACTCATGTATCCTAATTACGTATTTATTTTGTCGGAAATTGAACTACTAATATCTATCTTAGTTTCGCACTAAAAATCACATTTTGTAATAAATTATTGTGTGTAAGGAATAAGGATGTTATCGACATAGGCGCTCCACTATTTGTTTTATACACTGTCACTCATACTAATGATCATTTTACACATTTAAACGACCCGCAAGCAAAGATACAGAAAATTGCCTATATTGAGCTCCTTAAAAATGGTCGGTATGCTTTCTCCTTAACGACCAATTGAGAAACTTCACAGTTTACACAATCTTATAGGTAAGAGTATAATACATTAATACTATATAATACCGTATATTATTTTTAATTTATGAAAATTAATCCGCCAACTAGCGTGTTGATAGTTCTACATTTCCAATTTTACGATGAACACGAAAAGTATAATATTAGGGGAAGAGGCATTTTCAAACCATCGTTTTTACCCCACTCGCCGAGGCGATATCAGTCAGCCCTTTACTACAATATCTTAGTCCGTTCGCGCGGTGCAAACAAAATTAATACTTATACAACGTATATATTTTCTTTTATCGTGATTCCACAGTCGCAAAAAAAATAATTTTTAAATAGGTCGATGAACAGTATTTTCGGAATTTGGCGGTAATAATAATAATAATAAAAAAAAAAGTTAGCATAATACTATAATATATACGCGTTTAACGCCGAAATCGCCGAATTTAAACTACCTACTCAAACAGTGAACGATTCAGATTAACAAATTTAACGACACGATGTTAGTATAATATAATATAAGTGCTCGGGAGGGGGGAGGGGGGTTGCAGTGACGGCGATACGACTTGGCGACCGATTTCCTGCAAAGCTTTTAGAGGGCTTATCGTGATATTTTTCAACGTCTCCCGTGTGTGCGCGCGTGCGTGTGTGTGTCTGTGTGTGGGTAGAAGGGTGTGGGTGTACTTGTATGTATTGGACCGGAAATCGACGCTAATTTATCCGGCCGACGGAGCAGGGCATTAGGTATATATAAGCGCGATCGGTGCCGCTCATTACCGTTTCTTATCAATCTTGTCGGCATTTTTCGGCCTCTCTTCGTGATTCGCTCTCTTAAAAGCGCCCTCGACAAATACCTCGGGACATCGCGGCAGCTAAATTATTGCGCTCCGCCGTCAAAGTCATTTGTTCGCCGGCGCCACCGTCACCGCGTCTGCACACGAAAGCTCTCCGATAATCTCCTCGTCTCCGCTATACACACACACACATACACACACGTCTGGTTTTCGCGAAACGGTGTAAAGTCAAGAGCATAATAATATACTGTAATTATATAATGTATAACATATTATATACATGCGAGCACTGCACGAGACTTGCAAATCGCTCGTCATTAAAACGACGTTTATTACGAGTCATTCCTGCTGAAATACATCACGTACTTTACTGCAAGGCGCAGTCCGTCTGTGGATATTATCATATTAACCAAATTATGTGATTTCAATATTTGGAAATCGACATTCGTTTAGCACAGGCAACCAGGTGATATTCAAACTGTAAATTTAAAAAACGTATACATGTCAATATATTATATAATTAAGGCTCAGATTTAAATGTTGTAAATATACAATCAAAAAATTATCTAAAAGTGTCTTGCCTGCAGAATCTTGCCAACATATTTTTTTTGTGAATATTTAGCATGCCACACGTATACATTTGCAAACCAAGTTTTGAAATTTTCAAGACAATCTTTCCTCGTATAAAATCACGTGTAGATAGTCAGAAACGATAGTCTTTCCCATCAATTTCCATATAAAAGTAAACACATTTTTATTTTTTGTGCGAAGAGAGAGAACAACTTTTATTTAGAAAATACATAACGGACTGCCTGTTTAACAGGTTGTCTATAGTGACACAATACCTATCAGACATAATGTTATTGAATGTAATATGTAGTTAAGAGGAAAATTAGAATACAACTTCTCTACAATTCCAAGCCTAGTTCTGAAATTTGCTCGACACTCCTACCCCGAAAAATCATTAAAAAAAACATAAAACACAAAGAAATGTCCAGCAACAGCTAGACTCAATTCTAGCAGCACTTCCGATAGTAACAATTGGCATTTTGAATTTTATTTTTGTGAATACTTAGCACGTCGTGTACGCAAGAACTTGCAATCAAAGTTCACACGATACTAAAATCTAAATAGGAATAAAATTGCTCTGTGATACAAAACTGTTAGACTTTAGCATATTGTATTGTTCGCTTCCCCATAACATTTTTTATTGTATTGTATACCTTAGTACACCTATATATGACATTAAATACATCTTGGACAAATTAACGATTTGTCTGTTGATTGAGGAGGGTTGGTGTTCAGGGGGGGGGGTCACCTAGGTTGACTCTGCAACATACGAACGGTGACGGGAATTTCTCAGCTCTTTTGGCCTCGCGTTTGTGTGTATAATGTTTGTGACGTGTGTTGCACAGCGTGCACACTGTATTTTATGAAAATTGAATTTGTTATTCGAAAATCGAACTCTTTGTGTATATTACATCGCATCAGCACGTCGTACACAACATCATGATATATTATCCGAGTGACGTTCAAAGTCACCCACTCTGAAGTTCGAGTAGGTATAAGACGTATATGTTTATTAACTATTGAGACACTCGAATAGTCGGAATGTATATTTTATACGACGTGCACCGTTTATGCGCACATAGCGTGTACAAACAAATCGTCGGTACGTCATGACGTGCAGGTGGGTAAGTAGGTACATCAAAATATATGATATTATTTGCAGCTCGAAAATATTGATATCGACCGCATACAGGCCGGATGAACGACTGCTGCTGAGTAGAGTTGTTGTATAATATGTTATGTATATAATGACTTCGTATAACATAGATAATTGCGTAAGATATGAATATGTGTATAGGTACACTTGGAGGGCGCCTTATACGAGAGTCTATATATATGTATATTGTATATATATGTTATGATAGTATTCTATATTATAATGTCGTCGGTCGGATTAACATATGATATTATAATATATATATATAATATATACATATTGCACATACCAGCCATACGTTAAGATATATTATGCAAACGTTCTGTCGGCCAATTTATATAATATGACGTGTATGTACACCTACTTTGCCCGCAAACACGTAATTTCATACGCCGAAACAGTAATTAGCCGTAGGTGCACGTCGATATAATATGACAGCCCCGCGAAAGCAATTCCATTTCAATTCATCAATTTTGATGAGGCCGCAACCCCTCGTCGTCGCTTTGTCTCGAAACGTCGTCTTCGCAACGCTGCGCGTATAAAGCAAACACACACACATAATAATATAATATATACATACGGCGATAACGTATCATCCGCGGAATAACAGTAATTGACGCGATAGTGCCGTTCGTAAATGTAAGTACACATTAAAATAATAATAATAATCATAATATGTGATATTATGTGACGTGTGTGTGTGTTTGTCTAATGCGTTTCGCTTTTGAAGGATAGTACCGATGTGCATATATTTATATATAATACCGTCACCCTGAGGCGTTTTGCTAATATTCTCGATATATAATATTCTACCCTACGGGGATAGAAATATTTGACAACGAGGCAGCGACTGTTATTACAACGCGTATTGTCGATTCCGGTGCGGTGTTTGGCGTGAAATTTTAATGGGAAAACGTGCGCGACTTGAAAATCCTCGTGACTTTGAGCGCGTGAGAAATCGCACACGCTCAACCGC
Organism: Nasonovia ribisnigri; assembly: GCA_027563435.1. Lineage (NCBI taxonomy): Eukaryota > Metazoa > Arthropoda > Insecta > Hemiptera > Aphididae > Nasonovia > Nasonovia ribisnigri. Next base: position 414,140 of record JANEHU010000467.1, read on the forward strand.
GGTTACCATTTTTGTTTCTGATTTGCCCCCGCATAGGTATTTCGAATTATTGTTATCGCTGCTAAACGTCAATATCAAATTATAATTATTATGTAAGCGAAAACTTTGACACGGCGGTATTTATCGATTATGATATGACAAGATAAAATATATTAGGGATGTTTCGAACTTTTGATTTTTCTAGAACTGAAGGTACTTGAACTCGATTCCACTCAAACTTATTCCGAACATTTGAACTTTAATGAAATGACGATACTACTGTAAAATCGTGAAAACTGAGAAGGGTCGTAAGGGAGACAAAAGTAGTATGTGAGTGTAGGTACCTACTGCAATTTATATTTATGTGGATAGTAGTATAGGAAGATATCGGTATTAATTCTATTAGAATTATTCAAAATGTCTGATTTCGAAGTATTCGGTTTTACTTTACTAACTTTTAATCAATGTCCAACGAACTGTTCGAATCTTGCTACGGAGAAGTGCTAATGGCTAGTTATTTGGATAGTTCACGTACGAGAAATTATTCTTTCTTGCATAGGCGCAACTAGACCTCTATTTCTGGGTGGGCTACATTTTAATGATACCAGTGACCCATGGGGGCTTTGCCCCCACACCAACCTTATTGATTATCAAGTATCAACACTAACATATTTATATTTATATGCTCATAAGTTCTAATTTCTTTCAAAGAAGAATTTTTTCACTTACAGACTAGCTACCTAAATTAATTTGAATAAAAAGGATATAAATATATAATTGATAAAATATACTGTTCTAGCTATTAAATGTTTATTACAATTTACAATTTACAAGTTAAATTAACATTATTTTTCTGTCCTTTTCGGCAAATTTGTTAACAATATCATCCACGTTTACTTTGTTAGTTATATCTCTTTCTATATTCAAAATAGATAAAAATGTAAAGCGATCTTGTGCCATCGAGGATCTTAGCCAATTTTTTATTCGTCTCATTGAAGAAAATGACCTTTCACAAGTGGCTGAACTTATAGGAATAGATAAAGCTACTTGTAACAATTTATAAAGGTTTGGATATGTTTGTTTTTCGATCACTTCTTTGACATCATTCAAATTAAAATCTTTTTTTTTACTCTTCAAAAGATTAAGTGCCACTTTCATTTCTGCTTGTAAGCTACTCTTTGAGATGAGTAGTAAATCCTATAATTATTATAATTAATTAATTATTTTTCATTATTTTGTTATATAATTTATTTATACAAAATAAACATATTACCAAATTACCTTATAATGATCAATAAATTTCATTGAATAGGTTGTATCTAATTTACAGAATGAGTCAACCGAATTAGCCATAGCCAAACTTTCATCAGAAAATCTATACTTAAGATTGGAAACAACACTATCCATAATAACAAAATATGCTGAAGTTTTCCAATAATTTTCTACTTCATTTTCTAATGATGAATATGAAGCATTTTCTGCGCTCGTAGTAGTGGTTAACACATAGTCATGAAGGTTATTTGACTCTCTTCTGCGACGCTTTGATCCTGTAATCATCATGTGCCATTTAGGTTAAAAAACTTGAAATAAATTTTTATAATATTAATATGTTAACAAATTACACAAAACTTATTTACCAGTTAATGGAGTTTGTATACATATGCCATTTTCTTCAGCCAATATTTTTATTTTTTCCCATATTTTTTTAAATTCATCTTCAGACCTTAGACTTTCAAATGTTTTAATCACACCAAAAATAACATTTTTAGAGAAACCAAGAGTTGATGATTTATTTTGCAGTGAATTGCTTAGTACATTTATTATGCACAACACTTCTTTAAGAATAGTAATAACTATTATAAAATCACACTTTTGAATTGAACTTAAGATTCCTGCAACAACATGATAAAAATAAACAATAAAAATATTTTGGATACCTATTTATTATTTATTTGTTACCTATTGCTCGAGTAACATCTTTATCTGCTTGATCATCTATTTCAGAATTTAAAAATGTCACAATAGCAGTATAGTTTTTCAACATGGCCTCACAATTCTTATAGCGGCAAACCCACCGAGTATCACATACTTTTAAAATATTTCCTTTTTTCAAACCGAGGTTTGCCTGGATTTCTAATAGTTTTAAGTTGTTAGATGGATGGGAAAAGTGAACATATACAGCCTCTAAGACATTGAATACATTACGTGCACTCTAAACATAATTAAATAAAGATTAATAACAAATAATATACCTACATTTTTAATTAGTACATTATATTAGATATGCATACCTTAATATTTTTACAAAAATCTACGACAACTAAGTTGAGTCGATGTGCCATACAATGCGTATAAATTGCACACGGATGTTTTTCTTTTATTTTTGCTTGAACACCATTGAGTTTTCCTGACATGACACTCGCTCCATCATACGATTGTGCAATGATACTCAACGATTTGGTGTCAATTTGTTGGAGTGTAAAAAAATTGTTTATAGCAGTTACTATACTACTAGCATCCTGGCCACCAGAAACATTTACAAACCCCATAAACCGTTCATGTACTTCTAAGCCAACTACATACCTCACACAGATTGATAGTTGTTCTTCTCTAAAACACCTAAATAATCAAATTAAACATAATTAATAAGTTAAGACTTAGATTACTATATTATTGAACAAACATTACATCATCATTTAAATTTTTATTTATAAATAACAACAAATATGTATACCTTGCTTCATCGCACATTATAGAGAAAAAACCAACATCAGCTAGTTCATTTAATATTATTCCTTTGACCTGATCAGCACACAATTTGATTAAATCTTCTTGAATTGCCCAGCTAGTAAGGTTAATTTTTTTCAAGTACATTTCTTCAAATTCATTATCATATTTTGAGAAAAGTTTACACATTTCTTTAAAGTTGCCTAGAATTGATAAATAACAAATAATAATTTGAAGCAAATAATAATAATTGTTTATAAATGCTAACCTTGATTGTTTGAATCATATTTTTCATCATGCCCTCTAAAAGAAATTCCTTGTTTGGCCAAGTACAAGGCTATATCAATTAAATGTGTTAAATAATTACGATTTTTTGTTATTTGTTGCTGATGTTGAGAACTTAATTGTGATAACACTGAACCATTTTTTTTACTATATTTATATTCGTTTAATCTTGACAGACAAACTAAATGATTAGTAGCAGAAGCATGTGATTTCAATCTATAAGAGAGCTGTTAATCAAATTTAGCAAAAATTGATATTTTAATACTGAGTAGGTATCAATACTTATTCCAAAAGCAATTTCAGTATGGTGTTAAGTAATGTTACTATTAATTGGTCATAAATTGAAAAACCATAAATTAAAACTATAATAATTTTAATAATTATAATTATTTAAACAATAAACTTAATAATGTAACTTGCATTTTTCCAATTATTGAACCCAATTTTTGTAAATGTATCTTCAGCATTTCCAGATTCACTGGAAAACATGCGGCAAACATAGCAAAAAGCGGAATCCTTATTAACACTGTATTCTAGCCATTCAAAATCCTTATAAAATCCAGCTGAGAATGAGCGATTTTGTGAACCAATTTTCTTTTTAGGGAAATTCTAAATATTAAGCGATATAAAAAAGCAACAATAATAGAAAAACTAATCATCTAAATTAAGCGAAGAAAATAACTTGCATGTGGTATTAAAATATAATTCACAATATAATGCCAGTACTGGGTAAAATGTTAATAATATACATACTTTTAGAATAGGTCTTCTAGGACCTGAGTCTAAATCACCAAGATCTAAATCATTTATATCACTAGAAACATCAAGTTCAGGATCATTGATATCTTTTTCCAATCCCTTGGATTGGGACAAATCATCAACTGCAGTAGAAACATTAGGAACACTCGAACTTGGTTTTTTAATATTAAAAATGCTAAACATTTTATTAATAATTATCTTATTGAATAGCTTACACTTTACTGAGATATAATATAACGCACGTTATAGACGAGATATAAAACACGTTAACATTTATATATTAAAATTAACTATGTATATTCAATTTCCAACGATAAAAAGCATTGAGCAACGTAGCCTACTAAATTATAGATATCAAGGACCACGGTTTTCCCTTCTTTTATTCTAAGAACGTAAATACGCATGTTTATGGTATGTCTACTACATTTACGACACGGACTAATTATAGATTCTTCGTCCGCGATTAACGATAATAATACGACAAAATGAACCTGGTTATTGATAATAAAATATTTGATAATAATAATATATAATATTCATATTGTTGATAATTTAAAACTATAATTAAATACTAAAGACAAAAACACATAAATTACGGGATTTGGTAATGTGCACATAACTTTCCAAAACTGGGTGGGCTACAGACAAAACTGGGTGGGCTAAGCCTACCCAAGCCCCCCCCTATTTGCGCCTATTCTTTCTTGTGATGTATATATTTCACGTCACGTAATTTTTCTTAGGTTTTAACCTAACTACTTTACTTTCTCATAAAAACCTCCTGAACCAGGTTACTATAGTAACTATAGTTAATCGTATAGTTATTATAACACCTAGCCGTTTGTATAAATTATTTGTTTTGGTGTTTGGACATTCAACGACCGCACACATATTATTGATATTAAAATAAATAACCTCAAACGAATAAATGTAAATAGTAAATATGTAGGAGTAAACAAGAGAAAAAAAACTCACATGAACAAAAACACTGTGACGTCTATTCAAATCGGCCGACTTGCATAATGTCATTATTATTCCGTTCACCACCAAAGTGCCCATTAAGTTGCCACGTCGCAGGTGAAAAAATATAGATCTATCGAATTTAATATACTTTACGTGTCACGGACATAAGCCTATTATACCACATACGTAGGTACATGTGTATACTCTATTCGATTAGAGTATTTTGGAGGATTGAGGAGAGTTTAACTGAAAAAAAAATCAATACCGAACGCGAGTGATTTCCATACAATTGTAAAATCACTGAACAAACATCGTCAAAGGGTCTTTTAGGGAAATGGGGATGAACATGACGAATGTACAAAAACCAATATTTGCTATTCGCTACTATTTCCATTACTTTTATATTGGATAAAAAAAATATGTGTGTACGTAATTCGCCAATTCGGTAATTCAAAGTGGTGCTGCAGCAGTGGTCACGCAAAGGCCAACGACTAAAGTGAACTTAAATATGAATTACGATGGCTGCAGACGGCGGATACTATAAAAGTTATGACGTTATAAATCGACGAATTCAATAATATACATTTACCATATTTTACTTAGCATATTATTCTCGCAACGGTATACGCGCTACAAGAATGTTATTACTGTTGTAAGTGATTCACATTCGTTTCCGGTAGACATGATCGGAATTCCGAAAATGTTCACATTCATGGAGATGAATTAAAATACGAAAAATTAATCGTCACGATGAGGCATACCCAGAGCTTAATTTCGTAAAAATTTTATTTTCCAATATTTTTTATCATTACCTATGACTTTAAAAGTTTTTACTTTTCTGAATGACAACATACAGTTTTCATTTAATCTTCAAAAGTAGATTAAATGATTCTTGTTATGTTTTCATTCAAAAACACTAACCGTGAAAATATGAGACGACATTCTACTATTACTTGAATAATAACTGTCTTTAACTAATTGAATACGTCTTAAGGCTCATCATAAATGTATCACATTTTTTTATTTAGTAGATTCCTGGACTATTATTTATCAGATTACAATAAATAAAATTTATACCGAAGTATGGATTCTTTAATCATTAAATATCTTTTTTGGCCTCAACAGTAACTATTGTTCGTGAATTAGTGCGTAAACAAGTCGTAAAAATTGTGAGCAATAAATTAATGATAGTTTAAATTTAGGTAAATAATATGACGTGCAAAGTGGTTTTAGCTGATTCAAAATTGTACCAATTTATCGTGCAGAAGTTAAGTTTTTTTTTCAGTAATCATGACTATCAGTACTTAACTATGTCAACACACCAAGACTTTTGTTTATTATTCACTAGACCCAACTTCGCTATTTCACTTAACCTACTGTTGTTACATTCAGGCTGGTTGTCGGTAGTTGGTCACAAGTATGAATACATGATTTGTATGTAAGTGAGACAAGTTCATAGCTTTTATGAAAACTAGAAGAATTATGGTTGTTACCTAAATTATTAATTATTGTTTTGTAGTAATTTGGTTTTTTTTATTGTTGATGAAAAAATGTTGTTCGAATGATGTAATAAGCAAAAATATGTCACGTAATTTAGAACATTAAGCTGTTGTATTTTATTAATGATGGTAAAAATTGTATTTTGTATTGGTGGCGTAAGGCGTATCTACAAATAATAATCCAAGAAAATAAAACTGATACATAGTTATAATAATAATAATAATTATAATTATAATTATAAATATAAATATATATTTTAATGTACAGGAAAAATACTCGAGAAAGGTATCTAGATTGTAGATAAATATAATAAGATTTTTGAATAATGCAAGATACATTCAAATTTTTTTTAAATATACTGGATACTGGATACTTAATTTTTGTATTTAATTAAAATAGAATATAAATAGTTACTTTATCTAAGATACATGGTACATTTTTCAAAATTATTATTTTAGCCTTTAGTCATTAAAATTTCTAAATTATAATATTGGTTTATCGCTTTTTTAAAACTAGTTACGTATTTTTATTATGCATTTAGCCTAGGAATCTACAACGAAAAACGTAAAAACCCGTTGACATAAATGTTGAGCTGCAAAATGACGACTCGTTTGCGTAAGTACAACTTAAATAAAACAATAATTTATTGTGTTTGCCAAGTCGCGGTCAATTTGTGAGGGGATATTCAACCCCTAGCAGTGTTGGTCAACAACCACCTGCACCAATATTATAAATATGCTGTAGAACCACTTTGTTTAATATTTTGTTTTAAGTGTATATAAATTATTAATAGGTAACGTGGCACATATTATTTCATACACTATTTCAATATACATTATGTATATATTTACTATAGGTAGGTATATTATAATATTTACACGTTTATACAGCACGCGATGACAATATTATAAAAAATAAACAAATCTAATAACTAAACGAGTTATAATAATAGATATGCGTACCTATGATAAAATCGAGTATAATGTTACCGAACTTCCACTTGCAGGTTGCAATTAAATCCAAAAGTACGATCTAGTGCGTATTGTTGTGCGTGTTCCTGTCGCGTGTATTTCAGTTGTACGAAATAATAAAATCGTGTTTACATTGACGGACGATAGGTGATGGCCGATAGGTAATGAAATAATTATATACATCCAATACTATACTAATCGAATCCATACTATATACGAACAAATAAAATATTGAACAGTTTACTCAGAGTATATTAAAATATGTTGTAGGTACCTACGAAAACATACCCTGTAGGTTTTGTCATCCATTTGTTGTCTCCGTGGGTCCTATCTAGTTAATCTATGTTGTACAGGAAATGTGCAAGAGAAAAAAAGATTTACGTAATTTTGAATTTTAATCCAATCCAACTAATACCTAGTTATTATACTGACGTAATTTTTAATTAAAACCGCTAACTTAACTAATAAAACAGCCAAAGTAATCAAAACGATAAAACCACCCCATCGTTAGAAATTGTAAATAATAATATTAAAGTTAAAAATAAGTTTTAAAAAAATATCCTAAACGGTTTTAGGTTTTTAAGCAGTAAATGAATATATTAAAATTGTGTACAGTATTATATCTAACTCAATATACCTTTTAGGTTCTGTGTCGTATTTTATAAAAACATATTTCTAGAAGTCTTATAGTTACGACACAGTTAACTTGGCGAGCACAATAGGTATAGTAATTCATTAGTAATTTGTTTTGACTTCAAATTTTAAATCAATGATTTATGATGATTGATGTCGTTGGAAAAACTTATATTTTGTCGACCACGGTGGCGGGACGTAGCTAAATGTGTCTTTAATCACAACAGGACGAGAAAAATAAATCATTAATAATAATATTATAAATTATAATATTATGTATATTAGCAAATGAACCGCCGGCGGATCTTTGTCGATACCTATTTTCTGATTGTCTCTGTGTTCTGTAGCCCTCACCAACCCCAACAGATATATTTTCATCTAATATGCTTTTTATATTTCAATATTCTTTAACAGTTCATTTTTTTTTTCATAATAATTATTTTAAAACACTTAAAATTAAAATATAATATGTTTTAAATCTTTTAATTTAATAGAGGGAGAATCAAATAATTAAAAGCTATAGAAAAACAAATAGAAACCCGTTGGATTTTATAATCACGATCCCATTACATTTTCTTATCAATGAATATTTGAATTATTATTATTTATTTAATTTAATATTAAACCATCTGTGCGCAGCTGTACCTGTACATTTTCATTAAAATAAGAAAAATTGGTTGGCAAGAACATATTTTTATTATTACTATTATTTATAAATGATATTATTATATTCGAACATTTTACTTTAAACATTTGATATTTTACAATGTGTGTTACTAATTTACAAAATGATATTACTTTTTTGGGCTCTTTAAACTGTGCAGCGTTACATGTGACTATGTGAGTTCAATAATACAAATCTAAAGTCACTAATAAGCTACTGTATAATAATATTATATATTGTCCGTCGACTATTGCGGTGCAAGTCTCATTACGCCTTATTTACGGTGGTCGTTGTACATATTACGTGCAGGGTTGTTATTAAATGTTTCCGTCGTCGTACATATAATATGACTGCACTGCAGCAACCCCGTCGCGGACATATAACATTATATTACTATTATTGTTATTATTATTACCATACCTTATACACGGTGCATCATATATACCAACACACTCTTGGTTTATACCCGTGATACGAGAAAAGACGTTACGACTCACGAGTCGTCGTCGTCGTAACAATAAACAATATTAACGCCCTCGTCGTATTTTCTTAAGCGTTAATTGCCACGCTATTCGGTCTGTATACATACTGCAACGACCGACGTTAAATTATTATTATTGTAAGATATGCATTGTCGTTTCGCACGACGACTATTGTACAGTAAGTACCTACGCACCAACATCGTAAAATAGTGATATATGTGAATTATAATAACACCTATAAACTGCTTCCGCTGCCTTGCAGGCCTGCAATTCTTGTCTGGACGTCGCAGAAATAATATATTGTGTCGTGGTCGGCGTATTAGCTGAGCTCGAATAGTCGAACATTGTCACAAGACGCGTGTAAATTGTTTATTTTTGAAAAGTCGGGGGACATCGATTGAAAGGCAATCGCCAGGAAGAACTGAAAAACACTCGGAAGCAGTCCAAAATAAAACGATAAATGAATAAATCCGGAGAACCTGCAGGAAGCAACCTCCAGGAAAGGATCCAGGACCGTGATTATTAAAAATCGGTACCAGTGTGGCAGCCAAAACTCTTACGGGGCAGCGTTCGTGAAACTATTTTATTATAATATTGATTATGAAATTATTTGAATACAAAATTCTACAAAAGTCGAAATATTATATTATTTTTTACGTCTGTGTTTCGTGAAGAATTTATTTAGAATATTAGCAACAGCCATTTCGAACCAGAAGTCTGCTAGAAGTAGTTTTATGTAGCTTATAATCGATACTATATAACACTACTGTATGTTCACTAATCGGTAATGGAAGGACTTTATTGTTCTTATTATTATAGGATATATGCATTGTCGTTTCGCACTAAGACTATTGTACAAAGAGTACATTTGCGGCGACGTCGAAAAAAATAGTGATATATGCATATTATAATAAATAACAATACCTATAAACAGATTCCCCTGCCTCGACGTTGCAAATATATTATGTTGTAATCGGCATTGGCTTGACATAGTCAAACTTTATACCATTACTCACAAGTATACATATTGTTGAAATAAACAACAATATTCTTTGCTCTGAAGTCTTTGTTTACATCAAAATATACTAAAGCACAACAACAAAATAAGGTACATTTTTAAAGTTTAATTTCAAAACTATAGAAATAAATGACATTTAATTATTACTTAAGAGGATGCCGCACCTCTGTGTTGCCTCCGTCTTACAGGTCCGTAACATACTAAAGCAAAGTTTACGATCATCAGATCACGTTTAGCTCCGTTAAATTAAACATATAAGTGCAAATCGATCTATTATAAAACTTGATGGTGAGAACATTATCTGTGTTTCTCGTATGTCAATTTTTTTACGACAGTTCAATTTTTTTGCAAGTTATGCGTGTATAAATGTAATGTAGTGTAAACTAAAAATGCTCATAACTAATTTTCTTACCTTTAAGTTTTATGATGGGCCAAATTATTTAATTTAACGGAGTTTAACCTTTAACGTGATATCTGAGGTCTGAGGATCGTAAAATTTGTTATGTTACGCACTTGTAAGACGGAGACAACATATTCGGGTGTGGCGTCACATAAAACTTGAGTCTCCCTGATCCTCCCTACTTGTTATACGTTTATACGACAAAATATACCTGAAGTTATTAATTATTATATATTATTATATGGTAACAATACGCAACTAGGCACAAATATTGTCGTTTCGCAAGACAACTAATTTAATAACATTATTATGTACCTACGACAGTAATAATATTATAAGACTTGATATTATCATACAGTGTCGGCGTTGTTATTACATTATTATTTTCGGTGTAGAGCTTCTATAACAGTGCTATGGGCGGATGGTTTATCGACGACGCCGAGCCGTGAACTCATCTGCCGAGTGAAAACCGTTGTTCTCCGGCAAGGTTACGCCCGACCGATTAATTTCGACGAGACAATAACACCGCGTAAAACGTCTCCAGAATTCCGTCGTTAGTGTGCCACTCTGCAGCACATGCCCACCGTGTTCTTACGCATTATATTATATTATACCTGGCACGGCGGCAGTTATCGTAAAAAATTATGTGCGACGACGACAACGACTCGTAGACTTGCGTATATAATAATGTTCGCGGGGGCCGTAAGCGCCTCGAAAAGACTCGCGAAAACGGCGTAACGATCATCATTAATATTCCGCTGCAGTGCTAGGCGAATTCCAAAATTACACGGATACCTATGAGATACTGTTGATGGGGAGTCGCTCATAATATTTCAACTAACGCTTTTGATTTGTGTTTAACACGAGCAAACGATTTATTTTCGTGAAACGCGTCGTGTATCAAATAGATTTCGGAAAGAAGTTACAAATCGCGCGCGAATAATCGCGATAAAAATATGCCAATAATATGCCTCACGCAAGGGTACACGGTGGGGTTGGTTTAGACGTCTCCCTCATAGATTATTTTTATGCATTTTCGTCGTGTGCCTTTCGCAGTTGTTACTAAAATATAGGTATATAATAATAAGTGATACGAAGTTTATTCGATATAGAAAAGAAAAAGTCTAAGTGGTGTACTGTATTACCTACCAATAGATAACAAAATATTTACAGGTGCACAAGACATATATTTTATTCATCAATAAACAAATAATTTAATACAATTAGGCATTAATAACCCTTAAAAGTATAAAATGATGTCATAAGAGAGTCAAATATTTAACCTTTACACTTTTGCCTTTTAATAAATTACATCCTTCAAAACCTGCAGAGTCTACTATTTATCCGATTCTATAGAAATCGATTTCGTGGACGACATATTGAATTAATGTCCCGTAAGAAAGTAAATATAAATGCATAATATTACACGATGATTTATTTCATATAATATGTACCTGTTACGAGTCCGCAAGTTCGTTCTGGTCGGACTGTTAGTCTGTACATCTAAATCGGAACTGCCACGTTCGTGTGGTGAAATAACGAAATATTTATATTCAATGATAATAATATATAGGTACCTATGACGTATGTGAAGTAAAAAAAACGAAAGAAAAATATAAGCTCGACGCAGTTTTTTTTCGTTTTATAGTAATAATTTAATTTCGCTTTCGCTTGCGTGATGCACAAAGGGAAACGCGAGTTTTGTGCGTCGCAAATATTTACCGTCTGCCGGGCCGATAAGCAAGGACTCGTTTCATAACAATTATTACGTTTTTCATTAAGTCCTTTGTTTCAAGATTTTAAAAACTGAAAACAAAAAAAATATATACTATAGAAACAATAATAATAATAATAATAAAGTAAAGCGAAAAAAATAAAAATTACAGGACACTCACAAAGCAGCGACCGACCGGAGGCTGCACACGTACATAGGTACACAGCTGTATACAATATATTATTATTATTACGGTCCCCAATTAATGAATATGATAATCAAAAAGCCTGCGGACTTAAAAGACGGCCATACAATTTTTCCTGCACACATCACATGATATAGAGTATTCGCTTTCCTGGCGTATGGAATAATAAAAAAAAAATGCCCATAGGACGGAATTTCAATTCGCTTTGAACCGGAAAAACACGGACGGACGACCCATATTATAACGGTCGCGCATAATATAATACCTACTGCACTGTGCACCCCGCAGTAGACCGTATGCGTATACGACACTACTGCAACTATTATATAATACAACGGGGTAAAAAGGTCTAATAACTTTTTTAATAATCTTTTTGTTGTAATCTAAAAAAGCCGTCCAGGGTGGTTGTTTTTTTATTTTTAATGAAGGGTTCTGGTGCGTAATAAATATACCGTCTGTGTAAATTGATAGTGAACACTCGATACGGTCGTTGTCTGCAGCACCCATCCACGATGTTGGTAAGCGCGTTTGTTCGTTGAACTTAACTGACATCGATAACTGCAACTCTCTAGAAGTCGGATTCCTGGGAACAAGTAGCATTAACACAAAAGATAATTAAATAAAATCTTCAACGAAATTCGGATAAATATTAATAAATATTAAATATTAATGTTATAATATTATATTTGTATAGGCTTAAATAAATGCACTCTTATAATGAGTGATACTCTTAGCACCCTAATATCACTTCAAGACCAACACCCGCAGAACAAATTACTAAAGAACTTATCTCCTCAACGAAAAACCAAATCAGTTTTATATGGGTCCCATCTTACGTAAGAATTTTAGGGTACGAAAAAGCTGATACAATAGCGTATGAATCAGTCACTTCCGAAACTGCCCACTCCATAAACAAAGTCCCTAAAAAAACTTGATAAAGAAGCTCAAAAACGAATCCTTAGACACTAGGATTCCATTCCAAACAACAACAAACTGAGGAACTTCAAAAAAACAGTTTTATAATGGGCTTTTCCTGACAACTCATCTATAAAAACACAAATAATAATTAACAGAGCTAGAATAGGTTCCTCCTGAGTTACACACTCATATTTGATGACTAAGGAATCCAGCCCATCATGTGACATAATAAGAAAAACTCCTTTTACAATCGAACACATAATATTATCAACTGTCCCAAATTATTCTCATTCTTACGTCATTTCCTCAAGAATCCTGCAAGTAAAATCGATTGGTGATAGAACAGATTTTAAAATTTCCGAAGGTACTAAGCTATACAAATTACATGGGTATGAAAAAAATATTCGTAAATTCCAAATGGACGGGGCAGGGTCACCGGGAGAAGGGTGTAACTAATAGTTACGCACTTATACTATTGTACACGAAACTTTCGTAATATTGTATCATGGAAATTAAAAACGCGCCTTACAAATCATGCACTTCCGATAGTGAACTTGGGGATAAGTTTGTAAGATATTTGTGCACTAAGTATAACAATAGGTTTGAAAAATAGGTATGGGGACTATAATGGTTTAAAAACGGCAGCGATTTATGTACACCCATATTCGTTAAGTTTTATAATTTGTAAAAATTGTCCTAGAAAAATGTTAATTGCTGAGCTAATTAAAATTGTATAGCAATAAAGCATAATAACTCGGGAAATTCTCGTTTGAATTTCGATTTAGACATACCAAAATTTTCGAAAAAAATCATCCTACTAACAATTATACAATTATTTACATTAAGGGGTAGTTTTCGATTAAAAAAAAATTAAGCTCTTATTTACACTAGATAAACAAACGGTGTATAAACATTTAAGTATTTTGAGACGTGGTCAATCGAGTGTTAAAGCTAAAAAGTCAGAATTTGAATAAACGCAGAAGGGTAAAACGATTGATTAACTTGTCGCCGTTGATTGGTCGGTGAATCACTTTGTATAATATTAAAACCTCTTCCACCACCGACTTCCTGGCGTTGTCGTGTGCGTGCAGTATTGTAGTAAACCTCTAATACAACATACCGTATTATTTATACCGTCGGGGTTTGGATCAAACAATTAACATAATAATATACGAATTCGATATTTACAACTCGCGAGGAGCAACAAACACGCATTGTTCTTATTACATATATACCGCACAAATACACACAGATTTCCTAGTTTTACGAGCGGTGTGCGGAAAGTATTTAATAATAATGACAATAATAATGTACACACTACACGCATTGTAATATACATAACGGCGGCGGTACTATGTGTAATACAATGAGCCGCACACGTGTTGATCGCCGACGATTTCTCGTACTTATTCGCGATGAATATGAAACTCTGCGGGGAAACTACGAAATACGAATGCGACGCGTTTTCCGTTTTCCACCCGATAGAAAACAATAATAATAATAATAATAATAATAATGAGTATTCACTGGCCGTGTGAACGCGCGCATAATATATAACATATTATATGCGTTATACAACGTAAGTACGTACGCTTAGACGGCGTTAAACGATAGAATTTCGAAAAATCCTTTCGTATGGTGCTTCACAGTGCAGTTTAATAATAATTGGCATATTGTGCGCCTGCGGGGCTCACGTCCCGCCAGCGGACAAAACAGCGGCGGCGGTGGCGGTGGCGGCACGCGCGCGTTAAAATGTTTTATAATTATTATTATTATTCGGTGGCGATGTTGTATGGCGACAGTATAATATTGTAATTTCAATCGGAAAAATCGGCGAAAATATTGTCACCTCGAACGCTCGACGTGGTACCGGCACGCGGCGGTTTCACGCGGCGGCGTGCGCCAAAGGTCGCGGACGACAAATTGGCACGACCGCCGCGGACCACTGCGGCGAGGTGCCCGGGCCCGATTCGACCACCCGGAGACAAGTCGAGACTTGTACAACTGCAGCAGTAGTTGTACAAGTCGTACGGGAGTTTACGACTCAACTGTCGACGGTGATTAATACGCTTCTATCGATAAGTGTTATTGTCGACATTATTATTATTATTTATTATCAATCGCGAGTCGTACTCGGTCGGTCGCGTGTCACGGTTTTTTTCCTTAATTTATTCGTAACTCCCGCACGGCGCACACTTGTACATTAATTAAGTACCTATATAACAACAGAAGTAGTGTCTTCACACGAGTTAATTAATGATTTTTTTCGAATGATTCGATAGCCTTTCATAGGTCTAAATTTAGGGGGGTGGGAGCTTATTGGGGCTTTAAACGAACATTTAAGCCGTGTTGTGTCCGATTTATAGATTTTAATCAACAGGTATGTATTTACATTTCAAGTTTCGATTCCCATTGCTGAAGTTAATGCTTGAATAAATTTAAGTATTATTTTTTTCTAATTGTTTTATCGATGTATCTATACGCAATACAGTGAAATCAGTGGCCGCCTCAACCTTATTACTATTATTTACTAAGCGATCAACTGCTGCACATTGAAAATGAAAGTGGGCGGTGCTATCAGTTCTACAGCTTAAAATAATAAACTTATTATATTATTGTATTTCATTCAAGTTTCATATTTGGTAAACTGATATTTCCACTTGCTACTAATTTATAATTAACTTATGATGTTTATTCTTTATTCCGTATTATATTATCTACACACAGTTATAATATTATTATAGTGAACAATTATATAATGTGATCCAAATCATTACCGTAGTCAGATTACAATTCATAATATTATCTTAGCCGTCGTATAACCCAATTTTATCGAAATTCACATTTGAAATATTACTCTCAAGCGCTTATGAAATCGTCGTCATCTAAACGAATAATATATAATTATTATACTATGCTTGTCGAAAATCTCTGCACAACACGCGAGTTTCTTCTTATCATTATTATTATGATAATTATTATAATTCGTCTGCGTAATCGAAATTGTTTAAAAAGTTTGTTCGACAACTATGCAGAGTCGATTCGACTTGAGGCGCGATTAGTCTTAAACTCGCGATAAAAGTACGACGCGTACCTATACAATGTTATATAATACATCGGCGAGTATATAATTATTATGCGCGCGTCGACGATATGCGCGCCCCGACTGTAAAGTTTTACGGCTGATAAACCTTATTTCGTTCAAAGGAAAACCATTATAATATTATTACATCCGCGTTCCCTCCGCGATTCCCAATAGTCGCTTCTCCTAATTATACTGCCATTTAGTAAAATACGAGTAGTTAATATGTGTTATTTTGACAAGCGCTTCGCTCTCCACGAATTTTAAAGGTATATTATGTATATTATAATATACAGAGTGATTCACCCCAAGCGTATATACTCATCCATATATTTTCCCTTTAACAATGAGTTTATTCAAATTTTGATGTTTTCGGAATTTGAATTTACCTATAGGTACAATACAAACATAATATTTCAAATATACTTAGATTTAACTTTCTCGTGGATATAAATTTCTTTTTTTTATAAAATGAGAAACACATCGGTACCTAATAATTTTTACTGTGAATCACAGGGACATGTATATATTCATCAAAATTCGAGAAAATATAATATTATAGTTTCTGAATTATGTCACTTGATTAATCTACAGATGATATTAGAGTGTTCAGTGATAATAACGTTTAAATAAAACAGTATAGGTATAATGATTTGAAAATTATAGTTATGCATTTCGATATATAATAGATTGGTATATTAACATTTTATAATCTTTAAAAATCGCCTTAGTAATAGAATATGATAATAAAGGTAGGTATATTAATATTATATCTATTTTTAATTTGAAAATTATTATTGATGGTTATCATTCTACACACATTTCACAATCTCAAAAATGTATCGTACGAAATTTTATTTAGTTGCATCAACATTTCCAAAAAAAAGTCATAATATATGTTTATCAGAAACGAGTTGATATTTTTTGAAAAAAAGAAGTTTGTATCGCCAAACTATTACACTTCTACAGAAATATTAGAGTTTCTAAATGTATGATAATAACGTCATACCCAGTTGAAAAGTTTGCACATGCCTATATGGCACTAGATACCCATCTGTAACATAATACATAAAGCCGATTTCGGTTATGTTACAATATAAGCTGAAAAATTAAATACAAGTTTTTTATAGCCTCAAACAGTGTTATATGTACCTATATAATGTTATATTATGTCTTGTGGGAATAAACCGTATTATATTAAGTACTTAGAAAAATGTATTTTAAACGTCGGTTGCCTTTTTTGGTTTTTACACAGTTGACTACATACCTATAGAACAGCCCTTAACCAGCGGTCGTCGGTATAGGTTGTAGTATGCAAGCTGTGAAATTCGACGACGACGACCTGTTACCAATAAAACGGACGAAAAATAAAATCGACGTTATGACGAGTTATATTGTTCTAGCGGCCGACTCGTGTTTCGATGGGAATACGGGCAATGAAAAATATTCGAAAACGGTTAGAGGAATATAAAAATATAAATAAACACACGTAAATAAAATTATCACCCCGCACGCCCGGCTGCTGCACTGCAGCATTAAACTTACTATATTTACGTATAGTATTATTCTATTATATAGGTATATAAAACCTATAGCGGAAATATTATTGCCCATAACTATATTATTCAAAATTCCAAACACTCACACACACACGCACTTGCCTACTTAAAATATACAAACGTCGTGTGTGTATAATATCACTATAATATAATGGCGATTTCATTTGCAAAGCCCAATAAAACCGGAGCCGAATATTATTATTGCTATATATAATTTATATACCATTGCTATAATATGCAACTTCTCTGCACAGCAGTACAAGCGTAATATATTGTTATTATATTATACACGAGGAGAGATACACATCCGGTCAATAAATCGGCGATCTGCGGCGGAAGTCAGCTGAGGTTTAAAAAAATTATATGATGTGTAAAGCGAATGAAAAAAAAAAACGAATTCAATTCACGCTATTAGCAATAATAATAATAATAATAATAATAATACATAAAATAAAAATGATAACTACTGCAGCACCACCACCACAATACAACCTATGGTGCAGCGTAACAATAATATATATTAATAATAATACTGCGAATGTAAAAGTTTTGGAAATCCTTCTCGTGACGAGTGCGGCGTACGTATACGGGGTCGGGAGGGGTTGGGGGTTGGTTTTTTTGCAGTGTTTGCAGATGCATGTGTGCCCGCACATCGCACCCCTACGTATGTACATCTATTATATATGTATATATATATATATACTCGTCATCAATTTGGGGTTTAGCCGACGGACAACACAAAAGGGACACGCTGTGATGTTTAGGCCCTTTTACTGTGCTTCGCACACACACATACACACACAAACACACACATATACACGCAGTGGCGACAGTGGTGGTAGTGGCGACGGTGTAAATGCGCGCCGATTTATATATATATATAATATATATCCTTATACGCGCCGATGAGGTCTTGCACCCCATTCGTCCTCGTCCTCGCCGTCGTCGATTCTGGTGCGGTTCTGCACGCGTTTGGGACAATATATACACGTATACACGTATTATGCGACACATAGTGTGTACAATAATAGGTCTTTTGTACGACGTTTGTCCGAACTTTACGTTGCGAGGGTGACGCCGCCGGTTTGTGCGGTGACGTCGATGTATTTGTTTTCCAAACGAAGGAATTGACCTATATATGGGCCCATAATATACATAATACAGCTACAACACTGGTACTCCCATTATTTTACACACATTCGCCGAAACCTCCACTAAAGGACACCTTTAAATAGCAGACGTTTTTTTTAGTGGTTGAGGGAATTCAAAACTATTCAATTATAGGAGGGTAGGTGAGTCTGTTTTTCCAGATGGGACATTATTTAAAAACTGGAGATGTTTATTCCATAAACAACTTATGTTTAGTAAGTTAAGTAAGAACTATTTAACTTTCCTAGTTGTAAATTATTTACTATACATTAGCAGCATAAATTTTTAGTGATGTGGAGCGATGAGACTGATTTTTTAAACATGTTCTTTGACCATTATTACATAATTTAATCATTTTTTAACATCAATGTGTCAATTAAAAACATAAAAGTTAATTAATAGGTAACAATTGTACTTAAATTAGTTAGAAACCAATTGTTTATTTGCCAGTTCATCTAATACTTCACTTGGGAATTATAATATTTATAGCCCCACAAAGAACAATCATAATATTGCAGCCAAGACATGGCATGACAATAACTCAACTTATAAATATTAATATTTTCAATCGACATTTTAAACACATTAATTTACATAACTTTTGCACAATTTACAACTAGAATGCATTTTACTACATTGTATGATATAAACTGTAACGACCAATTAATATTATCAACGATAATATTGTTACATTACAACAGTATGCACTAGTAATATTACTATGTGCTGTACTCAACACAAAGAATCAGACGAGTTAATATTATATACTGTGTCTCCACGGGTCTCGGTGCTGCCGTTCACAATTATTCGACCGATGTTGATGATTAAATTAGAGCTTAAAATAGGGAAAAAATATTTAAAAAACGATCTGTCACTGCGTTAAGTGTATTATACTTTGGGACCCGCGGTTAGTGATGAAACCATCGACCCCGCTGCAGTGGTTCTGCATAATGATTGTGGCTTTCGCCCGGCCGGCTGCACCTGTCGCGCATCATATTGACCTAAGACGCGTCCCCGTCTAGTCGTAGTCAGACTATAACAATAACAGTAATAATAATAACAACAATAACATCGACAGCAATAACAACAATAAAATTAATAATAATCGTCGTCTTTGTCGCAGGGTGTGCATATAATACTATTATAATATTATGCTCGTCTCGCGGAGTAGGAGATAAGCTCTTTATTATTATCATCGCCGTCGCCGTTATAATATTAATTCGCCGAATTACGTTCGAGCATTAGCGAACGAGCTAATCTACATGACAATACCGACTGTGCAAGTGAGTACAGTGTTTATGCAGAATATACACACATCGAGTGTCGGATTTGATGATTGGCGGTCGCGGGGGTGTGGAAAAAAAGACAACCCCCGATGGTCGATGCACCCATATAATAAATAATAGAAAGTGTCATCGACGCCGGGCAAACGCGAATTGTTGAAGTAATGCAGTTCAGCACGAATTATCATGTACATATTATATTTATTTTATCATTCAATATAACCCTCGGTAATTGGAAGATACATTTTTTTTTGTATTCATTATATTTTGAAGTAATATTACATTTTTAGTTTTTTTCAGGGTACGAAACAATTTATTTTTTTTGGTTGATAACAATATCAATGTAAAAAAAAGATATACGTACTTCAGTTTATTAATTAATTTAAGTAATGATAGGTTATTATATTAGTTCATCAAAATCTGTGTGAGGAAAAATAACGCATATGTTTAGTGTGGGAATAACTATCTGATCCTCGGCTGTCTTATATTAGTTCGTCGGATAGTCTGTTTCTGGTTCTTATTTCAAGGCATACAATATATTATAACGTTATTTTGTTGGTTCGTTCTGACACCCAATTCGTGTAGACCAATTCTCGCATTATTTTAATTCAAAAATTATGAAATATTCAGTAGATATTTAATTTATTTATTATAAATGTTTAAATTAAAATATATAATTATACAATATTTGAGATAATTTATAAATTGTTCTTAATGCCTGAAAAAGGTAGGTGAAATACTGATGAAAATTGTTAGATCGTTATAATTTTTTAAAATTGCGAGCAACCACCTCAGTTTAATTTGAATTAAAAATATTCATTTTTGTCTCTTTTTCAATAATTGTTATGAATATAATATAGGATGAAGGCTAGTTTATACCATATAATAACTTTGTTAGGTTAACACTCTTATATTATAACAGGTACATTTTCTAAAGTTTAATGTTTACTTTACTACTTTACACCATACACCAATAACCCTCATTTCTATAAATATATATTAACGTTACCTATCTATATATTCTATGATCTATTAAAGAGCAATACTCTTGACACTGATAAGTAAGTTATAATGACCATTATAGTTTAGGTTTAACATTAAATTATGACATGAACTGACCTGACCTGTTACTAATGTATACAATATCCTTAAATGTTTACGGTAATGCCTTACCTAATAATGATTGAGGAACGTGTAAATAAAAAAGTCCTAATGAGATAAAATAACGAATAGCCTTTATTCTTTATATAATAGCTATTTATTGCCTTTGCGGTGTTTTGGAATATTTGTTTTTAAGTTATTTTATGAATAACGTTTCGCTTTTAACGGCCACCTATACTAAACTTCTGACATTGCAATTGGTATTTATAAGTTAGAATATTATCAGTGAGGCAAGACCTCTAACGGCTGGCAATTTAGACGATTTAAGAAGCCCCGTCCGCATTGCGATACGAATATAGTGCACGTCTTTATAATGTCATAATATACGTAGGTACCTTTATTATATTATTCGGGTACCGTTTTTCAGACTTTCAATTTCGCACCGTCTCTACGCTCCACCACCAGTCGTAAACCCAAACTGTGTACCTGCCTTTATTATACAAATATGACACGATATACTTAGGTACCTATACCTTTAAAATATAGCACGGCCTATCTGTTGGGAGTTTGGTAACCCTACATAATATGGTAATAATTACATGCGTGCTCGGTAGGAATCATCCTATTATGTTTCTTCGTTGTAGGTATGTTCTGTAAATACGTTTCACATTTTTAGTTATTTTTTGACGAATTTGTACGACTGATATTACCGGATAAAAATCAATGATTCCGTGGACGAGACAAGGTGTGTCAAGGTAACGACGAGTAAGAACAAGTATCGACATGTTGCAGCAGGTATCTACAGGTAGATGCAGGTGTATTGAAGGCGTACCCATGACTCATCGATCCCGGCACTACAGGTAGTTTTAAAACAACTCTAGATTTCGTCAGCTACAAATACTTATCTGTGGCTATTCGGTGGATCACTCATAAATAATTAATTTTAAAGAAACTACCATGTTTGTTTAGATTTATTGTTAATATCTAAATACATTTCAGAACACTATAATGATGGAATATCAAACATAGGTAGCTTTAAATTTTCGAAAATAATTGACTACCCGTATAATGACGACTATACTCTGTTGATTAAACTGGAATTTGTTAGTTAGATTGCATTTTGTAAAACTATGACGATACCTATCTAACTTGTCGTGGTATAGGTATACCACAGTGTTTGGTACACGTGAGATCAAAATTTCGCTCTACGCTGGTACACTCCTGCTATATTATTATACGCACAGTGAATAAAACGATTCGAGGTTATACTAGTAGCCACCTTTTACAATGACGTGTTAGAATGACAGCTCGCTGAAGTCTGAGTTTTCGATCGTGTCGTGAAAGTACCTATGTATAGTGTCATTATACATTTTTTTTTTCTAAATGTAATTTTGTTTGTTTTCCCCGTTCAAACGTTCCGACTCTGCGTGACTCAGTCAAGTGGCCCCGTTGTTCGACCATTTTTTTTTTGTCCGACGACCGATCGGAATATTATATTGTCTACAAAGGCTCGCGCACGCTGCCACCGCCGCGATACTAGGACGCACTATTGTAAAATAATAACAATAATAATAATAATAATATTTCATAGGTACGTGTACGGTAGCGAAGAGTTCACATGGCGGTCGCGACAATCGAAAAACAAAAAACAAATTTCACTCACTCGACGCTCGTCGTATTGTAACACATATAATATTATTATTATTATTATTGTTATATATATCGTACAATAATGTGTACACATTGTGTACAGTTCAACGAGCGGCGGCGGTGTATATGTATAAAGCGTCATCGAAATATAATAAAAATAATATAAGTATAATATTATAGATTTGACATTTTCTAGTGGTGGCAGCGCGCCCGCTTTTGCAGCCGACGGGCGACGACCTCCACCGCCGCCTCCGGTAATATTATTATACACATAATAATAATAATTATTATTATATATTTTTTACTGCACGGCGGCTTATACCTAAAAATCGTGTCACGCGCCGATAATATTATAATATATGATTATTATTGTTTTCGAGTGGACCGACTCCACGGCCGCCTCCACGTCCGGCGGCACTCTTCGAGCACGACGACCCTTGCGTTCCGTCAAAGTACCAATTCTATTATACTATTATAATATTTTATTATTGGCTGATTTCAGCAGCCGCTCCGCGTCATAGAGTGTACATGGCGATGAAAACGCTCACTCCCGTTTTTTTTCTCCAATTAATAATGAATGTAATATTCAAATATTTTTCTGTTTTTTGGAACTTTTAAACCTATCTGTAAAGATTTTTTTTCAATATAAATAGATTTTTTATACCATTTGAGAAGAGTGTCCCGTGTCGATACCAACTTTTATTTTTCAATTAAGAACCCCCCCCCCTTTTTCCCTCTAAATTATTCAGCAGATATTTTTTTAATTCAAATCGAACGAGTTGTTTTTGAATTATTTCATTTTGTGTGTTTAACATGTCACGTGTTTTCCCAAGCTTCGCTCTCGCTGCAGTTAAGTTATATTATATGATGCGATCAATGCTCGACGACTACGACGACTATTATTTTATTGTTTTCGAGGACTCCTCAGTCGTCGGGAGAGAAGCGTGCCGCGGGAAAACCGCTCATGTGCCGGCCGGTTGCGTATACTTGTACGACGTGTAAGTGTGCAGAATATATATTATTATAATATTCGAATCGAGAGCGATTCGGCGCGGGCCCCGTCTATCGAGTGCCTCCGCGTACAATATATGACGTGACATGTGTTATTATACTATTAGTTCCATGCACATTATAATGTAACAATATGTTTTCGTCCCCCGTTTGGAAGTGTCGCTATAATGAATCGAGTGACTTCTTTCTCGTGTGTAATTAGTTGGATGAAGTCGACATTACTCTCAGGCCTCAGCAACACGCATACATCACTTATTGGACATATTTTTATAAGTTGTAAGACCTTTATGAATGAAAAAATATACTGAACAGTATTATAGTCAAGCGACAGCTCTTTATATATGTCATATTACGTAACAGAAATGGTAACGCACTTGAGCACTTGTATATCATTATATATGATTTTATTATTTTGTTGCTTGTTATAAAAAATATTGGCTAATGAGACGAAAATAAATTGTCAAATCACGCGTGTCGTTGCGTATAATAATTATATATAATATTCACGAGTACTTCCTATTATGAGCATAATAATATAATAAAGTATACGCGTGTAGTCCACTTGGGATATACGCACAACAATTATTATATTTGTGGGTACCTACTTGACGCGAACGCGATCCTGAAACGACGATCGCATCGTTATATAGAATATTATACTAAAATAATTGGTACTGTGGATTAAAATTAATAGATTTATTGCACACTTAAAACTGTTATTTAAAAACAGAATATAGATGCAACAAATCAATAAAATATATTAAACGATTATTGGTATAAAAAAATTTGAATAAAATTAATTTTCCTTAGCTTCTAGTTTAAATAAAAAAATAAAATAAAATAATATTAAGCACACGTGGATAGTATCACGAATATTGAATATTTTATATAATATATGATGGAGCTTGGCGTATAATAAATTTCACAAGAGTATTATTATACAGAAACGTAAAGAAATGTTATTAAAAATAATAATAAGCGAGACGGATACTCAAATAGCATAAAAAAGGAGTGTAATAAAATTACAACAAAGCTTTTCGTAAAAAAAAAAAAAAAAAAAAATGCGGTCAATAAAAAGTTACGACGCCTGCAGAAGATGTTTGATATTTATATAAATCTGGTTCGTATAATATAATATTATTTACACTATTATACATATTACAATAATATAAAAAGAATATTGTTATATTTTGATAAATAAAAATATGGTAAGCTTGGGCGAGGCTAAAATACTCGTAACAAAACGGCAAGGAAAACGCCGTGTGGAATTTTCTTTTTTTCTGCCATTAGTGAAAAGTCTCACGACAAAACCCTCTACAGAGAAATAATATATAAAGTACGCAAAACTCTAATTAAATTTCAGTAATTTGATATTTTAAACACATTGTAACATATATTTTTTTGTATAGTATAAAAGCGTTTATTGAATATTTACTCAATCTAGCTATAAGATGAGTACAATAAGTAAATTTGGTGAAAGATTCAAATATAACAGTATTAATAGTAAAGTCACTGTCAATCATCTTTTACATTGTTACGTCATAATTATTAGATTAACCTAGGTTTTATAATAGGCAAAGTTTCAACAGGTTACTTTTTAGGAAAATGTATGGAGGAGTTTCAGCAACATATGTTTGGACTAGTTGCCCCTGTTTGTTGTGCAATGTATCTACCGCATTCATCATCATATTTAATATTTTTTCATTATTACATTTTATAAACGATACGGTTTCAGCTTGCGTCAACACTCTTGTCAAGCGTTGACCAATCGTGAAAACGAAAAATAAGAGTACCTACTTCTTACTGTTGTAGCCCTTATATTTTGTTATAATTTTAAATTTGGATCGTTCAAAAGGAAAATAAATAACTGTGACTCCAATACCACCTAGCCGTGAACACATGGAACCTTCACCCCTTCGCCTAATCGTCATATTTTGAAAAGCAGGACCAATCGTTTGTTATTTATTAGACGTGAGGAACAAAAATATGGTATAGTCTTGACGTGGTGTAAGTGTGTAACTACACTGAGTGCTAGCAGACCACTACTACGCGTGGAGGGGTGGGTGGGCTCAAGTAAGTTTGTGTCCATTATTGTGCAACAGTTTTCAAGAGACGGAAACATATAATTGTATACATCGACGATTTCAATACATATTTTATTTGGCTTTATTATTATATTCTTCAATCGTTGATTTAGTAGTTCGATCCTCGGGTAATGACCAAATTTTTGCATAATATTTTTTTTGCAATATACTGGATATACACTTATTAGAGTCGTTATTAATATTTTTCTGTAATAATTAAACCAACTTATCGATGTAAACATTCAGAATATTTACTTAACATATATAGTCATTTCATAGAAATTGGGGGAGGAGGTCGATATTGGATGTATCCGATAGTTAAAATACATTATAATAGCCACTTAACAATTAAAAAATTAAAAAATTAATCAATTAATTATTATAAAGTAAGAAACTGGAGGTTAGCTTGCTCGGCGAATCATCGTGTACATTTAGGTACGTACCTACGTCATTATAATGATTTAAAATATGCGAACGGAAAATAAAACATGACTCGCCTGTATATACAGGTAGGTACAGCAGCAAACGTTATGTGCATTGTATACATTATTTTTATGATTATATTATATTATATTATGTTGTACCTATATCTATATACAAGCCAATTACTCCTTATAGTTGTCAGTGGACCACTATTATATGAGCGTATTGTGCATTAGATGTTGTATTATTATTATGCTAATACCGCACGCATACGTGGAGACCATTTTGACGGAGCTTTCCACTCCTCTCGACGTTTCCGCGGTGGCCAAGTTTTTCGGCTTAATTATATAGGTTACTATAGAGTATATTAGTATGGATCGCACATATTATTAAGAATAATAACGTGTTTACATCGGGGGGATAAAACAGTTATTTTTTTTCAGTCATCTTTCTTTTTAAGATAATATAATATATTTTATTTTTCCGCTGCCCACGTCTTCGTCGGCCTTCCACGTCGAGTGCACACGCGTCACTGCAGCAGAGCTATCGTTCGACCGGCCGACGGACGACACTCGTGAGTTCGATAATTATTTTAAAACGAGCCAATTACGTTTGTCTCCGAGTACGATAGACAAATAGGTACGCACGATTGCAGTACAATATATTTAATACATTATATTGTAATTCGATGTTGTAATTCTTATATTATTTAAAACACTTACCTATTTATTAAAATTACAAAAATATATAATTTTCAATTGCCTCAATAGTTTAGTTTTTGTTGCGTTGAATGATCTTCAAATCACTTTGCGTATCGGTCGATCAATAAAACGCTCGCGAGTTCGATAATTTTAAAACGGGCCGAGTACGTCCGTCTGCGAGTGATACACAGATAAGTGAGCACGATTGCAGTATACAATAATTGTATACTCTTTGCGAAATTTGTTCGTGATTTTATTCGGTGTTTTCTGATGTAAGACCGCGTCTTGTCTTGCATAGTTATACTAAGCATTGCTATAACCACACGTCCATGTGGTATTTATAGATTATACCATCTCACCAGATTGTTGCGTTTTGAAAAACATCAGCTTAAGTCTCCATGCTGAAGTCGGCGTGACATTATAATATTGTTCTAGACCAGAGCTCAAAATTTTCGGTAAGTGAAATATAATAAAACATCATTAATCATAATGACGTGTCCACTCAATTAGTTGCTCATATCTATCGTACCTACATCTATATTATGTAGGTATACTTTTACAAATGTTGGTATCCAATTACTTAAATTATAAAAACCCTATTATCAGAATATAATATAAGTATTATATTTTTAATTATTCCACGATGATTTAAAATTGTTCATGGGTATTTAATTTTCTTGCATTTATTATATCAAATGTGTCTAGATACGGATATATTTTTATCTAAGATAAACTGAAATATTCGTCAAAATCAGTCGAATAGTTTTTGAGTCAATAACTATAACTATAACCATATTATAAACGTCACAATTATTAAATTGTACTATAAGTCTATAAATTATTACGTATCAACATGATTACATGAATAATCCATGCGCGCGTGTGTGTGTGTGTCCAGAAAACATCTCGTTGCCGGTGTCGGTAAGACTTTCCTAGGATAATTTTAGCCCCGGTAAGAATATCCTGGGGGTATGATTTGCCTGTTACAGATCATTTTTCTGTATTTCATTTTTATGTCCGTAAGAAATTATTTTTCAACTATTAACCGAGATAATCAAGCACGAGTCTTATGAAAATTACCTTGTGCACACCCATAGTATAATAGTAATAAGTAGTAATATAGTAATATACTAATATAATATGTTATTATATACGCGAGTATTTCGTCACAGACTTATACATAAATAACATAATAATTATGATGTACATGGGTGATTTTTTTAGTGAACAACACTCATTATTTAAAAAATTATTTAAGTTTATGAAAATATTATGTTTACATAACCTAAAAAATACATTTTTGCCTTCAAAAAGTTCTTTTGCACAAAGATTTCAAAATACAATGTTAACATATTATTTCCTAAAAACTTTCATATTTTTGAATAGCAATTTTAATGACGAGCGTTTACTGTCAAAAATATAATCACCCATTTGAATATTTTGTATGTTATACGCGTATTACAATATTATATTTTTTTTACTATTGTAGCCTGTAGGTACGACACTGCTCACACGTGGTATATCCCGCGGGCAATAATTCCCTGCCAGCTATAACCTGATTATGTTATTTGCTGAAGTATAAGTCACAACACAATAATATATGTGCAATGAAATATTTCGGGAATATTATTATTTACAAAACGAATAATTTATATGTTGTAAGTTGTAATGTTATATTTCATGTTACATTCACGTAATTGCAATGTGTATGCAACTGTGTATGTCCCGAGAAAGTAACTTACTTTAAAATTATAATATAAATACGTCAATTCTTTATCCTAACATGCAATGCACATTACAAGTAATATTCCATACATGTTACCGGTACCAGGATATTATACGAGTAACTCAAAGAACATTACCAAATAACATATTTAAAACATTTAAATTATACTCTAAACATATTTCAGAATAATAATAAAAATAAAAAAATATATATTTCATAACTAATTTTTCACTTGTTATTCACATTATTTTATAAACACGAAAAGGAACAAAAACAATGAAATAATGAACTTATTTACTTTACTTTTTACAAAGTATGCAATTAGGTTTATATATTCCCTATATGAATTAATTAACATCAATATGGCCCTTGATATTTAACTTGAACGGTCATTGACTAAAAAAAATTCACGGTAAATCGTAATTATATTCTTGCTAGATAACTTGATATCACATTATCTTTAATAAAATTATAGCAAATTTAATATTTAATAAAACATATTAAAAATCATAGAAATCAATGTTTCACATTATGTTTAACAATATATAATACCTACGTAATACATGTAATATATTACAATATGTTACATATTATAATATCAATTGTATTATTTACTACTTTTCTTCTCGAGACGACGCGACGTTCGTTTCGATTATTCAGCGTCGGAAATCACCGGCAGCTGAAGCAGGGGCCTATGTACACGCTACTTAAAGCGTCTTACACGTTTCTTCGGGTACTTACTTAATACATATTATTATTATACAACATCATTAACAAACACGCGACCGACCGTTTCGACTACGTATACAATAATAATATTATATAGGTACAATGTCGTCTGCGTCGTCTCTCCCCGAATATAATACACATCCGTATATATAAATATAGGCATAACGCCTGTTACATTATTATACTTCGTCCCTTTGCCGTTTTACTGGCATTTAACGCGGACTATACGACATTGTCTAATTTTTTTTTTTTTTTTTTAGTGCCGGACGACGACGGCTAATGCACATTGTGTGCGAGCGCGTTAAAACGGTTTTCCGATATTTTAGTACTAATATTCCATTGTCGGGACGTGTAATATCATACCTATATACAATGATATCACGATATAGCTGCCTGTATAGGTGTATTATATTATTTAGGTGCCCTCGACGCTATGCGGATAATGTCCTGTATAGTCGTAACGATCGGTTTTTACGCGTTATTATGTTATTATATATTATTATATTATATGTACGTCGCGGCTATTAAATATGACCGGATTTTTATACTTTCGCCCCCTCCTCATCATCGTCGGTCGCGGCGCAGGGAGTCGACCGCTGCCTCCTATGACCGGAGATTTACGACCTCCTTTACTCGGACCTTATATATCCGTCAAAAATATAATATATAATAAAGCTTTTTAACGTCGGTAGTGCGACATATTATTATTATTATAAGTGTTTTGTCTCGGTCTTTCGTCGCAGTCGTTTTCCTCCTCGTGCGACACGACGGGCTATTACGTGCGCACACACACACACACACACACACACACACACACACACACACACATACGGGACGTTGGTTATCAACTCCGACTAAATATATTTTATTGGTCGTTACACCGGCCGCAACGTTTTATTTTTTGCTTTTCCGCCCAAGCGGACCCTGCAGTCAGTCTTAAAAAGTGTATACTGTACACACGAGTATTATACAGCATCGATATAATATTATTATTATATCAAAAAGCCGTACTCGCATTGATGATCTCGAATAGCGATAGGTATTCTAGATACAGAGTGATTCGGCAAGCACTCAGACCCTCATGTATGGTGTTTTTTCTTTTGAATATCATACTCTTGAACACTTGATATTATTTATTGTATCATTTAATGATTGTAGTGTGATGTAAACTTGTTTCTTTTTCAAATGAGTATAATATACACTCATTACCTACCTATAACATAATATGCCACTCGCTTTTCACTTTAAATTATTTTGCAGACAATTTTTGACAATTTTAAAGTAATAGTGTCTAAATAAAACTACGAACGAGTATATAAATAGCTGTCTAGTTATTAACAATTATGTAATTAACGAATACGAGAGCCGTAATTATCGGAAAATCAAATCAAAATATCTTATAATATTAATCTATCAACATTTTATAATTTTTAAGAACATTTTTAATTACTATGTTATCCTTTGTATATACATTTCAACCTATCAGATATTAGGATCTAGTTCGAATTTTGATATAAATACATCAAAATTAAAACTAAAATGATCTACCGAATAATTTAAAGTAAAAAGGGTCTTCTCGTTCGAAAATCTGAAGTTTGTATCGCCATCGGATACTATCTTTTATAACGGTACAAAATATTTTAAATTTTCGAAAATAAGCTCTTCTCTCTAACTTCTACGATATTTAAAAATTAAAAAATTAATATTTTGAAGAACTGATTCCTAATATTAATGAAAAAAATCGTGGCAGATATGCTTGGCGAATCACCCTGTATGTTTTATATTATGTATTGTATCGGCCACCGAACACTTGAGGTCATTACACGCACGTTATTATTGCCAAACTTTTACACAGAATATTATTATATTTCATAAACTGTATAACGCGCATATATGGTTTTACGACGAGTATCGTGAGTAAGCCGTAAAATATCATTCCACGTTCACGACGTATTCGATTCCCGCGCGAAACTCGACGTATAAAGAATATTATAAAAATCGAATTTTTATTGCCGACCATTACGCCGAGTGCGTTACGTCCGGACGATTAATATTAGGAAATATAAAAATGATATTGCGACGACGAGAAAAAAACGTACATATATATACAACGTTTTTCGAATGTAAACAGTTACAGTCTTCGATATTACACAATGGACAAAATCATTCGAAAAATCTGCGAAGCACACATTACTATTATATTGGACCCTCGTCGATATGCGCATGGCTTATTATCATTTATTATGGCGAGTTAACAATATTTTTATTAATAAATAATAATAATAATTAATTATAAAGACCGTGATAGCAATGAAGTCGAGAACTCGCAGATAACGCCAGTCCTAGATACTTCTGTTTCTGTTGACTCCGATTCGTTCTATGGCCATGCGATGACTCTATCCACTGACCATAATTTGATATAAAGTTACAGTACGTAAAATAAATTTTGTGGAATCTATACATGAGGGAATGACATTTTTCCGGACTGCTTTCTACCGATTCACTGCAACGCAGAAAGACGAGAATTTTGTGACGTATTGAAAAACCATCATGTTATATAATAGGTATATAGTATTATGCCTATACGTGTAGTCATCTATAGATGTGTTCATTATTGACGTTTGAAAGAACTCCGCTGAGAAAATACATTTAAAATGGCAAAAATCATCAAAGTACCAGCTATATTATATTATTTGTATGAACTCACTCGACGATGACTGACGACAGCAAATAGTGGAGCTGCTGTAGTTTAGGTAAACCGAAAAAAAAAACGTCGGCAGTAAAAAATGTTGTTTATAAACACAAAAAAAAATAAACAACCTAAGACTGCAAACATCTGAACCTATAAAAGAAGATAAGTCAACATCAATAATAATACATATCATAAGAGTTCCTCAAAGGGTTCCGGAAAACGTTTGAGACCACGATCATAATACAATATAATATAATATACGTAATTGGTGCGGCGCAGTCCATAATACATTGGTCGTATATGTTTACACGTATATTATATAATATCCTATGTCGACGTTTGTTTATTGTGAGTAAACAGCAAAAAGCTTAAAAATAAAAACCGCGTGTGCCACCCCGATGGGAATACGCGAAATAAAACGCACGCGACTCCCGTTTCCTATTTTTTTTTTTTTGTATTTATTTTCTCTCAAAAATCGGTTTTCCATACAAAACACACAAAAATTAGTCAATCGTAAACAACGGCCCCGCGCAGTAACCAAAATTGGATTACCTCTCTGCGTTTGACACTGCAAATATTTACTGCTCTCCCGGACTCGCACCGCGGACGTATGTTTAAGGACATGTAAGTTGTATTGGCCGCCGCGTGCGTGTTCGTCGTAAACAACTCAAACGCATTTTCCGGCGCTCATGTTGTTTTCACGGTTCGATCGCTGCGAATGTGCATATAATACATGGTAATAATAATGTACAATTTTTCCGTTTAATCTTGGCGAGAATTTGGCTGCCGAGCAGTATTTTATCGATACGTATTATATTATGTATACTATACCTATAGTGAGCGAGTGATTGATAAAATATATTGAACGAATTGCAGTGCAGTATGCGTTTGTGTACATATATTATGTATACCTATGTATACGAAAAGAGGGGTTGTAAATATAAACAACCTCAGAGCGCGCCCCTCGTTAGGTATATTTGCACGATCGAACATTGTTTCAAAAAACCGTTTGAAGCTCCGCGAAGACGTAACGAAAACGAATCATGTACTGGCTTTAGGTATTTGCATATTATTAAATAACATCATTACTGTATCCGTGTATGAAACGGTTATTGAATCCGTATCATATAATACGTATTATACTTACCACCTGTTATGGTTTTCGTTTTTATCAGATGGCAGATTAAACGACAATATAGTGTACGTCAAGAGACGAGTGGGGGAGAGACCCCGAAATACTCGACATTTATATTTCATCTCGAAAAATAGTAAATAAAAAAAATGCTGTTAGGTTACTTACTGCTCTGCTGAATAACAGGCGTCGAGTGTATACATTGCCATTGAGTAGGTAGGTAACTGTAATGGGAGTATTAAATTTGAATTTAATGAGAAATCATATAATGTATAGGATGAAAAATTATCCAGACCGAAGTTGTTCTAACATTTTATTAACCAAGATAAAAAAAACACTTATTTCAAATAATAAAGATAATAAATATATATCTATTTTAAAAATAAGTACAAAAGTACTAAGAAGTAGATCTCTCATTAGCTATCAGTATCCTATCTGTATCTTACACCCAATTTTATGATCAGAGCATTTTTTCTACAAGGAAAAATGACACAAAAAGCAACAATTTTTAAACAACACACATATTATTGTGCACGGATATTATACGTCCATCGCTCCACTGAGAACCTAAAAATAGTCGATTATAATATTTAATATTATACACTATATTTACGGCGTTTCTCAAAACAATCAAGCTTGCTAATTTAAAAAAATAAATCATACAATTGTCTTAGAACTGTCTGAAAAGAGAAATACGCGTTATAGACACTTCTATAACAACAGTATAGGTACATAGGTAAATTATGTACCTATATCATATATTACGTTATTAGGTAGTTACTACAAAGTAAGAATGAAATACATAATTACCGCTAAACCACGTCCAGTTGATTAGTGAGTTTAACGCCTCGGCGCGTTCAGTATACATTATTATATCGAAGCAATAGAAGTCATTAATCACCGACGTGACATGACTGAACCAAATAAAAAAAAAACTTTTAAAAGCGTTATTGTCAGCGAAAAGAGCCAACGTATACGCGTAGCGCATATTATATCTATTCGTACTATTATTATACTTCCGACAGCAAAGGAAACACGAAATACTGCAGATATAATATAATGTTATATACAATCATTGTCAAATACTTTAGAATAATATTGGTTTTCTCCGTCATCTCGCTAGACGGTCACAATATGATATTATAAATACATTTAAGTCGAAATGTTTATTTTGGGTGCCTTATTGTATATTATACTCGAGAACCGCCGTCGCTGACGAGACAACAATAAATCATAATAATGTGCGGTGCGCGCCACTCGGAGATCAAACTGCAGTCTTGCAAATGTTTCGAAATATTAAACTCAACAGTTGTCCAAATATGTCAGGTATAATAAAATTATGTTATTATCTTACGTATATTCTAACAGCTAAGGTGATGCTAACGAACGAAAAAAGTTTCTTTCATGATCATCCATCGTGAGGGGGGCAAGACCTGCTCACTCCCGGAAAAATAATATAAACTTATTGTAATATTAAATGAACGTTCATCGTGAAGGGGCGAATATTTATAAGAAAAGCTTCATACGAGTTGTCACATTACTGTCAGAATATTATTGACATCCTACATATTATTATTATTGAGTTTAGAATGAAACGAAGGAATGTACACTGTCTTTATTTATCGAATAATACATTTGAATGTAATTAATGATTTACTCTTTTTTATACTGCAGTATACGTCATATTAAAACAAATTTATACGTCATATTATATAAATAAAAATAAAATTTATTATTAGATACTTAGCGCCATAGCATATTTACATTTATATGTTGAATAACATTAAACTTTTAGGTATTCTACTTACATCATGAGACATTTTTTATTCTGTACTCCCCTCCTTGAAAATTGATCAACAGAAATGCTATAAAATATTTTCATATACAACTCGTCGGAAATGATTATTACTATTTCTATATTGTTTCAGATTTATATACAATTCAATGGTTACGTAATGCGCAGTACGTTTCGACAGCGTGCTCGGTGATGAGGTACATGGTGTGGAATTTGGTGTCAAGTGTTCATCGGCACGATGGTGGACACCAACCGAGATAAAACCAATGCCGTCGTAGTGAGTATATGATAATATCATGATACTTATAAAATTAATATTCAAAAAACAACGCGTTATTGATACACCCCATGCGACCTAGTATTTGTAAACTACGTGTTTAACGAATTCACCAAGTAGACATCATTTACACTGACTTTATGAAAGCTTTTTTTAAGGTGAATCATATAAGACCTAAATGAACATTTTCGTGTTTAATGGACCGTGGACCATGATTCCATTGTCCTAAATTTCTAAGACAACTTAGTTTCAAAATTCCCAGCTTCCAGTCACGAACAACTTATTCTTTTTTCATACCCTTTGGCCTTTTGTACCAGCAATTATTCCCGTTATAGATCAATGTTTATGCCTACTCTTAATGAGGACCCGTCGTTTCTTCCTGTTGATGTTATACAAACCATGTCTAGAATTTATATTTTTCTTGTGTATAAACACATTTTGTTCTGTGCTTTGCGCCGCGGTTTGTTTTATTATAAAATAAAACAACACATAGGTATCTTTATTACATAATACTGCAAAATCTGTTTAACTATGTTGTATTTATTTAATATACTAAGCAACTAAGCGATATACTTTTAATATATTAATGGAAGTCGATTAATTACTTAAGTTTCATATTCACTTATTTGCTAAAATTGCGACAACGACAATATACAATAACTACTATACCTATAGAGCATTACCTACCTGTTATCGTATGTTTGAAAAAGCGTGTGTGAAACACACATGTGCAGCGTCCACGCAATCTCGTACAGTCTTAAGAAAAATATTTTTATAAAATGTTCTTTGAATATGACTGATGATGTATTAAGTTTACAAAACATGACTTAAAAAATATAAAACAAAATGCTGTCTGCCAGTACATAAGCGTATACATTTTTTACCATGAAATCGAATTTTATTCGTACCCACAGGGCAAAGGCATACTGAAACGACGAATTTTTGTCCGGAACGATGGATCACCACAACAGTCAACCACGGCGGCGGTCAAACCATTTCAAGACGGTGTCTGCTGTCTTGCGAACGCTTGCAAACGGTACGTAACGTTTGATGAAACGATCATGGTCAAGAACGACAAGGACTTAGTGGTCAAGAAGCCGCTTAAGCTGGAACTCGTCATCGACAACTGGAAGTCGAATGGTGCGAAAATGCCACCCGAAACGATTCAGCCCAATCCCGGGATCGTCAGACGTCTAGTCGACGAGTTCAACACTATTGAAGAAGTGAGTTATTGGAATATTATTAAATATATGTAATATAATATATAGATAACTGTGTCAACGGTCTGGAGCACAGATGTTGTTGAGATTATGGTGACATTTTCGGCTAAAATAAGTTGACAAATATTATCGTGACTTAGAGACTAATTAAAATACAACGACTTTTACGGTTGATAGACGATAGTTATCATAATTTTATGTAATTTATAAAACAGCAGTCTTGGAAATAAGTGAAGTTTTTTATTGAGATGTTAACTCTAAAATGCCTCTACTGAACGTTTTTTAAGACGACACTTATCACACCTGTGGTCTTTGTAATTATATGGTCGTGTATTATCCTACAGTATAATAATAAATCAAATACTGACCGATGGACTTATACACCCAATTCACTTTTCGGGTGCCACTACTGAGTTCTTACCTATATTTCATCCTGATAATTTAAAATATTCATCGCCAAAGTCCACATAAACTTATGTAGGTTGTATAACAATATTTTATATTATATTCCTAATATCTAAACCATGTGGTCCAGAATACGAAATGCATGATTTGAACAATATTATTGCAGAGTGCAGTTAGTGGAGTGGATAGGTTTTTAATCAATAATTCTTAAGACTATATAATACTGTGATCGTGGTTTAATACGTGGTTATTATATTATGACGAAATTTTTCGAAAAAAATGTTCTCACAAGTATAGACAATTTTATCATTATTTGTCTGCAGCGTTTATATTTCACAAAACCGAATTCAAAGAAAAAGTTACGAAACATGACGATTTAAGATTTCTTAAATGGGAGGAATTCTTAAATGTTTAAATTAATAAATACTACATTCAAATAATAGATACAGGTTTGTGAATAAAATATATAAATTAATAATATGATGAACTTAAAAAAACCCCATTTAAAATAAATTATTAATTTTCCGATCCTAAGAATGATTGATAACTAGTAAATTGAGCACGGATAAATATATTTTCGTCTAGATAAAGTTAATAAGATAATAGACCAAAAATTAGTTAAAAAAAAAATTAACTCAACTATAATTGCCTATTTAATAGACAAAATATGATTAAAAAATATCTAAATTAAACGCAAATAAATCTCTAAAAATCAATGATTTCAAATGATTTCAAATCATTGTTTTTGACTGTAGTAGATAAAAAATTGTATCAGGCATTCACGTAAACAAAACTTTGTACTTGTTTAAAGGATTTGAAAAGTGTTTTGATATTAATGTGTCGGCTGTATTATATAATAGGATAATAGATAATAATTAATATTTGTATCTAGAAAAATGTATCTAGATAAGTCTCAACACTGATGATAATATTATATAATAAATATGATACTTATTATTATTATAAAACTTAGTATTTACGATTGTTCAACACAATATAAGGATTTATCAAAGTATTGATATTAGTTATACGCTGTACAATACGTGGCTACAATATTTCATTTTATTAATTTTAAAATCTTAGTTATTTTTAATGGCTTGATTTGTTATTACGATTTATATAAATTATGCAATTGCTCAGGATTATCAATGTAGTGTTTAAATCAATGATTATTCGCAGAGCGGGATGTATTAGGGTTTTCAAATTAAAATTAATTCTAAACATTAGTAAAATTACCAAATTGTATTCTTCTTATTAGACACTTTATCTGGTAAAAAACACACTTTTATATCTAATACCAAGAAAACCGAGTTAGGTATACTCACGATATCAAAACGCTATCCATTTTATTATTCTCGCAGTTGGTACTAATTTATAGTATACATTTTTTTAAGATGAAAGCCGGAAGATTTTATAATATTTCATTTGATCCAGGTCAAAAAAATATTTTTTTGACACGGCGTCTTGAATAGGCTATTTAGTTACATCACGTCGAGTTTTTCGGTAACACCGTAATGTAATATACTTTATATTAATTTCTTTTGGCGCAGCTCAGTTAATTAAGCTAAGACAATAATTCAGTTAAAACAAATTAAACATTCAGAATAATTAGTATTAACATTATTTGATGTATGGATTTACACGTTGATCACACGGATTGCACTTTTTCCACCAAGGTGTAGTACTATTATATGTCCACGTAATAAGCTATAACCATGGTATAAATTAATAATAATCAATGCACCAGTTGATCAATACTGTTCTTTTCAAAATTTAAATTGAAACTTAATGTCTAATATACAAATTCATTAACAATGATCACTTTCTTTAATCTTTTTTGCATTCATTTAAATTCTGTTTTTTTTTTTTTTAAAAATGAAGTAAACTTATAAAAGCTAAATCTTAAAATACTTAAATTAATATTAATCAAAATTCATTATCTACTAAAATATCATTAAAATAGTCCCTATATTTTCTAAGCCTGTTATTCTTAGTTGGGAACAACTTGATCCTAAAGTAGAACAACTGAGAAACTACTCATTTGAATTTTATAAAAACTATGGTTCTCATTGAAAAAAAAAAGTTTGTACTATCGCAGGATACCATTTGAATGGCACAAAAGTGAAATTATTTGAAAAATAGTCTTAAAGTATACGCCAAAATTCAAAAAAATTAGAATTTGTATAAATTGCATACCTAGTTAAATAAAAATTGACCATGGTAAATCATGATATTAATATAATATCATTTTATTGTTTTCATTATTTTTACCTTTTTCTACATTTTGTGTACTTTCTTCGATTTCGAGTTCTTGATAATTTAACTGACATTTTGTTTCATTTATATTCTTAGCCGTTTACCGATAGTCCCGAAATCGAATCTACATCGATTGAGGAGGATAAAGTTAAGGAAGAGAAGCCAGTGGAAAGCCGTACAAATGTCCCGCTCTGCGAAGCTTTGGAATCGGTCAGCTTAACCACTGACGACCAGTAACCAGAAAATGCTGTTTTGTATCGAACGTATATTTCTAGGATCCGTAGTCTCGACGAAATAAACTTCTACAAAAGTACATTCACTTACGTGTTTATCTATGGTTAAATGATTTTAAGGACAATATAACCACCCCGTTTTATTATATAGGTTTATTGTTTCGTTCGTTTTATCAAAACATTATCTATATTGTTATTAAATATAATATAACACCCGATATATCAATTCAATATAATGTTCTATTCACTTATAATCACTTTCATATTGTATGTGTTTTATCTATGCGTTAATAATACAAATTTTTTTTTTTTTTGTTCCGTAGAAAGCCATAGCAGCAAAGTTAGCTGACCGGAAATCGTCTTTACACGGTTATTCGCATAGTTCCGGCAGGGTAACCGATCTTATAAATATGTTCAATTCAAAATCAACAAACGGCAAAACTGACGAGCTCAAAATGAAGTTCATCGATTTTTGACAGTATTACATAACTAATCCAATGTAAATATAATTTTAAAAACGTCATAGGATTCGACTTCCCCTCCTCCTCAGTCCTCAACCAGTATGACTGAATTGTGGAATGTTATTCTGAACGAGTAAGATATTTTTGGAATTTTTCTTTTGTTCATTTTATAGTATTATCACGATCTCCTTAAAAACTATATAATACCTATATTATCATTTAATACACAAACATTTCATAAGTATTAATAATTGTCAGGGATAGTTACTTTTTAAGAAAGATTACGATGGTTAATTTACCAATTATCAAGTTACCATAATTTTACAAGTCATGTTATCTTTTTTTCATAATGTAAAGTAATTTTATTTAAAAAAAATTGTAACATCATAATAAAATTGTTATGATCAATTATTGAACATTTTTAAACATTAACACAAATAGATACATTGGATTTTTTTATTTTTTTTTTTATTTGAAGAGATATTTACCAAAAGACCTGCAATTTTAGCACTTCAAA
The DNA here is from genome assembly GCA_027563435.1 of Nasonovia ribisnigri. NCBI lineage: Eukaryota > Metazoa > Arthropoda > Insecta > Hemiptera > Aphididae > Nasonovia > Nasonovia ribisnigri. Next base: position 454,841 of record JANEHU010000467.1, read on the forward strand.
CTGTATACAACCAATCGCGACCAGCGTTCGTCTAGTTCGTTATGTTTTTTTGTATCCGATCGCGTCTCGTACAAAAACTCTGCTGGTTGGGCAATTTCGAATTTCGAAAACTTCACCACGACGACATTACAATATTAACAATGTCATTACAATGTAGGTACATTATAACAAATACCTCGCTATACATCGTCGGTCGTTAAAACCAATATATATATATATACCTCACTCTACACATTGTACGTATAATATATACTCATAATAATAATAATAACATCATGACGTTATATAGGTGTCCGTTTCTCTTATAATATTTTATTAGTCATGTGTGTGTATATTAACGACCGAAACGGTTATAACGTCGTCTGGCGATACATATTATATTATACGCGGTGCGCATAACATTATACATAATATAATATAATAATATTAGGCATAGAATATTATACTATACGTTTAATGCGGCGGCGGCCTTTGCGCGCGTAAATATTATACAGACCGCTGTCGAAGGTTATAATATAATATATTAATGTGCGCGACCATAACAATATTATAATATGGTCGTATACATCATATTATATACGTACGACGTGCCCTATATATATATACTGTACGTGTTTAATATTCGTGCGGTGTCTCGTGTGTGTGTATATTATTATAGTCATATATTTGACGGACGCGTTTTACTCGCGCGAGCACACACACACAAACACTATGTTTTATATACACATTATATACGACCAACAGTGTTCGCGTGTGTAGTATACACTTAAATAAGTACCTATACATATGACCGACGAGAGTAGTGTCTGTGTGTCTGTGTGCGTGTATGTGTGTGTGTGTGTGTGTGTGTGTGTGTGTGTGTGTGTGTGTGTGTGTGTGTGTGTGGCGCAGGATAATGACGTTATCCTGGCGTGTGCATCATCATTCGCTGCAGTATAATATAATATTATATACATATATTGTACACACACGTATATATTTATATAGGGTCCGGCCGATCATATTTCAACGCTGGTTATGTGCAATATTATATATAGACATAGGTACGCGGCGGACAGGACGAAATAGGATATATATAGTCCCGCAGGCTGTTTCGGCTAATTAATAATAAAACCGAGCTGACGGCGGCGTTTTACTGCGCGCCCGGGATTGGATTAGTAATCCGAGGCCGAAACGAACGATTTCAAATCGGACGACGCGCGTTAATTCGATGACGATACGACCGATATCACATCACGCGTGGTGTACAATATAGGAATATATATATATATATAGATATAATATTATTAGCAATGTACGCATAGAAACATCGATATATATATATATATATATATATATGGACGTACGAGTAATTAGTGGCTGACCGAAAGGGGAGCAGGGGAGGTAGGAACCTCGCCACCAAAACAATCGCCTCCCGTGGACAAAAATTATCGACACGTGTATTGCACTTGTTTCGGAAACTATTGGGAGTGATATTAAAATACAGTCACATTTACTGTAGTAAATTATTCGAATTAAATAAACCGTAAAAATCGCTGTTTTTATAGATTGTGTCCGCAGTAATGACTTTTTTTCTATCTCATCACATATGTGTTCAATAAATACTAATTTTACTTATGATTGATTGATCCACTCTACCACACGCTTAATATTATGTTGACGTATTTATTATAGTATAACATATTATTACCTATATTATAATGAAGTAGCCACGAATCACAAAACTCTAAAATTAAATCCACCCGGTAGAGTGCCTCAAGTGTTTGCTTGAACATTGTGCATGAACTATTAGTGTCTTCTTAAAAAAAAAAAATTGAATTGTTTAAAGTAAAGAACATTTTTCAATTCCTATTGGTTCACTATGAGAACTCACAGATAAGTTTCGTTTTGGTATATAAAAATCGGATACATATTTTGTTTATATATGGGTTGTCATTATTTCTATAACTTTCTTCAATTGGCTTAGACTATTAGTGGTATGGGATTTTTCTAAATAAAAGGAAACTGCACGTCCTAAATTCGATTTTTATGCATCGATACGATTAGAAAGAAAATCTGCTTTTGAAAATGGAATTAAATCTGTATGTTGTTATTGAAATATGTAAAAAGCGTAAAAAAATATTATTTTTAAAAACTTTGTTTTGCAACGACTTGAAACTACTTAGGAAAATATTTTCAAAAACATTAATACTTTTTGATTTAATAAGTGATTTACGTTGAATGAATCAACTGGTAGGTATACCATGCACTTTTTGTGTTTTTTTAATATGCCCGCGGTCCCCATCGAATACCCCTTTTCGTTGGGAAATAGGCGCGAAAAAGCCAATGTCAATAAAATATACCATACAAAGCTCCCGCGGAATGCTAATGAGCGCTTTTTTAACGAGTCGCCGAACAATAATATTTCACGCGTCATACTACAAATTATTAATAACGATTCTCAGTGGTCTGGGGGTTTTTTTTTTTGTTGTCATTTGCGTATATCGTATTATTAAAGTAGTGTCCGGTATATGGAACTCGTTATTAATATTAATATCTGTTTTTTAACTCGTGGTCTACGGGTCCATATTATTATTATAAAACCGAAAGACCCGGATTTAATTGCATTAAAAACATACAAAATTGCATATTAAAATTGTATAATTGCACGCGCAATATTATATAACACGTAAAAATGAGTGTAAAAAACTAAAACCCGCAAAATAAATTGCATTATAAATAATGCAAAAGTTATACAAAAAAAGATTAATTTATCAATACGAAATAAAATATAAAATATAATTATTGCTATTTTTTTGAATTAAAATTGTGTTGTTTAACGATTTTGTTAAACACTAACGGTGAACACGTACACTGTACAGCAACTTAATTTTATAAATAGTCGAATTCGTATAATTCTGATAATCGGTATAGGTTTCCAATAAATTAGTGCAATATCTACTAGACAATTAGTGTGCCACATCATAAATGTAATAGGAGACAATAATTATTATATTTTTTATATGAACGGTTCACGATGAATACGCCCACCGCGATTCGTGGAATAAGAAATAAGAATAATAAACTGTCATCTTAATGACTATGATGGACATCCATGGATAACAAACTCATTATGTAATAATAGCGATTTTATATTTTGAAATTAGGTAAGTAAAAAATGTTGTTCTTAAAAAACAACAAGACACACAAAATGACAAAAAATTTCATTATAAATGTAAATAAGCAGAGTATAATATTTAGAATAATTTGGCAGTATAAATACAAATATATCATAAACAGATTTAATTATTAATTTTTCTACAAATAAAATTGCAATATCAATTAAATTCGACATATTTTAGTCGATAACATATCATATATTTTGCTTATTACTGACGCTACACTACGGCTGCAAAAAGTGTCATATTAATATATGTTACCGTGCATGAAGTCCGATAGTCGTTATTAATATTACTAACGGATCGTCATTCGAAATAATCGCGATCACGTTGAGTATTATAAAACGGTATTATTAATGATAATAATATCATTAACTCTGACACACGATACGTATGTGGTGTTATGATTGAATATAATATTATACAATAGGTATAGGTATAAATTATAACGTATTTTTCGGCCGTACGTCCGGTTATAAAATATCGTATGGTTATTATCGGTTATGTGTACACGGAGCGATGACATTGTGCGGCGTGCACACACACACGAGCGCAGAAACATTTTGATTATGCCAATTAGTTTTAATTTTGAAAATCCGTAAAAGCATCGAATTTAATTACACGAGCGCGCGAAACTCGATATATCGCGTTTCGGACATGCACATCCGTCCCCATTACGGCCGCCTGCTGCGGGATATTATGTGCACTTATTCGATGGCATATATTAAATTATTATTATTATTATTATTATTATCGTACGACTCTCTCACTCTCTTTTTCTCTCTCTCTCTCTGACCATATGCATATAGTATTTATATATATATCTAATATAACAAATCGGCCGTCCGATAAACCCATCACTAATGGATGAGCGCGCAAAGGGTCGCGTCGGTATGATGGCGCAGTCAAAACAAATTAATTCGTCGTCGTTTTAGTCGTCACCCCGCGAAGGGGGTAAGTCGGGGTAATATTTTTTTTCCGATATTTGCGACACGTGGGTTATCGCCTATGCAGTATACTCAGTACAGGATTTTCGAAAAATATGTAAAATAAACTTCGGGGTGATTCGAAACTACGCACACCCACCCCCTCACCTACCTGTAATTTATTCAAAGTATTCTGATTTTTTGAATATTTGACTTGAGAACCATAATATTTTAATCATATACTAAGATTTTACGTACCTATACCATTGAATGAGTACAGTCCTATGGCTTATGCCCCTAGACCAATTTCATCGCACCACATTTTCCTGAATACTAGTTGATCAGTTGACTTTTCTGAAAATTATAATGTATAATAATATTGGAATTTTCGGACGAGTAATTTTTATAACTTGATATATTTTATTGTTATATATTATATTACTAATTATTTCTAATAAATGAAAAATATTTTATATGAATTTTGTCTCAGAAAAATATAATACTTTTTTTTGTTTGCATATGGATGTACTTTAATTACAAAAATAAAAGACAATTTTATAATATTATAATCTATTTAGCATTTACATGTACTAATTAATGTGTTGGGATGTATTGAATTAATGTTGATTTGACGTATGTCTCAGGTATTGTTGTTTGACATACCAGAAAAGTTAAAAAAAGTAGTTTGAACCCCCTTCAAAAATGTATGTCCAACCCGCCATAGGCATCTCGGTCAAATTGGTTGACAAAGCGAGGTACACCGACACCGATTTGTCCGTGAACCAAGGTACTTGCTAAAATATCGAGATATACTGATGCAGCACCGTATTATTGTTTGTTCATTTTTTCCCGGGCAAAATCGGGTTATACAGCTAGTTGTTATAGTGTTATATACAATTACTCGCGTATAATTATTGTAACTTCTATATAATATATATATATATACTTCGGCACGACCGGGCGCAATTAACTTTAACTGCTTTATCGTGTTTTGAGCTGTACAGCGATTGACAATAACGGACTGCTCTGACTCCTACTGCGACAATTGACGCGGAGAGAATACGACCGCGCACACAATTAGAACGAGCCGGCCGATTTGCAACGGGGTCAGACGTTAAACGTATTACACACGCACACACGCACGCGAGACACAACAAATAAATTTCGGGGCGACGCGTAGCCGTAGGGAAAGGTCACCGGCGGCGAAAGGGGCGAAGTGACACTACTCCGAGAACGGTATAATCGTGTGTATAAATGTTTTCGGTTGATCGACCAAAGTCGTGCGCGTTTTTCAGTCGTCGTCGTCGTCGTATGATATACATAGTAATATTATGAGGCACACCGTAGCCACTCGTATTATTATTATTATTATTATTATTATTGTCGTTGTTGTTGTCGCGTACGTACACTACCGGACCCCGTCGCCAGATGTGGAAACGATTTCCTATAATACGTGTATGCGGGTGTGTGTGTGTGTGTGTGTGTGTGTGCAATGTGCATTATCCGGAGGAGATTTAATTTCTGTGAAAACCGGAGACCCGATCGGGGTAAAAACTCACTGACAGCCTTGTCAAAGTGTCAGCCAGACGACGAGTCGCTGCACGTCTAAATGCTGTGTGTATATATATGTACGTATACGCGTTTACTCTGCAGGACGACTTCGAATACAGCAGCCGTGTACGCGGATCTATTTTATTTATTTTTTTTCGTCACTTTTTTTCTTCCTCTCTTTCCATCCTCCGCGTCGTGTTCGACACACCGGCCTCCTCGCTCCGACGCCACCGCCGCGACACTCAGCCCCGTTTATTAAAACTCGCGACAGCGTCACAGCTATAGCCCCGCCGCCGTAGCCGTCCGCGTGAGTACATACTCGTGTGATTTATAGGTTTCCGCGGGCGCAACACTCGCTAATGGAATTCCGTTACGGTCACTGGCTGCAGCGCACGTAACGCACACGGCGTGTATTTTTAAAAACGTCTCGGATTTTCGGAAAAACGGGAAACCGTCACGCGTTTTTTCGCCTCCCCGCGCGGTCGAAAACGAGCTGCTAATTTGACAATATCGTCGGCTAGACGTGTATTTTTGGAACCAGCCGGATACAAGAGTAATGGTCGTCGGAACGCGTATGACGCGCACAAAGGCGCTGTCGACGGAACGACGCCGAGCACATATTATAGCAGTGTACGCGGTGCCGTTTGCATCACCCGTTTAAGGCGTTCAAATCATTTTTGGAATAGAAGTTATAAATGAACTGAAATCGCTACGCGCTATCGAACGGGGGCACTGAAAACTGCAGTATTGGCAAAATATTTGCACGTGCCTGTTTGCTGCGGTTAATATTCATAAGTCGTATTAATATGGAATTTTCACGCCAATCACCCGGTATACCAAGCACAAATATTATTACAATATATTCATAACAGAGTGTTTTTGATCCGATTCGTGTAGTAACTATAATAATTATTGTCCAGCGACAGATGCATAATATTGATTCTAAATATTTCTAATTTCTACTAACGCTGAATTTTCAGTTGTCCGGATTGTTCGGTTGCAGTTCGAGTACTTGATTCGCCACTGACGCGATCTGTAGACATAGCCGAGAATAATAATAACGTATGGAAATTATTAGGAAGTTGTGGTTTTGTTTTACCTTTATTGTTAACCACCTGATAGTGACTATTTATTGTTTAAAAGAGTGCAAAGTTCAAACGGTTGCTTGCTCGTTTTCAACTTATTATATACATTACTTACTGAAATAAAGTTAATGAACAATTTCAAAGCTTTTATTATTATTTTATTGTTAATACCTTATACACAATAATGGCGAGGAGTGAGTCTTTAGTTCTTGGAGGAGACATCGAAAAAAAATAGGCCTGGCATAATGACGCAATATTACCTATTGGAGACAATATCACACCAGAAATACATAAATCAGTTAATTAAAAACAAACTAACATTGTATCATAACGAGTTTTTATCAACCAATAACTTAGTTAATAACGATTACTTACTTAAAAATAAGATAAAACAAAAGTATGAATGGTTAGACGTCTCATAGCACAACAATAATCTACCCATTTTCTAAATTACCCTGTAGCACATCACTCCGGGCTGAATGAGACAAATTCAATATCGTCTCATATTTTGTAGAACAAGAATGTTTTATTTAAATCTAATAATTCAAAATATTATTTGTTCAACTGTTCGCATTCTCTTCTCATTGCGTCCCAAGGCACTTCACCTCTGAAATAACTATACACTGCATGTATAATATACATAATACTAATGATTAAATATACAATTTAATCAATGATTATACATATAATATTTGGTGCGATTAGATCTACCGCTGTTAGACGAAGGATTAATGTGTATAATGTATATATTAGCCTACATCATCGTGTCGAGAGAATTGTTTTTCCGGAAAAGGTAATAACAAGCGTATACTTGTAGTGCGCACCCTTAACGTATATTGTGTACATAAACATACTATATCGCTGACCTTGCCCTCGACACATCATTAAATCATTATATTTTTATTCCGATACTTTGTTTAAGCCATTGAAGTGTTAATGGTCTCACTTTTATATCTTAAACTGTTATTATATTAGTTTAGACAGGAAAAACTAAAGTTGTTCTTTAGTTTTTGTGAATAAATGGCAACTGTAAACGATAGTTAACAATTTCTGATAATATTAGTCATCGTCTAAACCATATCATGATGAATAAATTAAAGCTAACCAGTGAACCGATCCGCGTTGAATCTGAAATATCTGCAAAAACAGTAAATATTTATTGTTGATTAACAATTATGCTGGTACATATTCAGTATATTCATCAAAAATTCATTGTATACAGTTTAAACAATTAGATATCACAGACTTTAAAAATGTACTTTGATCCGTAAAAGTTCAAAGACGGTCAAATCAAATAATTGAACGACACTTACATAAGTGTAAAATATTGAATAATTAAAAAAAACATCAATCTATACGATATTAAATCAATATTTAATGGGTAGATAGTGGATAAAACATTTTTCTAGTCTCGAATGTATTAACGATAAATTTTTTACTATCAACAGTTTCATATAATTTCAATGTTTTGGGTTGAAAATATCAAATAAATATTTCGTTAGACAATAAGGTTAGGCGATACGGCATATGTTACGGCTATACGTTACTTAAAAACTAGGTTCGACGAACATCACCCTCTTATAGTTGAAAAAAAAACTAGTTTTGATTTGTAATATTTCTATACAGCTTTAACAGAATTCGATTTTTTACCGTGCAATATAATATTATTATTTATAACACTCGCGTACTAGCTTAATGACTATTCGCACCCAAAACGGTCAGCTGCCCTGACGGACGCGACTTGCTCCCAGTTGCATTGACCGTTGGCAACTATCGTAATATTCGTAAGCCTATATATATTTATAATAGTGTATACTTCGTACGCGCATAATAGGATTTGTTTTTTTTTTTCTCATTCCTAAACTGGATTCTATCGTAGATCCGATTTTTACCGAGTTGTTTAATGGGACCGGCGGCGGCCGTATATAACAATAATAATAATAATCGTTTAGATAGATAACAAAAGACACCTTATGCATACGAGCGAGGACGGTCGAACGGGTTGCGGTGCAGCAATGGCGACGGATGATGATCGACGATGTTATTATTTTAACAAACGCGTATGCACGACCCTCCGGTGTCACATAATATGCGAATCGCGGTATCGAAAACCACGCTGTACTACCGCTACCGGAGTCGTAGTAGTTGCAGCCACTACCGGTATTGAACGCGTTTGGCGTGCGTCGGTCATTATGACGAGGTATAATAATATTATAATGTAAGAAAACAGAGTTATGTTCCGCATAATATATACGAAATATTTTAATGCACATATTATATTATAGGCACTTACTACAATACGTTTCACGGTCGTAACTTATCTCGTACTTGTTTTGGGCTGTCCACTGCTGCAAAACTGCGCTGTCCGGCCGTTTATAAAGGTTTTGGGCGACTGTCGTTCATACATCTACATAATAATGATATTATTTATTATTATTACCTATACAATATAATAAACGACGACCGATCGTGTGTGCATATTCGCTTATAATACGCACAAATCGTACATTATAATATTACGTGTTCGATGGCTGGTCGTATTGTGCATTTTAAGGGCACAATAATATAATACATTTATACATATTAGAACATTACGCAATAAAAACGTTCCACCGACACAGGAAAACGATATCGGGTGAAGGCAGTTATAATACAATATATTTTATAATATGCGCGATAAGCGACATGTGTATGAGTGTCGAGTGACCGATTCGGTTTCATGTTTTTATTAAAATGGCGCAGTAGGTTTTCAATTTTTGTTCTATTCTTGTATATTATTATGGTGATATAAAGACTAGTAGTCAATAGAACAATCGATCCACGCAATTATTATTATTGTTATTACTATTTTTGTTTTTAATAACAAAGAAATACCAACCAACATCGAACGTGTCCTGACTGACCAATTAACGTTGAGCCTAAATTATGATAGCTTTGTAGACTTAAATTTTTGAGAACCTATGTTGTGGTGTACTAAGAAACGATTTTTAAGAGGCGCTCGTATGATATGAGGAGAATGAGAATCTTGTGATTGACGCTGGAAATTGAAATTTTTTTCACACAGTTAGTTGCCAATTGGTTACTCAGGTAAATGTGGTAAAGGCGTGTATAATGATTAATGACCAATAAATCATCTGACAAATTAAAATCTCTAAAAACAATCACTGCAGAGATTTGTATAAAAATCATTCAAGTAGCTTTTGTTGTATATAAGCTACAATTTGGTTTTAAGATATAGTTTCTTTAACCGAGGCAAAGTAAACGGGACGATTTAGTAATATTCTATTGTAAGTATAACCATTATAAATAGGTTGCACTAATGTTGAGCGCAGGGTATAGAAGATTATGGACAGTATAAGATTATGATAGTAGGCTGGTGTATTGCTACTGTTTGATAGCTGGTATACAATTACATTACTGACGTGATTAATCGTGGTTAGTATAGTGGTATTTTGTTGTTTTTTTGTAATTTTTAATATTCAACTTTTTGAAAATGTTGAACTTTAAAACACTTTATAACTACTGTTGTCTATTATGACACTACTTCGAGCACATCAGTTAATTACCTATACTCGCGCCTATTAATTTAAATGAGTTGTATTCGTTCTCTGTCATTAACGGAATATTATACGATAAAATGCGGGTTCCTCACCGTTGCTGTAAAAATTACGTATATATAATTGTACATCTGCACTATAAGTACTGCAGTCGGTCGTCGGTTTTAAGGTCCCAAGTACGCACTCGGGCTATGAAAAAAGTAAAAATTGAAAACGGGACGCACTCGGGACATCCCCCTTAAAAACCGCCGCCGCCCCTAATAAATTTCCGGCTGTTAAACAATCGTCTCTTTGGTCGAAATAATAAATCTATAATAGATATAGATGCCTTATATAATAGGTACCACTGCTGCAACTATACACTTTGTAGGTACTAATGTTGTGCATGGCAGAGACCGGTGGTATGGCCACCGTAAGGGGGTGGGGGTTGGTTTATCTGTGGAATTCGGCGTTTCACAGCTGTTTTCTCGCCAATAAAACGTGGAAAAATATTATTATTACTATTATCATGCGAGTCGCAATAATATCTTCCACAAAAGCTTTTTACGACACATAAACGGTCCCATTATGTAGTTATTATCGCGACGATTACGGAGTTTAAATACCCCGATTCCGGGGCGCGGCGCGTGCGGGGAGGTAGGTGGTATTTTTCGATAATATTTTGCCGACCATACGTCGTATTTATTTTTGCATAACTTTTGAAATCCGATTTTCTACGGTGGTCACGCGCCGTATATATCGTTTTCGATACGCGCGCGCCCGATTATTTTTATGCAAATAAGCTGATTTCGTACATTGTACAGATAGTGTGTGTATAGGTAGGTATATATGGTATTATATAGGTACCTAATGCTTGTGGTGTAACCGGAAGGGACGAGTTTAAGTGCGCATTCGGTTTTTCTCTTTGAATTATTATTTTATACGACTCTATAATAATGTGTTGCTGCAGCTGCAGCTGTATATATGCGTCTATTATAATATGCAGTCGTCACTTGTTTTGCACGCGAATTTTAAGAGGACGTCATCGCCGTGCACATTTCACATGTCGGTTTAACTGCTACGATGTGCATTGAAATTCTATAGTTCAATAACATAGAAAATCGAAATCGTAAAGTTAAGGCTAAGTTAATATCGTTAGTTTTAATACATATAACCAAAGTTTGAAGCGAAAACATTTTCGAGATATAATTTCACATATTTTTCTTAAAATATTGTGCGCAACAATAGATTTATTGTACGTTACAGTGTTACACTAAATTACTTAATCTAATAATTTAAAAAACATTATAAGGATCTAGACAATATTGTATTTTGCAAAAAATATATGTTATTAGTGTTATTACATTGTAAAATAGCTTCTAATTGAAATTTCCTTTTAACTACATAATATTATAATACCCAATAACAGAATATCTGATAGGTATACTGTGTCATTACAGACGACCAGCTGTTAGACAACCAGTCCAAGTATTTTTATAAACAAAAGTTGTTCTCTTTCTCTCTCTTTGGGTGTTTAAAAAAATCTCATATTAACCTAAACGTAATTTATAATTTTAATTGTAAGTACTTTGTAGGATAGGTACCTACTATACTGTACACCCGCAACCCACCAGACGGAAACTTACATCGTGTTGCAAATTAACGTTCTGCAGATCTCATTTAGCTTCATTAGTTTTAATACGAAAACCAATGTCCTTTTAACAGACTTAAAGATAGTAATTATTACATCATTGATTTGTCGGAAGTCTTGTGTTTCGATATTTTAATTTTTAAACGAATTATATTACAGTTTATAAATGCTTATTACTCATTTCAAAATTAAAATGTTTAAATAACATCTTCAACACATGACTGAATATCATATTACCTTTAAGTCTGTTATTAGTTCATACCATTGTCCACTATGGTTTTCAAAATATCAAAACAAACGTAACTAAATGAGAACAACTGCTGAACGTTATAATGTTCTTTGCTACACACTTTACGGCGAGTACAACACATGGTGGTGAGAAGTTTTCAATAAAGACTCGACTGGACGTTAGATATTATATATATGTATATAGGTTGTAATATGCTCTCCGCATGTATAAGACGTTGAATAATAATTAGGCAAAACGCACATTTTGCGTCATTATTTAAAATATTATTTCTGTAAAATACCACACTGCCTCTATCGATCGTCTTTATATATATGATATTATCATGATAAATTATAATTTACCATATGTTCTAACGTATCGGTTTTCGTTTGAATAAAGACTATACCTACATAATATAATATCATATCATATTATATTATTATATTTTCGTCTCGAAAATGGCGAAAAAAGGTTAAGCCACTCCGACATACGAGCATCCAATACTATGGCGTGACATATACGCATAATATAGAAATAATAATAATAATAATAAACATAATATATTATAGTTTTCTCGGGCGTAATTTTTGCGACGTGACACGGCGGGAGGTCTCTCGCTGCTGCTTCTGTAGTACTCAAAGTATAATATAATATATAACACGTGTCGGTTCGGTCGAAATTTTTAGGCCAATACGCGTTATTATAACGATAATGACTGACGATTTGTCGGGTCTACACGCGTATAATATATACTATATATACATATATTATTATAGTAGTGGCGATCGGCGTGCCGCTGTGAAAGACCAATTTTTTCCCGTACATATTTTCCTTTGCGTTTGTTATAATATGATATATATATATATAACGATGTACACGTCCACCACCATCATCTCCCCGACAGTCCGACGAGATACATGGACGAAAATCATATATATATATATATATATTATATTGTATACAATATATACATTGACAGTAGTTATGAAACGTCATTAAGCCGGAGGCCACCGAATTTCGACGGAGGGGGGTGGAGTGCGGAGGTTTGTTGCGGGGGTGGTGCGTGAAGGGTGTACCTATATATGTGTGTGTGTGGGTGTGCGGGGTATACGAGCGTATATATATGGTGCCATTAGTGAAATTGCAACACTCCAACTCATATACATTGTATAATATGCATATATACGTGTGTGTGTGTGTGTGTGTAGGCGTATAAATGCGTAGCACGCAGGGATCGCAATAAATGGTAAATTTCATCGGTGAGGGGTATGACGCGCGCGACGTTTCTAAACGACGACCGATTTGTCAGTGAAGGCAATGTTGTACTCTATACTTTATATTATATATATATATATATATATATATGTATAAACATACCCACCTATCTCGTCGGGACATTCGCCAGCTTTCGCTGACATTATATTACTATTATTATTATTATTATTATTATTATATTATATTGTATACGTATATATTATATATACATTGTGTGTACGCTCTTCCGTAATGAGATTTCGCGCTTTAGTGCACACCCACGAACCGTCGAGTGACGGTAGAGCGATGGGACATTACAATATGTACAGCGAAAACTTCCCAAACGGACACTTCAAAATAGTGGAATTTTTTTTCCAAATCAAACAACAAACTATCGGTTTGGATCGCCTCCAAATAACTAGCGGACGACATTTCAGCACCGAAGAGTGTCCGATATGTTTAGAGGTTTCACGCTGTATGATATAATATATAAATATATTTTGCAATAATAATCGTAAAAATATCGAGTGGTCAACGCACGAAGTTGTTGACGACAATCCTGCAGTTATACGTAATTTTGGTTTATTTTTTTGTCCAGATATAGGATTTTTTATGATGAGCTCGGTAAGGGCGGTATTCTGGCACACGAACTGCTATGATTGAAGACGAATTGCCATTATGTTAATAGTATTCTATATAGGCGTGTACACAAAACGGATCATATTATATGTATACAAACATGAAAAATATAGAAGAAGTCAGATAAAGATTTGTAGGATATAATTATAAACATCTCTGATTACAGCAAATTTCGAAAAATATGCAAATCACGCATAACATATCAAACAAAAATGTACAGCGTAATTGAAATAAATCATTAAGTAACATTAGTAACAATCTATTATGACGTATCGGTCACAATTAGCAGAAAACTACATCTGATTGGAAATATGAAACGCGGAGATTTCAACACTTTTTTTTTTGTTTGTAAATGTATTCATTATGCAATCGTTTTGTTGGGGACAATCTTCCGAGAAAAATACGATTGTTAACAACCATAGATTCATAGTCATAATGAATAATAATTGTAGAGCACTTTACATTGATACGCAGTTTCCTACATCGGCTAGTAAATAAGAACTTCACTCAAAGACAACATTCAGTTAAAAGAAACAATATATTCTAGTGTTTATAGCTTCTAAAATATTTCAAATAACATTAGGCATGGACTTAATAAAAAAATGTTATTTTCTTGATATATTGAGAATATAGTTTTAAAATAATTACTGAAAATAAAACAAAATATAACATTTGATACAGATGCTCGTATTTAGATGTACTTACAATGGTATAACCTACATATTGTTTTCATGAAACAAGATTTATTCGATATATTCAACTATTTATCAGTCTTATATAATAATACCTACATCAGTTTCAATAATTTGTATATTTTTAACAATGAATAACCAATTATTACACTGTTTTAAAATCAAACTATATAAACTTTCTTTACACAATATTATATTAATATATTTATATATACTTAATTACTATACATATTATATAATTATAATTTAAATATTATAAATGTTGAAATATGTTATTGTGATATGTAAACACATATAATGGGTTCTGCACGAATATCAATGATCTTAAAAGGGATCATTATTTTTTAATAAATAAAAATATTTATATCGATAGTTAACTTTCTTGTATTTATTTTTATGTTTTACTTAAAGTATACTATGATGAGAATCCATATTATATTATGGTTCAATCATACTCAACAAATGTGCAGATTGTTTAAAAAAAAAAAAAAATTAAATTAACACTGGATCATAATATTATGTTCATTATTGTACCTAGTTTGTAAATTGTCAAATATAGCCTAAGAGTATAAAAAAAGGTCTTGATAAGTACTATATTCTTTATATCATACATTAAATTGTATTTGAAATTTTGAAAGTAAATAGTTAGAAATTTAGAATAATATAATTAAATTACATAATAATATTATGGATCTGCTTATTATAAAATAAGAAACACCACATCGAATAATACTAAATGCTTAATATAACAATTTCTTATAAAACGTGCGTATACTAGTATTATATTAGTATAATATATGCCTTAAGGCAACCAACTTGAATAAAAAGTGAATTATTTGTTTTAAACAGAATTATGATTGGCAAAGAGAAACTTAAATATTTTATTCCAAAAATGACGTAACTTAGTAACTTAATAAAGTATACAAGACGTGAACGACTTCATACCAATATTTTGACAAAACGTCAACTGTATAGGTGTAATAATAGAATTTTATAGAATAGTACATAAAAAAAAACCACCGTCCTTAATGTTGTTAGAATTCCATTTGAATAACGACCGTTGAGTGTAATGTCTATCGTACATAATATTGTATAGTAATTTTATATTGTTAGTCAGTCGAAATATTAAATTACCATGCCGCCTGTCTCTCACTTCGTCATTAAATCCTGTAATAATAAAATAAGGACAACGAGACAAGACGTTTTATGATTATGCTCATATATTCTCTTTTGATGAACGTAATAATAGAAAATGTGTACTCACACAAACACACACATGGTATACTTTATATATGTATATATGTATAATGTATATATATATACAAATATACAATTATACAATTCGTATAAGTGAAGTCGTTAAAAATCAATTTTGTAAAATGAAACTATAAATTAAATAAAATATTTCAAACCGACACTAAGTGTTTTTACCCTCCGACCATTACCAAGCTCGTCTGCGTTTTTTTAAAAAAATATATTTTTTTACTAGAGGGTGCTTTATATCTACATTCTGTTGACACTATAGAGAATCGTCTCTGGTTTGTCGTGGGCCGTGGCAGTGAGGGCTAAGAGGACGTAACACGGGCATTTGTTGTTACCGTCTTACAAGACGTACGTGACATAACAAATTTTGCACTCAACAGATTACATATTTTAGCTTTGTTAATTTCAAAATTAGAGGGGTGAATTGACCAATTATGAAAAATAATGTTAAGAACATAATCGGTGTTTGTATGTGGGATTTCTACGATGGTTCAGTTTTTAGGAATTATGATCATTTTTAATTTACGCTATATTATCATATATGCAACATTTGCTAAACATTTTTAGTTTAGTCAGAATTTTGAATTTTGAATGAGCCAATGAATCATTAAATTTGTTGACAATTTTTCAATTTTTTTTTTATTATCTCAAATCACCAACCCAAATAGTGTTTTTAAAGCAATTTTTTTTTTGTCTACCTACTTTTATAGTATATATTGGAAATTGAAAATTGAATTAAATGCTTATAGTTAACATATATGTAATTGAAAATCTAAATAAATATATATTTTTATTATTATTTACTGTCATATGATTTATCAATCAATGATAAGGTTAATATTATAAAACTGCTTAATATGGCATTTTTATATATAACATAGGTACAGTTTGTCGTTTTAATGAATTAATAGTTAGGTACATTATACATTCAAATGCATAATATAATTCCTATATAAACAATATTGTCATGAAGACGATACATTAAATATGTGACTATAGTTTGTAAAATTTAATTTATGCCTAAATGACTTTAGAATGAGTGTATTAAGTTATAATGCCGAATGAAGAAAATTCAGTAATATCAGTAAGCTTTTAGAATTATTTTTAAAATTATTTTCATTGTTATCTTCATAATTTGTTATTTAATATTAAGTTGGTACCTTCATAGGAGCAAATAAGGGAATTTTAAGGGTTAAGTTCTTCCAAAAATATCAATAGCTCCCGCCTTCAAATAATTTTTTTATGACTATACAATATTGTTATAATAACCTTTTTTGCGACTATTGAGACCTATCTTTAGGTATTTTGTTATAAACATAAAATACTAATCTTGTTATGATGTAAGATGTTACAAAATAATATTATAACATTTTTAAAAATATACAATTATACTAAAATATTACATTATTAATATTTTTTAAAATTAAATGTGCTTATTTTTACAAGGTTTATATTAATTACATGTTTAGTTCTAAGGTAAGGGAATGTATAGGATTATTATTTGTGAAGCTGATACCTAGGTATTAAATTCATTAATTGCAGTTATTTAATTTTATAAATAATAGTTGCTACATTTTTACATCTCTAAAGTAGGAACTAACTGTGTGAAAATGACAACTATTTAATATATTTAATATAGGTACAAGTGTATACTTTTTAAAATATAAGTACTTATATAAAAATAAACCTTTAATAATTTAATAATTATTATTATTGAAATCACCTACTCACATGATTTAGTTAAATTAAAATATAACAAATTTTTCTCTCTGATACAAATATTTAGAAACTAATTCAAAGGATGATCAGTGCCTAACCATAATATTAGAAAATTTTTAATTTACTTATAATTATAACTATAGATATTCATTTACAGGGCGTTTTATATTACGGGGTTGTATATTTAAAGTCGCATTATAATTAATATTATATTACTTATACCTATATTATATTAATGGGATTACAAGTGGGAAGGTACTGAGATATTTGTTGTGCATCGTTTTTTTTATAAATATTTCACCACGCCACTGTGCATTAACAGGTACCTGTTAAGGTTAAAAATTAAACAAAAAAACCATAAACTAAATCCCTTTATTATCCAACATAATAGCAATTAAAATACAAATTGAAGGTCATATTTTATTCATATTTTGCATTACCTTTGATTTTTAAGTTAAGGTTATTTCTTATTATGATATTGCAGTGCTAAAAAATATATTTTTTTTTGATATTTTCAATTCGTCATCTTACCCAACACGTTAACATACCCCGAGTTTCCCTATGTGTACGTGTCATGTTATGGATGATAATAACTAATAGAATTCAATAATAATAATAATAATATTATTCATAAACGGGGATGGTGAAGAGAAAAATTATAATGTTAATAAATAACAAATAACTTAAAAACGAGAGAAAGAAAATAGGGAAATCGGGAACCACGCGGCACTCGGGGTGCAGATCTGTGTGCTCCACCGGTGGTATTACTATATTATTACTATTATTACTATTATTATTATTATTGTTATTCACTGCATGTCTGGTGTGAAAATTTGTTCCTCACCGACTGTCACGTATTATGTCAAAACGCGGTTAGGTACGCGGTGGTTTTGACGGACAATGCGTTCGGGCGTAAGAACCCGCCCTGTCGAGGGTCGGTGCGGTAACCCTGGTGGTGGTTACGAAGTTTACGACGTTGATGTTACCATCGCAGGAATATAATATAATAGATAGGTAATAATTTAACGTTATGGCTCGTATATTCGTCGTGCCGTCTGCGGTCGTTGCGCAAAAACGAAAACGGGTGGACGGAAATATTATAATATTATTATGTTATACGGATTATATATCGCAGAGAGACGTGAACTATATCAGAGATGGGTACACGAGGAGCCGAAACAGGAAAAAGTAATGTGTACAGTGTGTACACACACACACGCACGCACGCGCGAACGAGGAATGAGGACCAGAAAGGGATCGTATGAGTGTCAAGTATAACAAAATAAGACCCTCGGTCGGAAAAGAATAATAATAGTTCGGAAACAACTGCAACAGCGGTGTCTGCGCATTGTGTGTAATAATGAGCTATCTGTATGATAAGCGATAACGGCGGAGTCGGTGAATGGAGTGAAAATCGCGGACACCGTATATACCGAACGTATACCTGTAGACGGATTATAAAATAATGTTTTGTCAACAATGCAATATAACAATAATGTCGTCTGCACATGGGGCATCCGTGTATAACCGTGGTATACAGGCTGGCTCGTTACACAGAACAGTGGTTCACGCGATTAACGCGGTTTTTTTTTTGGTCTCCGGCTAATCCGTTTATAAAATATATTGTGGATATAAAAGTTGTCACCCCGATGACGAAATGTATAAATACTAGTAAACTAGTAAATCACCATGATATGAGTCATGTCCGGCGTGCGGTCAAGAAAGAAATGAAAAAAAATTCAGATTCAGATTTGGGTAAAACATAGTGTCGGGACAATTTAGCGAGTAGTGTAAGGTGAGTCACTCTGTATAAGTAGATGTACACAGTGGAAAGACTTGGGAGACGCTAAACAAATATAAGTACAACACAATATTATTATTAGGTCGTTTGGTCGCGGTCCGTTTCGAAAACGAATTCGTGAAGGATCCTGCTGCAGCGCGAAGACCCGCGTGACGTACATAATAATATAATATTATAATATAAAGTAATAAAGTATAATACAGGGGAGAACCACCGCACGATTATTAAAACACAATATTGCGAAACGAATATTTTGCCAAAACGTTTTTTTTTTTGTTTTCGAAAAGCACCTCCGAAATGATACGCTTGTGTCACGCACGTGACTTTACGATATCTATTTAATAGAACAGACCTGATTTCGAAATAATGTCAACGCTAAAACTTGCTGAATAACATAGGTACATTGTATGAGCATGATAAATGATAATACATTAATACCACTCCAGCTAATTTGTTTAAAAGGTACCAACAATAAAGAATGCCTAGGGAAATCATACAATCTCCCGGTATATCATAATAATCCTATAGTATTCTTACCAGTGGGGGGGGGGGATATCCCCGAAGCAAATACTCAGTATTTAAATTATAAAAAAAGACAGTACGCGCCTATTTATTATTATAAATTATAATATATAAATAAAAAAAATATTAAATAATAATATTATCGATTAGTGTAAACAAAGTAAACTAATCTAAATTCCCTCCCCCCACTGGTAAGAATATCCAGGGGGGGTAAGATTTACAGCACCACACCTCGCCCATTATTTCCGTTAAACCTTTACCGAATTCCAATTATTTATTACGTATTATAATGGGAATCCGGAACTGTAGGTACGCCATATTTATGACGTATGTAAAGACATATCAAAGACAAAATATTATGTTTAACTCGAGGGGGGGCGCTTTGTGTATGGAGGTCCTTTATCGCGATACACACACGAGCAGACTGCACGGTGCGGGTCGTCCCGTAAAACGGCTGCTGATTTTAGACTTTTGTAATAATTATTATTATGTATCATAAACATTCGCGTAGTACTCAAAATTATTGGATAAAATCGTATGCGGCGAACAACTCGACAGCAGCAGTGTTGGTGACGGATACGATATCACATCCTGCATCGACTCAAAATCGTCAAACAAACCAGGTCGACATACATCCCCCCTGACAGCGCATATGTACCGACACGTCATCGTCATCGTTGTACTTTCTGTGCTTATCAATCGAATTTTCTCGGCATCACAAGTCCCTATAAGTATATACTCCTGTGACGATCAAGACCGAAATTCGTAATGTGTCCCATTAACCGAAGGCATATAACATAGTCAATTAAATATTAGGAAACGCACGAGTCGCGGTAAAAGTGAATTCGGATATAGCTGAGTTTGACGTAATGGTTAACATAATTACTATAGTTTAATACATTCTATAATACTGAAGAACAACAGAGCAACAAGAGATGACAAAATTAAATCGAAAACTTACTTACCAACCCGATTAAAAATATACTCATACAAACTAACAAGCAAGTTTGATTGCTCCAAAAAAAAAGCCACGGAGAGATCAGACCCCCACACCCTCTCTTATATACACCTCTGGTTTAACCGTTATCTCATGTTTCAAACAACATGAGGAGAACTTTATACATCAGTATAAAAAGTTAAAAAAAATTGTCCATACGTGTTTCTGACGTATAATAATAATTTATAACATACGTTGGGAATTAAATAACCTCAGACACGTACCTATACATATTATACTATTGTTATTGTACAATAAAATTATTCGCAAGCGAATTGATAGGTTCCACTGCTACGGTTGTGTGTAATAATGATTATAATATTATTGCGGTATCTATACCTATATATATATATATATACCAACCAGGTTAAATGTGTTTGCTCGCGGTTAGGGTGCGGTTGTTCAAGTGCGCCGTTGACAGTATTATAAATTTTGTTCTACTTCTTCTACGCGTCGTCACTGCAGAACAACTGCAGCATAATATAATATTTTTATCGCTCAGGCAGACCAAAGGACTTCCACTCTTTCAATGGACGTAATCAGTGTAGGTACCACTTCACGATTATGTGCTTTTCAGTGCATATCTTTCGAAAAAACCTGTTTCGGTTTGTATGGGTATAGGTTCTAACCTAACCTTTATGATATTATTGCGAAATCGTATAATTATTAATTTATCTTCGACCGTGGACCACGTAATCCGACCCTCTCGACGCGAACCTCTCTCCTCCTCGCAACTATAACAATAATCATAGTAATGATAATAATATATTTAATATTATGAACTGCGGTCCCCTTCCCGTCCACCCATCCATGTCAGTATAAACTCCACCAGCCGGACTTACAATAATAGTAATAATATCATATCGAAACATTTGGAATAATATTATATATGTTTACCGCTCGTCGGTAAATCGTAAACTTTATGGTGTATATACTTCACCAACCGTTTCGAATAAGAAAACTCACACACGCACACACACACACACACACACACACACACACACATCAACAGACGATCGATAAATTATAGGACGTTGGTCAACCCAAACCATAAATATCGCGGCGGACCCGGCGCCGTTTCGTTTTTCCGTAACAGTGACTTCATTCAACGCGCTCACTGCAGTACGATAAATATTATAATATATATTATTGTATAGGTATTGTGTATCAAAGCATAATAATATATAGGTACAACTACTCGTCATGTTTACGATACTCGCGTATTATAGGTGTTTGGCAACTAGAGGTGTAGGTAGATGTATATATTATGCATATTATATGTGATACGGACACGTTTCGGTGCGCATTGTTCGACGGTTTTTGTCTTCATTAAAACGTACGAAGAAAATAAAAATGATAATAATAATACGACCTAACTTATTGGTTAACGGTCGAGCGGGTCGCATACCTATGCGCTGCACAATCGTTTATAATACTGTGTGCCCCCACGACGTAATGTAATGTGCGCTCAAGTCGGCGAGTTTCCCACCCTCGGCCGAATGTGTCTATATAAACTTGTCACGTCGTCGAACCCTCCTGAAATCCGAACGACCGACCGAGAAATTTATGTAAATCGTAATTTACTGCGAAATTGACCGTTTGCTCGGTAGTAGAAGTTGCAGTCGACCGCAATTTCATGATGGGTACACACGAAACCAGTTTACGGTGGACCGCGTGTCACATTAAATCCTACATACAGGACGACCAGCGATCACCGACCGACTAACCGCTGTGCTATACGTGTCGTGTCCGACGTATGACGAAAATCACAAAGGTAGTCGTGGTTTAAGTACGGATGTGAAATATCGATGGAACCAGAGACATCAAGGTGTTGGATTCAAAAACTAATATTTCAATACTTTTCAAACCGAACCAAAAGATGCTGAGTAATTTGGAGAATGCCAAATTTGTACTGAACTCAATTAATAATAGAAAAATAATTATAAGGGTACAATATTATGTATTTTCTCATATTCGTTGTTGCCATAATTACCTATATCAACATAATTCGTACTTTTTTTTTGAGGTTTTTTTTACGTTTACCCCGATTTGCTCAGTATATACTCATAAATATTATAATATTTCCTATATGGTTTAATCGATATAATATACGACTGAATAAAGACTTGTTGAACTTGTCTTTTTACCTTGTTATTACTTACTTGTATTTAAATTTATGTACAGTGTTTATAAGTACACATAATATTATGTAAAGCTAAGAAACGAAACATTATGAACTCTTGTCTCTCTCAATCTCAGGCTTCTAAATAAAAAAAAATGTCACGTTTATACTTTATACATTACATTAATATTAGTATATCACTTGAAATAACAAGGAATCTGTCTATCTATCAAATTGAATCTACTTCATTTTCATAGGAATAATCACGATTAACCACTGACCAATCGACTTATATATTATTAGGTACCCATCATGGGCGTAGACATGGGGTGAGATATGGGGGATGGATCCCTCCCACGACCTTTTTTGGATTCTGAGTGGAGCGATAATTGTATTGATTTAACAATGATGGCTGATTTTTTTTTGTCCATCATCACCTTTTGTGGCAATAAAAATGCTCCGATATTCTACTTTCCCATATTTTCTGGTAGGAAAGTGAATCTAGTTGGTATTTTGGGGAAAAGTAAAATAAAAGTGATAAATGTTTGACAAAAGTGAAAAATTCACCCGTTAATTAACTAAAATTGCATAGGAATTTTCTTATTTTGTTGTAAGTCATATAAACTAAAATCCGTGTAAGTACTTTAAATTTTCACCAGATGTTTTAATTTTTTTGTTTTCTATACGTAAAAATTTAAAGTTTTCAAACTAATGACTTATTTTTATCTTTTATCAAGTACAAATTTTAATTTTTTTCTACAAATGTCATTCAAAAATTTATTTATCTAGACAGTAAACGCTTACTGCACAGCGCAGATCAGTACTCACTTACTCACCTTTTTTTTTTATCCAACTTGTAATTATAAACAATTCTTGTTTATGTACACCGGTACCCATACCAATACTTCCAAATATATGCATGAAGTATATAGCCGCACACGCGTTTCGCTTCATTTCATTTTAATGGTGAAATTGTTTCAAACCACTCAAATGTGAAAATCGCGAATGGGTATATTAATACGTTTACGTTGTACAGTTTAGACAAAATAATATAATGCATGCAAATTGACGATTTCTGTACGACGAGACGAGCGTATAAATACTGTGCCCGCAACGTCGTTGTCACACGCTTAAATTAACTGTATATTGACATGAAATCATATCAAAGACGAAATTCGAAAGCTGTTGGCCGTAATTGAATTCAGACCGAATGTATAAATAGATTAGAGCTTCGAACACGCGGAAATACAACGTGGTTTTGAACACAAAAATTAAACCACGTTAATAGCTAAACCGTGGTACGTACTTGTATTTAAACACGAATATCAATGAGCTGCTATGTTATAATAATATTATGTTATAATATTATTCATCACGTGACACGGACGCGTCGCCCAACATTTTACTTGCATTCTTAAACTATTATAAGATTGTATAATGTATTCCACAAAGGGGTAGAAACCGGCGTTATAATAATTACTATAATAATAGTTTTACTATATTGTATTGTGAGCGTTGGTTTGCACTATGTATGGTGTTTAAAAATTTGTACCAATCAAGTGCATTGATAGTTTGTAGAACAAATACAATATGGTAAACCCGTTAAACGTAAATAAAAAATGTAAATATTTCAATCAAAAAAAATTTCATAGACCTAAAAATAATAAAATGCACACATTACCGTGCTCGTATATAATACATTTAATTAAAAAACGTTCCTGCTCAAAATGTGTCACTATTTTGGGTGACTTTTTTAATCCGCCTATATACCATGTCTCGTATTAGCTTTAATATAATTGTAAATGATCCTTTTACTCGTAAAACAATATTTTTAGATATATCCTATCGTTCAATGCGAACATATTTTTTTCCAAAATTGACTGTGTTCCGAAATTTGTAGATTTTCTCTGGAGTGTTTTCGGACCGTAATAACTACAGTGAAAATGAATGAAACACAATACGAAGAATTGATTACTGTCAAGCGCGATCTCAACTAACAGAATCTTTTTTCCGACTACATAAAAAACGTAACTCACCAGATTCACTCGACACACGACTACCCTCCTACTACTACTATAATAAATTACAGTCTCGTCATGATACGGTTCACCGTTTTGCACGCTGTAATATAGTTTCTCATATTTTTCTTCAATCAAGTTTTCCTGTACCTACCTAGTATAATATAAATAGTCTTAAATAAAGTCTTTAGTAATTTAGCTTGTCGGTTGATTAACTCATCGACGTATGCCGCACGTACGTACAAAGTCGTCGGACGAGAGAATATTATATGTGTGGACGTATACGGTTGGTGTTTTACGGGGAATTTCGGAATTATTAAGCTCAACGCAAATATTTGTTCGACGAATCGCGAGTAACAGTGTCTGTACTTGGTCGGATTCCGCCCCGACACCGTGACGGTGTACCTAATAATAATAATATATCCGAAGCGTTTTATTCCCAAACGTATACTCGGCATCCTCAACCCTTTGACTTGTGTTTGTATGGAGTAAACATACGTGTGTCGTGCACGAAAGTATTCAGGTCTTGATTAAATCGACCGTGAGCCGTATAATTAACAATATAGCCCACGAGCAATGAAGATTTTCGAAAAGCTACGGTATTGTTGTCGTCGACTATTTATTATGCTGCAGTAAACACAATGTCAAGCAATACAATATTATATTATACGGAATGATTCAAGACAAGCACGCCGGTCGCTACCACCCCTTTTTATCCTTTAATAATGAATTTGTTCAAATTCTGATTTTTGAATTCTCAAGAACACTTAAATATATAGGCATCATGTTTTCAAATGATATCAAGTTTTTAATACCGTTTAAGGAGTACATCTTGTGGTGGCACTAACTTATTTTCAACGAATGAAAACCGTTCTTTTTTACCGTACTTTTTTGTTAAATCATTATTTTTTTGTTGACAATGTCTGCATTTAAATCGAAATTTGAACCAATTTATTTTCTAAGTTATTTATCTCATCCATATTTTATTATGCAACCACAAAGGGTACTATTAATAACCTAACCTAACCTCAAGAAAGTCTTCCAAGATACAAGTCTGTTGGAAACTTCATCCTAACAGTTCTAAGTATAGTAATAATTAATGTTATTATATTGTATAATAATATAGAATACTACAATCAGGGTATATTTTATTTACTTTATTATATTATGTATTATGGACTATGGTATCCGAAAATGTTTTTTTAATAGAGAATATTATTAAGATTAAGCAAAATAAACTAATACATTTTTTCATATGCAGTACTTTTTTAAGAATATGTTATAGTATAAAATAACTGTGTACGTTCGTTATTTTTGGTAGTTCCTTTGAAATGCACCATATTTTGTAAACTGATATTTTGTAATCTAAATTCGATTTTAAAGGGAATGAAAATAGGTATATCAATACTGTGTAAGAATATATTATGTGTAATTTTTTAAACATCAATATCTGTACATTTTTAATATAATAAAATATGATTCAAAATATTGTTTTGACTTATGTGATATTTGGGTTTCATGAAAACTAATCGGACAAGCAGTGTGTGTGTGTGTGTGTGTGTGTGTGTGTGTGTGTGTGAGAGAGAGAGAGAGAGAGAGAGAGAGAGAGAGATGAAAACACTTTAGTTTTATTTTAATAAATTCGGGAGATATCTTATAACTTGACGGGTATCGTTTGCACCTCATATGGATCGGCGAGATAAATCAACTTTTATATTCCTACCATTTACCAACCTATTGCAAAAGTCGATTTTCCTGCGAAAAAATAATAGCATTACAACGTCGCGATGAGGTCGAGGGCGCGCCGGCGGAGCGACTTCCGTTGAGGCGGTTGTCGAGGCACACTACAAAATTAACCCTACTAAGTGACTGAACCTACGTTTTTTTTTCTAAGAGGGCCGATCCCGTTCCCCTCGATTTGTCCAGTTCGTTTTTCACGGTCCCGCTCATCAATATATCTAAACAAACAAAAAACAAGTGAATATAGCGAAAAGGGAACACACGCTGTCGGCCGAACTCGCGTGATTAAACCGATGCGTATTGTATAGGTTGCAGGTAGTTGCCAACAATAATAACTTGAAAACAACCTAACGCTGCACCGGGTAATCGGTTAAAACCAAGACGTATACGCGATCCCTCGGGTGCTGCCCCGCGCCAAAACGAACGACGTGCAGTTAACCCACCGAAAGTCGCGGACAAATCGTCTCTGAACGAGAACACGTGCAGCCGTTTTAGTGTTTTTTATTGTTTTTTTTTTTATTTATATTCTTCGGTTTTTTACGTTTCGTACTCGGTTTTGTTTTGTTTCGTTTTTTTTTTATGCTAATGTGCCGTGACTCACCTGAAGGGTCGGCGGCAATTATTAAACCCATACGACGTGTGTGTGTGTTTTAAGTGTGCGCGCGCGAGCCCGGCGCCATATGGTTGGTGTAGGTACACCTCTAAGTACCGTATGAATAATAATTATCATTATAATATATTATTATTGCGTACCTATAACACATTATTATTATTATTTTTATTATATTATCGTCACGAGTGGGTTATCACGCGCGCGAGCGTTCACCTGCAGCGGACAGCAGGGTCGGCGGCTTAAGTGCCGTAATGACCGGCGTGCCGCGGGGAAAATAATATTATTATAATTCGACGTCTGAAATCCGATTTATTACGTCCGAACACGATTTCTCGTCCCCGATAGACGATCTGACGAGCGATTTTCTTTCGGGGGGGTGGGCCTGCACCCGGGTACCCGCCGCCCACACATACACACACACACTGCACATTCACGCATGACATTCACGTAATATCATTGCGGTCGAATAATATCATGTTGTATGTATACGTACATACACCATGCGATACGAGAAACGTTTTAGGTAATATATTCGTTAAGTCCAAAATATTAATATACATATTTTAATATTTCATAGGCGAGACCGAGCGCAATACTTATATATTGTTATATGTTATTTCGTTTGCGGCAACCACCAGGCAGGTCTGCGTGTGCGTCGTCGTTATATAATATATTATATACGCGTTTACCGAACGATAATATTATTTTTTTTACTATTATTGTGCGAGACGTCGATCTGCGCGACTGTCGGTACGGTTTTCGTTCCGTTTTCCGTTTAAAGCGTTGTATATTATTATAACCCGACGTACGCCTATACATAAACGAAGATTTTTCTGACACTTATATACCAGCTAATACTCAAAATGTACAAGTGAAACCGTGTGGTCTGCAAAACGTCTCAAAGTTTGCGACGGTTGACGTCTCGATCGTAATTATATATTTTATTAGTTTTGATACTATAGCGGAAAACTGCATAGTTATCCTTCGTTTGCATTCCGGGAAACGGACGTGGTTGAGACCAAAATCTAGTCTGGGCATCATGGACGAGTTGAGCCTAAATACGATTTGTATTTTAAGATCGGTGTATCGATTGCGTTATATTTTACGGTTAGTAAACCAATTATTGCACTTACCTTTTTACCTGAAGGTATGAAACATATAAAGGTTTGTCTGATCTAATTTTATAAACATTGAGTTATCATACATTATACATAAACTATTACCCTAATATAGTAACGCAACTTTATAACAGTTACAATTGATATTTTATTCTATTTTATTTATTACGATCTAATATGTATTTCCTCAAAAATAGCTACTGAGTAATAAACTGTGTCCAATAGGCAACTCACTTTTTGTCTTATTTTATAAGTTGTTTATAATATAATGTATATTAATATATACATTCAAATAATTGCAAAATAAAAATTCACAATTGATCAATGATTACTAACTGTTAAATATTTACTGTGTTCAAAAAAAAATATTTTCCGAATTTATTATTTTAATTGCTAAATTTTACTATTTGAGTTAACTTTTTGTAACAACATCGGGAATTTTGTAAAACGTCACTATATCCCACAAAACCACACAAGTATGAATACGGGTATGAATGTAGGTATCAGTCAAATTCGTACTTATAAATTTCACACGAAATTAAATTTTCGCAAACTATTAATTATCGGTCTAATCAGTTCGCTGCACAGCACAATAACTTAAAATATGGGGTAACACAATGGTGATAATATAATATTAGATAAATTTAAATGTATAGATACAATGGTTGTCAAAAAATTTTATAAAGAATTTTTTGTTTCTTCACTTAACATCACTACCATTTCAACACTCACACTTCAATTACAATAGACGAGTAAATATCTGTTAGGTTAGATCCCAAGACTGACGAAATACAAACATACACAATTGCCAATTTATAATTTTATTATATTTATGATTTATACTAATAAAGTAGATACCTATACAATAGTTATGAATTTATGATACAAGAACTTTCTAAGTAATACCTAATAAAATATCAGCGAGATTACCGATTTACACACTTTAATATAATATGTGAACCAATTCGAACAATTGTATGACGGTATTTAAGTAATTTTTATTAGTGACCAATTCGCCACTTTATTTTACCTGAGAACTGATTACGCATTACCTGTATGGATATGTCGTTTTAAGCGTTGATAAACTGTGTCGAGTCTTAATATGTGACAAAGTATCTTCTATGTAAAACAATACACACTGCAAACACACTTATCTATATAATATTATAATAAATTGATCTAGTGTCGACGCCTATTAAAAGGCCATCGAGTATCGAGTAACCGAATAATAATTTTGAAAATGTATATTTTATCAAAACTCGTGTTTCTTGTGTTTCGCTTTTTTTTTCATATGTCTGACTATTACTAACTATATATAAAAATGCGATTTAATTATATAACCTCTCGAGGGTTGTTTCGATTAGCCCGCCTGAAAATAATTAAAACGTTTGCCCTGGCCGACCGTACGCGTTTATACCAAAGGTTTGAGCGAAATTTCTCGGCGAATATTATTATTGAAAAGCGCCAGAGGCATAGACGGCGGCGGGGAAAAGGCTGCGTAGTCGTATGTTTTATCGGTCGTTTGGGCGGAATTTTTTTTTTTTAATTACGCGACCGAGGGAAAATATATGCCCTTCGGTAAAACCTTTGCGCCGATTACGGTCCGGTCACGTTTTCCCGGGCTTGCGCCGTCCACAATACCGATAATAATAATAATTATTATCGCGCGGGTTTTTACGATGTGTGGTGGTGGACATCACGTACGGGGGCGAAGCGTACCCCCGAGGGATGCCGCAGCATCGGACAACAATCCGCTTGACCGGTCCGACAATCGCATTATTATAATAATAATAATAATAATAATATAAAACGTAGTGCACACATATATACGACGATATTATTGCATTACTATTGCATAAGTCCCGAGGCCGTTTTCGAATGTTCGGGGCGCACGATCGAGAGTATGTCACGTCCGCCCGCGACCGCACCCCGTACAAACACCGCCCAAAAAAACTGCCAGAAATGTATAATATACTATTATTATGTTTTTATTATTATTATGTAAGAGTGGTCATTATCATTATTATTATTATTATTATAATAATGTGTGCTGGAAAACTCGATCGGGAAAACGGAAAAAGTCTCTAGACCTGTGAATATAACATAATAAATGTACACTGAGTAGAATAGATGATAAATGTGAAATCACTAGCTTTGCTCTACACTGAGGTAATACCTCTTATCTTAGAGAAAGAATACTTTTACAGATGTAATTTAAGATAACGAGAAGGAATAAAAACCAATTAATTAAAGAATAAAATATAAATAACAAATGAACACTGATCTGTAGTGTAGAAAAAATACAATAAGACATTTACAGATCTAGTTATTAGCATCAATCATTATAACAAATGGAACAATTAATAATATTTTATTATATGCCATAAATGTTCTCGTTTGTTGTTTTTACTTCATTTTATAAACATGAGAAGAAGATACTTAACCCGTGATCAATCGCGTAATTTTCAATATCATTCACAGAATAAAAACTTACCCCAATATAATAAACCTAATGAAATAAAAATTTTTTTTATACATTTTAAGTTATGTTATCAAAATATTCTGTTGAATGGTATAAACATATTTGAAATTCGATACCCATATTGTAGGTACAATGTACATATAAAATGTTAATTTTGAATGGAGTAAATTTTTATCCCACGTGTGTGTATGAGTGGTCATTGGTCAAACAAATCGGTATAATAATAATAACTGGTAACTGGTAAGTGCATTGGTTAGGTATACGAGTATGACTGTACCTACTGTAATTTCACTGTTTTAATTTTTCCGTGCACTAAACAAATTAATTATTTTTATTAAATATTTAACTCAAAATAATTAGGAAAAAACGTAATGTTCATAAATAATGTATATTTTTTTTGTTAATCACACGTTTTAACACTGCATTTTAAACGAAACGAATTGCAAACCATTCGTCTGTGTTTTAAAACAAGTATGATTAATAGCAATCTAAAAATGTTCTGTGTGAAATAAAATTAGTTTCATTTTTCATCCATGCATCTTAAAAATGTGCCTTATATTCTTAAGCACAGCTATCAATAACTGATGGACAATGTCAACGATCTCTTTCGTTTTAGTCGTATTTTCTACGGGGTGAAGTCAAATTTTGACATTCGACGTGAGCCGTAAATTATGTTATATGTATAAAAACGAACTCAAATGTCCCGGTTGGATAAAATCGAGTAGAAAAATACCGGATGTCCGTGAAAACTGGGTACACTCTAGGTTTCAAATTCAAAAATATGTATAGGTTACTGAATAATACGGTCATATTGGTTTGTGCTGTGAATTTTGTCGTGCGACATTTTTAAAATAAACTTTCACATAAATATGTAAATAATATAAGAATAATGTGTATCGTATAAATCCCGCGGAATTCGAACGATAAGAACCCCAAAATAATATAACACCGTCGTGCATTATACTAATAATAATATGCATTCACCGCGAAACGCGTTTAATCGATCGACAGAATAATAAATAATATGTGAATATGGCAAGACCGCATTTTGCTTATTTTGTTGCTGTCCATCGCACATCGTACATGCGTAGCAATACAATATAGGCAGGTATAGATACCTACCGGCTACCACGATACGCGTATCTATTATACGATATTGTCATACACAATGTATAATATAAGATAATAATATTGTGTATATATAATACTAAAATGGTGGAGCAATGAAATGATATTTACGAGAACCGTTTTGACTGCTGCAGGGCCTAATGAAATAAATTGTGAGGCGGCAAAAAAAAAAAAAAATACGAATTTAAATCAAAACAATATAATTCAATGACACGCGGTGTATATAGGTGCAGTATACGCGTATAATATAATAATAATAATAATAATATATTCCCGGTGCTCTGTTCCAAATATCATCACCCCATTCTAAACGGTCCCATTGTCCGCGGACTGGTTTCCCACCTTTGGCCCTAAATTGACTCGTATATAACATGCCGCGGGGACATCAGCTGTTACCGCCATAACCTTGTAGAGACTATAATAATAATATAATATTATAGGTGTGCGACCCGGCGAGTCGAGTCTTAAACAAACGAAAATGGAATAAACCCACGAAAGGCGTATATATTATTGTACAATGATTTTATGTTTATGTGTGTAGACATATAATAATATAAAAGGCGATACCTATTTTTTTTTTTTTTTATAAGTGAGCCTAAAGGCGTATTATATAGGTACACACTTATTTTCTCAATAATGTTTTTAGTTTTCGTAAATATTATTATACTTGTATAATTTAAAGTAACGAAACAAAGTTTTTGAAAAAAAAATTATAATTTTACTAATATCTGCCTTTCTCTTTTTTTTTTACTGTTTTAAATGACGCCATAATTTTTAGTTTCATATTCTGAATATTTCGTATTTTATTTATTTTCTGAACATACAAATTGTATTTTGAACGAGAAGGTATATTATAGTTATATGGAGTTTTTTTGTTTAGATTAACTCAGTAGTGAACTGACATTTTTAAGGACATCAATGTGTCATTCCGCTCCATTCTTACAAACTTGAAAATTGAAATACTTATATAAGTTGTAACCAACTATCCCCTGGTTCGGTGTTAGAGTATTTTTTTACAACTGTAGGTAACATCCAATATCGACCTCCGCATAGTGGCTGTATGTTTAGTAAGTACGCTACATACACACACATCGAAAAAGTGGTTTAACTATTATTACTACAAAATATTAATGACTTTAATATTAGTGTATAATATCTGGCAATTGTAAATAAAATAGTGCAAACATTTGCTCATTAACCAAGGATCGAAACACGAGCTATTAGTTACCTGTTGATAAAAATCGATTGATTTGGAATAAACGGATTAAATAATCAGTAATTTCCCATAATGTATTGACGATAAAATGTGAAAAAGAGATATATTTGCTTCTAATCTAACCCTCCTGTCGCACTTACACCTCATATTGCATTTGGATCGGAGGATTTAGCTTTATTATAAAACATATATTTACATTGACGACGCCTCTAAGACATACAAGTGGTTTGCCTATTTTAAATTTTCATAGGTATTTAAACACCATAATTTGTTTGTGCCCGTGGTGACAAATCTAATGAACGTGTATAATAGAATCGAATAAAGTATGTATATGTACAATAGAAAATAACAATAAAAAATTGTCGATGTATACAATGTTATGTTTCTGTCTCTTCAAAAGAGTTGCACAATTATAATGGACTCAAATTTACGTGGGCCCTCCCTCCGCTCCACGCGGTGGTCTGCGGGCACTCAGTACTGAGTCAGTAGTTATACGCACTTACGCCATCACCATGCACGTCACGACTATACCACATTTGTGTTCCCCACGTCTAATGGATCACAAACGATTGGTCTTGCTTTTCAAAATGTGACGAGTAGGGGCGAGAAGGGGCGAAGGTTACACTTCTTCCCGGTGGCTAGCTGGTATTGCAGTCACGTCTATTCGTTTTTCCTTTAAAGGTTTCAAACTTAAAATAGTATAGAGATAAGGGCTATAATAGTGAGAAATATTGTTATTTATCCTTTGTATAATTGGTAATAACTACAATAGTCAAGAACTTATTTGATATAAACTGAAACATTATCGTTTATAAAAATTAGTAATTACTAATTACCTATTGAAAAAATAGGTATCGCACAACAGACAATTTATGAAGTTCCACTTCTGCAGTGGCGCAACTAGTCCTGCAAACATGTTGCTGAAACCCTTCCATATATTTTCCTAAAAAGTAACCTGATGTAGCTTTGCTCTTTCCACCCCCACAATTCATTGCCTATTATAAGTAATTAAAAACATAATAATTATTTTTATTTTAGTTTTCTTTTGTAATATTGTTATACTAATGAAACTTGTTTGTAGTCATGCTTAAAAAATGTTAAGTCTTATCATTTATCATGCTTTTAAAAGGGTGTAAGAACGAGTT
Organism: Nasonovia ribisnigri; assembly: GCA_027563435.1. NCBI lineage: Eukaryota > Metazoa > Arthropoda > Insecta > Hemiptera > Aphididae > Nasonovia > Nasonovia ribisnigri. Next base: position 489,446 of record JANEHU010000467.1, read on the forward strand.
CCTTCTCTCGTTTTATAGTTATCAATTATTAACTGATTATGTTATATTAATTCTAAGATTAATTTATCTTAATAGGTTCATAAGTAATTTTGGGGGACTATGCGTCCCGCCCCATAGTTTCGCTTATGCCGCCCAGATTCCGTAATACGCACGTTCACAGAGGGATATAATATAAAATCAAGTGTGAAATAAATACGCGTGTGAACTACTTGTAATTATTTATTATATTACCTACCTATTAAATGAGAAGAAAATATAAAATATGATACGTAATAAACGAAACGCTCTGAGCACCGTTGTTCTTAAATCCAGCGAAATAGCATCACATAATATTATGTATAGCCATATAATAGAATATGATGGCAATAAAATAACAATACACAGTCAGTATACCTTACCTACTGACTACTGTAGTACCTACTGTAGTCTTGTATTTTAACGACCTGCAAAAAATCAAACGGAAGCAACAAACCAACAACTTTAAGGTGCCACATGGACACTGAAAATACGATTAAATTTCTGTGCAAAATATGTATATTAATATATTATGATATTATTAGGTTTTCATTTTAACAGAGACTCTTTAAAATGAGTTAATGATTTAATAATCCACATGTTTTTATGAGATTTATGATGTCCATCACAATCGCATGTTTAAAGTTTAAACTATAAATACAAGTTAATAATTATCAGCGATTTCATGATATTTTTTTTAAATAATAATTTCAAGTCATTACAAAAGAACATTGCAGTTTACGGTTTTATATAGTTAAAATTTGTTTAAAGTTTTTAGTTTTTCAATTTTTTAACTTTATATTCAATATAAAAATGGAATTTCGAACAAGTAGTTTTATATTAGAGATCATAATAGTATTTAAAGTTTTAAAGTTTTAAGAAGTGGATTGCTGGGTAGTGGTATAGTTGACCGACATTTTTTGGAGTATCTACTCTGAGTGCCGTTCGACGCCGCTTATCAAAACTTTAAATACAATAACTAATATTAAATATACTCGTTCAAAATTATAGAAAAATATTCTGCTTTGGAATATGAAATTAAAAATGTATAGGTGGTGTTTAAAGCAATAAAAAAAAACTTTAACTTTAAAAACAATAAACTGCATTGTTCTTTTATAATGACTTGAAATTGTTTATTGTATAAAAAAATAATTTTTAAAAACGTTAATACTTAAAATGTATTTCGGCGGCCGTCGTCCACATCAATTTTGTATAATATTTTGTCAAATACGTTAATTTACAATGACTTCAATAAATATATTATTTATTGAGAAAAAATATTTTCTCAAACTTTATTGCTTTGAGATAATTAATGTAGATCTATTGCTCCGAAATTACCTTTTTACCTGTAAAATATCTATCAATTGCGTCGCGTTTCAACTCCGCTGAACTTTTTTACATGTTGATTCCGTTGGGTGCCGACTATCAATCCGTTGAATATATGTAAATTATTTATTTTAAAAACAAAATGTAAAAGGCTTATGTTTACATTTATGTCAATGCTATTTTATGATGTAAAATGTTTAAATATGTTTTATTTCATCAGTATAGGTACACACTATAACTTACTGTAATTTGTAGTTAACTTGTAACAAAATAAGTTGAAGTAGAATATTACATGAACAATGGACATAATATGTTATATTATAACTTGAACTTTGAAGTGTTCAGCTGTACCTAACATATTATATGATATACACAGCTATATTTATTCCAGCGCCCAGACTATGATATTTTAAATAATACTATTATATACGAATGACGAGCGGTAGATAGATGACCTGATAGCGAGCCCCGCTGCAGACAAAGAACGAATTCGACAGCAAAATCAACGATTTTTAAAAACGCAATATTATATTCTCTTGTCCAAAACCAAAAATGTTGTAACTCGTATCAAAGTGACTAGGATTTGATGAAGCGACGAAGCGTACGTACTCATCGATCATATTTCGGTTCTTTTATGAACATTCGGTGTACGAATCGAATAATAATTCCATAAAACGCGGTCACCGAAAACACGAAAGGGACATAAAATATTTTTAAAACGTCAAAAATTTGAACTATTGTTGTTTGTATCATTCGACAAAAAAGACAAATGTATAAATCATAATTTTACGATTAGAATATATAATATCTATTCAAGTATGCCTATTGTACTGTTTATATTATTTTCATGTATGGCATACATATATATTATTGTTATAATATTATATAATATGCAGTTTGATAATAATAATAATTCTCTCCATGGGATAAAAATCAAACATTGGTTTTCAATGAAAATTACCATTTCAACGTGTCATACACAGAATATTATTGTTATTCCAAATAATAAATTTGTGTAAAGTCGTATAACAATAATCACTATATGTAATATTTCCACAATTTTTTACACACATAGATATATTACTAAAGATGTTTCTCTGTAAAAAAAAAACTCGCAAATAACAAACTATTAGTAACCATATTTTATTAATAATTATTGATAGGGTTCTGGTTTTGGAATATTTCAAAATTAAAATTTCACGCTTCTTGAAATATTTCAACGAAATTATGAAAAATAATATTTTTCTTATAACGTATTTTTTTATTGATGAGTGGAAGTGATTATTGATTACACACAAATAATGAATTATTTACCAACCCTGGTTTACAAATGACTACCTATGTTAATGCGGTTTTAAATAAGATATAAATATTAGGTATTATATTATTATTGGTTATAATTTAACACTTATCAATGGAGTCTTTTTTGGCTATTATTTATCAACTATTTATTAGCATTCGATATAATAACGCAACTTTTAAAAATGTTCTTTTGCTGTGCATTTATGACTGTCCATTTATTGTAGCCAAATCAATTACAATTACCCAATTAGTAATTACAATAATTTACAATAATAATAGCTGATACGTATACCAATAAATGAAGCCAAATGTCGGTTCCTATCTGGTATACGGAGTTCATGAATATAATTTCATTTTCTTGTAAAATACTTATTAACATTTAAACATTTTTTTTTCACATAAATTAAATATTCGAAGTAAATACATTTTATAAAAATACAAAACCATAATGACAGACGAGTTAAATGGATTTTATATTATAGTTTACGATTATTTTAGTTCAAAATGTAAACATGATTCGAACTGCGAGTTTAACTTAAAATAACCAGTACGTCATAAGTAAATCATACATTGAGTATACTAATAAACGGAATCGTTATTCGTTACTAGCTGAATAACGTGTGAAATAGTGAAATCCTATCGAACTTTTTGCTATTATAAAATATGTGTATTATACCTATCTGTATAACAAAATACAGTGTTATATCCATAGTATTATTTCATATAGGTACCTTTATAATATATATTTCTCTGAGAATTAGATTTTTCTTTCTATTATTGCTAATAAATAATATAATAATTATTGTTATTATTTTTTTTCGATCATTCTGCACACGAATGTAATAGTTATGCCACAAAAGACACGACTTGTTCAGTTGTCGCTCGAGATGAAAAAAAAAAATCTACAGCTGTGCTAAAATAAAACTCGTCGTAAATAAATGCGAACAAATATGTCTTTTACACGGCGAGGATATATCGTAATGTTCATTTATACACGTTCGGTATAAATGTACTGTAAAAAAAAATCAAAAAACGAAAAAAATATAATCGTGTGCGTCGTGTGACGTGTTTACCTTTTTGCCGCCTCATCGAGAGGGACGAAACCGATTATTATATTGGTGGTGTAATGACTTTCCAACGATAAATTACGCGCAACAAAAAAACTATCGTGACACTGATGTTATGGCTCAAAAGGGGTAAAGTTACCATTTCCTCCCTTGTCCTTTTATATTAGCACCAGTCAATCAGGTGTGTTCGGTCCCACCATAAATTTACTCGTTACAAAAATGTACATGAGTATAGAAAAAAAACAATATGCGCGTATTTTATAACCAGACAAAAAAAAAAATGAAAACCCTATACCGGGGTTATTTTGAGGGTTACAATCGATCGATAAACATCAACGACGATGATTGACACCGATGATCGCCCCGAGGGACCGCACGACACAATGACGATTGCGGAATGGAAATAAAAAATTGTCATAGATATAATTTTGTTTACACAAAAGTTTTGGTTACGCGACGCTGTAAAATGATAAAAAAAAAAATGTGATTTTTGACTCGAAAATCGTGTGAAAACGACTGTCGAAGAATAATGAATACCTAAATAAAAATAGTAAATTAGCGGCTTGCTGTTTTTTTTTCCGTCCGTTACTCGTAGATTTCAAATAAACTGCTAACGAAAGTGCGCTTACAAAATACATTGCGGAAAAGGGACTGCAATTTATAAATTATGTGCATATAATAATATGTGCAGAGACATAAAAGTAAAGAAACGTCAAAACTTGTAAAAAAAAAAATATGAAAAAAAATACAGATATATTTTATCCACTGAAACGTAACGGGAATAGGTTTATTGTTGAGTAAATAAAAATAAAAACAACAATGAAAAGCTATTTAGGAGTATTATTTTATTTTCATTTTAATGATAACATATTTTTTTGTTATTATGATAAAAATAACCAAATATGAAAAATGAAAGGATAAATTTTTAATTTAATTCATATCACTCATTGTTCGTCACGCTTTTTAATATTCATATTCAAACCCTTTAATTCAAACTTTATGTGCATAATAATTAGGATGAAAACTCGAAACGTAAATAATTAATATCGCCGTCATAATAATAATAATGTATGAACAAAACTATTGTAATAAAAAGGTGACTAATTATAGGTTTAATTTATTATAAAGTGGTTAGCTAGCATATCTTTAGGTATATATAGTGTGGCATTAATCGACTGAAACACGCGTATTCGCGGTAGTATCATATTTTACTTATTGCCATTTTGTAAACTATGACGTATAATTATTATTATATCTTAATATATTATTTATTATATATTATTCACTTATAATATATATATTATTATCATATATGAACAAAATAAGTCAATATCCGATATGAGACCAAATAAGGAGTAATAATATAGGTGAATCCCTGCTCAGGTAAAAGATACATCGAATCTCATATATAACATTATGCAGTGTTTGGAAAGAACGAGTTCAAAAAGGCACGGAATCCTGGAACGAGTTTTTATAAAAAAAAGAACGAGGAAATTAATGAGTTCTTTTTTTCAAGGACAAATCACAAAATTGTTCGTTCCATTTTAGTTCCAATAATTTACACAGATATGTAAATAATTCAAATAAGGATATATTTTTTTTAATGTGTATATTGCCAACTAGTCACTTTATTAATATTTCTCATAAGACGTGATAAGTTATAAATTATAATTTATACATAAATTACTAAATTAGTACATAAAATATTATTATTATTATTTACAATATTCGATAAAACAGTCGACAAACAATTTAATTTTGAAGAAAATCTCAAAATAGAATTGTAGGCAAACCTACATGTAGGTATATATTTAATATTATAATTAAAGAAGTATGCATATAAAAAAAATCATTATTAATTAAATAAGAATTTTTATTTTATTTGGAACTAAAAAAGGAACAATTTTTTTTTTTTTAAGAAACAAGGAACGGAACGAATCCCTTTTTATAAAGAACTTGCTAAAATGTGTGCACACAAAACCAGCGTTTCAAATTGAAAACCGGTCATACGCAAACACGTCAAAAATTTCACAATAATTTTCACGGAGAAAACTGCTGAAGCAATATGGTATAATAGTATAATATATTATTATATTTTTGATGCGACCAGGATTTCGATAATTCTTGTGTCAACACGTGTATGATAATTGGTTTGTTGCTCATACGATTATTACGACTATACATTCTACTATATACATTATATAGGTTGTATTTACAACCGAACAAACATAAATTTAATTAGGACTACAGCCCCGCGAGATTGTTGTTTGATTTCGGCCGTCGTTTCCGATTCCGATTTCGTGCTCTGCAGCCCTTCGTCGTCGTCACAGTCATCCGAGTCTATCCTGCTATATAACAAGTGTAGGTAGGTAGGTAGGTAGGTAGGTAGGTAGGTAGGTAGGTAGGTACTAGGTACTATTATTATTGAGAGGATATGGTGATATTCGCACAATCCCCCTGCATAACAATAATAATAATTACGCATATATATATATAGGTATATACGTGTACAATCCGAGCACCGCCGGCCGGGTATTATATGCGTTTGGTCATGTGTACGTTACCACTGTGTTATAATATTATGTAAATACGATTACAATTATTGTTTAGGTAATTTGATCGGTGCTGTAGTACAAGGATCCCGTAAACGGATTTTCGCGGTCGTGTGCGGGGCCCGTCGCGCGTGTGCGTCTCGGCGGCCGCGGAGGTCTTGTAATCCGAAATATTACAGTTTTCGCCCGCACGGATGGGAGGCCGTGTAAAAACGTACGTGCGACCGCTACCGCCACCACGGTATAGTCATTGTTACCGAAGTAACCGCGGCGATTTCAATGCCCGAGGACACGCGCCGGTCGCTTATATATCTATGGTATCACTGTCAAAGTCGCGCGAGGCGTTGCAATCTTGTCACGGTAACCGAATCGAAAATGTAAATCCTCTAAATCAATATTATACCGACGACGGCGACGGCGATACGTAATACAATGTATTATTAAACATACATGATATATTATACGCGCGCGCGACGTGTCGTCGTCGTTGTTTTTGGTTTTTGTTTTTTTTTCTCCGTTTTCCTCTATTGTCCCAACCACCACACCACCTCCTCCACCGAAATAATAAGCCCTACCACGTAGCCCAAAAGGATTAAATCCAGTGGCGTACGCATTTAAATACGCATTACCCCATATGGACGGTCGGGTTCCGCGCCGTCGCCCGCAGATCGGATTACAAAACGCGAAAATTGGCCGAAAAGCACGTGGCGAATGGTTTGTATCATAGCGCTCACCGAAAGCGTGAAACGTCGGAGTATAATGATATAGTAATAATAATAATATGTACATTATCTTAACATCATATTAATATTATCTCGCACATTACACCTTTACAACAGTATCGCGATCATATCGCGAACTGTTAGATACCTAACCTATGTCTACACGTGTAGTGTATATGGCGTTTCGAATGGAAATAGAAAAACATAATTATATTATTATCGTTCCTGGAGACTTTAATACCTCGAGAAGGGATCGCGACGCGCTGATAATCCGCGCATATAATATCTATGGTACGATGGTATTTGCATATTGCGTATTTGTGATTGTACCAAAGTCATAAACTCGTCTATAACAAATAAGATACAAATATCGCATTACATAAGTTGTACATCCCTAGCTCTTCTTTATGTCCATCCAACACTATACCATCATTGTTTTCACCTGAACGACGAAATTAATTGTTGCATTTTCATCGAAGCATAACGTAAAAGGTCGCATTTTGTTTTTTGGATAAACATGTGTGTTGCTCATTTTTATGCCCTCAAGAAACCACCTTAATTCCTAAAATTTGCCCTATGAATATTAATTGATGTGTCTGCATGGTGAGTGTTGCTCCTATATAAATTGTCGTAATAATATAATATTATAATATTGTAGTGTCTTTGTGCAAATTCTACCTAATAGATAGCTTGTGCAGAGGAGCTACTCGTACAGGGTTTTTTACATACATATAATTACTATCATAAACGATAAACTAGTATCGCGTCGCGTGTGTCCTAGTCTATCGTTCCGGAAGAGACGCTATATACCGCTCTGAGTTGTCGACGTGGTTAGTATTATAATATTATCATCGTACATTACACCGCCCTATCCTTCTGTACGACAGCGACGACGACGACGACGACGACGACAAAAGGACGATGTAAAAGGACGAAACTGCGGCTCGCAGGATCACGAGGAACGACGACTATAATATACATCGATACACGTGTTATACACACACATAATGTATTTATATATATTTTTATATACGGCAGTGGGCACGTGACGGGCGCGGATCCTTATATTATTATTATTATATGCTTTAATCCCGTCGGCGCGTCGTGTCGTTCGAGTGAGTGACAACCGCGTCGTCGTAAACCGGCCACGCGACCGTCGGGCGTTGCGCAACCGGACGGGCGCACGTGAACGCCGCGACGATATTATTATTATTTTCGTTTAATTTGTGGTTTTCGGCGGCGGCGGCGGCGGCGTTTGTCGAAATGCGTCCGTCACGTATTGTGTTAACGCATTAAACCGACTCCTTTATTACTCGCAGAATAATTCGTAAGTCTTCTCTCGCACGTCCATTCCACCGGCAAACAACAATACGCACCGCGTGTATATATTTATACAATATATTGTATTACATATGTATGTGTAAAGTGCACACGAATGTGCCGAAGCTGACTCACGAGCCGTATATTATACAGTATACACGCCAATAGTCCCGTGAAGGCGATCGCGAGTATGCACGACTGTAGGACGAACGTAGATATTATTGTGTCGAACGAAAGTCCAAGCCGCAGTTCGCGCAACATTGAAAATATAATATATATAGGTATATAATATTATAACGTAATAGGTGCAATGGTGTATAGTAGTTTCCTGGCCAATTATTATGGACGAGTGATGTCAAACAATCTATATTGATCAATAAAAAAGAATATTAACATTTTATCGTTTCAAAATAACTAAAAGTTAAAATTAATTAACATGCCTAATCGTCATTATTTACGGAGCGTATTTTAATAAACACATTAGGAACCGCTTTGGTGTCAAAACATTTGAGTCCAATAACGTGCATAATGAGACAAAAATAAAGCGAAATGCGTCAAAAAAATAAATAATTATATAATAGTACATACATAATATTATGTCTTTAATGATATATTTCTTGACTAATTTTACTTATAAATATAAATTATTATTCATCATGTATTTCATATATTATGTAGATATGTCGTCGACCGTAAAGGCAAAGAAAAATATATAAGTGATAAAAATGAAAAAAATAGTAAACAATTTTCACACAAAAAAAGTGGTTTCTTTTGGGAAATACTACACGATTAGAAATATCCTGCCGACATGCGAAGTTTGGTCGCGACACATTTGCGCTGATCAGCGGTGTGATATAACGCACGCACAAGAGTTTAAAAAAACAATTGTACACACGCGTACGCATATGTCATATTATGAGTTTGAAACTTGTATTTTGCACGCCCTACGCGGTTTTTCGTTTTCGTTGCCCCAACGCGAACCCTTTGCACCCTTGTCCGCTGCATTATAATATTATCGTCACTATAATATAATGATATACCAACGCATATGTGCTCTGTACTCACGCTATAATGTATATACCTATATAATAGTACACATACCCGTCGTATCATTATATTATTGTAGCGCGTATACGATAAACGTGACACATTAAACGAGCTGCATATAATACGCCAGGAAATAAAATAAAAAAATAACCGATTACTAATTTGAAATACTGCAGTTTTTTTTTTTTTTACCTCTCCGTGAAGTGCGCACGATGAATATTGTAATATCGAATAATAATAATATATTATGGTTACAGTATTATACTATATGGGAGGCGTAAAGTCATAAAGGTTAATACTCCGTGGACCGAAAAATAATAATATTTATGTTACGTTTACCTATCTACAACAACGCGTATACGTTATGTTCCACATTACCATCAAAATATTTCATTATGTAAAATATAACGTTTACAATTTACCGATGGGTACCAAAATTATTTTATTAATAATTTATGTACGTAAAACGTTTAAAGAAACGCACATGTTGATCAACCCAAACCACAATATTATATTGTATTCAAATTTATTGTTTGTTAATATTTTTATATATCAACGGAAAAAAGGCGTTATTTGTTTTGCTATAATAACCGTCACGGTCTTTCATTAAAGTCACTATATAGTAATATTATACAGAATGATTTACTAGTAGCGTGATCACCCCACTTTTTTTTCAACAATACAGTTTTTCAAAATCGGATTTTTGCAACTCTTAAATATATTATAATTTTAAAATTATTTAGATATTTTTACTTCATTGAAACTTAATCCATCAGAATTTATAATTTATAAAAACGTTTGTAATAAATACTAGAACCAATATAAAATCTGTTTTTTATTTTTATAGAATAAATTATAATGACTGTACCTAACCTTAGTTTATTGAAATTTTAATTGAGAAACTAATTTTCGTTAATAATTTACAATAAAAGTAATCATTTGAGGAAACTTATCACCAACTGACACTCGTCAAAAAGTAAAAAAAAAATATCAAGAATTTGAAAATATAATCTTTACGCATATTTGACAATTCCGAAAACCAGAAATTAAATAAATACATTAAGGTAAAAATGGGGGTGAGTACATGCTTGCTAATTCACCCTGTTAAGTGAAAATTATTTTATTTTTTATAAAAAATATAATATAACAGTAACAACCAATCTATCCAATATAGTAACGCAATAAGCAATTTTTTTTTCATTGTTCTTGAAACCGGCCCTATGGCCACTAGCTATTGCAGTTATTACAGTTGATAAAGTTGGAATGGTTGGTTAGCAATACGTGTATGAGTGGGAAGGTTTTCGGCACTACGCGAACCCACGGGTGGTTACCCATCCGGGAACTAGTGTAAGTATAACTCAGTAGCCGCGGTACTTACTCTCAATCACGTTGCGTGACTGATTTTAGCCACCACGCCACCCCAAGCCACAATAAGCAAATTGGCTGACATACATAATTATAATAATATTACAGTGTAACAAGTTTAAATAATATATAATATAAGTTAAAAACCTTAAACCACACCTAGCGGCTAGCGCAAAACAATGTCGTTTCTATAAAATATATAATTGATTTATGAAATAAAAATTGTAATTATATATTATGTAAAACCATATTAGTCACTATACTTACAATGTAATGTTTTAAAAAAAGGAAGACCGTTAATTTATATGTAACACCATTTGGATAATAATAATATTAATTTTTTTATCCTCAAAAACTAATAACTATGTATAGCACTCAATGAGTGAAAAAAAGCCTTTCATAATATAAACGCACTTCGGATATTATCGTTTTAAATTGAAATCTGCGTACATTTTATTTTTTTCCCTTTTTAATTGGCGTCAGAGCGTATCATCATTTTTTTTAATTAGACAATATTATGTTGTGCGTCACTTTTCAGCACAGTTTGTAATAATTATTACAAACATTTGAGATGTCAAATTACTACAGCAATTTATTTTTGAAGACACTGGTTTTACGCTAAAAATCCCCATTTTCCATAGTTTTATTTTTCCAGATTGTTTTGAAAAGTTGGTACTGAGAAACTTCATTTTTACACCTCTAAATTAGGCATCAACTATAGATATATGTAATGTATATTATTTATTTACGATTATATTATTATGCTTTTGATTTCCATTTAATAATATTTAACCCCGAATTATATTCATTCGTTATATTTGTTGCCACAAGAACAAAAAAATCATGTATTTAAATACTACAGAAACAACTAAAAAACTTGTACGTCTGACGGCGTCGTCAATCAAAGATGTTTAACTAAATATTTAATTAAATAAATAATCTCTCTGAAAGCTAAACCTTCAGAAGCCAACTGAATTGGAGGTGTTAGTGCCGCTAGAGAGTTAGATCATGGCCCACATCTCTTTTTCAATTTTTTTGTCCAGTAAGTTTTCGAAAAAAATTGCTATTTAGTCCGTTTTACATGAAACTAGTCGCTTTTAATCAACAGGTAATAAACGTCCACGGTTCGATCCCAGGCCGATGACAACATTTTTGCAGTGTTTTTTTAAATTCATTTAATTTATTATTTATCTTTTGAAGTTATATATTATATTACTGTTACGTGATACATGGTAACTATTCAAGCTTTGTCTATATCTGTAACGGTGTATATTAGTGACAGATATGAATAGTGAGATATGAGAGGATTTTGATATCATTATTAATTAGATAATAATAATATTAATAGTAAGACAAGAAAAGACAGTTAATAGTTAAACAGAGTACAGTTTAACCTACATTGAAATACAATTTTAATATAATATACGGTAGAGTCTCGATAACTCGAATCTCAGGTGGAATACAAATAGATTTGCCTTATTTATTTTTCGAGGTTAATACCTCAAACACAATAATTAAAAAAACTTCAAAGGGTTCGGTCATCGATACTTGGATGTATTTTACTTTACGGATGACATAAATGTAGTATTACACGGAATAAGCAATGAAACGAGACAGGTTCGACACACATCTATAGCAGGCCAAAATATTTTTTATTATAAATTTTGTTAAGTGATAAAAATAGTTATACCTATAGGCACGATGGAAATCCGGATAATACAAAACGAATGTAAGACGACACTGACTCTCATCGAGTAGGTATATAATAGTTAATAAAACATTTATCTCATGGTATTTTTTTTTAAATACCTATAGAGTAGGTACCTATAGAGTAACCAGGTATCTCTACAGATTTATTTATTTTTTGTTCTATGCGGTGGCGCCCGTAGTATTATATGGGCGGGCAAGTCTCACGATAACTATATTTTTATTGCAAGTGCCTAACACATGTGTGGGTTGACCGAAACTTATTTCTAGATTACCGTATTAATTTACACGGAATACGACGTTAGGCGCCGCCGCCATCGGATATCGGACTGACAGTCGTGAACGAGCGCGCGCATGTATAATATAAGATCCAATTAGACCTTTTCGGGACGTCAAGTCGGAAAAGATAAAAATAATCAATGTCGACGTCTAAACACACGCGGTCTCGATATGTGTACTATTTTACACTCACGCACACAATGGCCGGAGCATCCTTCGAGGTCCTGCCGCAGCAGCTGTTCCCAATCAATCGAGCGAACTAAATAGTATAACTGCCGAGCCGTCGAGCGGACCTCGGCCGGCCAAAAATAACAGTTTGACATTATATATTTACGTTTGGACGCGGGTCTGTCGACGGTTTACGCGCCGGTCGATCGGAGATGTGGCTGGAGATAATGATTACGAGTGTATAATACGTCTAATGTATTATGTAATATTTGAACACGGTTTAGAGGTACCTGTTGTTGGTCGTGAGGCAGGCGGGGGTGGATGGCCGCATAAACCTTAACTATCAAAACAAAAACAAATAAAAATATCTCTCATCACGCTATACATTCCCCGTCTACTATTAATGTTGTATTAGCTTTCGAGCGAGGACACAACGTACAATTATTAAAATAAAGATATTAAAAACGAGGTTTAAATCAATCATCACTACAGATAGCAGGTCGCCTATTTACCACGAATCGAAAAACTCTATACGCCGCGGCATACTATGACGCTGCACGAACCACGTTCGATATTATACAAAATGTATAATATAAAATAATTATAATAAGGTGAATCGATGGAGCCGTGGCGCTGTTACAATAAATAATATTTTATAAGATAAATTACTACATGTAAGTGTGTGTGTGTTACGGGCAAAGTAGAAAATCGGATGTACTGCGTATACAATGTCACTATATTTTGTTCAATGACCAATTTAAGTGATCAAAGTGGTATGTAACAATTTTTATAATAATATAATTTTAATTTTTCAATAATATTTTTTTCATTCATTCAATAATGAGTACAATGTAATATGTATTAAAGTAGATTTAAATTAAAGCAAAATATGTAGTAAAATAAAATTCATAATTATGTAATTAAAATTGTTGTTTTTTTCCTCACTTCGCCTACAAGATTCATTCGGTTATAAGACTCACTTTGCGCTGGTCCCAAAGTGAGTCTTATGAGCGGCGACCACTGCAGTAAGACAAGCTAGGACGCATATAAGTACGCATACTATTTCAATATTCTCATCCTGACCCAAGGAGCTGGAAATATTGCGATATTAAAAAAAAACATACCTATAATATCATCGAATGCCCGCGGGATGATGCAATGTGCGTCCGGACAACTCTTCTCCTCCCCCCCCCTCCCAACCATAAAAAACCCCACTCGATCCGCGCCTGGCTCCAATATCATTATAATACTATGCTACTGCATAGTAAATTCGATTACAATAACTATACGCTCGGCAGTCAATATTGTAAAGAAAACGAAACGTAATGTCTGGCGATTTTTTTTTTTTATCCGCATCGAGCTCGGATGATAATATAATACTATAATTTATTAACCGCTCTGTCTCCGCGCGTGTTTGTGTTCCGCATTGAGCAAAAATATTATAATAATGTGTACACCGCCAAACAGAGTTGCAAGGAGGAATACGTGTATATATAGGTACGACATGATACGCAAAATGATTACAATAATAATATTATCATATCCATCGCGTTGATTGTGTATAGATATAATATAAAAAGATGATATAATAGCACAGACGCATTTCTCGTTATTGCACTTATGCATATTTGATACGGACATAATGCGAGAGTACAGTGACGCGTGTCTCTTCGGCAGATTATGATATTATTATTGTGCGTCCTGGGGTAAAACTGTTTGCCCGTTCTTCATCTACCTACCTGCATATATAGTTTATTAAGTATATATCATACGCGGATCTTGAATTTTTGAAAACTTTCTCAGTATACGACGACAGAACCATCCCCGCGGTAAACACGAGCGCGAGGAGACGACTAAAGTCGAGTACATAATGTATAGGTACTTATATACACGAGCACATATATGTTGTGCATTGTTAAACGCGGATATTCGGAAAGAGAAAAAAAAATATATTATAAATATTTATAATACCTACCTAAGGTTTTTTTTTTTTTAAATTTCTTTTCCCCGTTTTAGAGCCCTCCAGTCTTTAATATACGTAATAATATATGTTATTATTATTACCATCATATACTCCGCCGCCGCCGCCGCCGTGAAACCCATTAAACGAACTATACATAATGTATAATAATATAAAATATGTGTGCGAGTACTCAGCGTAGTCGGTCGCGTATTGAGGGTAGATTTGCGTATTTGCGCAATATTCAGCGTTAAGAAATCCCATTCTACCCGTTTTACTCACGTATATATAGGTATAATATATAACGTGTGTAAATAAATATAATATAAATACTTACAATAGTTGTGCAGAACACCGCAATACGATTTTTAATTGGCCTTCTATTAGTCGACGGACAATGGTCATTCGCCTGGTATGAGCAGAATGGCAATGGTGGTGGCGGTGAAGGCGCAGGTGGAGGTGGTGGTTATCTCTCGGCTCGGCTAATGAACTGCTATTGAAATAATCTACCGACCCCACTTGCTGCATCGTCGACATGGACCGGCAAAAGTCCCGGTCATTAATTGCGATACTTGTGGGCTGGTTAGCCGATTTATATAGAAAATATAACAATATAATGTGCTATACACATATCACTTATGCAGTACGCGTTTGTGTGCCGTAGTCACTGGTTTGGAAATTAATAAATCCCTCGTCTATAGAGCACGAAGCGGTTAACGCAAATCGTTTCTATCGCGCGATTCCCCGTAAGATGGGGGGGGGGGGGTGCACGCGGTGGCTTGTGCGGTGCTATTCAGTAATTTTTGCCTAAAATTGAACGCTTTACGGATGTAATATTACACTATCCTTAAGAATCAACCTGCAAAATTGGCTATTTTTGACTTTAATTAATACAGAAAACTATTCTACAAGCCTCGTGGAACTCCGATTTTAACATTTCAATTTCAAACTTTAAAAAAAGCAATTTCAAGCTTTTTTACAAACGATTTTATACCAACCGTTATTTGAAGTAATATAAAAATCTGAGTTCAATGCGCGCTGTAGAAAGTCTTCTCCTATCGAATAAGAAAAAACTGTTGTTAAATCCTACAATTCTACGATAAGCCGGAGAGTTTTAGCTGTCAAGTCATTTTTAATTAATATAATACACCGTACCAAATCCCCAAACACCAACCTAAATAGGTGTCGGGTAGTAGATTAGTCCAATAAAAATATAATATATTATAATTAAGATGGCGACTAGAATAAAATATTTGATTTTCAAATTTCATAGAATTGCGGAGGATTTGTAAAATAGGCAATGGGAGGACTTGTTGACTCGAATAATTAGATAATAGTAAAAAAAAAAAAAAAAACGTATACAATTATATAAATAATACATTTCGATGGTAAAAAATGAAAATGAATAATACAACAAGCTGCAGCTGCCGCATTTCGATTCGGTATAAGTAAGTCCGGGGCGATCGGTTTTCCATTACAATACAATACTAATATTATATAATGATTATTTGCGCGGTAACGGCGGCCGACTTATATTATTATATTATACGACCGCCGGAAAGGCCGAACACTTCCGGTGACCATTAAATGTCTGCCGTCGGCCGTCGGCAACGTTTCACGGAACGTTAGCGGTCGTAATTAAAGCTCCTCGCGGGAGGGTTGTTGCGCGGAAAGATAGTGTGGTAATAATGTCGCGTAAAAAAATGTCACCACACGGACGGGGTTTCCTGCGCAGAATGTATACGTATATAAAATGGTATCGCTGCCCGGCGACAACAAACAGCACAATAATTGCGGAATGGCTTTTCTCTTCTCCTTTGCCCACGCAATAATTATTAATTGACGATATTGTGTCCGTCTCTCGGACAGGAAGTCCGGTGCACCGCGTTGTTCCTTTTGATGTCCGGAACCCAAAAGTATGCAAGGCACACAACTGTACACACCCGACACGGCTATACACTACCCCTCCAAACGGCCGTTTCCACAAAAGGTTTTCCTGCCGGGCAGAGACGTTTTATGTACACATATATATATATATATATACAATATACAGCAGCTATATTACAACACTACAATGTTTTTGACCGTATGGTAATTGAAAGGTTTCTACAAAACGGCCTTTATATAAACCGCCACCCCTCCTGTTTGACCACCCTAGTCCTGTATATTATACGAGCGTAATTGATGTTTTTTCTCGATTTTGTGCCAATATATATATAATATGACGTCGTATAGTCAGACTTCGCTCTCGCGCGGCTTTCAAATTCAATTCCATTCTATTGTGTAGGTACCTATATGCAATAATGTAATGTGTGTGCGATGAAAAGTAATATATTACCTACGTAATAATATTTTATATACCTACAACAAAAACTCAAATGCCGTTCAAGTGATTTCATATAAAGTCTTTTCGATTAGTTACGTAACAAAACGACAGCAATCTTAGATTCAATCATTATATAGGTATTTTAATATGTAATTACAATTTGCACAGACTAAAATAACATTAATTTCATCTGGAACACAGATATTTGAATACCTGCTGGATTAATATAGAAACTAGCTGCAATTTGTTATCTATCTATAACTAATAATTATTACACTCATTGTAATACCAGTTCCAATTTTTGACTGAAAATGGTTTATAACTGATTGGCTTAAAATTAATATCAATTATCAAATTACATATGTTGATTAATTTATCTCGTTTCGAAAAATAACAATGTCGTTTTGATAATTTCCTTTACGATCGCGTAGTTGACTTTTATAACACCCAAATCAAATATTATGCGTTTTGTTGATGAATTACCAATAGGTAGGTACATTGTTAATTTATGTGTGAAAAATATATATTATAAATATTGGTATATCGAATACAATTGCCTTTGGGTGAAATTCAGTATCGGGAAACAATCACGACAGTTGCTCATTCGGGTTCCATCCCTTTTTTGCCACAAATCGCATAATATCATAAAAACTTAATACTTTGGTAATCATAGACGATTTCGATAAGGATGAATTCTCCTCCGTAACGAACATGCGACCATTTCTCCAGGAGTTACGAATTTTTACTCGACCGCATATAATATTATGCGTGATAATAGATAGCATATTGCTATTAGCTGCGGGTTGTATTATAATGTCAATGTTATGAACAAACGAAATACATAATCGTCGGCGGCTATAGCACATAAAATATATAAAAGGTTTTAACAAAAACATAGGAGTCTATCACAATATTGTTATTATGGTTGTTGTAACATCGGTCGCATAATGCACGAACACGATCAAAAACGTGTGCACTGCAGTGCAAGCGTCAAGTGTAATAATAATAATAATAATAATAATAATATAATAATAATGTATAGTGAGTGTAGTATGCGAATGGACTGAAACGAAATTTGTTCTGTTCTGCGGTTTACACGTGTAGAATCCGTTGTTCGGGGGCTTTGGAACCGGGGAAAGGTCCCCCGCAGATGGTCGGGTGACTTTGTTTGACGACTCGGCGGCGGCAGACCGATAATGTTGTTCTGTATGCCTACACATTTATTTATTTATATATATATCTATACGTGTACCACGGGGTCCTCTTCGTCGTGTTGTTTCACGTTCCGGCCACGCGACTTGTCGACGTCGTCCGACGAGACGCGGACGGCCGTCATCGACGACGACGACAACGATAATAATAACGAGGTAGGGTTTTGGGGAGGAAAAAAATAAATACACCCCCTGTCGAAAAAGGGAGGTTTGAGGGATTTCGACGGTCGTCTGTACTACCATGTACGCGCGTTCTGGTAATCGGTGGGACGTTTTCGAAAATAAAACGATGTCACATGCTCACATATACATGACGTATATATTAAATGTATAAAAATAATATGCTATCGGCGAAACTGCGTTGCCATTTAGGTCCTCGCCGATGTATTAACGAGCGCGTGTCACGACAAACTACGCGTCAATGGTACACTACACAAGTCGGCTAAAAAAAATAATAATAATAATAATAATGCCCTCATCACGATGCCGTTTCAATTGAATGTGCGGTCCGTCGTCGGTGCAGTATATATAATATGCGATATAATAATTGACAGTCAATCCAGTTCGTTTATTATATATTATTTACTAATCCTAATACTACTGCAGTAGTCTGTAGCGCATCATAATACGAGAGTGTACCATCAAAGAATGACCAGTATATAATATATTATTATCAATTATTATTTTCATACATCCCGTAGCGCTGCAATGCCAGTAACGATAATATAATGAGTGGTGTGCAGGCGAAAAGCCTTAAACGACCGTTTTAACAGTGGCAATGAGATGGATAATATTAAATTGGACTGTCGGTTGCAAACATCAGCTGAAAAAATAAAATTGTCACTCGAAGTATGGGTCGCCTTTAAATAAAATAAAATGCGATGACAATAATTATTCGTATACTGCGCTGCAATCCAACAGTTACATACTACATCACATCTAAAGTACTTACTACTTACTACGAATCACTGATGGAGACAAATAGTAATAATTGTAATAGTAGTTTCGCTGGTTAAAAAATACTCATATTTCACTAACTTTAATCCGGAATTATACGATAATAATTCTGAATTCGTGAAACGATATAGTAAAATATAATATAGGAGTTTTACGCCACGGTTTACTAAATAATTCGGTTTTTAACGAAACATTATATTGTTTTAAATCACACTTTAAATTATTGTTTGTGTTCATTTTCAGTAGACGATGATGTCGGGGCGGCGTGTATATGTTTTTGAATGTATAAAAAATATTTCAATTAAAATATTAATAATATAAAAACCTCTTAAGTTGTTTTAATTTATCGTAATAAAGGGTTAAAAATAAAACGTTATATTTGTTTTCACTTTTATATTTCATGTTTTTTTTTTTTTTATTAGAGATTTGCCTTTTCGTAAAGCCATTTGTGTTTAAACGTTCTTTTTCAAATAACGTAATAAAGTTACTAATATAGAAATTACGAATAAATTCATTTTCAAACATTAATTACGCGCAATAAAAATGCGTTATTTGTTAAGTCATGAAGTCATAATGAACGAAATTTAATTATAAAATATTTTTATTTGCACTTAAGCCAATCGTTAAGACAATTTGATTTTATTAGAAAAAAAATGTTATTGCGTACAATTAAATAGGTAGGTACAAGTTTTTTTTTTTTATAATCACCTCAATCATTTCATTGAATATGTAACTATCATATTATCCAATATATTGTCTTAAAAATAATATTTTATAGAAGAATATTTCAAAATTATTTAAATAGTTGTATGTTTGGTTACCTAATCAAACTATAAAAATGCAAAAGCATTTTAAAAATATATTTTTTAATTAGCAGACTTTATACACAACTATACTCGTATAATAGTTTTCGATAATTTAATATTTCATCATAATTTATAATACTATTTGAAAATCAATATTATTAGTCTTGCAATAATTTTAATTAATTTTTAAATGTATTTAATATTTTTTTTATTGAAATTTTTAGGTGTACATATTAAATAATACTTTTTTCCAAATATCTATGTATTTCTACAACTGTGTACTATAATATTTCTATGCATCAAAAAAACAAAATAACACCGAGTTCTTTTGATATATTTTTTTAGACACTTTGTCAACAAATTTCATTATGTATATATACTGTAATCAATTTTAACTTAATACTTTTCAATAACATTAATAGAATTTAGTTATGTTCGCATTGCCAAATAACCTACAGGTTCATAAAAAAAAAACTTATTACAACGAATTCCATTATAACAACCCCCTCATATTTCAGTTTACTATAAAAACCAAACCCTTCATCCATTTTCGAATAGGGTATGAGCGTCGTCTATAGGACGAACAAATATATAAATCAACTTTATGATGTCACGTCTACAGAAAAAGCTTCAATAACATTTGTGTATAATATTTTTGGGAGACACATACAATCGACATATGTAAATTCATATAAGTTATCAGTATTCCGAAAATCCTAAGGGAATTTTTATTTTATTCAACAATAATAATACCTATTTCTAAAAATATAAAGTTTAAGCATACATTTATTTCAGTCGATTCACTTAATGATGCACGTTCTCATTATTTTCTGCAACGGTTTTGTACGGCACACAATACAATTCAATTAAATTCTATGGAGTAGAGTATTTTGCTGTACATAATAATAATATATTTAACATTTATAGACTGTTCAATGTTCATTTAACTCGAACACCTAATAATTACCATATTATAAGTAGTCGACATTCCATATCCACTCCACCGAACGGAAGACCGCGACGACTAGTTGCTTTATTATTCCGTCCCTCTGTCGTCACTCCGACAACGGACCGTAATAATAATGATGATAATGAAAACTATCATTATTTTCGATTAACCAGCGGACACTGCTGACGTGGTTTGAATATTGCATCGTATTGTAATTAAAACTCGACCGTGTAACAGTAGCGGGAAAACAAAACGAGTTGACGCGCAAGCTTACACAATATTATAATATACAAGTATATAATAATAGGATGATAATAATGCGGAGGCGAATATTCGACGAACAACAATTCCCATCGGGGGGGTTGCGGCTGTCGTGGAGACCGACCCGCGATCGTCCGACTGCGACGACGACGACGGCGTATTCGGATAAGCCGCTTAATTAACTGCCAACAAGGATTTTTAATCAGTGATCGTGATTTTCGCATCAATCATCCCGGGAGAGAGGCACCTCGTTAAGAATTATCCTGGAAACAAAAGTAGATTAATTATACACAACTCGGTGGCGCGGGGTCGAGTTGCACCCCACATCGCCGCTGCTGCCGACGACGACGACGGTCACCCTCCGTTTATTTATTTATTTTCGGGTATTCCCCCCCCCCCCGAGCCGCCGACGATATTTACTCGACATGCTACCGCCAAGGACACGTATCGTGTTAAAACAAATTTCCATAGGTAGGTATAAGTTCTTTCCTTTTTTTACTCCTGTCTCGTCGCCTTCCCTAATATTCCAATTATAATATATATATACAGAGAGAGAGAGTACAACCCCCTCACGCGCGGTCCGAATGTTTCTTACGGTGAAGTTAAATAATTATAGCCGTACACGTACACCCCCGACGGTTATAGTTACATTAAAGTCTATTTATATATCCATTAAAGGATATTTTATTTTTTTTTCGAAACTACAGACATTCATTCATCTCGTCTCTGCAGCCGACTCCTTAATACAAATTACGCGGTTTTATTTAAACTCGTCACCTTTGAACCACACCACACAAGCCGCCGTCTAGCTTGCGTGCATTCACGTGCCTTAAATAATAATAATAGTAATTGTCATACGATATCATGAACAAGCGCGAGTCGCGTTACTTTTATCGTCAATCAATTATTTAAACGTCGGACATGTCACCCCGTACGGACGTGTCATACCCATTCGTGTGGCGCACGCATATTGCAGCCGTCAAAACATTTGTCATTGTAATGATAGTAAACTTGTATTACAAAACTGTCATATTATAGTCACAACACGATAATATTTTATTAATATCAACGTATAAAATATTATATTATGTAACCCGTCCAGTTAATCTTGGCAACCCAGCAACCGCTATAATTTAAGAAGAAAAAAACAGTGATTTTAAAACTTTGTATTAGGTATATAGGTAAAAATATAGTTTTCAGACTGTATGATGTATTTTTAAATCATAACAACGGTTGCTGAGTGCCAACATGAAATGGGCGGGTTAAATAGGTATATACAATTTATTATAAAACAATAAAATAATATCAAATAGTAGCTAAAAAATCTGCAACGAACTATCAAAAATAAATGTTTAATGTAGCCACAATTTTTTGTAGCTTATTTTTTTAAAAGAAATGTATTATTATTTACTATACCCTACAGATATTCCTGAAATTCGCCAATGCAGGTGAATTCGTTTGGTGGAGTTTATAGGGTGTGCTTATCGAATATTGTATTAATATTGAATAAATAATTTGTATAGTGCATAAGTATTTTTTTGGTTTGTTTTTATACAGTCTATTTTATAAAAAATATTTTCAATATTTTTCCCTCATGAAATTTTTTAAAAAAATGTAGACTCAGTATATAGTACCGACATTTAATTTTTTAATTTTTTAATTTATAGCTAAACCTCTAATGTGATGTGTATTATATGCTGTACATACTCACTATAGTATACCAATTAATTTAGAAAATGAAAATATAATTAATTAATTTTTACTGTAGAAAGGATTTTAATATTGTCATGATATGGTTTATTATTGATTTGTAATATTCCTTTTTTTCAAATAAAGCATTATAATGATTATTATTATTATTATAAATTTACATTTTGAATAGAGTTGTTATTTCAGTATAAATCTCATCATATTTTTTTGCATGTGTATAATAATATTTAGTACTACACATTACTATATTTAGTAATACACTTCAAAAGTATAGTGTACGGTAATTTGCGGGCGTTTCCTAAATGGCTCCGTAACCTTTGGTATAATTTCACACTGAAAATTTGATTTATAGTTTAGCTTATTGTGGGTGAATTGTAAAGAGCTTATGGCCCGGCTATCCTTACCCATCCCGCTAATTCAATTTAGCAAAAATCAAAATTACATTTACACGTTTCTTTGCCTGACTCGCAATATCTCGTATCATTCTGGAGGATTTAGGTACCTGAATAACCCTGAACTCCACTAATTATTTAGGATAATTAAGGAGTACATAATCAAGGAGTGCAATGACTTTGGGGGGTAAATTATGATAATTGCATATTCACCACTGCATCGAACTAAATTCTATTATTATCACACTAATATGTAAATATAGGTACACTATAGTGTAATAAGTACCTAATTACATTGTATATGGTATTAGTGTTCGTTCAATATAACGCTCCATCATTATAAACCAGTCGTCCCTGCAGCAATATGTATAATATAATACTATTGAGTTTTACTATTGTCGTCGTGTCCGTATATTATTATTATTATACCTAGCTATATATACCGAAGCACTGTCATATTATACATTATTATGTTGTGTACAAAACGTTTAAAGGTTTTTTTTTCTCTCCTCGCCTGTCAGTGCACATACACATTGCGTGCATAAAAAATCGGTACGATTATTATACATAGATACTATATATATATACAGTATTATATTTATGTATATACATTATACGCCGCTGCAACAGCTATTACAGCGTCCCGTCCCTCCGACTCGCCCTCCAAAAAAAAAAAAAAAATGTATGCCGTAAAAGGCGCATATGATAATATTACACACATATAATATTATACGTGTTGAGTATAATACACCGTAGGTACTGCCTACGAGCTGTGGTGGATGGTTTGGTTTGGTTTGTATTTATTTTTTTTTCGAAACGCCGAAACGAATTGCACTCATTAATGTCGTCGACGCGCGCGTTATCTTAATTGAAATCTCATATTTTTACTGTTTGCGACGAGTTTTTATATGCCGCTGCAGCCGATACGCCTGCGAGGTTTATGTGTTTTGTTTTGTATTTTGTTTTTTTTTCCGTTTTCGGACTGACAGTCGTAAAAAACGAACGCTTTTGAGCGAGTGGTGCATCGTGATCCGGTTATGATTTTTTAATACACACAGAACGCCGCGGCAATAACAACGGTAGACAAAAGACCGAACAAAAAAAAAAAAAAATGAATAAAATAAATATACAAAAAAAAAAATAAATAAAGCTCCATCATCGTAAACCGCTCGCGCCCGCGATATGAAAGAGATGTTTCCGATAAAAAGTTGCGCCGGTCGAAAAATAACAACCGCAAAAAAAAAGACCAGACATGTATTATAAACGCGTGTACGGTGTAGTACATTATATTATATATATAATGCAAGCGCGGGCGATAGAGACATACACATAATAATAATAGTAATAATATATTACACACGTATATGATATCCTATTAAATCCGGCCGGAACGTCATATATAATGACTCTAAAAATTGCTCGTAAAAATTCGAAATATAGGCTTCGGTGAAATAACACGCGACGGACGATAAGGGGATCGAAATTCGAAGAGAATAATATAATAACTCATAGAGGAATCCATCAGGAGGGATATTATATTATATATAGATAGATAGAGCGTGGGCATATTATCATGGTGTGTTTTTTTTTACTG
Organism: Nasonovia ribisnigri; assembly: GCA_027563435.1. NCBI lineage: Eukaryota > Metazoa > Arthropoda > Insecta > Hemiptera > Aphididae > Nasonovia > Nasonovia ribisnigri. Next base: position 514,482 of record JANEHU010000467.1, read on the forward strand.
CCCATTTGTCAGTTCGTCATGTTTTTTTTTCCTGCACCCGCCACAACATTATTATATCGCTATCTTCGAAAAATGTGTACATAATAATATTATTATTATTGCTTTTTTGTCGTATACATTTTCAGGTATCTCTCTCTCATCTCTGTCTATACAATATATATATTATATTATAGGTTAACCGTATACGTATATTATATACGTGTTTTACGTACCAATTTCAAAACTTTTTGATGTATGCTTTTAAGTACCTACCAATGTGAATCGCCTGCGCCGTAGGAAAAAAATGTAACAGATTAAATATAATATTGTGTTATGCGTTGGGTGTATTTAACAACACAAGTTATGTTATACTACACGCGTACATACAAAGCAGCACCACATACATAGCCCGTAATAAAACTAAGTATTTTCTAATTCTGTCCTCCTATGAAAATTAGGCACCTATCCGTGTACGACGTATAGTTGAAACTTGAAATATTATGATATTAATGTTATGACGTATAGTTAACGTACGACAAACGTTGATGAGACAAACGAAATAGTCTTCTTTACGACGCTGACGATACAATTTCAGTTCAAAAATAAAACTTCAGTAGAATGATTTCATTTTAATACTACAGTATAGAAAAAGAAAAACACATGACTATATGAGTAGCAGATGACAATATTATCTCAGCGCGCTACTGCATACGAAAAACATATTCTATATGTATTATTACTTAGAAACTTACGATAGGTATCGATAAACGTAAAAAGTTTCATGAAATTTAAAATTGTGAAATATTTTAATATATTTTGTTTTTTTTTTAAAAATAAGTTTTATGTTTACATATAACTGTTATAAATTAACTTCATAATTGTATGGTACATTTATACCTAACCTTTTGTTTACTTATGATTTTCTCTCAATACCTAACTGTTGACCTATAAAATATTCCTAAACTTTGATATTATACATTAAAAATAGTATTCAAAATCTATACATTGGAAAAAAAAACATATAACGATGTTTAAATGATACAAATGTATAGAATATTATACAATATAATATATACCATAGTACTATGTCAACCACATAACTCATATTCCATTAATATCAATGATAGGTACCTAGTAATCTTGGACTATATAATTAATAATTGATAAATAGTAAAATAACCATCATTAATATTTGTATTAAAACAAATTTCAATGCTTCACGTTTTTGTGAAACATTTCATACTTCAAAAACTAATAATACGTAATATAATATAAAATGTATAATATAGTTTGAACCAGTTCACCACTGAGGTAAATCTCGTTTCGGTGTAATGGAGTTTCTAATAATTTACACATATTAGGTACATATTATATTTATCAAAATTAATAATCACACGTTTTTTTAGGACAAAAAATGTAGGTACCTAAAAATAAGATTACATTCTAGTAACTAAACATGTTGTTGCCTGTAATAAAATGAAGGGAATATTGTTAAAAAAAAATTGTTATATTACTTATACAGTTATACCCACCTAAGTTATAATTAAATAAAAATAGCACAACATTTACAAAACAAAAAAAAACAATTTTACTTGGGTACATTTTATTTTCAATCTTTCTTTTGTACCTACCACAATACACGTGAATGTTTAATATATTCTGCTAGTATTTCTTGGAACTGTATAAATACTAAATAGGTATAGGCGGGTATATTATGTGTTAGTAAATTTTGTTTAACTATAATATCAACAATGATTGTATTTTAGTTTTAAAAACAAAAAAGTTGATTTTGGAATATTTTAAAAAATTATCATGTTCTCGCCCTATCTTGTATTATTTTAATCATACTCCCAATGGACGTTAGCTATAATAAATTATAGAATCATCATTAAATTTATCTTTGTGGAACGCATTAACAATGCACACCCACATTGAACTCACATTTTCAACACTCAACCTATGAAAGTGTAAAATTTACCCTTACATTAATTAGTATAGTGCTATTAATAAATAATAGGTATTTAAATACCAATAAATTTAAAAAACTTGTAACTTTAATGTATAAAAAAAACGATTCAATTGTGTTAATCACAAATAATATTCTACTAGAGATAATTATAATGAGTGTTATTGGTAAAAAAAAATTCATCGATAAAACTGTATTATACATATTATAATGACAAATCGTTTTAATGTTTAAACTGTACATTATACGAGTACAACAACAACCATTGACCATTTGGCGTAACACTAACAGAGAACTCATGTTTTTGTTTCAACGTTCTTGAAATAATAAGTATACAGCTTTATTTTTCGTAGTTCAACTGACAAAACAAATAGACTGATAATAACAATATGGCGTTCTAATTTATATAGAATTTAGTATATTTACTTGGGAAAAAAATGTTATGAACTATAATAATACTATAATATACATTACACAAACACATAATAATTATACCGTTTTACAATATGTACAGACCACTTTTTTTTTTTTGAAGTGACAGTTTACGGAGGGTACGGTCCTTTACAATAAATTGTGGTAAGAAATCGAGTCATGCGAATTTTTACCGTCACAACACTATTTTCAGCCTATTATTTAAATAACCATATAACTATTAATTTATTTATTTTCATTTATAAAACAGTATAAAACTAACTAAATATATATTTTTAAAGTTACCGTCAGTGCTGTAGATGAGAATTTATTATTATTTATAAAAGTGATTTTAGACTTGGAAAAATACATACACTACTGTAAGGGCAACTGTCATTATTGTTATTCATAATATTACCTGAACTCAATTCGTATACATATATATGTACGAATGTATGATAACATTATAAGTTAGGTATTTTCTGTACTACCAACTTGAATTTTCTTCGAAAATGATAGACTTACAATAAATAATGTACTCATACTTTTTATTGAAAACTTTACGTTCTATAATTTAAGTTCTGTACATTTTTTCGCTAGGTATCATATTTATTTAGTTAGGTCGATAAAATGATAAAACTATCTTTGTTGGCTATTTTTCAACCCCCCAGGGACACGGGAAGGGAGTGAGGAGTCACGACCAAAATTAACCAAAATTATTTTCTTATAACAATGAAAAAAAAGGGAGGGTAAGTGTATGTCGCTCTGCTGTACATTAGGTTATAAGTAGGTCACTGTATAATGGATGGTATTAAATTTGAATCCAATGATATATCAATGTATAAGAAAAACGATTCTGAGCGGAGGCGATATGTCAGTCTAGGTATATGAACAAAAAATATTTTTAAAAAAATTGAACATTTTATAATTTTTTAATTCCAATGATTGATAATTTTCGAGATTTTGACAAATTTTATCAAAATTCGAACTTATAAATAAAAATCGTGCCTATATATTTTTAAAAATTTTCAACTGATATTGTAACAATATGTTATAAAGCTTGTATTAAATTTTCAGACTTTTTGGCCCACCAAATAAAATTTTATTGACAATTATAAAAAAAAAAACTAAAAAAATTGAAAACTGAAAATGTCTTTAAACAGCTCAAAACAAATCAAAATATTTTCAAAATTGTATAGTATATAGAAAATAAGAATATAAACATTCAGTGAAATTTTCATGCATCTACAATTATTCGTTTTTGAATTATAACCAAATAAGAAAAACGCTACATGAGAAATCGAGAGAATATCCAATGTTGTAAAATTATGAACTTAAAACGTTCATACAAATTTATTTTTACTTGCTTTTAGATAAAAGTTATTTTTACTTGTTTTTGTTTTTGATAAAAGTAGATAAACTTATGTTAAATCTCGTGTTACATTTTAAAATCTTAGATTTAAAAAGAAAAATTTTTATGAATTTCTAACTCTAAATAATTTGCAAATTTTCGTCATTTTTACGTATTTTGTCAAAATTTCAACTTTAAATGCTTAAAAAAAAAAATTGTGACTACAGATTTTTAATATTTTTCATCTACCTTTGAAATAATATATTAGGAGTATTCTATTAAATTTTCAAGAATTTTTAACGAATAAAAAAAATGTTATTGATTTTTAAAAAAAAAAAAACCAAAAAGATTGGAAATTTAAAATGTCTGTAAACAGCTCAAAATAAGTCAAAATATTTTGAAAACGGTATGGTATATAGAAACTGCTTATATAAACATTCAGTAAAAATTTCATGTATTTACCGTCATTTTTTTTAGACTTACACCAAAACCAAAATCGATTTTATCGAAAATCAATGTTGCGTAAAAATTCCCGTTTTTTCCTTAATTTTCCATTTGTTTTTCACGGTACTTTTGAAAACTACTGGAAAATGTTTACTTTTGACCCCCCAAAGTACCAACTAGATTCACTTTCCTATCAGAAAAGATACTATTGAAGAAAATCTAAGCACTTTTACTGTCCCAAAACGTGATGACAGACACAAAAATAAAAAAAAAAATAAAAAAACACACATCATTGTAAAACCAATACATTCATCGCTCCGCTCAGAATCTAAAATGAGGGGATCCTACATTAAATATATAAATATTTTTTTCTTACTTCTATAAATAAGGACCACCCTAATAGCTAGGTATAATTATAATAAATGTGCAATGCACACACACACTTTTTTTTATAACACTCGAATATAGACAGTCTGTGTCTATTTGGTTTGAATGTAAAGTATTAAAGCTCATCAATTTATCATATTGCAGTGACGTATTAGAGCAGTCTTGTAAAGTACTTGAGTAATAGTATTTAAGTTCTTAAATATGTGTTTTATAGACTTTCGGAAAAATTGAAAAAATATTCAGACAAAGTATTTTAAAGACTTTTTTGAAGTATCTGTATGTTAAATCAAATACTTTTTCTTTTTAGTTTGTATAGTTTTATACACCTTATATCATTTTCTATTTTCAATTCAATAATGTTAAATAAGAAAACAGATTTAATAAATATAGTTACCAGCAAGTATAAACTGTTATTTTATGTTACTTATTATACCCAACCAACAATTAAAATACATTGACATATAAAACAGATGAGTAATTTATAATTTTACCAAATGATGATGCTCCACAAAATAAATGTAAGACGTGGAAATTATAAAAAAAAGGCTGTTACCTTGATTTATAAAGTAAAAATATTTGTAAACAATTTGAAAGTATATAATATATTATATACTATAATAAATAGTTTAAAGTATCTATCTGAATTTGTATAGTGAAATACTATTTTGTGATAAGTATTCAAAAACGTATTTTAAATAATTTTCAAAATAGTTAACTTTTATCCTGTACTTGATCAATTATAAAAAACGTATTTTACAAGACTGCCCGGATCAATTAGAAAAAAATAAAATTAGAATCAGTTAATAATAATGAGCGCGGTATACGACGGAGGGTGCTAAATCTCGGTTTATGTACCTGTTAATAGTTTAAACCGATTATACGATACGGGAATAATATACTTACAACATTGTGTTTATAATATATTCCTGTGATACATTGATTATTATAACGAACTTTTATAGACCATACAACGTGTGACTTAAAATCATGTCGGATAGAATATATGTGTCTAGTGTTGTAAAAATAACTTTCGGACACGATGGACTTGTGTACCTATTATATTATACGCGATTGCAATCTGCATAATTCCCGGTCGTATCTATAGTGCCTTATAATATTATTATTATTATTATGTAACCGCCCCTATACGACGCACACGCACCACCCAGGGATGGTGTGATGACGGAACACTCGAAAAGTGAAGACCACTGTCTATTATTATTTATTATAAGTACAACACTGACACGGGCGGTTTGCCGCAATCGAGTATTTCGACGGCGGCACACCATAAAAATGATAATAGTAATAAATTTCGCGTTATTATTGGCAGGTCGTGTTTTTTAACAATTCAAACGGTGTCAATCGACGGCCGTCACTGCGCTCAGTAAACCCTTTCGGTGGGCTCATTGTGTTGACGAACCATTGTCACATATTATTATTATTATCATCATCAACGATCGTGTGAAAAACACTCGAGCTACATTTTTTTTCTACTTTTATTATTATTATTCTTATTTCCTCCGTCGCACTCCGTCCGTACAATATAATAATAATATAATATAATATAATATAATATATAATAATTTTATAGGCGCGTACACGGCGCGCTGCTATCGGGCAATTTCGTATCTTTTTGTTCTCGCGCCGGATTATCGCCGATAAATAACAATTCCGGAGTAATAATTGTCAAAAACCGAAAGAGTTGTGACCGACAACGGAGGCGGCTGCTGCTGCTGCTGCTGCTGACCATCATCGTAATAATAATAGTCGTATACCGTGGTATACGTCCGGACATTTGCACAATAATAGGCCCCTATACTGCGGCGTCGACTCTTCGGCGGGGGGTGCGTTTCTCACGCGCGACCACCTCCCTGCGGTAGCGATCGAACGGACAAACACCGTGTGATGTGTTTGCTCTTCTATATAATATACGTCCGACCGGACACTGGTTCGTCGAACCAACGGACCGCTCGAAAAGTCTTGGGGGTTCGTGGTTTTTATTGCCCCGAGACTGTTAGAGTAGGTATAGTATAACTGAGCGATGTCCACGCATAACAATAATAATAATAATAATAATTTTATTATATATGCGTCGTTATTGTACCGACCAGGAAAAACGGACAATGCAAAATGCTGTGTATAATATAGGACATGGTCGCAGCTAGAGTAGGTAGCGGCGTAACCAAGCTGAAACATCGATACTGATGGAGTGGCGTAAAGTACACGACATCGATAGTGCCGATTTTTTCAATATTTAATTTTAGTTAATTTTAAAGAATAAAGTTTACATATTGTCCAAACTTTCAAATCAGATTATTGGAAATTAATGAATGAAATCCACGTACAAGTGGCGTGATTGATCCCTTGCACCCTTCACTCTGAATTCAAATATAATAAATTGTATAATATATAATTTAGCATCACAATATGGCCGAGTTTTACGGATGGTGAATCATATTTTGCATACTTTCATTGATATAACAACGTATGTTTGTTTTGGAAATCGATGGACAGAATTGAAACATTTCAGGACGATCAAAAACAATTTTATGGTTTACACCTTTATATTTTTGAAAATCATACTTAACTTACAACTTTGAATTTTATATAATTTATATAACTCTATAAAGAAGATAGACGAACCAACAGTTTTCATATTCCATACAAGTCTAGTATCTTTCATAAAATTCAAAAGTTGCAATTAATTATGATTTTCAAAAATAAAAAGGTGTAAACAATAACAATTTTGGATCGTCCTGAAAAGTCATGTTTACATACATTATATAAATAGTATAAATTCAACACGACACGGACTTATCTGGTTTTTTCCACACAATTATCATTATTTTTTTGACTGAGAATAATATTAAAAATTATATTTGTTTAAATTTAAATTAAAAAAACTATATTTTACATAAACTGAATTGTAGAATATATCATACACACCTACTACTAACTAGGTACGTTAAAATGCGACCCACATTTACAGCAAAAATCAGATAAATCCGACATTATCTGACTTAGTGATTTTATAAAAATTATAAAAAGTATTCTTTACCCCTTTCTGCAGTTAGCACACTGCAGTTGTAGGTTACCTATATTATATAATGTTATGCATCCGTGCCCGCAATATATAATAAATATAGGGAGCGTTTCGTGCACACGACCCGTCGTCTAAATGTCTAATCGTTATAACCATTGAGCTATAATAGTATAATAGGTATAATACATATGCAGTGCTTTTATATTTTAATGTCTATATATTCGTATAATGATGCGTATACAAACAATAGTTAATAATGTCTCACACAATACGATGTTTTATTATTTATTAAAATATTGTATAATGGCCGATTAGCCATGCACCTCGTCATTGTTGCGTTTAAAATCTCACATCGCTGATGCTATTTTTAGGGGTGCGTTTTATCTTTTTAGCAGGAAGGGGGGAGGGGGTTAGTCAGTATTCGAATTAAAAACCATAACCTAGACACGAAACAAAACACTGTTTTATAATCGCATAATCGTTAGAACATGATAATTCATGGCCATGATAGCAACTTCAGCAGCTAAGGTCATTAGTTGTCAACATTTTTATACGTAGTTCTAAGTATAAAATTAGATGTTATAATATTAATTGTTAAATCTGTTTATCCAGCCCGATATCCTTGAGGAAAGAGATGAGGTCACTTGAGATGTCCTATGGATTTTTATTGGTTTGGGCTGTGCTTAAGTCTTGCTTCTTATCTTAGGATCGGCATTCCATGAAGATGTGTTTTACTCTCTTCATTGACTCTCCGCACGAAATGCAGGTTGTTGGATCTTATTGTTTCTCATCAGGTAATTGTATGTTAAGCAGGTGTGTTCGATTAATCTGTTTATTATTGTTTAATTGGATATAATAGTTAGGTTAATAGTACAAACCAGAACAAATAATTATGATAAACATAGTAAAACTAGATGGTATTATAGGAACTCGCCACAAGTTACAGCACACACGTGCCCGAATGATGATAATAATAATACAGTGAAACTTCCATGATGTAACGAATTTCCGTTTAACGACATTTTCCGTTTAACGAAATATTTTTGCGAACCAAACCAAATTAGAATCAAATTTTATCAATTCTATTTAATTCTCTACTATAGTATGATTTTTTTTTTATACCCCATGAGACTTCGTAATATGAAAGTTTCACTGTAATAATATATTTATGATTTCGAACGATGTATTATAAGTGACGTATGCAAACGTAGAAATGCGCATTCCGCGTGTGGACGACACGCACAGACACTCTGCATATTGTACGCATAATATAATATTATAATAATAGATGTCATACTACATAGATATACACTACCGCCAGCACCCACAACCGTTATTATTATTATAATATATATGTACGACGGGGTAGACGTCGGAAATTTCGATTTTCCGTGTCACGCGCACACATACGGTGACTATATATTATAATATGTATCATATTGAAATACAAGACGGCTTTTAAATATTATTAAAATATATCCACGGACGATATTTTGTGTATATTATATGTATACCTTCAACCTGCTCCCACATAATATAATGTTTAGAATATTGCATCACCGCCGCGGCTGTACCGATCAGACCTGTCACCGACGAATATAACATACTCTCCGGTCCGCTTGCGTATTACTATTATTGTTATTATATTGCATTGCGTTTCATCTACGATATTATTATATTATATATTATGTACAAAGCCATATCACATTATACACGAGTATATATTGTATTGTGTCTATATTATATTGTATCTATAATATTACATAAACTGCAGTGCATCGATATAATGACTTTCGGATCCATCTGAATGACTCCGATAGCTTCACGTCTCGATATTTGACATCGCTTATTTATAATAATATACATATTGAGCTATTTTCGTATGTGACCTGACAGCCGAAACTCGAAATCAGACTTCCTTCTGTGTCGTACAAGGCTCAACTGTCAAACAACGGCAATGGCTATAGATTAAGTTCAATTTAATATAAAGATGCCGACATGTTACCCGCAGTAAGTTTTAATATTAAACTATATATCATATCATACCTATCGAAATATAAAGGTTTATGCGGAATTAGATTCGTAAACATGTTTATAGCTTTTACGTGACTATGAGAAAACCCGTCTTGGCCGCTTAAAACAACTTATGGGACTAATTAATACACTTATAGGATTCGTATATGAGATGGTGCTTTTGAAAATATTAGAGATTACGCAGAGCTACAATACAAATTCTTTGCTCAAGATAGTATGTAAATAACACACTTGCCGTTCAAATACCGACATACTATACAATACATTTACTTATATATTATTTATTCGTATGGCATAGACAATACAGTATGGTGTTTATTCTAAGTAGTAAAAAGCAGGTAACAAATTGTTAAATTATATTATGTAAACATAATATTATGAAGAAAGCTTGAAAAATAATAATATATAAACAAGTGATCAGAGGCGTAATTTCAATGATAAACAGGGGCTCCTCTATTTCTTTTCATATTATTTTATGGTATGGATACCCCCAAAATTGTTAATGACTATTAAAATATAAATTAACATAAAATATTTGAGAGTGCGTAGCTCCCTCCCCCCCTGAAAATTGCACTTATGCATGTGATAATAAATATAACGATAACAGTAATAGTTTACAATTATACATAATAATATGGTATACCTATAAGTAAATTACATATACGATTAAAGAAGAATTAAATATTGATACATAATATTTTGTATTATTGTGTTTTGTGACTTAGAAAGCGTTAGTTTTAACTTTTAACCACGATTACAGTAGTTGCTCGTCAAAATACGAACAATATTTTTAGAGGACAAATATAATACAGAGTTTTTCAAAAGAGATCCTGTTATTGGTGTACATTTATGCTCAATATACAGTGATATTTGTATAAAACATTTTAAGATCTATGATTTGTATTTTGAATAAATAGCATGATGTATGTAAAATAAATATGCAAATAATAATTTGATACGATTGTTGTCTCTTTCGAAATCTTTGGCTTTTGGAAAAAAACCATTTGTAGTGTATTGTAAAGAAAATTTTATTTTTTAAACATGTAAATAAATAAACTACTGTGACTGTCACGGTGTCATCGCAGTCTCGCGATTATTTGATTCTAAACATAATAACAAACTGAACTTCACATAATATTTTCACTCTGTTGAAGTCTTCTCGAGCCGAATCCTTTATCAAGTCCGTCAGGTTAGTCCTCTATTTAATTTTTCCACTCACCGCACGAGATGTTGGTTGAACGTGTAGGCCGTATTAGTAGTATGTTCTCAGGTTTACAATTACTAATTACTAATTAGTATAAAGCTTTTTCACAAAGTGGACTTGATGCGTCTTCGTACACACACGTGACTCCGACATAGGGCTATATCTGTTCGAACGGCGGCCAAATATTGCCAGTTATTGTAAGTACTTACATTATCATTACAAATATCATCTAGTGTACTATGTAAGTCGATACTTCGCTGGCACTCTGTGGGAACGTATATATTTTAGCGATTTGTTCTATCGTAGGACATCCGATACGCGTTTACGTTACATATATGATTACATGACGTGTACATTTATACATATAGCAACGTAATATACAGGATGCTTCACTTAGCAATCCCACCCCCTTTTTTATCTTCTACTGTATGTATAATTATTTAAAATCAGAATTTTGGATATTATAACTATGAACCTAATTATTTAGGTTTTTATATATCTGCAGAAGTTTATGCCAGGCTATACACATTTATTTTATTTTCAATTAAATCCAATATAACTTGTATTTTATATATTTGTAAAATCATTTTCAAGACTATTATCCTTGCCTAGTCTTAACATTTTAATAACTGTGAAACTACTCGCGAGTACTTAATCTACTCGAACGCGTTCAAATTTTGAACTATGCGCATCAACATGTTTAAAAAAAAAATGATATCTAAGTTCTTATGTGATACACAAAAGTCGCCAAGAGACAATATATAATAAGTAGTTCGAGAAAACTCAGCCGTTTGAAAATTCGGTCTTTAAAACCCTGAGACGCAATGAGCGCGTGCTCGGTGCAATCACGGTGAATCACTCTGTATAATAAATTGTACATTAAACATTGTTGTATCGCGAGCTGGTACTCGGGCGTAATTAATTACGGTGGCCGAACTCCGACTGCGGCAGTGATGTTCGACGGAATCGTCGGGATACGACCCCACGGGAGCCGAATCGAGAGCGGAATCGCGAGTTTATTTACACTGGTTTAGGCCCTCCCCGTCCACGTCATCGCGACGAGGCGTGCGTGTTACGAACGAGCGTCGTCCGGCACGAGCTGGAGTTTCGCCGGACCGAATGTAAGTAAACACCGGCTGCACCACGAGCACACGTGACCGGTGGCCATTTAATATTATTATACATTATTATTATTATTATATCCTCTCACGTACGTCACCGTGTGCTTATCACGGGTCATGTGATATATTTTAAAACGACGACACGACGTGGACGATTGGAGGGCGGCCGTCTGCATCGTGCAGTGTACCTAAAACGAGTGCTCACCTACGTCCCTATATTATATATTATTATGTACACTATATTATATGTGGTCCTGCTATACACATTACATTATACGTACGCGAAAACCTACGGCGACCGGACACGTGCAGCATGTGCGTCTGTGTTGTACTCGTACAACCCGTGTAGTCCGCGAGCGGGCGATGTGTTTATAATTATTATTATCATCATACATGCGCATATAGCTGTTTTCCCATGGTCGCCCGCATGGACGTCTCCCGTTTCGGGAATATATTATTATTATGTGATATTATTTTCTTCGACAATCGTGCTCCGGCCGCGGACACCAAACACAACGATAATAAAAGGCGAAACGGCGGACACTGGTCATCCCGGTTCGGTCAAGCCCGTGTCCCGCCATTATTCCATTATAATATATACAGCACGTCTGCTGGTACATCACGTGCCGTCGCATTGTGCGGCGTCAACGCGCAACCCTTTTGGCATATTATATATAATATTATTTCTATAAATTTTTTTCCGCGGTGCCGCCCGCCAACCACCCTAAACAATATCGCCGCCGTCGCGGTCCGTCCAGAGACTTCTCCCGAAACCTCCGCATAAACGCCCGTTTATCCGCCACAGCCGCCGCCGTCGCCGTAACCCCCTTGTCCGTTAATGAGCCGAAAATATAATAATATATATTATTACATCGAAAGGGGTGGCGAATGTTGCGCGAATTAAGAGCCCGGCAGCGCGTATATATTATTACTACGTATATATAATTATATTGCACATATACGTACGAAGTATGTATTATATATATATAGGTAGCGGCGTAATATCCGAAACTCGCGAAATCGTTGGTACCTACTCGAGTTTTTTTTTTTTTTTGTTTCTACACTCTGTCGCAGAGTGATCAGCGGGAGGTAAATCATCGACAGTTGTTGTGGTAAACCGAGTGGACATCGCTTCTAAGGGATTACTGTTATAGTGTTATTGGGACACAGAGCGGCGTCGGCCGTCGCATATTATTACACGCGTTTTGTATACATAAGTACAGTTTAAAGAGCACATCGCCACATCATCATGAGGGCGTCCAATTTGTTTTAGTGTCTATATGATATATATGTACCGCGATCGATACACAAATATATTATTATTATTTTTTTTTTTGTTAAGGGGAAATTGTGCCACACATTTACGGCGTCGTATCATAATAGTCTTCCACTCCGACGACGCTAGAAAATAATTTTCAATAGAAAACGTTCGAAAAAAAATATATCAATCCCATTGTTCGGTCGTTATTGTTACCATGTCGAATAAAATTGTGGTTAAAAAATAAATCAAATACATAAATAATAATAAACGCAACGCATCAGTGGAATGTGTATATGAAAAACGTTTCCATAATAGACTTAAGTACTCGAAAATAAACGATCTATGATGTATTACGCGGGCACTTGAGAAATACATCGATCGTACAAAAGCAAGCAAAACTCAACAGACTTAACGAAACAAAAAGGGGGTCAAGTGGATGTCACTCCGCTGTACAGTAGGTTACTGTATAGTGTATAATGGATGGTATTAAATTTGAATTCAATGATATAATATCGTTGTATACGAAAAACGATTCTGAGCGGAGCCAGTATGTCAGTCTAGGATATTTGAAATTATATTGATATTGTTATATTATTGTTATTATACGGTAGCTGCTAAGTTGAATTAATGTTATTCATATTATTTAACTATTAACCTAAAATTATAACTGATGCTGGAAAAATATTATATTATATATACTTTTACTCGTTAATATTGATTTTAATATGTAATTTCATCCAAATTTGAACTTATCCTCTTCATGCACAACGGTATCATATGATACCACCAAATAAAAATAATTGTATAAAATCGAGAAAGCAGCGCTGCAGTGTTATTGATGTTTTAATCTGAAGTGCGGAACGTTACGAAACGTTCTGAATAGTCGTGTTATCACTAATGTTATCGTAATACGAATAATAATCATATCAATCAACGGTTTTCGCGTGTTCAAAACTTACAATTTTTTTTTTTTTATATCTTCGAAAAAATTACTAAATTGGGTAAGTATCATTATAATAAATTACTTTTATGATGTGAAATTACATGACAAATTAATTTATAATAAGATCAAAGCAAAATAATGTAGTTATGTATTTTTAATTGCCTAGTTACTATGTGGTATCAAATGATACCACCATGCATAACACGAAATGAAAATTAGTAAATAAATATATTGATTGTCTAGTATATTATTTTTCTAATATTCTCTTTTTTTTTTTTCCTAGGCAAATATGAATCTCAGGGAAAAGGATATTTCGTTTTTCTTGGATTTTGATATACCCAGTGATTCTGATGCCAGTTTCTGTGCTTCAGATGATGATGAAGATGATTTATTCTTTGAAAATAAAACTGTTGAAAATCCATCATCAGACTTGCACAAGTAGTCCACAAAATTTTGTTTAGTTTTTATTTCAACTTGTATTTCATTATTTTATCTATAGTTTTATTATGTACAAGTGTTGCATAATTTTGATTGTCTTTAACACTAAAGTTTGTTTTGTTTTTATTTTAATTTGTTATAATAATATTATTATATACTGTGGAACTGTGGTTAGAGGTAATCCACAATTTTTACTGATATTCCTAATTGAAGAAATATATTTTGTTTTGTATTTCATTATTTTATCTATAGTTTAACTATTTACAAGTGGTGCATAATTTTGACTGTTTTTATCAAAAAAGTTTGTTTTGTTTTGTTTATATTTAAATTTGTTATTTTAATATTATTATATACTGTGGAACTGTGGTTAGAGGTAATCCACAATTTTTACTGATGTTCCTAATTGAAGAAATATATTTTGTTTTGTATTTCATTATTTTATCTATAGTTTTACTATTTACAAGTGGTGCATAATTTTGACTGTTTTTATCAAAAAAGTTTGTTTTGTTTTGTTTATATTTAAATTTGTTATTTTAATATTATTATATACTGTGGAACTGTGGTTAGAGGTAATCCACAATTTTTACTAATGTTCCTAATTGAAGAAATATATTTTGTTTTGTCTTTCATTATTTTATGATCTATATTTTTAATATGCACAGATAATTCATACTTGTGATCAGAAAAAAACTATTCAGGTTTTGTATTTTTTAAATATTTCAACGGATTTTATATTTTAAAAAACTTAAGAAATGTTAACTAATGTTATAATAGTTATGTTTAAATGTTAAATATTATACAAGTTTATAATTCTTTTAAAAAAATATAAATAATTTTAAAAAAAAAAAATTTTTTTTCTTTGAAATATTGCACCTAGGTATCATATGATACCACATGATAAAAAACGATTAAAAAATTTAAAAATAAAAAAAAAATTTTTTTATTATTTTTCCCAACATCTTAAAGCAACAAGCTATATGATTCCGAATTTTAATAATTCATTTTTAAAAAAAAAAAATCTCGTGCATGAAGAGGTTAAAATGTCTGTAAAAAATAACTGTGTTTATATATTTTTTAGATTTTTTGATTACAGTATGTACTATTTATTAGAATCATTTTTTTTAAATTTTCAATCCTTAGTTATAAAAAATGACCATTTTATAATTGTTTAATGATTGATCATTTTTGAGATTTTGATGAATTTTGTCAAAATTCAAACTTTAAATGCTTATAAAAAAATGTGTGCGTAGGTATGTATTTTTAATATTTTTAAATTGCTATTGTAACAATATATCAGGAGCTTTGTATTAAATTTTCATTATTTTTGGCCCAACAAATAAAAATTTATTGGTATTTATATAAAAAAAAACTAAAAAAATTGAAAATTGAAATGGTCCGTAAAAAGCTCAAAAACAGTCAAATTATATTCAAAATTAGATTGTGTATAGAAAATGCTAATATAAACATTCAGTGAAATCGTCATGCATCTACAGTTATTCGTTTTTGAATTGCAACAAAATTAGAAAATCTCTACATAAAAAATAGAGTGAATATCTAATCTTGTAAAAATTTGAACTTAAAATGCTCATAAAAATTTATTTTGACTTGCTTATAAACATTTTTTTATTGATTAAATTAGGCAAACTTATGAGGAATCTTGTATTACATTTTGGAACCTTAGATATAAAAAGAAAAATTTTTATGAATTTCTAACTCAAAATAAACTGCACATTTTCGTCATTTTTACGTATTGTGTCAAAATTTAAACTTTGATTACCTATAAAAAAAAATTGTGACTACGGATTTTTAATATTTTCCATCTGCCTTTGAAACTATATATTAGAAGCCTACTATTAAATTTTCAAGATTTTTTACCCAGCAAATAAAATTTTATTGACATTTATAGAAAAAAAAAATAATAAAATTGTAAACTGAAAATGTCCGTTTCCAGCTCAAAATAAGTCAGAATATTTTTAAAATGCTATGGTGTATAGAAAATGCTTATAGAAACATTCGGTCAAAATTTCATGTATCTACGGTAATTTCTTTTAGAGTTATACCAAAAACCAAAATCGATTTTGTCGAAAATTGGTTTTCCGTAAAAATTCCCGGTTTTTCCTTAATTTTTCATTTGTTTTTCAAGGCGCTTTTGAAAACTTTAAACTACTGAGAAATTTTAACTTTTGACCTCCGAAAGTACAAACTTGATTCACTTTTTCATCAGAAAAGTTACTACTGAAGAAAATCGAATATTTACTGTCCTAAAAGGTGATGACAGACACAAAAATTAAAAAAAAAAAATTAAAAAAAAACACACATCATTGTAAAATCAATACATTCATCGCTCCACTCAGAATCTAAAATAAAACTAAAATAGTTTAAACCTAATTACGATATTGATATGCGTTTAAACTCGACACATATTATATTCAGCGAGTATCTATATGTATAAAATATAAACATAATAACATGGCATATCTATTAACCAGAAAATAATTGGGTGAATATGTCTAATTTTCGAAGAGTTACTAAAAGAAACCTTATTAGTTATTGTTAATAGTATTGTTATCGTGCAACAATGTGTTATTATTTTTTTTTAATTGTAACATCCGTTACGCAATAATAATAAGGGTCAGATTTTCGGTCGTGTAATAAAACACCCCTATAAAAATACATGGATATATGTTAACACATATTTTTATCTGAACCGATAAAAGCAAATTAATAAATACGGACGTAAAGTAACATTATTCACCCTATTCCATTATTTTCGAGTTGTAATTATTTGCAATGCTCTTATAAAACTCAACATTCATACGTAATAATTATGTGTAACCGTTATTTGAATTTAAAACTAGTAGGTTAGGATATGACTTGGAGTCGTTGAGAATTGTTTAAAAAACTGATTGTAATAATTTACATAATTTACATAATATTATCTTTCCTTGCGTACCTACTTAAAATCTCAACAAAAACACTCCGCCAAAGTCCATGTGAAAAAAAGGCTCTAAAAGTTGTCATATCATTTCATAGCTAAGTCTTTGAACAATAGATATAATTTATGTAAAAAATGTAATTTTTTTGAAGAGAGTCCATTCTGATTTCACGTAGGTAGCATGCTAAATAATTGAATATAGCTTGGCGACTTTAAAACACTTAATTACTAATACAATTTCAATGATAGTAGACTATATTATTAATATGCACTCATTATGCTATAGTATTTTTAATTTTGTTACTTGAGTCACCAAGCTAAGTTCAATAATTTAGCAGTTTAGCAGACTATTAATTTAACATAAATTATAATTATAGTTCAATGACTTAGCTATGGAATGATATCATATATTTTAATACCTTTTAGATTCTGAGCGGAGCGATGAATGTATTGGTTTTACAATGATGTGTGTTTTTTTTTTTATTTTTTTTTTTGTGTCTGTCATCACGTTTTGGGACAGTAAAAGTGCTTAGATTTTCTTCAATAGTACCTTTTCTGATAGGAAAGTGAATCTAGTTGGTACTTTGGGGGGTCAAAAGTAAACATCTTCCAGTAGTTTTCAAAAGTACCGTGAAAAACAAATGGAAAATTAAGGAAAAAACTGGAATTTTTACGCAACATTGATTTTCGATAAAATCGATTTTGGTTTTTGGTGTAAGTCTAAAAAAAATGACGGTAAATACATGAAATTTTTACTGAATGTTTATATAAGCAGTTTCTATATACCATACCGTTTTCAAAATATTTTGACTTATTTTGAGCTGTTTACAGACATTTTAAATTTTCAATCTTTTTGGTTTTTTTTTTTTTAAAAATCAATAACATTTTATTTATTCGTTAAAAATTCTTGAAAATTTAATAGAATGCTTCTAATATATTGTTTCAAAGGCACATGAAAAATATTAAAAATCTGTAGTCACAATTTTTTTTTCTAAGCATTTAAAGTTGAAATTTTGACAAAATACGTAAAAATGACGAAAATTTGCAAATTATTTAGAGTTAGAAATTCATAAAAATTTTTCTTTTTAAATCTAAGGTTTTAAATTTTAACACAAGATTTAACGTAAGTTTTTCTACTTTTATCAAAAATAAAATATCTAAAAGCAATTAAAAATAAATTTTTATGAGTGTTTTAAGTTCATAATTTTACAACATAGGATATTCACTCGATTTCTCATGTAGCGTTTTTCTTATTTGGTTGTAATTCAAAAACGAATAATTGTAGATGCATGAAAATGTCACTAAATGTTTATATTCTCATTTTCTATACACCATTCAATTTTGAAAATATGTTGATTTGTTTTGAGCTGTTTACAGACATTTTTAGTTTTCAATTTTTTTAGTTTTTTTTTTTATAATTGTCAATAAAATTTTATTTGGTGGGCCAAAAAGTCTGAAAATTTAATACAAGGTTCCTGATATATTGATAGAATAGTAGTTGAAAAATATTGAAAATACATAGGCACAATTTTTTTTTAAACGCATTTAAAGTTCAAATTTTGACAAAATTTATCGAAATCTCGAAAATTATAAATAATTGTAATTAAAAAATTATAAAATGTTCAGTTTTTATAACTAAGTGTTGAAAATTTAAAACAAAAATTCTCATAAATAAATCATACTGTAACCAAAAAATCTAAAAAATATATCAACACATTTATTTTTTACAGACATTTTAATTTCAAATTTAGACAAAATTTCATATTTAAACCAAGAATAATGATTTTAGTTATTTTGATATAATTTAAAAATATTATTTGTTGGTATATGAAACTTTTAGAATATATTGTTATATTTTATATACACGCAATGGCATTTTAAAATATAATTTTTTTGAGAAAAATGAATTTAACCAACTATAGTAAATACTAATGCCTATAATACTAAAATTAATTACTTTATTCACAATAATATCATCAAATACATTTAGACTTAGTAAGATATTATAGACTGACTGACCGTCTTCCCTCAGAATCGTTTTTCTTATTCAATGATATTATATCATTGGATTAAATTATTAAAATCTAACACAATCCATTACAGTGACTCACTTGTAACCTACTGTACAGCAGAGCGACATACACTTACCCGCCCTTTTTTTTTTATACTTGTTACACGTGTTTTAGCGGAGTATTTTTGTTGGACTATCACTCATTTCTTATTGACACCTTATTATTTCATGAACATATTGGTTTTACAGTATTTTTTTGAAAAATAATTTTTAAGAATACTTTACATGTTTACAAATGTTTTCCATTGGTTGTAGCTTACAATAGTAATAGTAGAAATTAGTATTTTTTTTTTTTTGTATATTGGTTGCTATTGGTGTCGGATAGTTCGTACGAATAGTTAATAGTTAATACGGGCGAGGTATATTGAAAATACTTAAATACGTAACAATAGTTTCTAGTTAAATTGGCTATATTAACACTGTTGATATTGTTGAAAATTATTTAAAAAATACAGTATGCTAATCCATCCACGTGGAATTTCCAATCAGATGATTGTATATACAAACTTGAAACTTCATTATTTAACTATACATTTGCTATGATTTCTCGAGATATCTTTTTCGTGAATCTTGTTGCTTTCTGTGATTATACGGCAAGTGTTGTATTGCCTAAGTGAGCTTTTAAGGAGCTCTTTTCTTTTTATACTGATCGTGAACCTGCTAGGTCTTTGGATATACTTAAGTACTACAGTTCGTTTTGTTTTTTCCTCATGGAAGTAATTAGTTTCGAGTCGAACTGTGTTGCAAGAGCTCTATATTTTCATAATCTTCAAAGAAAAAGAGTAGTAAGTCATTGGACAGATTGCGGGGAACAATATTTCTCTTTCCTTGAAATATTTAAATTGGGTGCAACCGCGGTGCAGTATATATAATAATATATTATAAGCCATTTAAGACGGTAATAATAACTGTGTACGTCTGCTGCATATAGTGTCTAACCAATCGTATATAATAAAAGCGGCTTCGCGACGGTCTGGAGTGTGGATCGAAGAAGCGGGAAGGGCGGTTTGCGGACGGCGAGGGCTGTCGGCTCTTTTGGGAATAAAAAAAAATATGTAAAGACACATTCATTATATACGTACGTACCTATATATATATTGTTAAATCCTCGTGTATACCGTAAATCATAATCCCAAGGCATAAGCTTTGACGCGGCGGCGGAAAGAAAACAATTTAATCGAATTCTTCGCCTCGCTTATTACTAACATTCCTCGGCGTTTTCTCGCGGCACCGTTTGACGAGAACTGACGTCTTAAGTCCGGGCACCGCGCCACGGCTACAGATTTCCCGGCGTAATGAACGTGTCACTCTGTATATAATACAACATGTATTATTTATATATATATATATCATATTATTATTCCGTCCCCTGAAAAAGTTTCTAATTTAAAAGTTGAGAAAAAATAAAACCGTTTTTCATCTCGGATGTAATAATTTTTTCTGTCGCCTTCTATCCGCCGTCGAATACGTTCGACCTTATTAACCGATACGTCTTGATCCGCGAACGAACGTACTTGGGTGTATATATTATATATATACAATACGTATAGGGATTAGGGCGCTTTGTGCCACTGCACCGACGTTATTTCCGTGGACGAGTATTTTTTTCGGTGTTATTTTTTTCACTTGTATTTTTTAAATTAACGGTAGGTCTGAAGGATTTCAAGAACCCGACGTTGTTCCATTAACGTCTATTTAGAAAACGCAGCAAAAAAAAGGAATGCTCCCGTAATAATAATGATAAAAAATAAATAAATAAACCGTTCCCGAATGTTGTGCACCGTTTGTACACCGCTAGTGGGAGCAGTAAAAAAAAAAAAAAAAAACCGTATACCACCTCAGCTGTATACATTTATATATATGTATGTATATTAATGTATATTATATATAATATATATATATCAGTGTATATATAAATATATAATATATATTTTATGTATAGGTATACAATATATTATACACGCTGCCACGCGATAAACTGCAGCGCTGTCCCATCGTCATTAAGGAGATTGATTTCGTATTTTGTACAAAGAGAATATAATATATAGAGGAACGTTTTTTTATGTTCTTCGAGGAGTTCCAGCGAGAAAAGGAAATACGGTCATATTGTGGAAACGAAGCCGAGTGAAAAATTGACAGTATTCGCCTTAATGGTTTGTACATTTATTATTATTATTTTCCCCAACAGATTATTTGTTCAGATCCGGTTGGCATTCGTCGTCGTCGTCGTCGTTACTGTACAATGTAATTTCACCAGTAATCTATACAAGCATACAATACATATTAAACAGGTAAGAAAACTTAACGACGAAGGAGATTACCGAATTTGTTTTTTAGCGTACCTAATGATATAATATATTATTCAACCACTGCCCTGTGATACGGACTGGAACAGCAATCTTGAACGTAAATCGTTGTTTGTTAAAAAGTTTGATTTCGCAGACCCGTGGACGCACCCTGGGGAGAAGGAAAGAATATCGGAAATCATACCAGAGTAGGTGCCCCACAAAATGTTGGTCCGCTCATCTAAACTTGATTTATAATTAATTAAGAAGTTATAACTAATATTATTCGAAATTTGTTTTTTTTTTATTGGAGTTTTCAGCAATTTCTGCACCATACACTAATACTATTCGATAAGATAAGTGTTTACACTTAAAAGAGTTACCTTCTATAATATGATAATGGAGAAAAAGAAATCAGCTATGACATGATGACTGAGAGCTTTTTATCACACTGCAAAGACGAAAAGTAATAGTAACAATATTACTGAATATTAAAAAATAACGTTATAGATACCTATTACCTACCCTTGCAAAAAAAATTAGTTATAATGGATTTGACTCCGTTAGTTTTTAACCATATTATTTTGAATGTTTTGAACCACAAGACGTGTGAAATTACTTTTCAAATACTCTTATCGAAAACAACACTTGCGTATTATGTGCGTCATACTAAGTTACCTACATCATTTGCAAACACTTGTAAAAATAATGCTATTGAATACAGTGTCGACAAGCTAGTATTTTTTTTATTAAAACACTCAAAAACCTTAGTACTATTCCGTTGGTATGTAAACGTATAATATAGAATTGTATTTACAACCAAAGGCGTCGTTAATTTTTAATTCTATAAAATAATGTATATTAAAATTTGATTGTATATTTTATAATATCCAATCCATCACTAAGTGAAAGTGAAGCATCTTTTAATTTTAAAAATAGGTACCAAGCAAAGTATAGTTCCATTGAAAGTTTCTATTGAAACTCTTCAATAATCCTTACAATTTTTAGTAAATATAAAATTTTTCGTCAAAGACGAAACCACGGATCTTATGGAATAAAAATTATCGTTACATTACTGTAATTTAAATATAAATATCATGATAGTTATATATATGCAATATTATTTTTTATGTTAATAGTTTAAAAGTGTAATAGTATGCATTATACCTATACTCAAAATATGCAGAAATATACAGAATATGAATCGATCATTTATATCTATAAGAGACGTACAGATACGACGACATTATTTTTAATAACCACAAAAGTATAAACTATTAACGCTAAAAAAAAACTACACAAACATAATCCATTAAAACGCTATATAGTCCCATTCATTTTAAGTATTGTAAACACATGACTATAATTAAAATTTTTTGAGACTAATTTTGATACATAAATAGATAAAAATATTCGGGTTGGGAATATTATGAAATAAATATGTAGGTATGTTGTCGTTTGATGAAGTCAAAAGTTTTTAAAAATGGTGTTATGTAATAAATTGAAACCGAATAAAACAAAATATATTTTTAAAAAAAAATTGTTGTAAATTTCTAAATGATAATCAGTGAATGCCATTAAAAGAAAATCCCAATATTATGAAATAATTTATTACAGCAAAAAAGAACGCTATCACTACGTAGTGGTGAAGATGTGGATGTAATGCGCCGCCCCACCACAAGGTCGACAGTGGCTTTTTCGAAAATATTTTTTAAAAGTTAAAAAGTATGCGGGTTAATCTTATATAATTATAATTATGTCAGTGTATCGTGTATTAAATATGTCGAGCTAACAGATAAAATGGGTTAAAAAAACGTCAGTGGATCATTATCCGCAGAGCCGCTTAGTCACGATAGGCGTTCGACGTGTGTGACTCTAAATAATTACTATCCGGAAAAATAACGCCACGCTTATGAAAGATAAATGATAATAATGAACAATATAAACAAAAAATTACCCGGTCATAGCGCGTTTAGATCCCTCGAACGTCTGTCACGGAGGGCCGATATAAAAGCGACGTTAAATCCACGTGCATGTACACATAGGCATAAAACTGCAGGAGAGATGCGAGCTGACCGCGTAGAGTGACGGATTTTTTTTTATGTTGTTTTTTTAACCCAAAACTATAGCCGTTTTGCGAATCTCTCCGGGGGAAACGACAAAAGAATAAATACGACATAATTGATATCCTTTCTCGGTAAATAAATAGGTATATTATGGTATATTATAGGTAGTAATAATCGTCTAAAAAACCGCGAAATGGGTTTCAGATTTTTTTTTTGTTTTTTTATACACTGCAAATAAATCACAATGGAAAACCTGTAAATAAACTACAAACTTTTTATTTTTAATCTGTTCGGAAGATAAATCGTTTTGTGAGATTTTCCGATTGTACTCTGCTACTGCGGCCTGCAGAGTCGTCTTTACAATAAAACGTCATTGTACGAATAAAATCGTATTATATTACATTGCGTACGAACTCGACCAACTATATAATCAAATATATTATTATTATTATTATTATAGTTCCTGTGATGATAGGTGGTTTTTTTTCAATTCTATGACGTACGACGGCGTCGACCCTTCTTTACGAAGGTCACATAATATACTTTGGTAGAAGTTTTATTTTAAAATTTGACACCCGGTTTGATTGATGCGATTCGCAAGTGAGGTTATCCAGCCCTAGCTATATACCGTCTCACGTACCGAGGGCGAGGAATAATCGTTCATGCCACCGAATAAAATTAGCTGCAAACAAGAAAGTGGTTGCAAAAAAAAAAAAATAATAATAATAATAATTGAATATCAACTTGTATTTTACACATCATTTTGTACATTTGCATTACAATGTGGAATAATGTGAAGTGTATAAGACACCGACCCGAGTTTTATAAAAAATATTATAATTTAAGTAACTGATTCAGGTCGTGTATTATAATATCAATATAATTTATATTTATGCATTATAATAACTACAACGGTGATATACCGAGGTCGAATTTTGTAATGCTACGACACTATGTAAACTAGGAAAAAAAGTATCGAAATGCTGTTCATTAATACTAAAAACAAAACCTTATAGTGATACCCATCTGTAATGCGTACAGATGAGTCTCTATAAATGATTTTTAATGATAAAATATTAGGTTTTAATTGTTATTATTTTTTTAATATAAGCCAAAAACCGGTTTTACACTAGGTGATGTATAAGAAGAAGAAGAAAAAGAAAAGATATCGTATCCATTATATTCTGTTTATTATACAAATTACCATCTAAAAATGTTTTCATTTAAACTGTTTTTAAGATATACCAGTTCAAATGTAATGTTTTCTATTCATAATATCGCATATCTATTTCTAATTTCTGGTACAATCATAAGTGTTAGAAAACTACGTTTGCTCTCTGATAAGAGGTTTTACCTCAGTAACTGTAATAATAACATAATAATACTAGTACTCATCAATGTTAGAGTATGTTTAACATAATATAATATTACAATATATAAAAAATTAAGTCCAGAGAATTAAGAACAGTTTTAGTAGTTTCTTTGTGGTCTTTGTACGATATTACTTATTATAGTAACCTACACTACTGTTAAAGTTTAAAAGAAGAGTCACGAATTGCGTTTTCAAATCGTCTAATGGGACTTTCGATGGTCACAAAGCTTCCTCGGTACAGTAACTTGTTGGCCGCACAATACACCGTCCAGTTGTCTTGTCGATGTTTGCCAGCTGCGTCTGTTTTATTAATATTATAAGTTCCTCTCTACCATGTTGAAACACCATCATCTATTTTTTTACATTATGCCTACGATGACGAGGACGCAAATCCGTTTAAAATAATATAATACATTATACAATGTATTGCAAACCCTCGCGGGCGGACAGTTTGTCTACTCGCGCGAATAATAGACGGCGGCGTGCCCGTAGACGATATATTATATGCTTATGTGTAACGCATTAAACCGTATAACATTGTATATTATATACCAGATACCTACACAATCACACAATCGCATTTGGCGAAAACATGACGATCGTTTCGTGTGCACGTTTTGCTCGATTTTTGTACATTCGTCGGTTAGGTTGTTGCACAGTGTTATCCACAAGTTCAAACACAGCTATTGTGCGTCCGCGAAACGCTATAACACTGCACCGAACCGCAGCTAGGATGTTATTTTTTTATTAAATACAATAATAATAGAGGGTCGCTCTGTGCACAATAATATCATACCTAGATCCCTCTGAACGTCGACATGATGCGGGGGTTCATATGGCGGGCGGCGAAGCGTCGACCTAGACAAATTGTATAGAAGTGCAGCTATTATAAATTATAATAATATATATAACTCAGATTGAATGAAGTTAATATTATAAGTAATATATTATTATTACAAAATATATGGGTTATAGTATCTAGCACTCCACCCAGGTGAAACTATTGTTATCGGAGACCAAGATGAGTACCTATCTACTTATTCTAAGACTTATGGATATTTTATAATAATAAATTAGAAAAATAAAAACAAAAATTTGAATAACAAATTTAGATACATTTCTTAAAATCAATATTATGTAATATTAGGGGATCTTCCCCTACTTGATCCGCTCACCAACTTTCTAGGGTGATTGGTGGGGGAAAACCCCCCGTTGTCCCATGATAAACCTTTGGGGTATTCACTGCTATGGCTCAAGTGTTAAGGATGGTGTTAAGGGGTAATAGTCATAATTCACAAATGTGTTTTATTCTTTGATCTTCGCAGTGTCTTCAAACTCCACTTTTAGTGTCATCAGTTACATCTGATATGGACCTATACATAATATAAATACTTCAACAGCATCATGTTTCAAATAAGTGAACCTATTGCAAAGTGGGGAGGAAATGATATTGGTTCTTGTTTTTTAATTATTTAAAATGTCTCTCACTAGAAGTTAACCATGTTTATAATTTATAGTGACTGTTGCTCTGGCCAAACTTAAATGATTCACTGGGTTGGAAAAGAAAAGTAGTTAAATGTATACCTATGAAATGAAATAAAACAATTTTTATGGTTTTATTAGTTTTTTAAAAACCAAGTACCAAAAGTATAAAAATAAAAAGGTGGGGAAGTGGGTGTTGCTCTGCTGTACAGTAGGTTACAAGTGGGTCACTGTAATGGATGATGTTAAATTTGAATTCAATGATCCTTAAACCAATGAAAATTGCATGTATCTACGGTTAGGTTAGGTATTCTCGGTTTTCCTTAATTTTCTTTTTTTCTTTCCAGGTTACCAAATAATGTGTCCAATGTTATTAAGACTTAGTTTGTTATCATTATTATTTAAATAATAAAATTATACTTCATTAATAATATTTTATGTCTTTATTTCCTTTTGCTACTTTTGTAAATATTAATTTATATTAATAAGTAAGCAATATTATATTAATTAATATTTTATTATGAAGTGTATGAAAAAAGACATAAGTCAAAATCTTTTTTTATTAAATGTGCCATAGGGCACAAGTCAATATATGAGAAAGATCAAAAGTTAATATTGTATGTGCAATTGGTCACAAATCATTAATAACTGAATAGTAATGTAATTTCTTTGATAAACGTATGTTGAAAAAACGTATACAATTATAAACGAAACAAAAACAAAAAAAACAATTTAGATGAAGTGAAAATAAAAATTTTTGAATTTTTATGGCTCTCCTGAAAACCAACGAAAAATGACTTATACCCTTTCTTATTAAAACCGTCCTATATTTAGTCCTATCCCCTTTGCATCTTGCTACTTAGTACCTATCTGTAATTTAAAATATTTAAAAATAAAATTTACAAAACTTTTTTTACATAGTTCTAAAGAGATGTAATCTTTTGACTTATGAACATTCTGGGAGTCAAATTATTTAATAAAAATATTTTTAATTAAGTATAATTTACTACTTATCATTGTACCTAAATAAAAAATATTTTCGCTTTTTTCTCCTATTATTGTAAAACCAAGTTATAAGTTAATATTTAAATTAGGAATAACTCCAAATAGAAACGACTCACACTCAATACCTAACAGTACCTACCAACTGGAATCACATACATTGATTCAAACTCAACCGGTGTCTGCAGGTAATTTTAAGTTCTTTTTAGTATCAATTTTGTTTGTTTTAAAATAAAGCAGAATATTATTAGGTATTAAAGATTGTTTTTTGTATTACGTACTTTTCAAGTAACTACACCTACTCGTAATATAGTTGAATTTATAATTTACTCAAACAAATTGAATTTGATTTGTGTGAGACTATTTTTATCACATTTTTTTAGTACAACCGGCAAGTAAGATTGTACGATTGTAATATTCACTCAATACACATATTACCAATATTATAATATAGATTTTGGCGATACGGCATGTGAACGCCACCGCTCGCGGACTTGTAGCGTGTCATTACAATATTATATAAATGTATAATAATAACATATTATATTATAACACTGTATTGTTGTTATCATTCGTGAGCCTGCAGGGGTGGTAGACACTGTGGTGAGGTGGCAAGATAACCTTTGGTTGGCGAGGGGTGGAAGACCGATTGCGCAAGCCCGGCGGTACAATATCAAAATATTATCGCACAAAGGCCTAGCCCGAACCTGCGTTGCCACAGTTCACATAAATGTTCGCATAAATAATAGGTAAATGATTAAATCATAGACGACGCTCGATGGCCGTCTAAAAGTATAATGGCCACCGCCGCAAAAGGGTTTATATCTGGAACGGTTGGAAACTGACGAAAAATCCGTCTAGTCATCCGTGTCGGGAGATTCCGGGGTTACGACACGCGGCCCGTGAAGCACAATATAATATTTTATTATATATAGTCTAGTATACAAACCATACCTATATATATCGCGGTATAGGAGTATAATACAAGATATTTCTCTACGAGAGGCGACGCAACGGCACAATGCGTATATTGTATTGTAATATTATAATATTTTAAAAAAAAAGTCGCGCCCTTGCGCTGCTGAATACACTGCAGCACAGGTGCAGTTGCATTATAATAATATGAAAAAACGACAAACTCATCGGTGCCACCCGACCCGTGTACAACTGCATAACATATTATTACCTATGTATTATACTATACACATATCGGTACAATATATAACTCAGTGACTTATTTAGGATGAGTTCTTTGAGGGGATAGATATAATGAGTAAAATTATTTTTATTACAACCCTTTCCGGCATGGTACGTTACTGCGATAATAATGTAATATGCGTTATAACTGTCTCTGACGTGTCGCCCAATCAAATGCGTATTAAGACCGTCGACGACAACACGCCGCTTTTGAATTATTGTAATATTATAATAATATATTATAAGTATGTATAGTATTGTAATGATGCATAAACAATAAAACCATGCAGTCACGGTGCACAGTGCAAAAATATAACGAATTAATAATATTACCATCGACAGGATCCGTAATCGTCGATCCGTCGCTCTATTCAAAATTCAAATCCGCGGGCGCACGTTAATAAAATAATGACAAGAAGGGGAAAATTAGGGCTGTTTTTTTTTTTTGTTAAGATGCGCATGGTCACTGTTTTTTAACTGTTTTTTAATTCACAACGTTGTATATATATTTACATTTATCGATTTTATATGAATTTAAGATTTAAAACACTAAATTATAATGTATCATGTATATAATTTATACTATAACTAATGTCTTAATATAAGATATTATAACCCATCCAGTCGCCTTGGCACTCAGATAAAAAAATAAACTGTGGTCCAAAAACTATATTATCTATTACTAAATTGGCTAAAGAGGCTCAGTGGTCACTCTGTTGATTGAGACTCACGCTTAATCGGTTCGATACATAACAAAGTGCAAACAATTTGTGTGATTCTATGCTATCAACATTTTTTCGTGCTGTCGTCCAATGGCGTCACCAACTTTTCATCTTGGTATCATGCGTATAGTGATAAATACATACATAGATAAATGGCTCACATGATCTCCCTAATACCCACTTGTGATAAGCATTGTCAAAAACCTTGAATCGTTTCAATAAACAAAAACAGAAAAAAAAAATTTCAAAAATACTAAATTAACTCTTTTTCTACGTGGAGTTATAATTTTTTTTCAATATAATATAGTTTTCGACCATTTGGAACATCAAGATGAACTGGATGGGCTATACTGGTGCACGTGCACTGTAACCCTTCGGAACGATTGGTAATAGTTTAAATTATAATATTTTAATTCATAATATCATTTGGATTGATATTATAATATGATAAATCTGTATAGAGGCAATTCTTATTTCTCGGCCATATATTACTTGAAAGCAATTTGCCCTTGGTTGGTTTCGTAAATCGTTATGTACTAAATATTAAAACGTGACCTCTCAATAGATTGCTTGTTGTAGGTACCTATATATTATATATAGGTTAGCTGAGTTGTAGCTGAGCTAGACAAATATTCAGAAGTTTGATTTTATGCAGAAACATTTGTATGTACAAATACATCGCTCATTTCCAAATATAATGTTACCTATAGTTATTTTAGTAATAGTTGAGTTTTATTTTTATCTTTCAAGATGTATATTATAATACAATTTAAAAAAAGCAAATTGGCTTGGGGTGGCGTGGTGGTTGAGTTCAGTCACGAAATGTGTTCTAAGTACAAGCATCGACTTTGTGTCACTAGTTCCCGGACGGGTAACCACCCGAGTTTTTAGTGACAAATCCTTGCCACACATACATACACGTGATCCAATTCAACCGCACACTCCCTCCCTAGAATAAGCAAATGACAATAGTTTATGGGATTAAAGATAGGTACGTGTAACAACTAACAGCAGTTTACTGCAGCATCGCATCCATAATTAATCTACATCAATATTATATTATAAAACTGAAGAGTCTGAATGCTAATCCCATAAGCTACTGGACCGTTTCCAATAAAAGTTGTGTAAATGAAACTTTGAGACTCTGAGAGTTTTGCACCTCATTGATATAGAATTGATCACACATGAATTTAGTTTTAGCCCACGTAAATCAAATATTGTATTGTATTTAAATGTTAGCAATATTCACAGAATAGATTAAATAAACAATAACCATTTACGACAATTGTAAAATACTGCATATTAAAGCATATTATATCGATGATCATTGATAATTTTTGCGTATTTTTAAATTATTTTTATTTATTGACCATGAGCAACAATTTTGATCTGCCAACTATGGCTATTAGCTAATTTTAAAATTTATATTAGATAAATCAATAAAATAATAAAATAAGAATATTTGAAGGTTTTTAAGGGAATATTAGCATCATATTTTAGATATTTAAGAGAATATTTAAAATAAATCTGGTTTTTAATGATGCCAGACCAAAAAAAAAATTTCGGAATAAAAACGAATATATATATAAAAATATTTTAGATTTTCAGCTTAGTAGTATAATTTAAGTACTTACCTTTTACATCTAAAATTAATGGTAAGGAATGGGAACGCAATATTGGGCACAGTGGAGAGCTTTGCTCTTTGTCCCGTCCTTGAAAACAATCAAAATATAATGGTGTCAAAAGTATCGTTGATAACCTTTACAATATATTATAAATTTATAACTGATCCATTTCAATGCGGTAAAAACCCAAATCGAAAATACTGATATATCGTTTGGGTACTATACGTTTTAAATTGGATCATGATACCTACTTAACCAAATACATATGTCGTTTGGGACGTTTTGCTTTTAAACAGCAGTCTGTATATTTCGAAAGCGTCTGTTCGTTTTTCGAGGACACCATATAAATATATAATAGTATATGCTAATGGTTGCCAATGAAATATATAAACAACTTCTGACAACAATTCATTCAATTATTGTACATTATTGTATATTTTATTGCAAAATATTATTTTGATATTGATATTGATTGACAGTGGTTACAATTTTTGAATCTCTGATGACAAACGAAAACCAGAGGTGAAACGGATTCGAAAATTTTAATAATACATCTCAACACTAAATTAACAATAATAATTATATTATATTTTATATCAGTATAATAACGCAAATGTCAAGGGCACCTCCATAATATGTGTCTGTGCATTTATCAGATGTCTACTTGAGGTGGCGGCGTGTCTTCCGGACAATGTGCCTAATCCAGGCCGTCTAGTGAAGACCCGACTTCACTCGTGGATGAGACGTCTTCACTCGTCTTCGGGGAATCAATGTCCAGGAGATTGTTGTCCAGCAGCGGGGACCCCTGGTAGATGAACAACGATGTCCACAGGTGGTCGTTCATAGTTATGATTCCCAGGCTATGGGCGATCCGCGACTCGTACACCGCATGTTTGAGGGTGAGAGAGGTTGTTAATTCTTTAGGAACGATCCATCTGATTATTGGGTCCTGTGACACTGGTATCTTTTTATCGATACCTATCTTCTTGAAGTAATCTTTGTCGGACGGAGTACAGTATGTGGCCAGGAAGTTGTTGATATTTCCGATCAACTCTTCCAAGCTTTTCCGCAACTGCTCCGGGTACGATTTATCTTTCAATGATTTAATGCCATCGTACTGCAACAGCTTGACCGAGTCCCAATAGGCTCGCAACAGGATGGACAGGTCATCGTTGTCGGGCATGATGGACAGCACGTCGATGTAAGGAACAATGCTCTTCTTGAACGCATCGGCTAATTGCAACATGGTTCCCGGCTCGGCCATCTTTGCCAACATAATTTTAATGTTCCCTGACTGGCTTTGCACATACCTGAACGTGCTGCACGCCATCGCACGGTACAAGGCCTTGGCGCCGTACTCGACCAACGACCAGATGACGACTTTATGTCTGGTCACCGTGGCAACGATTTCGCGCACGTTGTACAAATACTCGTCAGCGCTGCTGCCGGCGTCTGACCCTGGCCCCACCGGTAGATTGACAAACTTGAGTTCCTTGTGCGGTGGCTCACCGAGCCGCTTGATCCGTTCCCCCAGCACGTCCTTCCATTCTTTCTCATGCATCATCACATGCTTAAGCAGCTTCAGTGCGTCCTTGTTCGGCCGGTACACCCCGGTCGACTTGCTCCGTGGTTTCCGGAATCCCGTCGAGACGCCCACCACCGTCACCACGAACGCGGCCACCAGCAACAGTCGCACTACACCTCTGCCTGCGGCATACATTTTTGTCGTTGTTGTCGTCGTCTATAGTTTTGGTGACAACGGAACTGGTTTCTCGTTTGTTTCATTCGATATTTTGACAACGGCTGGCAACGGAATGCGCGCGACGAGCTCTGTGAACATTGCCCGCGGACCGCCGCACGTAAACACAGACGTTTCGCGTCGTCTGTTTAAACAGCGTTTAGCGACTTGCGTGAATGGTATAAACGGTCATAATAATTCATATCAATTGAGTTCTTGACTCGTGTGGTATAAAATGTATGAATACTTAATTATTCACATTAATGGTGGCTGGAGACATATTATGTCATCGTTCCCTCCTTCTGTATTTTTAATATTGCGCTCGATTACTGGTGTCGAGAATGCAATTCTTAAAACTGTCAAAATAATTATGAATTACAAATTACATAATATATACAATTTTTCAAGAATTTCATTGATGTGGGGGGGGGGGCACGTACGTGTTCCGATGTGATTCAACCCACGGTGCCGGCGCGTTTATCGTTGGATTTTGTTTTGTAGGTACATAATATCGATTTCGACCGCACTTTAGAAATCGTAGTAGAACACATCATCGCTATTACACGATACAATTTTCTATTATAAATAAATAGTATTATACTCGTTCAACGACACACCAATTAAAAGGTGGACATTGACTACCTTTAAATTAAATCCGTGTTTAGACGATAATATTGTTTTCAAACCTCTTTACCTCTTGACTTAAGTAGTTAAAGAATCCACTTAACTACATTTCCAGTTGGTTAGAAAAATAATAGGCCAATTGTGCGCTTATACATCATGATATCTATAACTGTAAACAAGACAAATACGATAACCATTTTTTTTTGTTTTATCACTGCATATATTATAAAATTATTTATATACATATTCCAAAAAAATTATAATTCCTTGGTTTAATCATGTAGTTAACATAAACGTCTAAAACTCGAATTATCTAAACCAATACGTCTACAAGTGTGCAATATGAAATAATAGTATGGGATTCATTTTTAATAAAATGTTTTGCTATAATTTAAAAAATGTTAAGTGAAATAATCACTACCTACAGGTGGGATCAGGTGTTTATTGCTAGGAGCTAGTGGCTAGCGTGCAGCGTGACCCTAATAATAATAGTATATAGTCAGTACAGATGTACATGGGATACTTTCAATATGAGTCTTACGAATTACAAATTACTAGAACGATATAGTCGTACACACGTACAAATATCATAATGCGTGAGACATTCTATATGATAGCATATCATATATACAAGTGTCCTATATATGGTGATGCATGTATATAATATATATAGTATATATATAATATATCTATATATATGTAGGTACTATATGTGGTAATTTAATGCTACGCAGTAGATTGTCAAAATGCAGTCAAGAGTGTCATGAGTGTAGACGGTAAGCAGTTCCAAAAATACAGCATGAACGAAAATCACATCCGTGGAAACGTAGATACTCTTATCGATAGGCTGGGGGAGAGTGGTAGGACTATATAGGAGACGCCAAAACGGCCTGTTTTCAGACGTGATCTGACAAAGCTACTTCGAGCACCTTCACGTCACTCAGCTTAATTTGGACTTAGAAATACTTTCAGCAACGACATTCGTACTTCGATACTTTACTGTGCGTAAATCCATACGCCACAGTCCACCAGTGTTATAACAAATAAAAAAACAATTAGTAGTAATACATCGTGTCTACTATTATTTACACCTGAATCCATTCCTTGAACTCAACGTCTGTTTTTCTCGATGCGTAGACGATTTATATGGGTTTTGCCTTTTTACGTAACACGTGATTCTTCTGAAGATATTTGTTTGATCAAAATCGATTGATCACGATCGATAATCACGCTTGTAAAATATGTTTTCCAATTATCAGGTTCAATTTTTATATTTATAAAAATGTTAAGTACTACAACAATGTAAATATTTGTACATTTAGGTACCTCGAGAAAGTCGAAATTCCGTTTTTCATAAAGAATAAAATTTTGTTTTTTTATGCGCATAAAACATTGTCAAGTATATACACAAATATGTATTGTCAGCAAATAAAAAAATTCTATTTTAATTTATTAATTTATTTCTATTGTACAGTTAAAATTTAAAATAATCCGTACATAGGTATATAGTTAACAACTGTAT
This sequence comes from Nasonovia ribisnigri, assembly GCA_027563435.1. NCBI lineage: Eukaryota > Metazoa > Arthropoda > Insecta > Hemiptera > Aphididae > Nasonovia > Nasonovia ribisnigri. Next base: position 549,705 of record JANEHU010000467.1, read on the forward strand.
TTAAATTTAATTAAAAAAACAAAATATATAAAAAATACCACATACTCAAGATTTATTTAATTCTGATGGTTGTTTTCTGTTGTTATGTTAACCATAATTATGATAGTTAAAAAAAACGTTTTATATATTTATAATCAAACAATTTTTGTATTTTTTTAAATAACCATAATATATTTACTATAACAAGTTACAACAATCAAAGGTTCTAGGTATATAATACAGTATACAATATAGGTACTAATAGTACCAAGCACTAAGTACCTGGTACTTGTAATCGTAATAAAAATAGTATGATAAATTAGTGTCATAACTAACTAGGTATATTAATAGTAACTATTATATTAATTATTTTCCAATTTTCATATTACTCAAAAAATGTTTACCTTTTTTAATCATTTTAGTATTTAGTACCAAAACGGTATCAGTATCAAATGATCTCTCTTATACGAGTATGTTGTTTTTGAATATTAGTTTCAAAACTTCTGATGGCAATTTCCCGAGAAGCAGTTTTTCGAATTCCTTGCGCAATGTCAATCGCAACTGATGGGCTTTCTTCACTTTCGGAGACTTTGGAATTTCAATCGTTGGCAGATTGTTCATCGATGACTCATCCATTATAGATCCAGAGATCTCAACTTCTGTGTTTTCCATGTCAAGTTCCAGAGTATCTTTGCTATCCTGGTAATGCCAAGTGGTTGGAGTTATGTCACAAAAAACCTCATGATTATGCAGAAGCTCTTTCAGATTTTCGATTTTTTTGTTGAATATACTATTGGTTTTATTGATCCACTGCTTTCCGACTTCGTCAAAGAAAATTACCAACGCGATAAGGGGTTGTAGTTTCGCCTCGATGCTGGCCATCACGTTGACGATCAGTTGATAATCACTCACCAGGCGTTTAAGATGAAAAGCGATCTCTTCTTTATCTTCGGAGGATACGTCATTAGTGATGATGGCCAGCTGGAGTTTAGCGAGTCTGATAAACAGGCATTGAGTTGAGTTGGCCAGCGCTTGGACAGCGAAATCCACGTACATGCCCGAGTACGGGCAGTGTACCATGATTTTCTTGCTGATATCGATCGCGTCAATCGATTCCTCTCCGAAATCAGGAAGCGTAGGGCAGAACTCTTTTACCAGATTGGCTTGGACAGCGAACTTCGGGTTGAGTAGTTCGCTCCGAACTGCCGACCATTGCTTGTCCATGGCCAGCACAGTGGTCAACAACTCCAACCTGTTCCGATGCGCATCTGGAAGATCATCCATTATCTGACTGCTCTCTTCTTCTGATCCGAGCACGCAACCAACACCACTGCCCCACAGCGACGGCAGCAGAAGCAGTAGCACCAGTGATAGTGACAGGCCGGAAATTACAATACTATCGCCATGGCCTTTCATTGTAGTCATCATCAAGTCCACTGTATTGCAAAAAATTATAAGTGGATTACCACAGTTTTTGATCAAGTTGACGACAACGTACTCGATTACCGTATTTTCGAATAATATTGTGCAGTATTTTTTAAAAGAAACAAATGAATCATATAATTTGTAGGAAAGAGGAAAAATAAACAACAAGTTTTGTTTGCACAGTTTTTTTATTTTTTTTAGACGCCAAAGAGTACAAGCTGCAAGCGACGTCATCTGATGCACCAAATCGACATTTAAATGCTCGACTATTATACGGGACGTATCATAAATGGAGGTGTCTATAATATTTTTATACGTAAATTGTATAATATTTTTCCAGATACACACTGTAGGTATAACAGTAAATGGTGTGTGAACAGTTGGCCACGATCATAAATTATTGGACTAGCAAATTCGAAATCTTATATTTATTTTGTATTAGATAGTATTATAGATGCTTTAGAGTTATAAAATATCCAATTTTTTTTTTTTTATGATTTATTGTTAAAAAGATATCAGTGCACTACCTACTTGATTTTTCTCTCAAAATCACGGAAAACTCACCAAATTTTCGTTAAACAGAACCAACTATGTGTTATAACTTATAAACTTAGTAGGTATTTATTTTATTATCAAAGCTTGAAGTTCAAAACAATGTCTATCTATATGGGTATCATCGATTTTTTACGATATTTCAATTTGTATGCTAGTTATGAGTATGTAAAATATTAATAAATAAAAATAATAATGTAATTTTAAAATTGATGAATCGTAAAAATACACGCCATACAAACATTGATAATGTTCATAACTCCTAGGTTGATAATAGGTTAATTAACTTTAATACTAAAGCTAACAACACTAGGCTGCTTTTTCTGAAACAAATATACAATATTTTGAAGGGTCACAGAAAGTAAACAAACAGTGACATTCTGATACCTTATAACGTTTCCTAAATAGAGAAGTCAGGCGACGATATAGAGTGAAAGTCAAAAAATTACAGGGAAATTACAGGGTCCCCAATGTTTAAAAAATATATGTGATGAGACTAGAACTTATCCGAATCGTTTAAATATAATATAAATCCATTTACTTATACTACAACTTCTCGACGTTCACGACACTAAATCGTGCTTGCCTTTGTATGGGCCCCATTTAGGCAAACAAAGGAAATTGGAAAATGTGGTTGCCTAGCTGGTAGCCGGTAGGTTGTAACTACTTGAATTATCAATCGGTACAAATACAATAATTTGAATGATAACTTACAGGTCACTAGGTACTTTATTATTTATTTTCCGTTCGTTAGTCAATGATACCATGATCTGTGGACCGATCAGAATTTGAATATTATACTATTTTCATTTGGACGGGATTGCGTTAAACTGCTTTTGTTTTACCAACCAAAAGATATTTTATGCGTAAAACAAATGATACAATATACTGTATATTTTAAAATGTTAATGTAAATAACATATAATATTATTTGGCACCCGGTTATTCAAATGTGTATTGGCTTTTATGTCGATTATCAATAAATCTATAAATTATATATCGATTACATTATTAAGAAATTATAGAAATCTATTTAGAAAATTTTCTATAAGCTAACAATTTCCACCAACTATTAGTTACATTAACCTATCTAATAGTATAACGAGAGTAAAAACCATCACTCTTTGGGAGTACCTATACAAATAATGTACCATGTATAGGTATATAAGTGCAGTACATATATTTTTATACTTACTTATTTGACATTACTCATATATATAGTTAGTGAAGCTTGAAGAAAGTCCAACTGAGTGGATGTACAATAATCAATAATATGCATATCAATAGCGTTTTCATAATTATGAAAAACGACATCAACGTGGAGGATTATCATCGCACCTCTTTTATTAAGTTTCAAATACCATAATATAGTTGAACAGTTTAGCACGTCATGTTCTATAAAATTTTCCGGGGGATATTAGTACTATAGTCGGTGGTGCTCTTGTCCATAATCCATGACTGCGAGGTGTGACGGCAACCACTAGGCACCTGCAAGAATTAAGATTCGGTGTAAATTTAATAGGTTATATAACTAAATTACGAAAATATTATTTAAAAATGAAATTATGTGTATCAATTAATATTGCGTATTGTAATATTATGATGTGCTAAGCATCAGATTAATTTATTTAGCTGTGCATTAAAACATTTTAACTATTTATTGGTAGACCAAGCCACAGAACCGGTAAATTGTTTAATATACACCATATAGACGATTTTATTAAATAATCCAATATTTGATAAGTATAATATTATGATATATTTATATTATATTAATAAGTTAAGTTAAAATATAACGGTTATAAATGTTTACATTTTGTATGAATAATATAATATAAAAACACGATAACACGTTTATACGATGTTTCGCTAAAACTAAATCAATTAAAACACCAAGTTTAAAATGTGCATCAAACTTTAACATTACAGCACTGTGAATACACACACATACGAACAATTGTTATCTATATGCTATTATTTCAACTCTTTTCTAATTATATAGATACTACTGATACGAAACAATATTATATATTTGTTTTTGGTTTTATTAATTTCCATGGAAATTTAATAAATCGTACCATATGTTCTTAGACATGCTGTTGATCCGAAATGTACCGCCGAAAACTGCAGTGAGATTTTTCCGACTTTCTACGATCATTGAACGATAATCGGGGGTTGGTTTTAAAGCCCAGTTTCTAAGTCCTTTGAAAAAAGACGCCTTCTCTTTCACAGATTTTGTTTTATCAATTTCGATTTTTTTAACGCAGACGTCATTTATGTAATCCAGCATATTGCTGGATCTCTGAGAAAGCTGTTTGAAGTACTCTGTCTTGGCTTTTATTGACATTTCTAAGCCCTTCCTTTTGTATATATAGAATAAATTAAGGGTGGCAAGCACGTGTATATCCGTGAACTGGAGCGTGCCCATCACCATCAGTATTGACTGGATGACCTCCGTGTATTTTCCTGACCAACTAGCTGCTTTTTTCTGATCCTTTTTGCGTTTTATCTCCCCATCAATCAATTTGATTATGTGCACCATGTGCTTATATAGCAAACACTTAAACGATAACATTAGTACTTTCAGGCCCATGTCCAGGATGCTTCCTACCATAGGCCGCTTAAAGATTATGTTTTTGACAAACTTGTACGGTATTATGTGGTCCCGCGTATCGTTCAAGGGGGGCGTGCTACTGGACGTCCCTTCTCCACCTGGCCCTCCCACCACAGCTACCTGCACCTCATCCGTGGTGGACGGCTTGTGTTGCGCACTATCCAAAAGCTCATCTTCGATGATGCGCTTATAATATGTCCGGTCCAGCTTGTAGTAGACTTCCTCGAGAAATATATTCCTCCACAGGTTGTCTTCCTTGACGACCCTCGACAACAAATACAACTTTTTATCGAACGCCGACAATGCAGAGCGGGCACCAATCGCTGAACAAAAACACACCAGTAAGACCACGGTCCACTGGCACGGTCGCGTCATGGTGATGTCGGTGCGGGACGATTACACGAACAGAGTACACCGGACCCAGAATACGTTCACCGCGAGAGTGGCGTGGTTATGTTAGTGTGAACACCTGCAGATGATGGTTGCCACGGAATACCCGTATGCACGTGTTGAGTAAACACGGTTCGAAAAACAAGGCGAAATTGCGATCGTAAGACCTGCAGAAAAAAAATATTATGACGAAAACACCATACGAAATGGTTGTGCTTCGCGATTTATTAGGTGGTATTGTTTGTTTGATCAAGTGTAGTCCTGTAGGTATGCCACAAACGAAGAAACTTTTAAGCAGCGAATCGGTTTATTCATTTTTCTTCTGTAAAGCTTTTCTAGATTAATAGAACAATTGTAAAAAAAATTTCCATCCAAATCCCATTTAGATATTTAAGAAATATATTATTATATTATACTGTTCTTAAACAGTTGTTAATAAAATCAAAAATTAATTTAATTGTTTTAATTGAAAAGGTATATTTGATTTTCAAAACTGATTTTAATTGATTATCATTTATCACGTGTACAACTGGGCTCCTTTAAAGGTCTCAGAAGATGGTATATTATTTGTAATAATCATAAAAAAGACATCCCCAATAAGGGCTCCCAGCATTTACCTACGAGTGAACAAATATAATAAATAAAACAATATAATTATTATCAAAAAAAAATCAGACACGTGACGGCTGACGAATAATTATTGTTTTTAATTATTAAAGTATTAACACACAATTATTTGAATTTCAAATGCAAATATATCCAATACAGTGTCTTTCACGACTACTACAATAGGTACTGGGCGTGTTGTCGCCTGTACCGGAGCGTATTTAGTAAAAAAAAAAAAGATTATAATTAAAATAAATAACTTTATTAAATAAATACGGGTAACGGAAAATATAGTAATATTATTATGCAATCATAAATCGACGGCACTTCAACAGGGGAATCGTAAGTTCCTACACGAGAGTAACAGGTAGACAATTACATACGTTAATTCCTACATAATATGTGATATGTAAGTTCCTACACAGTAAAAAAAGGTACATACACCTGTAAGCTCAGAGCTTCAGAAATAAACCTCATAAAATATAATATTTTTTTTATTGTTTTATTATATTAAAATTATTAAATTAATAGGTAATATTTATTTTTTAAATTATTAAATATTATATTATAGAATGCATTAGGTACTTTTTATTATTTAAATTATTATTTTATTATCTTTATATTATAGAATGCATTACTAATATTTTTTTTTACAATAAATGATGAATTATTATTATATTACAATTATTATTTTTTAAATTATTAAATTGATAAAATTAAATATTATAAAGAATTATATAGAACAAAGGGTTAAAATGTATGACAGTAATATAATATGATATAACTGATATTAGATTGATAACTTATAATATACTTACAGGTGTATGTACCTTTTTTTACCGTGTAGGAACTTACAAATGTACCTGCATTTTACTGTGTAGGAACTTACATATGTACCTTATTTTATCGTGTAGGAACTAACATATTATGTATCTTGTTTACTTGCTAGGTCTCGTGTAGTTACTTACATTCGCCCCTTCGACAGCTCGGTCTATAGCCGCGACTATACTAACTGATACCACGGCCGATCGTCCGGACCCGTGCTTATCAACGGTGACATATCGTTATCCAATCGGACGGACGGCGACGAATCTACAATACAATAATTTTGTGTAATAATAAGATTATTAACAATAAATATAATATTACTACAACAGTATTTAAAAAACTTCCCAAATATTATATATTCATAAAGTATTTAAATAAATTTACTTAAATAATTTGACTCAAATACTTGACAAGACTGGCTACCTACTATTACCTATACTACTGGCTACTGATTCTCTATAATTTTGTAAACTGCTCAATACAGAACAACTACAACCATGCATAATACCTATATGCAATTGAGATAAACTACAAACGTATTCTCAACATATAGATGCATCAAAATAATTTTTTTTTTATGTCTATAGTCTTTACATATATTTAAATAAATTGGTTTTTAGGTAAATTTTGTCAATTATGAATACGTATAATACCTACTACAGTTCTTTTTAGTGAATTTATATAAACATATTACTATTATTTTAAATAATGAATACTCAATTCTGGTTTTACTGTATGTAATTTATTTGTATTAAGCGTTCATATTGTTTTTTTATATGAAATTATATTAGCTTGAATATTTCAAGAAATATATCAAGTCAGCGTTTTGTAGAATGAAAATCCAAGTGTTATGAAATTATTTTGATTCTGGATTCTTTATTTTAAAAAGCATATCATAATATTGTTACTTATTATAATATAAGTAGCTTTGATTTAATGATTATAATAATTATAATATGTTATAGTGACGGAAAGTGTCATATTATTATTATATTTTATCGTAAGTGGCGATAAAGTTTAACGATTAGTTTTCATTGTTACATTTTCTTTGATTTTAAACATTATCAAAATATGATAAACAAAAATAATTAAATATCACAAAACAAAACATAACGATTAACAAAATATAGATTTAATATATTATCATTAAACAAAACATAGCGCAAAACGTAATTTATAGAATATTATCAAACAAAAAATAACGCAAAATGAAATAATATAAAGGTTATAATATTGGTCTCGTAGAAATATTTATTTCATGCGATTTATTTTTGTTTTAAGTTAAGAATTTATAATATATATTCAGTATCGGACCATTTCCCATAATAGTAATTCATTTTAAACTTAATAGGTACCCATTAAATGTTGGAAAAAATAACGTTTCAATTATAAATAACGATAAGCACAAAGCACTACATACTTGTACCGTTTTAGTACTGAATATTGAATAACGATAAACGCAAAAATTGTGTAACGATTTAATTGTAAATAACATAAAGCACATTTTTTTTTCTTAAAATGCCAGCCTTCAGTATTATAGAAATTAACAAAATTCATTAAGATCGATAATTTTCTATATTGTATATTATATCAATAAAATATTGTGATACAAGAATAATTAAAATAATAAAGTGCTCTTCAATAAGACTTTTATATTTCGTTAAATTATAGTTCGCTACAGTAAAATGTAATGATTAAATAAACTGTTTATACTTTAATAATAAAGACTCTAGATACACAGTATCCCGTATAGAATATATACATTTACTTACTTTAATATCAATAACTATTCGGGATACATATTAAATTGTTACTAAGAATCATAACGAATAAATACGTATAATATGCTAATGACACACAAGATATTTAAATTAATATACCAATATGAATTTATATTCGTTTACTTGCCAACGCTCTTTTGAGATGTCCTTCCTGGGATTTTGAGTTTCTTTTTTATATGTGCGTTTTACTCGGAACTTTAAGCACGCTATTTTATTTTTCTATTTATTATTTTTTATATCATACTTTAATTTTCATGCTGATCGGTAATCTATAGTCGAGAATTTGTGACCAATTCTCCATGGGCATCGTCTCGACGTAGAGCTCGCCGTAAACGTGTATCATGCAGTCGATGATTTTGTCAAACTCGGCCAGCTCGCTTTTCAGTGTTGTATCATCGGATGCCAGCTCATCTGGTGAAGGTGGAGAGTTGTTCAGACTTCCATACTTGCCCAAGTACTGGTATATTTCCTCATGGGGGGTTAGGTAACAGACGTCGTCAATCTTCTTGTCTACCTCTTCCTTAATCTTCTTGAAGACTTTGAACATAACGAGTTCATCATTTTTTTTTTTATTTTTGTCGTAAACGTACAGCGCGGTGGACAATAAGGCCAGCTCACCTTCCACGGCGGCAACCTTGTCCACGAACACAGCTAACATCATGCGTACGTCACCCATCGCTTTGTCGACCTCATCATCGGGTTTTTTTGCGGCCTCGCCGTCCTTAATGTCTGCGGGCTCGCCTTCGTTATTTTTGACGGGTTCCCCCTTTTTTCGAACCAACTCTCCAATGCGGTTGACCAACAGTGATAGCACAAACGACGAGTTGTTGTACGTAAAGCACGTGAACGCGGTGCTCAGTACGTGGGCGGTATAGTTTACGTTGGTGCCCAGCCACGGGGACTTTTCCATCAGTTTCTGTAGCACTTTCATGACCGGCGGGTCTTCGTTATCAGTCACCAGCTGAATCTGGTTCAAAACCTCCGAGTTGGAACTCATTTCGAGGTACCACGGCAGACTGAGCTTGGACAGCTTGACCCTTTGCTTGAGCACCGACGACCACTCGGCGTCGTTGAGCAGGATATGATTGAACAGCGCAATCCGATCATCAAACTTCGATTCCGGGAGCTCAATCCACGAGCTCATGGCCACGGTGAACCGCGGCCACGTTGACATCAGGATAATGCACGACAGCAGCACTAGCACCGCCGTCATCCGTACAGTATATTTGGCCTAGGTTGTTTTGTTGTGTGCCCGGTGGTCGGACCTGTGTTGCTGTTGTTGATTTTCTTGTAATGGCAGTGGATAGTGTGTGCGCGCCAACGACGTTAGGTGTCGTTTGGTTTTGTTGCTCGAATGCGCGGCGAACGGATGTAATCACTTCACGAGCTGCACCGCCCGAAGAAAACTCGCTGCTGTCCAAACACAGACGCGTTTCCCGCGTTGTTTGTGAACGTTGCCAACCGACCAATCGCGTTGACGTTAAACGAGATTTTTGAAAGAAAGACAATCCAACAAGTCGAAATTATATATAAAATTAAGGCTAGGTGGAATTCATGTCCTAAACAATTTTGAAATATTAATTTATTTATGTTCTAAGATATCACTAAATATGTACTTCAAACATGCATTTAAAACCGATATTTTAATAACGATGTCCAGAAGAAAAATATTATTAAAATTATTAATTTATGTTGCTAAAAAAACTTAGTCAAATCTTAAACTAAAGTTGAAAAAAGCTAGAACATACAGCAGTCACACTATTATCAATAACCATAGATCACAAATATTAAAGTACATGACGCTGGTGAACTAATGAGCATGTAATGTTTCCTTGTTTCCACTAAACATTTAAAATTGTTTCCCTCATCGCCTGTTTCCGACAATAAATAATTTAAAAAAAAGTATTATTCCCATTTTCGCCAACATACCTGCATAAGTAATACTATTGCACTTACATTCCGTATTTTTTGAGGGAATTTTGAATTTTCGTGTACTTGCAAGTAATGTGTAATAATTTATTAATAATAAATAACCAGTATTACTATTTATTATTTTTATATGTATGTTTTTAAAAAGAGAACATTTTTTATTATTTTTAAGATATAGTTAAATTTTAAATCATACTGTCTTAACTTTATATATTGTTGCATATTTTATATTACAATAACTAATATCGCATATCAAAAAATGTATGTTATTTATGTATATAATATATTAATATATGTAACATGTATATTGTATATAATATATGTGTGTAAATCTTGAAAATTTTATACTGGAACATATGTTTTTCTACAATATTTTGATCACAACTGGTAAAATTGGCAGGAACAGGTATTGCATTTATTATTTTTAGTGCTAGGTACATAATATAATTAAATGAGATATTTTAATGAACAAAAGCATAACTTATAAATTATAATACTATTTATCAAAGGTGGTAACTTAACAAGTTAGTTAATTGTTTAATCAACTTATGAAGTTAACTAGTTTAATTGCGGCAGTTGAATTTTATTATTAAACATTATTGATTAATCGAAAATTAAATTAAATATCTTAAATTCTGATCGATCTTAAGTAGACTAATATATTAACGAATTCGAATTAATTTTCAGATGTTTTATCATGTTATCAGGTCCATCGGTAGGATTGACAAAAGTACATACAAATAAGCATACAAATAAATTTGTATATACTTGCAACGCCATGGCGTGACTTTACGTGTGGAGCGATTTGCTATTTCATTTAAATACAGTCACACACACACTAATGATCACTTACTACGTACACATTTACAAGACACACGTGCATAAAATTGTAAATTGCATATTTTGAACTCCTTAAAAACTGTCCGTATGCAATCCCTATAAAGGGCCCGGTGCCATTTTTTCAATTTTTCCGCAATCCTATGAAATTTGATACTTAATTTTTATATTTTAGTTGCCACCTTAATTACAATACTTTTCACTAATCTACTGCCCGATACTTATTTAGGATGAAGGGGAGGAGGGTATAATAGGGTGTATTATATCGAAAAAAGATAACTTCATGGGAATAGTTCCCAAGCCTTATATAGAATTGTAGGATTTTGGATTTTGATTAAAATTTTTATCGGAAAGATATCTTATTCCTATAGGACGCATCGAATTCTGATTTTTTTATTTTATTTCGAATAATGGTATGGTATAATTTGTGAAAAACACATACAATTACATTATTTTTAAAGACATATTATAAAGTTTGAGATTAAAATATTGAAAAAGAGAGTGCGATGAGGCCTGTAGAATATCACTCTCTATACATTGAATATAAATATAAAAAATTTGTTTGATTCTACAGAACAGTATCATTAATCCCGTAGAGGATATTTTTGTGTACAAAAATACATTGGCACCGGGTGCCTTAACTTAACTTGAGCTAATTGTTGTCAGCATCTTGCCCACCTTCAATCTCAGGAGTTAAAGTCTAAATAAACAATAAAAGATAACTTTTAAAAATACCAGAATCAAATGTAAAATATTATATTTTAGTAATTGTTTTACAATATAGTTTTAGAAAGTACAAGCAAATACAGAATACTAATGCTACATAATAACTCATTTGCAAATATAATTATCATATCTTATGGCTATGTATAAGTTCTCTGTATGTAATTATGTATAGTGGCCCGTATAGTAATCTGGTGCACATGGTCTGATACGACAAACACTTGTTTCGGACCAAAATATTTTTAATATTTTCAAATTTAAAAAAAAAAATCAAGTCTCATCCACGATATAAATCATGTGGCCATCGACCAGATGTTGTTTTTTTCACAACAATAAACGGAGTTCACTTGTAAATCCTAATTTATAGATCAAAGCTGTTAGGCTTTAATAGGGATAAACGCACTTAAATAATCCCATTCCACCCATTTTGGTTTTTGCGAAATCAATGTGGTTTGTTAATATATATATATATGTATATATATGTATTATTGTCTATCGCTTATCGAGTGCTAGGGAAGTTTATGACGTATGTATCTCGTATTAGAAAAGGGTGTAATATTTACGATCAGAATATATTATTAAGTGAAGGATAAAACAAGAATTTGTCGATATTCTGGGATTATGTAAATAAAAACTACCGACAAAAGAGCTAGGCCGTAAAAACTGCGATAGTTTAAATTAAATTATAAATTCTGTATAAAACTATATAACCCCACCTAACCTTCATTAAGTATTGTAAATAAGGTTTTTTATTTTTTATTTTAAAAAGCATGGCAATAACAATAATCGAGTTCCCTCGAAAAAAAATAAAACTTCTAATTTTCCGTTATAATTTTCATATGATGTATACCTTACGGTTAGTTTTATATGTCAGAAAATAAAATATCGTTGTAACTGTTGCTAAAAAATGTAATTGACATATTAAACAGTTGAAAAGTTGTAACTTATAAGAAATAGTCATCCGATACGTCATACCATTTCACTTTATACATTTATAGATTTCAGGCACATGACATATAGTATAAAATAAAAAATATTATTACGAACAATATTATTAATATCTAAAAATGTATTAATAGACTTTATATTTTTCCTCATTATACCGTGAGAATGTACAAACGTTACATTAGCTGTGTGGTGTAGTGGTTTTAAATGGGTATTGATGACGTTGTTTGTTGGCTAGACGAAATCCTGTAGCTGACATACTACTATAATAGTATACCTAAATTATTAGTGTACGTTTGGTACAGTGCGTGTGCGCATTTGTGGACGTATTTACTTCAGTTTGCCGCTTTTCTTCTGTTGTCAATTTTTGTCATTCGTTTTATGTTGGACAATATGTAATAACGTGTTATGTGTTTAACCACATTTAAAACAATTACGCGACAAGCATTTTCTTTTAAAATATTGTTTGCGTAAACATAATTTACACAATCCAAGTTCATTCTCCTTTTTGATACGTTCATTTACTGATAATGATATGAACGTCGGAAATTTGTAAAAAGTGTGTTGTAAATTACAGATGAAACAGCTTATATCGTTAATGGTAGAGTAAATGCAGTAGAAGCTATACGACTTTTATTTTTTTTACATATACAGTAAAACTTCCGTTAACGGTCACCTCTATAGGACGGTCACCTCTATGTAACGGTCAATTTTTTTGGTCCCGTCGTGTGTTATCCTAGTGTTATCCTACCTCTGTAGGACGGGTACCTCTAAAAAGCGGTCATTATTTACAGTCCTTTCGGTGACCGTTATATGGAAGTTCTACTGTACTATTTTTAATTTCTGTTCCGTATTTTATGTTTCTTACAATATTTTTAAACGACTCCACAGCTTCTAACGTCAGCGAGCGTTCGTTCAAAAATGTGATTAAGTGTGTCGACTTTCGCGATGCAGTTTTTTGGGGATTTCATCTCTCACTCCGTTAACGTATTCGTATCTAATTTCGTGCATATAATATGTATGAGTAGAGGACCCCAATCTTTCAGACACGGTTTTAAAGCTTCAAGTGCCGCTATATAACCACGTAAAGTATTCGAGAAAAATCGTAAGCTATTCTATGCATTTTCTTTTACTTCGTTTAATTCATATATATCTTTTGCATGAGATTGAATTAATAATTTTTCATTATTATAACGCGTGTTCAACGTTTCCCAAGCGTGTTCGTAATTTATAGCTGTGGTTTCGAAACTTTTTATGCAATTTGCTGCGTCGTCGTTAAACGATGACCGTAAGTGAAAAAAACTTTTGAATTGGCGTACATTTATCGTTTGCATGAACACAAGCCGTGAACATGTCCTTAAATGATGCCCAATCGGTGAGTCTACCATTTAACACTGGTATGTTTAACGGTGCCAGCTTTATGACCGATGACGTTGAGTTAACGCTATCTTCACGATCTGAATTTCGGAATGACCTCTCATTCTGGTTAACTCGGACGGAGCTTAACTTTTGCTCAGCTTCAGCAACGGTCTCAAAAAATAAATTTTGTAACGGTAAAAAAATGTTTACCTGAAAATTTTCAATCTTATATCTCTAGTCTGGTGTAGCGGTTTTAAATGGGAATTTTCGACATTATTGGTTAGGTGAAATCCTGCTGCCAATAAACATAATTTCCGATTGCGTTATGTCGAAACCCCAAAAGTTTGATCCAATAATAAATATACCAGTGTACAGATAATATAATATTTTTCATTTCATCAAATATTATATTAAGCCAAGGGTTTAATCTCGATAATAACATCAAAACTCGTTCTATATTACAATGATACGTCTTGATAATATTATTGTACGCGGTTATTCGCTTTTAATTGATTGAGTCCAGCAGTAGTACCTAGGTACATACAATTTAGTGTAAAACAAAAAAATTCGATTACAGCCAGTCTTTTGCTCAGACATCAATGGTTGATGTTATATCGTTGCAGGTATATACACAATACACATATACCTAGGTATGTACGAGTGATAATTTAATATTATTTAATCTGTATCAATGTGCGTTAGTACCTACCTAAATGTTCGTAAGCCGACAACAGGGCGCGTCGTTTAGGAAATCTCGTTGATATACGAAAACGCATTTCGCGTGTAATATGTATATGTGTTTTTTAAAATCCACTTTTTAACCAAACTACATTAGCGACGACGACGACGACGACGAAAAAAATAAACATATATGTATATACAATACAGACGGCCAGACGGGGCTAATAGTTTTTTAAACCGCGTCTGTTACGGGAAGATAACGTGTAATTTTTATTTTACGGATTTTTTCTTTCACTCCCTCGCCGAAAAAAAATACACCTATAACAATAATCGTAATCGGAATGACGCAAATCCCCGTGCAGGATCGGTTAGTTATTGTATAATACAGTGTCAGTCGTGTGCGCGTAGAGCGCGTACTGTAATTCGAACGATATAAAATGCTAATAGACGAGAATGACGACGGCGGCGGGCGTATAATCTACTAACAGTGTATAATAATGGCGATATTAAGTTGAAAATAAAAAAAATAATAATAATACACATAATATAATACAATGCGTACGCGATGCTAATGGAGACCGTAATAATAATAAGATTGCACATTATAGTAACGATCATATAAATAATATTTGTTATAAGAAGCGCGTCACTCGAAAATACTTAGTCGAATCGTCTATGTATAATAACATAATATTGGCAGGCGGAGAGTGTTATTAAAATATAATAATAATAATAATAATAATATGGCGAAATTTCCCTTCTACGGGGCGTATAGAAAAATACCAGGGAAACCACTAGATCGAATAAAATATAGGCTTCGTGTACAGGCCCCTAATTTCTAAACGATTTTATTATGATTGATTATTTGTATTACCCGTAGTTTTCATTACAGGTCGACAAGATTTTTAGATTTTGAATTCGACCGATTGAAAAAATTTCAAAACAAACAAAATAAGAAAGACTGAAATGTCGTTTATACACGATGAACTCACAATGATTTTAAATGTTTATATATTTTTATAATAAATATACTATATGATTCTTGCCTAGGTCTGAAGGGTATAGAAGATTTATGCAGCAAGATGAATAGTATTTGGAATTTATTCTTATTACCATTTATATAATTTATATATTTTACATATTGTATCTAGAAATTCATGGTGATAAAAAATAACTATTTACCTATTCAAAAATATTTAATATAATGATTATGTATACCTACGCATTTTGACTTAGGTGCATCGAACTATCAATTACCTAATGTAATTTGAAGTCTCCCATAGCAAAAATAGAAATATACAGTATTTAAGTAAAATTAGAATTATTTTTATATATATTACTGAACAGTAAAGATTGTTGAAGTTCTTCATTTTGGAAAAAAAACATATTTTTGGCTTAGAACAATACTATAAAATAATAAAACATTTATAAATGCTGTTGGTAGAATTAAAAATAAACAGTGAACTGTTACCTAACCGTCCTAACCTATTGAAATTAACTGCTCACGAAATATTAAAAACAATGAATATAGATAGTTTTACGAGTAATTTTTTTTCCTGATAATATACTAAAATAATAATTTGATATTTATAATTCAAAATACAGTGTTTGAGTCATAATTAGAGACATCGATTTCCCATACATTTATTAAAAAAAAATTATAGTTTATTTAATATTCTCCATTTAGGTACCTACCAAATGTACGCGTAAGACTGTAAATATGTGTTATAAAATAAAACAATGTTGATTTGGACATAAGCGTAGTCACGGAAAGAAACTCCTCAAAAAATTGACTGTAGTGTATTAAGTGGTGGTGTTTAATGCTGTTTTGTCTCTTATTGAATATAATATTTAGGTGTATAATTTTCTCGGGTTCACTTTCTGAAACACCCCCTCGAAATGTAGGCCCCTTGAGTCTATCGCTATATAATGACATTCCCGCGGCTTTATTAATGACCGACAATTTTTGTGTGATTTCTCTTGATAAACAGTTAGTTAACTGAAAACCTAACCAGCCCAGATACCCATTACATATTTTACCGTCCGATATAATATCATTAATTATATATACCCGACCTGCAATTTTCTCCGAGACACAAGCACGGCGTTTTTCATTTCAAACGTGTGTTCGCGTGATACTATGCCATTACGTCATAACCGAATACAAAACAATAATTGATCTTCAGCCTACCATTTACAAAGACACGTGTCTAACTATATACGTTTGTCTGATATTTTTCACGGTCCAAATGATAATATACAGGAAAAAAATGACAAAAATACGATGGGGAAAAAAAATGTTATAATTGGAGAGGGACCAAATATGTTTATAATGACCAGAGAATTACCCCTCACCCCAGGAATTTTCTAAACATCTATCATTATTTCGTTTAAATATTGTATAACATGATTCTGAAACTTGTACACATAATAAAAAAAGATAGCCAGGTTGGTATACCTTGATAATATATAGTATTTGTTATATTATCACCTTACTGAACAGTGTTCATAAATTATGAACAGTGGCCAAAACAAATACGGCCACGGAAATCTATACACAAAAATTATTATATTTACAAATTTGAAATTTTGCCATGATTACAATAAAACTAATATTTTTAGTGGGAACACAATAGACGCATGATTTTAAAAAATCCGTTTTCGATCTTATAAAAATTGTTTAATAAAATTCTCCGCGATGAACTTATAATATTTTAAATACTTGAATACTTATTACGGAATTACTTTTTTGAATGCTCCAGCATAATTATTTAATTTCTTTGGTACTTAAATAAATCAAATCATTTTTTTGTGGAATAAAAACTAGTGTCACCAAAAATTCTAAATTAATTTAATATACACATCAGAGTATTGTGTAAAGTGAAATTAAATCAATTGCGTGCATATACGTATAATTGCATAAATGAAATGATAAGTTATAAGCTGACCAAATCCAACAAATGTAAAATCGGCCCGATGCCCCTCCGTCATAATATATTATTAAGCTCGACAGTCGACGAGTTTTCAGCAGCTTCGACTGACGGACACGATTTAATTAGAACATTCTCTCGCTCTCTCCCTCTCTGTCGAACGATTATATCGATATAATAATATATTAAATCCAGTGGCGTTTTCACCCTTTCCGTGGAAAATGCACACAAACACTAGTGTATGACGGTGCGCCTTTTGATCCGCGACCGCCTGCGCTCCGCGCGTGTATCTATACGCACACACATTTACACACATCTCGCACCACCAAATACACACACACACACACACACACACACACACACACACACACACACACACACACACACACAAGTATACATATAAATACACGGGCGTCCGTCAAACGGTCAACGATTCTCTCGGGAGGAAAACTCAACGGGCCGGGTGGGAAATGTCAACGGATTGTGATATTTGGCGGAAAACCCCGCGGCGGCGCCGGCGAAATGTCACCCCCGAGCGGGTGGGGGGGGGGAGGGTGAGCCTATCCGAACGGTCAACAAGACCGCGTCTTTTGTGTCCGGTCCAGTCGTCGGTCCTGCACGTCGTGTTGACCGAGTAATTATTATACTGAGAGACGCTATAGTATTGTATATTTTATTGTGTGTGTTCTGACACCCTTTGCTGCTGCGGCACTCGAAAGCCGTCCGGCAAACAACGGTTACCGCGCGCGGTATAGTCCTCATAGCGGCTCCCTCGTCGTCGTGTATACGACGGGTTTTTCGGCCAAGTGCTGCAATCGTCGTCGTCACCAGTGGTCACGCGAGAATTATTACACACAAATGAAAAAGAGCACTCGAAAAATCGTCCGAGACGAATCGACGAGATTACCCCGTCGTCGTCATCCTTGCTGCTGCTGCTGCTGTTGTAGTCGTACCTATGCATAATTTAATATTGCATATTTTGTTACGACTATATTATTATATTAAGCGCACGGTCCAGTGCCTTTTAATCGAATTCAATAATAATAACAGTGTGTCATATATTATTAGGATGTGATTCACAATGGGAGCTCGCGATTCTTTTTTTTTTTTTAACCGGTTCGCGACCGATTCTACGAGTGTCCAGTCGAGTATTTTTCACGCGACTGACCCGACTCTTAAATGTATAATATAATAATAAAGTTCGTTGTCGGTCGAAAATGTTTGTTTCTCGTGTAATTACATCGTCAAACGGCGCGGCGTGGCTGGTGGACTAACGTGTTGAAATCCGATTACGTATGGTCACCCGGGTTTATTATTATTATAGTTCAATAAGTCAAGAAGAAAGTATTGCGATTTTATCGCATATTCGCGTCGAGAATTCGAGATCGTACAATAAAATATATAATAATATAATAACGACGACAGTGCGCTGCTGTGTGCATATATTTATAGGACAATTCGTACGAGTTTTTGCGCGCAGACGAGAAATCACTTTTTGAATAATTCATAATATTATATAAATACACTGCTCTTAATTCGATATTGTGTCACCGGCGTGGTGAGGTGAGGTGTTGCAGTTAGTGGGACCATATTTTTCAGTGAAAATCCGAGAAACCTCGCTATAGACAGCGTCGGTGGCGGAGGGCGCGGTAGAACTCTTCTCAAAAAGTACTACCGACGTGACGTTAATGAACAATTTTCTATACCGAAAAATCGTTTCGAACGATTTCCACCAGTGGAATCTCGTTTCCAACCCTCCCCATCACTCCCCCTTCCCGCCACCACACACACCCTATTATCCACCTCTAGACTTTAAAACGAATTTGGATGCGGTACGGACGATGATAAAACACGATATAACGACGACAACGCCTAATGGCATTATGCAAAAATTTAGCTGTTGAATGACATCTGTCTCAGCTGCAGTCGCTTCTTTATAATATATAAATATGCAATATACCTATATACATAATATTGTACACTTCAGATCTCACTCGTTTTTATCGCACGAGTCGTAATCCGATTTCGGTAAAATACTTGGTACTCAATAATTAACCCCACGCCCACCATCACTATAGTAAAATTAGGTGAAGACGATGCGGCAAAACGACTAAATATAAAATCTCATTAAAAACGTATATTATTGCTAACAACGTTAAATCTTTTCATTTAAACACCGTCTATATTATATAGCGTTTAAATGTATATTGCAAATAACTATATATAATGATATCCTCTCTAATATAAATTGTATTTCCGTTTTTTTATATTACGCCTCTGCGAAGGGTAACTGCTAGAACCTATATTATTATGTCCTGAAAGAAACGATGAAGTATTTTTCTTGAAAAGCTCTGCAACCCCGGGACGATTCACTACTAGAAAGAGCGAATAAAGCAAATAAAATAACAAACAATATTATAATAATTTAACATAGGAATATACACGTGTGTATTACGTGACAAAAACACAGCCTCTCCAATTGACGTGTACCACTCGATCGATGAAAGTTAAATGAAATTCGCATACACGTAGGTATATACTTTAACATACTTTATAGAGTCATGATTGTGGTGGGGTAAACGAATAAATAGTCCAGAGGCGAACGTTGGTGGGCTGTTCAACAAATAGACAATATTATAACATAAGAGTATATTATACGCTCCCGATATTGTATTATACCTACATATTTTGCATTGTTTGCGTATACAGGGCGATCGTACTGAAACCCGAACCAGTGAAAAAAATAAAAATCGTGTAATGCGTCAGACTTCATAATATTATAATTATACAGTCGGACTTGCGAGTTAACTCGAAGTCGAAGGGACCGCCCAAAAAGTTCGAGGTATCTAACGACGATTTCGAATGAAAAACATAGTTATACACATACGTTTTATGCACAAAAAGTATTTTTTTTAAATGTCGGAATGATATTCTTTTATTCCATAACTTATTTTTTATGTTTATTTTGCTGTTCTTTTACGGCAAATGGACAACATTATAATATTAATATTATTATAAGAGTATATTATACGCGGACGATATTGTATTAGGTACCTATACATTTGCATTGTGTGCGAATACAGAACGATAGTACTAAAACCCGAACCGACGTAAAATCATAATGCTTTAGTCGATTCAAACTTAATTATATTATACTTACATAATATAGGTAGTTGTATACACATTACACGTCTTATTATTAATATTGAATTAATATATACGATGTTGCGCACAAAAGCTCTTTTTCTGAATATTTTTATGCTGGAACTTTACCTGTTTTATTTGATTTTTTTTCAAATTAGTCGGACATTAAAGATGTGTATAATAACATTATTTTATACGTCTATTTCCATAGCTTCCTTCAGAATACATTATTGTGATATATTTTATTTAAATTCTATAGGTTTTACTTAACACGGAACTATTATAACAGTTGGTTCTCAGAACACTTGAAATAATATAATATATAAGCCGTAAACATTATCGTTGTGGTATTTGGCTTCGTAGCGCTGCACGAGTGCACCAAAATCTTTAAAACTATACCGACCCATACCCCATATTATAGGCATCAATAATAATATGTTGTTTTAATTCCACGCGAACGAGACTATAACATACAACTCTCGTCGAAATAGTACAACCCAACTTCGATTATTCGTCTTCATACACACATAATACATATCAATATATAAATATATCATACACACCTATGTAACAGTATATAAACGTACCCATTATATATTATAGTCGTTTATCGATCACCCTGTATATGCTTGCCGACGGTGCGTTTCGCATTCATTCGCCTGCGATGCTCGAGCGATTGACGTTTCCGTG
This sequence comes from Nasonovia ribisnigri, assembly GCA_027563435.1. Taxonomy (NCBI): domain Eukaryota; kingdom Metazoa; phylum Arthropoda; class Insecta; order Hemiptera; family Aphididae; genus Nasonovia; species Nasonovia ribisnigri. Next base: position 571,118 of record JANEHU010000467.1, read on the forward strand.
TGCAAATATCTCTCTCTCACGAGTGTTCCGCGCACAACCCCAACTCGGCGCCGACGACCTTATAACTTCCCTCCGGCAAAAGAGCGGCTGTGGCAACGTTAGGTTACACGGTACATTTGATGGCAATATGATAAACAATGATAAACAAAAAATAATAAAAAGCAGCAAAGTTAACCAATTACAGGCGGAGGGTACTTACCCGATTGGAAACCGTCACGTCGTCGTTTGTATATAAAACAGAATAATAATATAATAGTCGCAGGGACCCTTTTTTTATTTTTACGTACCTATAACTACGCAACAAGCCTGCTATATGTTATAGCGTCATATTGTAATAAATCATATTGTGTATATGTTAAAATGACTACAATGCGCTAATGACCTAAAGTGTAAAAAATTTAAACTATATATAATAGCGGTAAATTGTTCGTTAGTCTAATTTTTTTGTGTAAACAAACTTCGATCAAAATGATATGTTATATAATTTTTTATACTTTATGATAAGTGAACGCAATTTATATTTGTGATAACTACGCATGTTATGTAAGTATAATACTATGGTTCAACATGTTGACCATTATTGAGACACATAGGGAGCCCCACTCTCTAACTAGGTCATCTCAATATTCAACCCTTATATCTATACAAACACGTCGAATACAAACTAATGTAGAATTATGTTTTCCTCTTAAATTATAACGGGGCTGATAATTTTAGTCTATTCAAACTTATTTGTAGACAATTTTGTGGCTACATTATTATTATTAGATGCAATGCCTGAATTTAGTCTATCTATGAATTTGTCTATATTAATAGACAAAATAGATAGGTAACAAACTTTTTTAAGAAAAAATCAATTTTTCCAGTTTTTTGCATAATCCATCGTAAAAGAACAATATTAGTTATATACTTTTTACTGGACTGTTTAATTAGATATCTACTTAATTAGATTTATATTTCTACTTATACATTATATAAAACTTATAAAACTAAAGTTTCAGAGCAAAATATTGATATTGTCAAAATATAAAGGCGTTGAATACATGTGTTGTTTTTTGTTATGACAACTGTTTAAATACTGTATTTCTCCTGTTTATAATAACACAATATCCATGCAATTCTAATACTATTTGTACTTATATAATTATTTTCAATACTTTTAAAATGTTTAAAACTTATAGTTTTAAAAAACATTTGAACACTATCAATAGTAGATAGCTTTCAACATTTAGTTAGAATATTATGATTTAGTTTGTTTTTATTATTGATTTAGGTAAAACACTAATCATAATATTATTTATAATATTATGTACCCACATTAAAATTTAAAATCAAATCAAAGAAAATTATTCTGTTAATATTTACTCATTTACATATTAATTAAGATACTTCCAAGCAGAGAGAATAAAGTATAATAATATTTATTGGTTTCATATTCATACATTTATTTTAAGATTATAATCAAATTTTTTCAAGTTTATGAAATCTGGTCGAAATTTTGTTAATTTGGTTCCATAATCAAATAAAAAAATAAATTATTTTGGTGGTTTTAAGGTAGGCTGGTTTGTGTTTAAATATAATGATGAAGAATAATTCAGAATTCAGAATATTGCAAGTTAAACATTATACCAGATCTCAAAATAATTATGCGAAATGCTGTTATCGTGCTGCCATCTACCGACATAGTGAGCAGCTTATAATTTTTTTTTTCATGAATATAATATTATAATTTTTTCCCACTCTTATAGTTATTAATATTATTAATTATTATATAAAAGAACTGCAGTCTACAAATATTATAATTTATTGTTTAAAATCAATATGAAGTATATATCTATAGTATTTCCATAGTCCGACAAGGATATTATTACAGACTATAGTCTATAATTAGTCTTATTTTTAATTGTAGTAGATACAAATGAAAATGGTTTGAAACAATTTTCTCACATTAATATTGCAATTTTAAAACTTTCGGAATGTCACGACAATATAAACAAAAGTTGATACTAAACTTAATTGATTATTATAATTAGCCATATTTGTTAATTTATAAAATTAGGTATAGTTTAATAATAAAGTTGATTTTGTTTTTTAAATAAGTTTTAAAAATTAAAATGATAATCAATGACTATGAATTATGATTAATGGCTATGCTATATTATTTAAACTCGTGAATTCTTAGTAGAATTATAATATAGCTCATATATGTATACAAAATTTGAAACTGGTTAAGGAATTGTCACAAATCCCGGGACAAAAAGGTTTATAGCACCACCAAGTTCTAATTTGGTACTTCTTGTTTTTTTAGTTCTAACTATTATTATTATAGTGAAATACCATACATTTTATATTATAATTTAAATATGAAATATTTAACGAAAAAAAATTAAAACTATTTTGATATTTCATTATATTAATTAATTATAAATAATTATTACATATTCTTAAAACTAATAGACGCTTAGCATTACTATACATATTTCTTTAAAATGGTTTGCTTATGAGCTATTTTTATTCAATAGACCACATCAAAAAGCACTGAAAATAAATATATTATGGTGAAGCTTACATTATTGGTAAGCCACCGCACGTTTTATTGGTCAAAACTTAATATAAAAATAAAAAGAGTATTACCTATATTTGTATATATTATTTCTACCAATAACATGAAGTGTGTTAAAATGTGTATAAAGTTTTCAAGTACCTATTTATTATTGTAAGATAAAATAAAACTTGTAAGATCATGTGATTTTGATAATGGGGGCATGGAGGTCACATCTTACAACGGCTCTGTGAGGTAATTACAATTATGGCACGTTTTTAGGGGCCTATAGTTGCACCTAGATAATAATATTATAAAAAAATAATGAACAGTCGGTGGGTAACGACAATAACTACCTACCTATGATGGATCAACATCAAGCGAAATATTATTTTTTTGTACGCCCATCGAGACCTGCAGCGCGGCGTGACGATGACTTTGATGTTCTCCTCGTGCACAGAAGCTGCATTTTTGCGGGAGGACGTATTGCGCGTGTGGTACACAATAAACAAAACCTACCTATTTTATAATACGCATCACGATATAGGACGTCTGGTACGGTAAACAATTCGGCGGGGGCGACCGCAAAAGGCTGTATGCAAAGGTTTTGCAAAGGGACAATAATGTTCCCGCCGGAGCGGTGGTGGTGGTGGCGGCGGCGGCGGCGGCGTCTATTACTCCATAAGCCGGGCACGCGTACTCCGTGCGCAGCCGGCCAGAGGATTACGAACAACACTATAGGCGCGGTGCGTGAGGGTCGGAGAGGAGGCGTATTGTTTTTAATAAACAAATAATATGTCCATATTATTGCTATCGTTATTACCGTCGTACATTACGATATATTATACATCTGCGCATGAAAGAGAGATTATTAAAATTCATCAAGTCCGTCCGACTGCGCGCCCTCTCTCGCCGCAACCACGTCCCCGGTCCCCGGACGACCGCGGACTGCACTCGGGTACTCGCAATATAGTAGGCTAGTATAGGCAGATAAATTTTTATACACGTCCCTACGATTTATGTATATGTATATACTATATATTATACTATATTATCCACTTCCGCTCCAGCTCACGCCGAGGATTAATTGTTGACGTGCGGTACCTGCGGGGGAACTCTTTAAGCCGGCCGACGCGGTAACAGCGGCATCGAATGATTAAGTTACGAACAATTAGGTGCGGGATGGCCGGCGAAAAATTAATATTAAACATTATGATATACATTGTTTTACATGTGTGTCCGCGATTACGGCCGTACATTTGCCGTACACGTGTGTGTGTGTGTGTGTGTGTGTGTGTGTGTGTTTGGGAACCGACGAGGATTATCGGTATAATCGGCTTTTCTCATACATCACACTCGCAAACTTGCGCTACAGTCATGATGTACAATGTTATATTATGCGAACGCAGTTAATAATGTTTCGGTGCACCGATGTATGGTGCACCGACTGCAATAAACCCATATACAACATATTATTATTTATACGTTGTAGGGATTTAAAGTTTAAAAAACAATACGCTGCGCGCTTTGTGTCTGCGGTCCATCAGTAAACAGTATGTACAGAACACGCGAAATACAGAAAAAATCCCGTCTATAATATTCTACACGCAGAAACCCGGAGACTTAAAAGAATGTAATAATGATATTTTTTTTGGGATTTAAAACTCAACAAAAATTATTTAAATCCATCGTGACTAAAAAATATATTGTGTTATATTTTCTTTATCCGGGATTGTATAGTGAGCACTTTAATCCTTTGGTCGTCCTCAATGTACCGGTACATCGGTAAACAGTAGGTATATTCATAGTTACATTTAGCGGGGCTTATTAGCCAGTAAATATTTCAATATTTCCCTTCGAATACATTTAGATTGTTTGGAACAAACAACTATAATTGTTTAGTGTCAAATTTCTCTGCGGCCTCGGAAATAATGACAGAGATAGCCGATAGGTCTCCAAAAATTTGAACTTGGTAGTCCAAGATTGTACCCGTAAGTAAACGGGGTGCCGGGCAAAATCCCCTGTGGACCTGTGTTGACTGGATTGTTTTAGTCGCACCCAACATATAAGCTCTAGTTGGGCCTACGACAGTATTATTTTTCATATTTTTATTCATATATACTTAAAATAAATCATATTATTAGCGAGCTGTGCGTATAATATTATGCGTAGAATACCTATGGTTTATTTTAAATACGTTAATTTTTTTTCATAGGTGAACGTTACATAGATATACTTAACGCATACGAACTCGTTTCTTTTTTTTTATGTAATTGCACCACATTTTCAATTGTAGACTTATTTAAATTATTCCGCCCGAGGAATTAAACTTTTGTGCATTCATTATTGTGACGAATGCATTAAACACTTGTCGCAGCCTTTGAAATCGCGGTTTGCGGTGTCTTACAGTGTCAAATGCCCGCGATAAATTAAAATAAAAAGAACCCTATTAAAAATCCTCGGTAATGACAATAAACAAATTATACAGAATTCGTATAACTCAAAAGAATCGCAGTCCTTTTTTACGAGTGCTCGCATATTGCTCGTATCATCGCGTAGCGTGTTAGACTCAAAAGATAAATTAATATAGTTCGGTGTACGTCTAGTCTTCGTATATATTATGTACCGTGTACCTACATAATATGCATAACATAATAATAATAATTATTATTATTATAATAATACGTAGTAATAAGCTTTACAATATATATATAATAGAGTTGGCGGCGTACGCGCAGTACACACGGCGCTCCGTCGGTCTATTGTTTGCTATTATTTTCTCGGCAGAAGGTCGGTTGAGTCTTGGAGTGGGCCACGGGATAAAGCATCCGGGATTTGTGCTCGCGCGAAATGCCTGTGCCCGGGGGATTATTGTGGGGAGAGTTCACTACTCGACAGGACGTTCACCTATATCATAATGGTATATATAGTATATTATAATATTATATATACATGACAAGTCCTGTATATGTACATATATTATTATTATTATTATTATTATTATTATGCACTGCGGCAGTACAATGTCATGTGCTATATTATTATGTGCATTATAATATATAACGTCGCGTATGTAAGCGTGCATCAAGGCGTCACAAATCGTGGGAGTCGCCCGTGGAACGGTTTAGTATACATCTCGGAGTAGGATTTCGAAATTTTATAATTTGCAAGCGGGGCCTAAGTCGTCGCATATTGTGTAGGGTTAGGGTATTATATTATGTGCCCACACCTATAATAGTCCCTGAACATCAGAATGCGAACCCCTGACTATATTATATATATATATAGCCACGGTGAACAGGCCATGCGCCTTATAATATGCATCGTCGTCGTCATATTATGTACTTAGGGATCTCATCAGCATAATGGGTTCCGAGCGCGACCCGTGGGATTCGCGTATTAAAAATAATAATAATAATCCGTTGTACGTTCATATCCGGTCGATTGAGGGAGGTCAGTGTTCCCGGGCGCGAGTTGCTCAACAACGGTTTTTTTTCCTTTTGCTTGTGCTTGTCGCAAGCAGCGGTGGCGAACAACAATAATGGGTTAAAGAAGTGCATTGTGTATTTGTGTGTATGTGTGTGTTTCGTCGTTTTAGATGCACTTAAAATCCACCATCGTGTGACGTAAGAGAATATTTGAATGGGTTTCGACCACATGCTTTTTGTTTTTTTTTTACGCGTGTGTCTTCGGGGTTGTATAACCGTACGATTTATATAATAATATAAATATCGACATTTGACAATATTAAATATTGAAATTACACTTTTATAACTTATATCACGAATAATTAATATAGAATAGTTTGATATAGTCAAATTCCAAAAAAAAATTGGTAAATATAATATTTTTATAGTGCAGAAATGTGTTAATCCGTATCGATCTTTTAAGTTTTTAACATAAATCGCAGCGGCGCTATACCATATTATAATTATAACGGACGGCAGAGTAATACTCATTTCTGTCTTACAACTTTCCACTTAACATTGCAAACAACAAGACATTGAAGTCTCCCTCGGCGCATTAGTCCATTATAAGCATCAAAATGTCAGTGTCATGTTTAGAGGACAAACGTATAAAGTTGTTGTTAGATTCAAAATTCTTCGGACAAGCAGCAAAATACGTCACAAGTGAGATGCCGGAAACCAATTAAACTTTAAGACAGGACCAATTAATTAAGGCAGATATCCGCTTCAAGATTACAAACCGTGGCCGAGGGGTTACATTCCGTAATACTTGGTCGTCACACTCTCGAGGGTCCGAAGTTACGTCTTCTAACTTCTTAACTTGCATAAGGTCATGTAACAGGATAAAGAGACGTCGGAATCAACCCCTCCGGTATTGTTTTGAGGATACCAAATTAATCTGTGAACGTAGTACGCGTTTGGACATTAATGACAAAATAGATATTCACATTTAGGAATGTTTGTTGCAGAATATTCCTAATTACCTACCTACCTAATCTTAAAACCAAAATACAATCAATAGGAATAGTAACCATGATACATAGGAGTGCGCACAGAGTTCTGCCTACTTAAAGTTATTGATATTGATTTACAAATATTATTATAATAATTGTTAATAATTATTGCAGATTAAGTTTATAAAATATTAATATTAATTCGTCCTGTATGGTGTATATAGTAAGTCAAGAAAGAGTAAGCTCCACATAAATGATACTGCACACCCCATTTATAAAATCCTGCATCCGCCTATTGCCTATAATAATAATTAATTATGATATAATAATAATACCTAATTACAGATAATTATAATTTAACAATAATATTATACTCAATATTTTATAAAACACCATTATTAATAATTTCAGACCAAAGTTTAAATCGTATAGTGTGGTTTTGAGTTAACCGTATGGTTTTTAAAATGTATAGTAAATTATCTTAAGGAGGCTAGATCCCGGCATGACCTATATTATTAAAGGGAAATCTATAAGATAGCCAGATATACAACGTCGATGAAATGGATGGAATGGATAGATGAGAAGTCGTTATTTAGGCGCGCTCGTCGCAGTCGTAATTTACACATCCATAATATTATATCACTGCGAATTTTTCTATATTTTCTCCTTAAACTAAATTATATTTTCCAACTCCAAAGACTTTTGGAAGTTCCATTGGTTTATTAATAAAAATGACCTAATTTACGTAATCTATCATCCACTATTCAAATCCCATAATATCATATATAATATATTTGGTGTATTTGTTTATTTGAATAATTTGGGGAGTAAATTTGTTCACCAATGACACTAATAATATTTTATAATACTATATGTACCTATATATTTTTTATGTAAATATCAACGCCTCATGGGCATGAACACAGAATATATTACATTAGAATACAAGGTTAAAGAGAAAAAACTAACAAAACTAACAAGAATATTAAGTTAAAATAAATATTAACTAATACCTACAATTTTTGAATATCAGATGGCAAAGAATCGTACAAAAAAATCAATATTTACCAAATTATTAGGAGTGTGACAAGCGCTATCAAAAAAATAACCATATAAATAAGTCTATATTTTATTTTAATAATACTGCATTTGGTACGATGAAATGAGATACAATCAAGGACGTCATAAAGAGGTCCTAAACCGTGAGGGTGACTTATTAGTTCTAGGCTAAAAAATTCATCGTCTATTAAAAAAAAATTACAAATGTATAATTTGATATCTTTTTTTGTAGATAGGGGGCGCGAGCAATAGCCTCTTGTATTGGTCATTGGATACAATAACGATATGAATGCGGTATAGCATTTACCGGAGGTGCGGCATGGAGGCCGATAGGTCCATTTGAGAAATTAAAAGCTATAAATAAAAGCATTATTTATGAGCAACGATAATAATATTTTGGAGGGCGCCGAGATCGACGATAAAACACGGAATTATCGTCGATTTTCGTCAAACCAATCATTACGGCGGCGGCGGCCCAAGCCCGGGCCCGATCATAAAACGGTAATAAACCTTATTTGTGCTACATATTCAGCACGATGGGCCCGTGACAATGTTATTAATGTATATAATGTGTCGACGGTTTTACTGTGTACGTGGGGTGGGGGACATTTAATTCCACTTCACTCTATTCCCCGGGTTATCACACACATACCTATAATAATAATATCATGTCCATGGTGTACAGAGCGATCCTGATGGACTTGACGCGAAGTTAAAAACTGCCCTGTACCTACCTACGTCCAAAAAAATAGTTATGTCTTATGGAATATAATTTATTTTAGGTATTTTTTTTTTTTAGACAGCTGTTTACAAACAACATAATAACTAAGTGTTATAAAGTATAAAATGATAATAATAAATATTAAACATAATTATAGTAAAAAATAAATAAATATAGGTACACATAGGTACCAATATAACATTTAAGCTAATCACAGTATGTTCTGGTAATAATGTAATACCATGGATGGCAATATGTTTGTCATACAATATTCGCCTAGTAGGTACAATTTTAGGTACAATGAGATATAATATTATTATTTGATTACTCACGTGTTACGATTTTTCTTAGTACACTAATAAATAGGTACCTAATAATTGTATCCAAACGTTGACGTTTATTATTTACCTATATAAAATAAAACAACTTTTTTTCTTTAACGGATAGGTACTTTGGTGGAAGTTTGGAATATTTAGTCAGTTAAATAATAATATTTTTTTAATAATAATTGCATTTACAATTTCTTTTGAAGTAACACGGACAGTATAACCTATATTTAAGTCTTATAATATGTTAAATTTATAAATGCATGTTGCAGGTAAGTTCCAAGACGTTCTAAGTTATCTTAATGTAATTATTTAGGTGAGAATTATTATAAGTAGTAAAAATAGTATCATGTAGCTTACAAACAATAGATATATTTTAATATTTTATTAGGTAGGTCATAGGTATTTAATACAATGTGTTAGTAATACATTGTCAGTACCAATTAATATAAATATTTGATTCTTATTATTTTTAATAATTGTTTATACTATTGTTTTATTAGAGTTATGTGATACGTAAAAATAAAGTACCTAGGCCAATGTACAACATAATATGTGAATAATATAATGTGGAGTTTATTAGTTATAGTTACCTATATATTTATTTTTATATTTGTTTTACCTTAGTTGACTGAGTAGGTGTACAAAGTTACGATACCAACAATATTTCAGTTCAATAGTAAAAAAACACAGATACAATATAATTAGGTTACATCAAAATTATAATTAAGTCTTTAACCTCCTTGGAGATTATTATTATTAATATTTTTATCAAATCATATTGTCTTATTTTTTACCACTTTTCTATGAATAAATCGCAAAATCAATTTTTTTTAGATATGGCGTATTGGTCACCCATCGACGTTCTACTATATGGTAGCAATTAGCCAATTATAATAGTATTATGCTGACTGATATTTTGCAAGCACTGTAGTAGCTTTTATTTCGATCCGTCTGTATGTAAATCTATCTGATTTTTCAATTAAATATAACATAACCAGTGGTCACGACCGGTGACAGCTTTTTATCATATTTCATACTGCTACATGTAAATCTGTACTTAAATATACTATTCTTATATATATACGTAAAACTAACTTCCCATCATATTTCAATGAACGCATTTTCCGAATAATATAATTACAACTTGGAGAATAGAATACAGTGATACTTCCATCATATTACGAAGTCTCATGTGGAAAAAAAATAATATTATATAATAGAGAACTTCGTTGAAAAGAGTTAAGTCCATTTGGTTGGGTTATCGAAAAAATTTCATTGAACAGAACATTTTGTTAAATGGAAGTTCATTACATGGAAGTTTCACTGTTTTTTAGAAAAATGTATATATTGCTCTAAAATATTCTAAGTTATTCGTTAATAGTGTTTTATTTTTATATTTGTATCACTTAAAAGTTAAATTTGAGGAATTCACGAAACAAAGTTTATTTTTTCACATATTATAGTGCTTAACAACGCACTATACAATCGCTCTGTAGGTGTAAAAATGAATTATTTCTACTACACTAACGGTTTATAGCGCGTTAAAATAAAAATCGCTAGCAATTGGATTTTTCTGTTTTATTGTCAAAAACGAGAACACGTTAAAAATATTCAATTCATTTTATTATCTTTCCTCCCGCCTCCTCGTGCCCACTCAAAAGGGGGGCAAGAGGGGAGAGTAATAATTTCGTTACACACACTCACACACGCTGCAGTTTGAATAGTGCGAGAATATTCTCCGACGAAACATTGTATATAGAAGAACAATAAAAACAAAGTCTACGGTCGCAATACATTTTGACATTTTTCACGATGCAAATTATATTCGATAAGGTCGTAAAATTATCGCTACACTCGTAGGGCGTAATACTATATCATAATGTACAGTTATAATATTTGGAGACGACTTTGCAACGCTGACGACCAACCAACGGCGGCCGGCCACCGTCGCGTGTTCGCTTTTATTATAAACAAATAAAATACTATAATAAAAAGTAAATCCGTGACTTCGGTGGGGATCAAGAGAGACGAGTGGCAAGAAGGGGCCACTGTTAGCATTAGACATGTCATTAGTTAGACACCGCGCACACCAGTTGGGTGAAATAAGTAATCTCGAGGTTTCCATACAAATATTGTATGAATTAACTTTATTATGTTATTTTATGAACTTTTCGTTTCACTTGGGGTCAAATTTTTAGTGGCTTATGACAATTTCGACTGAGCGATACAGAACTTAATTGACTGTATAAAAATGATCATTTTAGTCTGAATGGAAAATTTTATTAGTCGGCTCGTAACGCTCAGTGAAATGTATTATTTAACGTATTTTACGAGTATTAACTATAAATCTGTAAAGAGAATATTGCATAACCGTTATTATTACTAGAATGATGAATTATTCCCTCGAATGAAATATGAACTTTGTATAGCGCTGTGTGAAAATAAATAATAATTGTATAATGTATACTTTTGAGTTTTTGACATATAAAATCAGTGGTTCACCGGTTTCATATTATATGTGGATAGGAATTATTCGAAAGCTGTACGAAAACCACGCGCATAACTTGCAGACGTTGTGGGTCTCTAAAATTGTGAGGTGAGGGGTCAAAATTTTGGTCTATTGATATTGATTAATTGTTTTAAAAACGTTTTGAATATTTGATAGAATATTCTTTACGTGTGTATGATGTAAAAACTACATTCAGAAACAACCTAAAAAATGCGTAATAATATATTATTTTACGTTATATTATTTTATATTATATATTTCCACTATATTATTATCGTGATTGACTCAAAAACACTGACCGAGTTAAAAAAGTCTGATTTTTGGGAAACAAAAAACTTTTAAAAATTGTTCTTGATCTACGGAAACAAATTTTCAAATTTTCAAGGTATATCAAAGCGTACCTATTTATTTTTATTATTAATTCAATATTTGTTGAAATACTGTATAAATTGTCAATGTTTTGCCAAATCGGATGTTTTATTAGATTATGTTTTTTTTCAAGCTCACATAAAGGAGGGAGTTTTTTTAATGTCACATAGATTTTTTGAACAAAAGTCAATGTCATAATATTTTAATCACACAGAAGGTATTTCATAAACATTTTACCTTATAGAAGCGATAATAGCTAATAACACATATTATTATGTAGGAGATTTTTTTTGATTGTTTTTTGATTAATTCTACGATGAGGATAGCACGCTGCACACGGGATATATTATCCAATTATTATAGCTTATTTTTTTTTAAAGACGAAAAATCTTCGAAATCGTAAATTTTAAATTTTCATGGGATGTTTTTTGGTGCCAACGATGTTATGTTATTTCGAAGTTGTTGCACGTGCATATAACTTGGTTCGGTGCCCCAGTAGGCGGTGCGCTGTGTGTAATAGCTTTTTGTGTGGCAGCTGGTACACGCTCTCGGCTATTACTACCACTACTATATAGGCGAAGGGGAAAATTTTTTTCCCATTCCTAGGCGAAAAAAAATTTCACACAGCAATATCATTCTACCGTTTAGGTTCAACGACACCGCAAAATGGATGCTTCCCCCCTAGGCTAACCGAGTTCTGCGCCCCGGGCTTTTACTATTATCATTATTACTATTTCCCCGCCTAACCGTTCTCCCCTGATAAAAAAAAAATAAAATAAAAATCTTTCGCTTCCATTTTATTTCTCCTTTCGCACTTACCCAGCGTATATATAAATGTGTGTGTCTGTAGACCTACATACATGATGTGCTTTGACAACTTATTCATTATTCACACTTACCGATTCATCGTCATTTTATTATACATCATAATAATATTATATTATATACGAATAGTGCGGCGCCCAACATGTATAATAATATATGTACGCATAGGTTTTATTTTATTATTATTATTATTATTATTGCTATAGGAGTAATAATATAAAATAAGGATATGTGTAGCCATGTACCTACATGTTTATATAGAAACATAAAGAACACGAAACGGCTGAAATTGTAATTTTACGTCGTTACAAAACAACATTTTTGGTAAAAAGTTAATCATGTTTTTTCTACAAACATAATTTTATTATAATATATATATATAGTATTAATGAAGAAATATAATTCAGCGAATAAGTAAATTATTACTCAGTCCAATGAAGCTAATGTGCTGAGGCGACACTTTAATATTTGTGAATATAACACCACTCATTTTGCAAGCACGAGGCAGTTCTGCTGTCGTTGTGGAACTCGGTGCGACGGTTGTACGCGAGTAACGATAATTGTAGCGCAGGCTAAGTGTTTTATTTTGTTTCATGAATAAAAGTGTTTCTGACCAAAAGTTGTGTTTATGTTTTATTTCAGGCTTTTGTGGTAAATAACACTTTTGGAACAGATAGTAAGACACTGTAGTACTTACTTTCTCTTCCAGTACTCGCTATCGTAGTAAGTCGAGAAAGAGTAAGAATTTGTCTAGGTTAAAGAGATCTCACCCTCAAACATCCAGTACTTGTTATCGTGGTAATTTGTAAGAGACTAAAGTAACCTTAAAGTTGTAGTGTGTAAATCCAATTGGACCTTATTTTATTATCCTTTTGTTCAGTACTCGTAACCAAAAAGATAAGCTTTTACAACAGGTGTTAATAATTTACTCGTTTGACAGTTTGGAATGGAAACCGAAATACATCTATTATATACCAAGCTATTGCGTAGCGTATACGACAGTATGTAAAACATAGACCGCGAGCGAAGTTAGTAGTGGACCCACATTATGCAAGGTATACCCTTATACCGGGCCACCACACTCATCTGAAGGTTATTGCATTTACTTAAAATTCATAAACTAATCGTCGTCCAAAATTGTATTACAATAAAATTTATAATAATATACCAAATAATCACAAAAAATCTTGGAAGTCTTGGAATAATAAAATTGAAATGCACATTGATATTGTGGCAGGCCAAAATATCAACAAAATAAACAAAATTGAAAAAACAACGACGGTAAAACATGTTTAGAATAATTTTATTGTTTATGAATTATGACTTAAAATGGTGTAAGACAATTTTTTTCAAAAACGTTAATAGTGGCTTGCGTTAAATGGCTCACACGGTTTATTATTATATAGGTAAAATCTACCTACTTAGGTTAGGTTAGTATATAACACATATTATAATAATATGTATATGTATTTACGGCGGGCGTATAATATTATTATAAATAAACGTATTCTAAAGAGCCTGGTGAGTGACCGCGTGAAAGACCAGGGGGGGGGACGCACACCCCATCTTCCCGTCCTGGTACCTTCGCTGCCGACGGCACAACCCTTTCGCTGCCGCCATACAATTATTACTATAATCCTCTTGGACGCGTCGAGTTTTCGCGGCGTGAAGAAAAGGGAGCCGGTGCAATCTCCACCGCCTATATCCATATATATATACATATACATATACACATTAAAGGACAGTATATACGATTGTGTGTGTGTGTGTGTGTGTGTGTGTGTGTGTGTGTGTGTGTGTGTGTGTGTGTGTGTGTGAGAGAGAGAGAGAGATAGCACCAGGCATTTTCCGTCAGAGTTCGTTGACACCGCCGGATGCACATGCAGATGATATTATTATGCAAGCGCAGAATGCAATATTCTCTCGGTTGCTGCAGCTGCAACCACCACGGTGACGTCATATTATAATATATTATTTTATTATGCGACTACATATATAGTGTAAGCAATTTTTTTTTTTACTTTACTAATTTTTTGTTCTTTCTTTAACGTGTCCCCTATTCGCGCATAATATAATATTTACCATGCTAGTTCTCTATACGAACACAAACAAAACCTTCCTTATTATAATAATATAACAACCAATGGTTATACAAGGACATACTAGAATCCCCATTCAACCGTTTGATTGCGTTTCACAATCAAAATATGACCTTTCCCAACATATTATTCGGTATTTCTTCGACAAATAACATGTATACCTACCATAGGTACTTCATTCAATCGAAATAAAACTTATTCTAGTTATTGAGGTTTGATATAACTATTATATTAATATTTTAAACTACACCGAAATGTAAATTATTACTTGAATTTATATTTTATTAGTTATAAAAATCCAAAAAATACATCATAATATAATACATTTAGAAATTGGATATTATATATGGACAATATGATTAATGCACTAAGAAATCACAGTATGCACCAAAACTGCAGTCTTTATTTAAATCTTAATTTTTATTTTCTCAGAAATGCTACAAAAACTATAAAATAATTCAATCAGCTATTAAAATACTTAATATGACCTTAAAATTGTAAAATATGCTCTAAAAATAGAAAAATTTTGAAATATACTCTAAAAACAGTAAAATGTTAAAATATGCAAAATTAGGTATATTAAAATAATTCGTATTTTAATCACACTTCACGAAACATAGTTTTTACTTACTTAGCATATGACACGATTTCCCAGTAAAATATACACATTTTCAAGGACTAATAATAATGTTTTTGTAACAAAAATGAATTATCACGTGTAACCACATGGTATACGTATTATTTAATTATAATGTATCAAAAACACTGTTGTTTAACCGTTTGCTGTCGGTCCGTAGGGGAAGAAGTACTTTTACGAATAGATGACCTACCACCAGTAAGTTCCACCCTTGATGACGGGTGGGGGATGGAAGGGAACAATTCGATTAAAAAAAAAAACGTCGATTGCATTCCCACCGGGCGAGTATTGCAAAACGTCGGGGGAGTGATGTTTGAATGATACTTGCTTAAGGACATGACAAATGCACAATAAATAGATTGTGTACAACTTAAATTCCCATTGAATAACTTAGATGGAAAAATAATGTAAAATAATATTTCTGTTAAATTATAATGAAATTAAATCGCCACGGAGTCCATTCTTTATAATTTTGACGTTGGTATTTTTAATTTAACGACAGTTCTTTTGATAAAAACCCAAGATTCATTATTTAAAAACTTTGTTTCTTAAGGCCCTGTGCACGACGCGCGACGTAAATAAAAGAATGTTTAAAACAGAAGTTTCAAAAGAATAACAATTAATTTTATATTAAAAAAAATACCAAACATTTATACAAATACCATAATAATATTATTAAGCAATATAAAATTAATTTTTTCTACAGAACATTAAGTTATAGCCTATAGGTGTAGAATGTTACTTGAAAAAATGGCATATAAAAATGTGTATATAAAAATTATACACATATAGACGAATAGTTATATACAAATAATATACCATAGTTGTAGGTACCTATAACTGCTGGTAAATAAAATACATTTTATTTATATATAACAATAATTTATTAGGTAGAGATAGGTATTAATACAGTTACATAGATAGTTAGGTACTTATCTCAAGTAAAACTTTCATTTAGATTACACGATTGTAAACCATGTTAATCGTGTAATTTTTTTAACGTACCTGTTTTATATTTTGGAACTTAATTAAGATAACTTATGCGTTATTAAAAAAGTAATAAAGTATAAGAAATGAAAATGAAAATTTGAAATTATATTTGTAATAATTTGTTCCTACACTGGATGTAATAAAATGTAAAGTAAAATGTTCCTTTATGTGACTTTATATTATAACACGTTTGAACTTCTTTCTTAAATCATCTTGACAATGGAGTATTATGTGATAGCAAGTTTGTGTATGTGTATATGGTTCACTTTTCTTCCTTTCAAATTTTCTTCGACCCTCCGAGAGATGACACAACGTAATAAAAATGCAATACCTCGGAACCGTATTTATATAGAAGCCGTGTATATCGTAAAGGAATCCCGTTATTCGTGTTTTATGGCTACATCTACTTTGATAACAGTAACCATTCAAAATACTCGCGAATATGGCTAAATTTTAATATCCAATGGCGGCGGCGTCGGTAGCGGAAGCAAGTTTTACGACGGGATATGGCACAAAAATAATAAATTATATTTTACATTCGGTTTGAAGCGTTATAAAGATCAAATTTTCATATCGGCCATTAACGACTACTGAACCGTGAGAATATCAATATTGGCTTAAATAATATTATAATTCGGCTAAGGAGTCAGGATCATATTATCTATATTAAAAATACACCGTATCGGATCCCTCGCGAAATAATGTTTTACAAACGAAATTCTTATTGCTATTCGAACTAGGGTATTTATTACTCAGCGTTTTAAGAATTGATGTAAGGCGTAAGCCTATCTAACATGGAACGTATATTATATATTATAATGTGCCAAATAATAATATATGTACAATGTACATTGTACATGATTCTTACCTATGTATTATTAAATTTAATCTATTTTAATAATGTTTTAATTTTTCCATATATAGTATAAGTATAGAGTGTATATAGTTATATAAATTAGTTGTTAATCTAATTTTTTTTATATTTTGAAGTTATAATAAAACTTAAGCCTTTTTTATTTATAAATTAATGTTTAACAGAAAAAATGTTGATCAATATAATATTAAACTTTAAATAGGAAATAATTCAATTACTGTAGACGTTATTGGTTTTGCTGGAGAGATTACAAAATCAAATTTACAAATGTAAATATCAACATGACGGTTCACCTGTTAGATATATTTTCAATTTAATTCTCCTATATAGAAGTTGTCTTTCATCTTTTCCCGTGACAAAGCGACACTAATTTTTCGCCCTGTGATTTCGTATACTAAGATGCAAAAAAAAGAAAAGGAATTTTACATTACTTGCCGTGCGACGAACTGAGAATACAAGGCAAAGCAGTTTTTCATCTTTTGTGAAATTCGTCTCATTGAAATCACTTATATTTATTATCATTCGACGGTAGCTAGTACGTGGTCTCGTGTTTGTTTCACTCCCCACACACACCGCAAGACGTCAACCCTATCGAAGAGACCTTTTCCCCCGAGCATTTTGCTTTCTTTTGTCCGACGAGGGAACTTTTTTTTTCCTCTTTTGGATTTAATAATTCCGTCGTCGACGTCGCAATAAAAAAATAAAAATGGTTATAGAGAGAGAGAGAGAGAGAGAGCACAAATATCTGATTTATATTTGTCGATATATTATTTCCGAGAAAAAATTAGGAAAAGGGGATGGGAAGTATGGATAGGGAAACAAGCTTGGAGCAGGTTTGAGGGTAGGCAAAAGTGAAAATAAAGACATGAAATCCCTTAGAAAGCAGCACTCGACGTCTTCGTACCCGTATTGTATTTCCAGCTTACCAAAAGGGATGCCACACAATAGCCTGGTAATTGAAGGACAAGGCCTCGGGCGGGACCTGAACAGTTGATAAGTGCAGTATTACACCATTCGTTTATTAATGATAAAAGAAAGTTTCAGTTTATATCACTAATCACACTCAACAATGGCTTCGTTGAAAACTCCCACTATATCAATTCAGAATAATATGCACAAACAATATTCATAATTTTAGTGGGGTGTATAGTTGGAATAACGTGGCAAAGAAAATAATCTTTATATTCTTTAGTCACTGTATATTTTGTTTATTATCTGCGGTGGTATAAAAGTAAAACAATATGCAGAGATATTATATAAATACCTATATTATGAAAACAAATAATATTGTTGTATAATAACTGTAGACTTTACCCGATTTCCGTCGAATATGCTTGTATTAATAGACAATAATTATTGTAAATCACTATTAAACTGGTTGAACCCAATGGACGGGCGAGTTTGGTCGCAATTATAGCTCTGCAGCAGTCTGAATATAAAAAATAAAATATTTGTTACACAATAATAATATAATATTACCATACAAACAACTAAAACTTGGTTTTGCAGATACGACCACGACGAGATGAGTTCTGTCAAGCACACGTGTATAACTTGCCCCGAGGAATCGTGTGTACGCATTTTGCCGGTATAGTGCAAGGCGTGAAGTAATCGCCTATTGATTTCACGTTGGCCATTTGTTTGTCCCGTCAAACTGATTTCACGCAAGCAGACTTTTGACACGGACAACCACAGCCGATGGCCATTCTGTTTTGGGCGTGCAAATTTCATTCCCACGGTCGTGTGGAGGTCGACGGTTTGGCAGACAACTGATTAAAGGCCTACGTAATATTATATTATATCATATCATTATTGATATTACATCAAACCCCGAGTAATATTCGTTCTTGTAATATCAGATTATGAGTTAAGTGTAATAATAGGTAAGTACTAATATAATATTAAGAGTTAAAGTATTCTTTTAAAGTTATATAAATCATACAACTTACTGTTTTTAAATTTAGATGTGTTACAATGTGGGAGGTACACTTTGAGCACTTGGTTTTTTAATGGATACAGAGAAACCTCGATAAGTCGAAATGATTTAATTATTTCCCTTGAATTTCGACTTTTCGAGGTTCCAACCAATTCAAAAATTATATTTTTTTTTATCTGGATAATAAATGCGGATTTTTATATTTGTATTGATAATTAAATTATTATGTTATTTTTATCTTTATCTAGATAACTATTCAACCAATTCGTATTAATTTATTTACACCAAACGGCAGTTGAACATGGATACAAAAATTTACGAATGAAGTAATGGTTTGATAAGAAATAAAATGTTAAAACAAATTAATTGATATATAATATATAATATGATAGTTAACTATTAGTGAGTACAAAAATAAAATAATATAGTATTGATAAAATACAATTTAAAAGTGAGGGACGTGCCCTAAGTAATTAAACGGAATTCACGGCTCTAAGCATTCGATGTAGTATGTAGTATGGCTGTATGATATCTAATGTGCTGGAATATAGAATTTAGACTGGGTTTTAGATGAACGGTCGGAGATTTTTAAAAGTATGAGGCTGAAAGGAGATCAGACACGTTATGTGAGCCGTAGTTATCTCTTATCTTTACCTATGTTTATTACCTACCTAACTGTTAATATTACATAATACCTGTGTAATTATGCGTCCCATCGAATAATTTATGGATATGGAATATATTTTAAGTAGTGCCTTGTATATAAATACTATTATTAATAGTCTTAATGTGCAGAACAAAATAAACATGAATTGTTTCCAGGATTTTATAAAACCTTCTGCAAGAATATCGAATACATAACAATACACGTGTGTAAATGCATATAAGTGCAATAATAAATTGTCATTATTTTTAAAACGCAATATATTAATGATGAGAAAAATATTAATAGTTTAAATTTAATTCACAAGATGCAAATGTATTCAGCACATTTATTTATGCAATTTTTTACGAGGATGTCACACCCGCTATAATAGTTTACGTTTTACAGTAAGAGTGTAACTTTATTTCTCTAACAATAATAATATATAACGTATACTATACCATACTAAAAAAGGGACCAGAAGATTTTAGATGACAAAAAGCATTCAATGTTTGTGACAGTAAAACAACAAATAATAAAACGTGTGGTAAAAGACATAAATAAAATTATAATGGTGATAGTCTGCCAAGTCATTTCTTCACATAAATGTACGATGATAGATTTAAACCATAGGTAGGTATATCAATTTTAATTAAACTTGAGGTTTTTTTTATGAAATATTAAAATTTGATATGATAAAACAAAATAATTTCATAGTAAAGGGAAAATTAGTATAACTATTGTAGTAATGGACAATGATGATAATTTATTTGAAATTTGTCGCGTATCATGATTAAATAGGACCCCGACAGAGCCAATTTCAATTACAAAAGGGTCCCGTTGTTATTCCATTAGATCGACTCATGTTTATTTCTATTGCTTAAATAGTTCATAATAAATACATTTATAAAGGTATTAAACATAATTAAAAACAATTCGCCATATTTTTCATGATATAAAAACGTACAAAATAAAATAAAATTGGCTTAAATAATTTCTTAATTATTTCGTCAGGTTTACATTTTATGAAGTTTAGTCATCTATAGTAAAGCACAATATTAAGAGTCCACAGTTCGTTCATGAAAAATAAATATATAGTAATACACTAATACATGTAAATTGCAGAACTAATTTAAATAATTAGATTTTGATAAATCAACAAGACAATAATATATACAAATTTGTTAGTATAGAAATAAATACCTACTAAATAGGTAGGATAAGTCAATAAAAATATATTGGTTACTACTAATTTATATTTAAAAAAACAACACATTTTATTTATTATCATTTTACAATAATACCACAGATTATATTATTAAAATAATATAATATAATATATTTATTGATTTGAATATTTAACATTAAAACGAAAACCACAGTTTATATTCTTTAAACGTATTAATACGTACGTCCACAGTATAGCTAGACTATTAAAACACCTAGTTAATGATTTCATTCAATAATGTCTATTCAATATATCATCAATATGAGTTTTTTAAATTAAAATATTTTATACGTTTAAAAAAAAAAAATTTTTAAATTTTATTAACACAATCTTGAACTGTTTTAAACTGAAATAATTATTTCGGATCTATATTGTATGCTCTGTACAATAATACTATAATGACAATATGATAATTGTAACATTATGTTTACCTACGTCATACTGTACATATCACGAAATATTTATATATTATGCATTTTTATATAGGTACACAAATATATTTGCCTTGTTGTGTATCCGTAAACTTAAAAAAAATGAATTTAATGTACAATATTAGTATTATACTATTATTGTTGTATTCAACCCTTTACCCACTATATAATATTATGTTATTCCCTTTGCGTGTCCCAAACCCAAGGCGCCAGATGTTGTCAACGGATAATTTCTAATCGACTTGCGGTCGGGCGAATAATATTACCCAAGTGTTGTACAAAAATAATAACAATAATACATTCAATGGGTGCAAATATGCGGAAGTCAATTATTTATTGGTTGGATAAAAAAGAGTTGAGGCAGTTGTACAACACATCATCCAATGACACCTGATCGCTATTAGTGTTGCCCCGATGTCAGTGAACCTCTAACGCATTGAATAGCCCCCAATAGGAATAAAAACCAATAACAATAATAATAAAATGTAATGCGTCCGCGTATAAGTCCTCGCAAAACAAACGTACATCGACTGTACATTTGAAAAGGTTGTGATTTTTCACTCTCCCTATTATTTCCGGTTCGACGCAGACAACTGCGAAAAAAACATTTATTGTTATTGCTGCGTTTCCTGTTAAAATGCTTACAGATTTCTAATCGTTTTTTTTTTTCGAATGTGGTTTCGTATATTTTCAATATTGTGGCGTTTGAACTGCCGTGGAAAAAAACCCTTTCATTAACTCACAAATGACGACTGTGATTCTTCACGCTGTGTGGCAAGCCGTATCATTGAAGGGCCTGTCTTATATTATATATATTCAATTTTTTGTTCTCGCGAGGATTGACGGTTAAAAAAAACTTCACACCGTTGATGGTAACAAACAATATATGTTTAGCACTTATAGGTGAAATGACGGACAACAACTGTTTTTTTTTATGTGTAAAGAGGGGCATATTGTAAAGGATGATTGAAAAACCATATTTCCGTTTATCGCCAAATATTTCTGAATTATTACAAACGAATCATATCAACAATAATATTGTTTAATTTTTGTACTGTTACCTATTAACTATTATCACAACAAATTTATTTAATTATTACAATTCAGCTTAATAGTAGAATATGTTTGGTTGAAATATCAAATATTTGAAAAAACAATTTATGTATACTAGAAAGCAGCATGCATTACCTATATTATATTTTATACATGAAATGTTTACTCTAGTAATGTATTTTTATTTTTACTTTTTCAAAGTTTGTTTTAAAATAAAAAACCATAAATTACCATATAATTTGATACTGATTGTTTCATATCATGCCATATTAAACGAAATAAGTAAAAGGTACCTAGGAGTTTTTCTGGGACTTTTAATTGTATGTCGTTAAACTCGGTGGTGTGTCATTACAACAGGTGTCATTATAAACAATTTCTACTTGAGTTTCACTTATTAATTTAACTTTCAATTTACAAATTTTAAATTTTTTTGCGTATAATATACAAATCAATATAAACTCTCTAGTCTGAATTTAATATATTCCTTGAAATATCGATTGAAAAATTGTGTTTACTTACAAGAAATATATTAACCACTTCAAAGATATCATGTCTAAATGTGTTTGTTTAGGCACCGAGAGTGTTTTCTTTGTTGTCTTTATTTAGTTGTCTGTTGTACATAGTCAGAATGATTTATTCATCCTTCCAAAAACCCTAATTAATCTTAATAAGCCATAGTAAATGGCCAATATCGTATGTTCTGAAACCATAGAATAATTATATTAGATTACGCAATAACTATTATTGTATTGTATGAACATATTATTAATTATTTAATAGTTTATAAAATAAATAATACCTAGTTAAAATAAATCAATCATTTCTAACACATAATAAACCTATTTAATAACTACCTACCCATATATATTTAAATGTCGGTTAAATTTGCAATAAGTTTAATACTTTTAACGAATTATACAAATAATTTATACAGTCAGGTACTCAGGTATAATAATATTATAATCAACGTGTTAATCAAACTAAAAATTTATATTTTAAAATTTAAAATTTTCCGACATAAATAAATGGATAAATTTATTTTTAGTTTAGGTAAGTACTATACTATATGACATTACTGTTTACGAATCGCAAGATTCGTTTTCCATTTCTGTGTTCTTGATGAAATTTAAGGGAAGAACCAAAGCACCCTAAAATGCTGGATTACATCACAAAATATGCAATATAAAAATCAGATTATTATGAAAATAATACGAGTGACTTTTCCTGTTGCTGTTTTCTGGATTTCCCGCTGTGCAGAACTCGTCAATAACCAGTAAATGTCAAACTCGACGCGTTTCCGGGATAGAAAAAAAAATGAAAAAAAATGGGGGAAACTCCGGAGAAATTGGTTGCTCTTGAAAAACCCGCATTTCCAACTACTGCAGCAGTGAAGTGGTCCGTCCGTTAATGTTTTCGCGGGGAAAATGGAAATTCGGGCACTCAACGAAATTACCGATCTGTCGTCGTCCGAACTCGCGGCGGCGGTGATGTTTTCCATATAAGAGATTTTTTCCTCTTTTTTTATTTTTATTTCACGAACAAGTCACCGCAGGTGGTACACTATAGAATTGAATCCATGACGTATATGTATAGAGCGGTGTCGTTGTAGTGGAGTATAAAATATAAAAGTGGACCTTAAAAGCCCGCTGACGTTTGCGGACAAACACGTGGACGGTCCTATTGTTGTTCCCTTTATAGCCGAGAACGGTCAAAGCGATGAGAGATACTTTTTTTTTTTCGACGTCACTGCTGCCGGTCGAGGGCCCTATATATACGCGTACACTACTCGCTGCACGGTAAACATTCTCACTTTATTATAGTCTCGTCCTGACCCCATCTCCCGAAAGCATTTTATTCGCAAATAATTAATGATATGCCGGCCAGTACCTAAAAGTAAAACGGAACAATATTCTTTTATTAATAGAACAACAAAGGTACCTAGTATATAGTATATACTTGTTAGCTATTTTATGACCTTCGTTGAACATCAGTTCAAAAATACTTTATGCTATTATCTATATTATGCACGAGACTTGCATATTTTACTGCATAAAATATTATTATATTATGTCAAACGTGAAATGAAGGTCACTCTAAATTATGATTTATGACGGTCAAAGATATTGAATTTTCAATAATATGTAAAATACCGTTTACATTTCCAATTATCTCTATAATATGTAATAACCCGAAAATATATTTAAATTTATAAGTTATAAGTTATTACTTAAATGGGTATCATAAGTCACAAATCACCATGGTATTTAATTGGTTTTTATTGACGTTCGTAACTGGGCTTATAGCGCATTGCCAAATAGAAAATTAATACCAGATACCATATATATATTTTATATACACATAAATATAAATTTGCATAACACAATATTATGAAGTGTGAAATAAAATATTATACCTATATGTCCAAATATCAAATTCATATAAAAATTTCTATATTTGATTATTATTAATTAATAATAAATACCTAATATAATAAATTACATATAATATTTCATAACGTAGATAACCTATAGGTACAATAATTATATACATTTTAATATATCAACACATTTGTATTGATAAACTCACCTCTCAATGTGTAGGTGTACACCTAATTGTTGACATTTTAAAAATATATTATTCTTTATAACTTAGAATTAAAGTGGATATTGTGATGACGATAATAGAACTGCATGGTGTTTACAATAAACAGTATTGTATAATATAATATAATTAAGAACAATTTTTAATACTTTTTGACAATTTATTTTTAATTTTTATTGTTTCATACATAAATGCATATTCACTTATTTTTTAATTATTAGGTTTATCACTCAAAACTTAAGTATGGTACAGTACAGTACGTAGTATAAAAAATTTAAATAAAAAACATTTATTATGGTATGCTAATAATATATCTATAACGTTCGTTTTTACCAACCCATCAAAATGGGTTCACCAGTGACTATTAAGAAGTTCCAATTAACGTTTTACAACCGAAAGATTAAAGTCCCCTCTTGCTTTTAATTTAAGGGAAAAAATACGTTCTTTTTCCTTTTTCAACGTATATATTTTACTACAAGTATAAAACAAAAGCTCATCCCACTCATTAACCTCTAATTTTGATGAGTCTTTTGTAATGAATGTTTTTTCTTTCTCTCTCGGCGGGAGGGGAAATGGTCCCGAAAAAATAATAAAAAACAATGGACTATTCTCCGAGACATTTTTTTTTCACGGTATTCTTTCATTCGCGTCGATTGTTTTCTCCAAACGGTATTTACTCCAATTAATACCCGGAGGGCTAATTAGCACAGTGCAAGTAGTAGCAGTAGTCCCCTTTTGAACTTGATAACCCGATTAGACAATATTGGCATCGTTCCTTAGAGACCGGAGGGTAAACGAAAAAAGTGAGTTTTTTTTCAAGATGTTGTTATGAAATGATTTGAAAATATTCACGGGGTGTAAAACATTAAGCGAGACTGTAAATTGTATTGCATAAGCGACGCGCCTGCGTAGAACTAAGTCGAGTGAACGTTGAATAATGTATTGAACTAGGTAGTAATTTTTTTCCACATCAAAATATTTATGACGTATTCTTTATACAATATATTCTATTATTAAACTTAAAAATTTAGATTTAAAGATTCTTATAATAATATTTAATATTAATAATCATAGGTACTGCAGTAAAGTATATAGTATAATTTGTGTATTATTATGTCATAAGTTAATTTTTGTACTTTACAATAAGATTTACATTTACAAAGTGATTTATGAAAGTAGCATATTTACTACAACAGTAAGTAACACTATTAGTTAGTTGAGTAATAAATTATAAAAATATAACATAAATACAATAAAAATTTACGTGAACCTATATTTACAAACCAAATTAAAATTCATAATTAAGAAAAGCGTTTACCTGTAATGTAACATTTTGTTCTCCAATAACTCAACAATTGTATACTTACAAAATAGTTAATTTTTCAGTCTTCCATTAGACTTACACTTAGGTTGTTTCAATTTTTATTTTTTTTTTTTATTGCCATAGACCTGCAAACTAATACTTAGTTAGTATGGTTTTTGCACAGTTCAAACCCAGGTGACCCATCCGGGATGTAGTGGCAGCGGCCGTCACTTACTCTCAGTCACGTTGCGTGACTGATTTCAGCCGACGCGCCAAGCCGCTAATTTACTTTTATGCAGTTGAAAACATCGCCATTACTAAACGAAATACTCAACCAATTAAAAACCAATTGCTTAGTTGTTTTCCACTTAATGTCTTGAAAAGTATTGGTTATAATACTATAATGATGTGCATAAACTAATTACGAAGTTGGCAACATATTTTGCAGGATGTGAAGAGAAAAAAAAGGAATAATAATATTATTCACGCGGGACGGAAATTGAAAACAAAACGGATGTACACACATCGTGTGTAGTGCATGATAAGATTATGATCGGCTAAGTTAAATACGATACACCCTAAGTGCTCACTATATATTCAAGTGACGCGGTGCATTAATAAGAATTCTAAATTGACAGCAATATAGATAACACGACGGCGGTTGTTTGGCATTCATTAATATTATCGTTCGCTAAGACTCGACGATATATATTTTACGTCAATTATTATACGATCCTGCAGGCTAGGCGGGTAAAGTCGTCGTAGCTTTTGAAAAATTAACCTTACCGCCGCCGTCGCCACTGTCGCAGAATCACAACTGTCCATATATATATATATAATCCGTATAGAAGTCGTGGACCTATGCAGTGCGGGGGGGGCGCATAAAGTCGTCTGCTGTGTCGTTTAATTGGACAATACAAAGCGATACGAATTAAAAACCCTCTCGGGATCGTGAAAATAAACTTATCGTCCAATATATATAACCGTTGCAGTGTATACACGCTACGAATACGCCGTATATACAGTGTCGTGTGCTCTCCGTCGTCGTCCCCCCATCCCGCCATTCCCGGGGAAGAGTAATTCGGTTAGCGTTGCGCAACGGTGACAAATTGTTTTTAACCGTCTGAAGAAATTGTTCATCGATCATGTATACGCGCCGCCGTTTGTCGAATATATATATAATAATATGTATATACACGTTTGCATATATATATAAGTATACTCTGCTAAACAGTCGTCGTCATCCACCCCCGCCACCACCCCCACCGGTCGTCACTGCCCGTGGAAATTGTGGTGCGGTACAAACTATATAAGTCGGTTCGGTATAAAAACCCGTGGCGTATACCGGCCGACGCGAATTAATGATACAAGCGCTCGGCCTTATGTCGTCCCCGAGAAAAACACACCCCGAAAAACCGTAACCTTTTTCTCTATTTTCTCTCTCCCCTCTCCTCTGGTTTTTATTTTTTTTTTTTTTTTGATATCTTTAGACGCGAGGGTCTGAACGACACGGGCGCGACGACGACGAGGACGACGACGATGGGAGTGACGGGAAAGGACGGAACGATGCAGCCGACTTCATTTATCAAAAGCGGCGGCCGACGGCCCCGTTCAATCTGGCGGCAAATTGACTGCAACACCGCAGTGTCGCCAAAATGTATACGATATATACAAGTATATATAATGCACGAAAACGGATATAGTTTTGAGGGGACAAACAAGGTTTTGATAAAACGCGTATATGAGCTGCAGTGTTGCGTTTCGCCGCTGGAAAAATAATACATATACACGTATAGTATTAAATCCCATTCCGTACGTGATTCGTTTCTTTTCGCCAGAGTCAAGTTATTTTTGCAGTAATGGTCGTCGCCTTTGCGATTCACTTCCGACAGCACTCTTCCACACCCCGTTTGCAACGCGCCTCCACGCCAATACGGCCCCGCCGTTGAGTTTTCGCGTTTTTCACGTCATAACATTGTACGAGTAAAGCGGCGGTGGTGGCAGTAGCTGCTCGTGTATATACAGTGTGCAACAGAAATATCTGCCAAATAAAAAATTGATGCTAGTTAAACGTATGACAAAAATTGTAAAAACTATAATACATGGATAATAATTAATAACTAATTTAAGAAATGTATACTCATGTCTCGGAAAAGTTAAGAATACGTTTTAAATTAATTTACTCCAAAAAAATATTGATATTTTAACAAATTTCAAAAAATAAACTAATTGACTTAGATAAATGATGTTACCGTCAAATTATTATTATTGCATACTAATTCTTAAAGTTTACTTTAGGTTTAATCTATAGATACTATTATATATTTATATATAGGTATATATTAGGTATTATATCATATATTAATATATAAAGCTGAATAGTTTGTTTGTTTTTTTGAACGTGCTAATCTCAGGAACAACTAGAATTATTTTTGTGTTGGATAGTCCATTTATCGAATAAGGCTATAGTCTATACAACATCACGCTACGACCAATAGGAGCCCAGGGAGGTGCTCACAGAGATTTTGAGATTTAGGATGAAAATGTTTTGATTGTACGAAAAATAATTAATAGAATTAGTATTTATTTATTATTGGTTGCCATTAATCGGACTGATCAGGTACAAGCATGCATCAAATCAGATTTTTGACCATTGTCTACGGCTGATCCTACGGCTATCATTGGCTAAATCACACTTACTGCAGCAAGTTACAACCAAAAAGAGTTGAACAATCACGGTTTTTTTTAATATTTGTCATTTTTTTCGGGCCATGAAGTGCGTGGAATCAGCCTAACCTAACGATTTTAGATAAGACATTTGAATATAAGTATATCTTACCATCCTGGCTAAAAGTCCAAAGGCGAAACCATGAAAAAATGTAAACACGTATTCCGTGATATTTTAATGGAATTTAGGTGTTAAGTTCTTCATGATTGTTGTCATGATCGTCGTCAGCCGATTATTTTTAACATCGTCGTCGTCAACCAGTCGTCTCATTAGTCGTGTTGTTTTTATTCTCGTTCTCTCCATTCTGATTAAGTACATTTACTGTCACAACAGAAAATAAACAAAAAATTATTATTGTTCCATTTTTATTCTTACCCTTGTTATAATTAAGTTATTATTAATAAAAATTAGTCATACTGATCAATTAAAATACTTAAGTACCTACAGCTCCGTTGGTAGTAAAATAAAAGATAGATAGACCTATTATCTACCTAATCAATTACAATGTATTATCAAGCAGTAACTTTAATATATTGCTTAATAGAATATTCATCCATAGCGTCATATTATGTTCGTTAAATTAAATTGTTTAACGGACACTGCTTCACAGAAAAACCAACGGGCAGACACTGAATTTGTACCATATAGGTACAATTAAAACGGTCAAAATAAACTCCAAATTATTCCAAATACATTTCAATAGTTATTTATGACTAAAAAATATTATCTATACTTATTAATATTCTGATAATCTAATTAGACTGAAAATAATTTGCTTTTATTATATTAATATATCGTCAAAATCTGGTTAAGAATATATTTAAATATTTTAAATCCATCATTATTTTTAAAGCCATGGTTTATTATGTGCTCAAACTTTAATAGATAATAAACAAAAAAATATTTTCACAAGGAAAACTAAAAAGGTAACTAAAAAAGTCTATCACAATATTGTAATATATATTATTAAATAGCTACCACAAAGTTTTATCATTCAGTAAAGTATAAGTCCGCATAATTTTAAGATCCGACGTAGATGAAATGTAAGTAAATTAAAAATTAATCCTATAACATTCTTGTATCATACAAAATAAAATTTGTCCATATACTTTATATCATCATGATGTATAAATATATTATAATACGTCCCACAATAAAAGGCACTCGATCGGGTTCTTTTGTGATAATAATATAACCCCTTGGTGTATAGTATGTCAGTAAATTCCCCATATTTGAACCGGAACTGTTGCACTTTATCCATCCAAATCTCAAAGGATTCGGTTTCGTAAATATTCGTATATAAAAACCAAAATGGGGTTTTTTGTCGTAAAAACTCTGGTCGGTTAAATATATTTATTTTTTTTTAGGTAAAAGTCTATTGTTTGTGGCCTTTTTTTTTACGACGGATTCATTATCGCGACTTCCGTATATATATATATATATATATATGTGTGTGTGTGTGCGTGTGTGAGTATTATATTATATATGCATACGTGGTTTTTTTTCCTATTTTGAATAGATAATAAAAAGAAAGACCTCGGCTCCAATGGCGCCTGTGCCCCGATGCAGTTATTCAGGAAGTTTAAGAGGTCCGTCCGAAGTGGTGGTCTATGTAAAAGCGCTGTTAACCTCGTTTTTATAGCGAAACTCCTCCGAGGGGCTTTATACACACTCGTATATACCACCCAACCGTCAAATTGAACCAGATAATGTCCACTCGTTGTCCATCGAACAGTTTCTTATATACATCTATATTTTTCTTTATTTTTTTTTTTATTATTTAACTATTGTTTAGCTTCCTGAAGTAGTAAAACGTACGGGGGTGATCGTAACTCTTACTTTGAACCCCCTCCGCTCGGTTAGAGTAAGTCGATTTTACGACCATCTGAATAATAAATATCGGAGTCTAAGCAAAGGGGATGAACGAGAAAACATCCGTTGGCTCTGATCCGTAACTTAACCTACGTACAAATCTCTCGATACATTTCTGCATGCGAAATTACTGAATATTTTTTTCCCGATTTTTTCGAATAAAATTACATCATAAAAATATCCTACCCCAGCGAATGAACGCAAACAATAACCCCAGGACGTTTTTAATGCACCCGTTCTATGTTTTTGGGATCGTAAAAAAATATTACCAATACATTACTTTGCGAAGACGGTATAATGCAATATGAATTGAGGTTTTTTAAATATTAATTTCTCTTCGATAAAATCCACTCGTATAAATAACAACGTAATACCTAAGTATTAAATATAGTTATAATACCTAATGGCTAATTAAAAAAACAAATAAACAAAAAATATGTACATAATATGATATAATAACATTGTAAGTAGGCAGCTATTGTAATTTAAATGTTCCGCTGAGATAGGACTCAGTAATTTAAAGTATTAAAAGAACGAAGAGTTCAATATACTAAACTATTATTTCAAATTAGTGTCCAAGTCTCGTGGGGTTTTCCGCATTGAATCTAAGAAATTGCTATAATTTAAAGTTAATTTTCGTTGACCTGAAAAGAACTTTTACTGTGTACAAATAAATAACAAATAAGATAGTTACTTAGGTTGGTCGTAAATTTCCATATAATTTAAAACAAATGCTTCCCAATAGAAAGAATAAAAAAAAAGACATGATGTTGAATAAAATATGTATATACGTTTATATAGTAAGCAAGTAAGCAAGTTATATAATATAAAAGTTCAAATAAAATACAAAATACGAGTATATGATAATAGTTTAAATTATAAACTCTTATAGTTTTAAGACTTAAAACAATAATTTTAATCAGCAGTTCAATTACACTGAACATTTATTAATAATGATTGTGTATACAACTTTTATACAAGAGAGATAAATAAATAACATAATATACCTATTGTGATAATTAATAATGTGTGTATAAATTATATTACTGTTTTTTTTTTATTCTGAGTCAATGAATAATGTATTAGGTAGTATACATACTTCGTACGGTTACAATGTTCATTCATAATAATTAATAATATATTAGGAAATAAATCAACATCACATTTTTATTATAAAATATTATATTAGGTATATCTTTACATTTTGATTCGTTGTAGGATTTATAATCTATGTTATTATGATATTTTAATATAAAACAATATACCTACCACAAGTAATATTGAGTTGATTATAGTACGTATATTAGTGTATTATAATATATAATTGTTATATTTTATTTTGTCGGGACACAATATTTTATTATAATATAAAGATCCAAATTTCTCTCACGTTTGTGCGTTTTCAGGCCGTGCCTACCTATATGGCTATGTAATATATTATACATTATAGCTTTAACTGCCGGCAATGTTTCATCGCGTGTTTATTCGATTTCAATTCAGTTTTGGCACATGTGTCCTTTGAGCACACGCCTGCGTAATTTACGATGACGTTTCAAACGCAACAACAATCCAAAATTTAATTAACGTTCATAAAAAATGTGTGCACATAAAATCGTATATAAATGTGCGCGATGTATACGTCGATATTCGGGAATGGTACGCTGTACACGCATTGTTCTATAAAATGTTTGCGCACTAGAGAGAACCCTTCTTTTTCCCACTCTCTAAGTATTCAATTCAAATAGATTGAATTAGTCGATGCATTATCATGGTAAGCTACGCTGAATAAAACAACTTCTGTGTTGTTATTATATTATGCTGGACACTGCAGCGAAGATAAATGTCCGTCCGGAGAGTTGTTTCGGACCCATAATTTAGTTGGCAATAATTACACATGAAATATACGTGTTAACACCGTGAATCGAATTTTACCAAGAGGGTTGCTCACCGTTTCGTGGTCTTCCGGGCCATAAATATCGAATTTTGTGTGAATATTATAATAATATGTAGGGTGGAAGGCGTTTGGATCGCCGATGGCCGATGTCCACTTTTCCGGGGGCGCCGGAGCACAAAAAATGGAATCTAATGGGGTATATAGCATTTGCTGCATTTTTTAAGGGTCCATTATTTTGTGGTCGGGAAAAAAAGGGTTGTGTCCATTACTGTTATTACGTCAAGTGGTCACTCTGCAGTATTTGCATTATTATTATCATTATGACTATTACTATTATTATTGTAATTATTATTATTATTTTTTTTTTTTACGGTCCGAGAAACAATTAGGAATGACGAACGGGGAGAGAAAATGCCTCGAGTTACGCGCTCAATAGAGAGACGGAATCATTCGGTAGATTTTTCTCTCCAACAATGGAAATTGTACACGACAATAAAGAATATTGCACGCAAAATATAAAATATATATATATATATTATATATGCATAATGTGCAAGTATAAAAGATGTAAATGTCAGTCTCTCTTCGTTTGGGAAAAGAATATTTTTTTAATATACGCACCGGTGACGGAGAGAATTCAAAAGCTATTATGCGCGGGGCCAAATTCGAAGTATATCTTTAGCCGTTTCACAATAGACTTATATTCCCGCTTTTCTTTGGCCGAGAGGTTATCAAAGACATTGGATGATTTCGTTGTCATCGCCCGTCTGTTCCGGAAATAATTTCCAAATATACCTAATCGCATTAATATGATTAATATTTAGTACGTATAAGAGTACATATTTATACGACTAAGGCATTTAACTCGATTAAATGGCTATGACCAATATTAATACAGTATTAAATTCCTTTTTATACGAGGTTAGTCCATTTCATATAACATTAAAACCAAAATTATTACTATAATATTTAACAACTACCTATAATAATTAATGTTACATTTTACTTATTAGGTATAATTAATTAAATTAAGGAAAATATACTAAACTAATGGAAATCACCTATAATACCTCAAAAGATTTCAATATTTTTTTACTTTTATGTAACACTATAATATTTAGTTTCAAAAAAATAAGCTAAAAATGTAAGCTAATTAATTCTTTCGACAATTTCTGAAATTTATAATAATACGAAACTTTAATTTAATATTTAAATGATTTGTAATATTTCATATTATACATTTAAACAAATTATGTATAGATATAATATATAAAACATTTAAAATGCTGGTGTGTATGAGTAGGTCATTATAATGTTTTAGCTGAAATCATATAGATACCAAAATTGGCAAAATTAATAACTACCATAATTAGATAGATGATATAGATGATATTTTAAACTATACTTACATCATAAAATAATAAATCACAAAATCAAAATGTCAAATACTTTTTACTTATAAAGTTATATAGATAATAATTATCTATTTGTTACTGATTCCAACTAATCTAACTGTTAATTATTAAATATTATAGAATATAGTTAACACATATTATAATATATATGGTTACAATATTAATGATACATTTCACATTTAGCTACCTATCTAACAAAATCAAAACGCATTAATGATTGATGAATATAAATTAATGAATTATAAATCATTATAATTTTTAGAGTTATATCATATTTTTCGTTAAATTCAGTAACAACTATTTACAATCACTTATTTATTTTAAATGAGCTATAATATCATGCAAATCATGCAAATAAGTAAGTAGTCAGATATAGGGTGTATTTTATACTATAATGTTATTCATAATAGAAACGATAATTGCTCAAACTTTTCTTATCCAAATTACGTCAACCCCAACTTGTTTCTCCCCTATTATAGGTTTAAGAATCCATACAAATGTTTTTTTATTTATTTACCATGATAATATAATACAATCGTATTTACAAATGTTGATCGTCTTAATTATTAAAAGTTGAAAGGTATTGTGTGTAACCCTTAGATTTCAACTGCGCCTACAATGTGGGTCATTACTCATACTTTATAGTTGTACACTTGTACTTACCTCATTTTCTTCAACTTAAATAGTATATTATAAATTATAATAGTTTCAATGAAAACTTAACTATTAACAATGTTAGATTATTAATAACGTTTTTCAAAATAGGTATACTATTTGAAATGTAATTTATCAGCTATTTACTAAACTTCTAAAAATATATTTATCCATATTCGAACAAACTATTATTTACTGCTAAAGTGTCTGCTACGTATTATTAGTAATACTAACATTAATAATGCATTTTTAAAAATGAGAAACAAAGTATTGTATTTTTGAAAACAGAAACATAAATTCTGTATCTAAACTATAATCCATCACAATATGTCATGTACTCATGTATGTAACTTCTGCCCTAGGTCACAAATTCATAACATTAAAGTATTAACTTTTATTTAAATAAGCATATAGGCTATAATAAAATGACTTAAATAATAATAGTTTAACTCAATATTATTGTAATATTGTGTAAATGCCAACACATGAATTATTCATTACGTACTCATTATTTTAAAAATATAAATTTTAAATCTTATACCACAATATTTCACGGTAACTATCAAAATTCTGAAATTTATTACAAAACACAATAATTGTATAATTTTTTTCTACCATATATTTTAACACGTAGGCTCAGCTACTTTTCTGTATTTGTGTTCATTTAGGTGAATTATAATAATTTATACAAATTCTGAAATATGTTTTATTGTTCAATATTAAAATATGTAGTAGGTACCTATATCTAAAACTTACAGCTAGATATTATATCTATAGTACCTATAGTACCAACATGTAAGTGTATAGAACGAATACAATTGTTTATATAATATTGTTGCTACTATTGTAAGAGGTTTTAAACTATATACTACAATTTACATCGGAGTCAATATATAAATTTGACAATATATACTGTTACATCAGTTCAATAATAATAATCGTATTTATTTATATAGGTGCGTTACCGTGGCACCCAAAGGTCAAAATTATAACTTGAAAATTGTTTGACATTATATCTTATTTATTATGTGCATATTTTGTAGATTACTGTTTGTGACGTTTATAATATACATTTTTAAAAATTACGAATAATCACAAATGTACTGCTTGACCGAAAAAAATTAAAAGGGTAGGTACCTACTCTCGTGAATCTCATCTCTACAGTGACATACAATATTGTATCATAATGTTGAACAATTTACTCGATTTTAATAAATTACAAATTATGGCCATAACGATTAACGAACAATACAATGGTTCTGATGTTTAATATATTATGTGCACGCGTTTGAGGTTCTTCGTTCGGCGGAAATTCATTGGGGTAATAAGATTACACGACTTTCGGTGTGAATCAAAACGGATGACGGTCGTTGGACCGGATGGCGTGGCGTGACAGACGACAGAGTATAGCAGGGTTAATAAAACTGGGTCTTTTATTATTGCCACTACCAAGTGCGCGGATTATATTAAAATATCTCTTACGACATAATATTATAATATATTCGCGAAATATTAATAACCGGTACCAACAATGTAATTAAACTTGTACGGTTCGCGGACTTTTCATTGTGCCGATTTTCTGTCCGGGTTGACGGAAGGTATTCCGTATCATTGTTGTCTTCCACTTTGTCATTTTTAAACGACCCCACGCCGTCCCGTATTCTCATTATTGCTCTCCTTGCCGCAACACGGTATTATTTGACACGGTCTACTTCGACAGCCCCTCGGCATTGCGATTGATTCAATTGAGTTTTCATAAAAGTCTCCATCACGAAATACATCACACACACTGCACTCTACGACCACAATATAATAATATTATACATGCTACGATATGTACAATACTTACTGTATTATTTTGTAAACATTTTACCTCGACGTATGATATAATTTAAATTTAATCAAACAAAGTAGTTTTAACTGGAATAAAAGCCGGCGTAGGCGCCATTATGTATTTAAAACGTCTGTAAAAAAATTCGTACGGGTATCAAAAGCCCAGCTAGGTAATAAAATACTAAATAATGGTAATATAGGTAATAGGTATCAATTAATTTTTAATACTCATCGCCCTTATTCTTTACCTCAATAGTCAATAATATATAGAAAGTACACACTTAAAAATAACTGTTAATATTCCATAATTGCCTACAACTTGATTACAAACCAACAAATAGGTAGACTATGATATTGTAGCAGTATAATATATATATAGGTGTATTTTTTTAATATAAAGATCAATTGATAATTTTCTGTGAATTATATAACTAATGTAAAATAGTATGTGTCAGAATAATTACTTTCAGTTACCACTTACCGAGTATCCTAACCTAACTATAATAAATTTAATGTATATAATTTATACACGGATATTGTATATAATGCATATCCGTTCTATTTTTACACGTTTTGTTAACACAGGATAATATTATGATATGTAAGTATGTTTATTTTTTAAATGATATGCATAGGTACTGCATAGGAATAAATTATAAAATAGAGATTACTAATTACCTATTACGAAATAATAATGCAAAGTAACAATCATAAGTTCCACTTGTTTACTATGATTAGTTTTATCGAGTCATAATATTATAATATATTATTCACATTAAGTCGAAGTATGACGATAAATCGACAATATAATAATATCATACAGTTAATTACACGTATATAACAGACACAACACACGATAATAATTATAAGTTTAAATTATGGTTAATTATTGTACGATGACATCATAAACATAAATGAAAAATATAAAACTAACGGTTTCTTAAAAATGGGAATTTTTCTTTTTTACAACAGTAAGTATGTACCTACTGAGTTATAATATGATAAAACAGTTTTTGCAATCTTTTTAAATATATAGTGTGACTATAAGTAGATATTTTTTTTTCGCCTACTTTCGCTTCAGTTATGTATAGTGTTGTTGTTGTTGTAGGTACTAATATGTCAGCTACCGAGCTACATGTGAGTGATGACTGTATAATAATATATTTTATGCTCATAAGTCATAATAATATATATTATTATGACCATAATATGTATAGAATAAAAACACACCAATTTAGTTTAATAAGTCACAGTAGATAATGCTAATATTATTTATTATATCATATTTTATATCCCTAAGAGTTAAACCGCATGAAAATTATTTACCAATATTAATTTTGAATTTTTATTTTATTAGATTATTACTATTTATAATAGCTTTATCAATAGCTGTAAAAATTAAATTTTATCCTCTTTATTATTATTATTATTATGCAGTATACGAATAACAAATACTTGACGGTAAATGAAGAATTTTCCTTAGTCTTAAAATGAGTAAATAAACTAATATAGGTAAAAAAGTATATTAATTATTAAAATTGTAAAATCCAAGGTCAAAAGTCAAAACTTGGCAAGTTTACACAATTTTCATTAAAACCAGTTGAATGACTATATCTGCATTTAAGTAATCATCACGAATTTATGGATCTTCTTTTTAAAGCTGATCTGTATGTGAAGGAATTTGCATGTTTCATGCGTTAACCACATTGTCAGTGGTGATTACAATATTGATTAATTTAATTGAATTTTCTTATCAAATGGGTAACGCATAAAAGATTCTGATTTTAATTATAATGTGATAGAATGTATTTAGAAAGGTGAACTCAGCATTTAACTCTAACATTTAATTGAATATTATACTAAAACTATTTTTTTAATTTGCGTGATTTCTATTGAATTTTTTTTTCCTATGTACATATTAATAATAATGATACATTTATTTTTTCGGCCAAGTTACAATTATAACACTTTTTTTACAATAATTTTGGTCCTGTTTATCGCGGAAACCTTTTATTAATGATACGGGAGAAACTAATCTAAACTCCTAAATGTAAAAAAAGAATGTGTGCAATTCAGTATTAAATTTAAGATACATTTTTGGTAATTAAAATAAAAATAAAATAAAACACTATGGTAATATCATTATCATGTCAACGATTACCTACACTGTGGTCTAATGGAGGTTTCTATGTAATATATTATTATAAGTTGGTTTATATACAGAACTCGACTTGAGGGGGTGCAAAAGGACGGATTACCTCAAATAATTGTTCAGACATATTAGCCGTATTCCTACTACTTTTTTTTTAAGTTACTGGACGGTACATATTTTTAAATTTTTATTAAAATGTACGAGCTACTAGATATCTTAATATTTATCTACTATTGATTATTTCATTAATAGTTATTGTGATTCAAAAATATATATATATTAACAACGAGCTGTCCAGCTAGCTGGTCTATAAACGAACTGGTCATATTATAAATTATAATATATAAATAATAAATATATACCATAACATGGATTGTTTTTTTTTTTGTAAAGTAAATTATACGTTAAGAACAATATTCTAACCTATTGCCTAATAACCTAAATAATATCATATTATAATAATTACCACAACCAATATTCTTTAATAAATTGATTATGATAATGCAAAGAGGGGTGGGTTCAACGCAGTAGACAAAAAAGTGATGGAGACGATTTCTTTTTTAAAATTAAACCAAGTCACCCTTTACTTTTATTTTGCCAATTCGAACACTGGGTATATTATAACACGTCTCGCCACTAAACAGGTATTTATTATTTCTTTATTTTCATCTACGCGGTAGGCTCAAATATAGATGATTTATAATGCATTAATGGCTATATAACTGTAAACAATATGATTTAAGTTTGTAACGTAATATTAAGTATAATTCATAATAACACACAATATAATAACTAATAATAATAATTATTATTTCAATCATTAATCAACGAAAAAAAACAAAGCCGCTTAATTCACTTCGGAAAAAGGCCGATTTGGAGGACTCTATTGACCAAAATGATATTAGTGCGGTGGATTAAAACACGGAATGTTGTACACGGTCGGGAGTTATAATTGCGTGCTACATGAAAATTAATAAGTAATCAGTGCATTATTAATCCGTAATATCGAGTATTATTAATCCGATTGCGCTTCATAATATGTGAAACGATAATTATTAATTATTATTGATATGATATTCTTCGAACGCATGGATCGAGTCCATAACATTATTGTCATTATTATTATAGTTGGATTGGAGATCATCAGAAGCACGTCGACGCCCGACAGACGTTTTCAAAAATAATAATCGATAACGATTTCAAGATTGCGCGACACACACGCGCCGCTGCAGACTGTCGGCGTAACACGTGAATGTAACCCCTCACCCGCACACCCGTCCGACAGACCCGCAACACAAGAACGAACAAACGACGCCGAGTGGACTTGGCAGTCACACGTCACACGGCGGTCACACGTCATTATTATTTTTATTATTATTACTTTGAGTCGTGTCAAACGTTTTACTGCGTACGCGGACGTCGTGCGCGAAAAACGATTTTCGTTAAAAATAATAACATTGCATAATAATAATAATAACAATATTGTTGAGGAATATCACGTAGGTTTTCACGGATCGGGTCGAAAAATAAATCAACAACAACACTACCTATAACCGGGACGTCGGGTCGAAAGAATTCGTTCACACACACGCGCACCGGCATTCAAGTCCGTTGGGGTCCCGATTCCGGTTACCACCGCAGCCGCCGCCGTCGTCGCAAGGTATACCGAGCGATACTCGGTACTAGCGCGTCGCGAGCGGCACGGCGGCGGGTGGGGACGGTGTGACCCAAGGCATTAAAAAAACCGAGTGGTCGTCGACGGACGGCCGGCTGTCGGACTGGCGGGTCCGCGGGAGCGGGGTGTTGGGGCCGTCCCGAAACTGGGCCGACACGGGCGGCCGGTCGGCCAGCCGTCCGTCCGTCCGTCCGGTACCCACACACACACGCGCGCGCGCTCGCGGCGCACACACGCACCCGCACGCGCTCGGCGGCATTCGGTACGTACGCGGCGGGACCAGAGCTCGCGCATGCGCACCGGCCGTTGCGCCGGCGACGGCAGCTGTTCCGCGTGCACACGACCGGGGCCGGGACCGAGCCGACCAGCTCGATACCGCGCCGCGCCGTCGATGTGGGCCCCACGCGCGTGAACCAGTGCGAGGACGACCGCCGCCGTGTCGCGTTACGTACTGTTCTTCAGCGGTCTCGCCTGTGTGTGTGTGCGTGCGCGTGTGTGTGCGGCGCGCGCGTATCCGTCAGCAGCGTTCTTTTTTGCCCGTCGGCCGGGCCTGGGTGTCCCCGCGGGGCCCGTGAAAAAGCGCGCCAAACGTCCGCGGTCCGTCGTCATGGACGTCAAGAAACGTTACATATGGTCCGACCGGGAGACCGAACACTTCATCAGGCTCATCATCGACATGGGCATGACCAACATGCTGGACAGCAAGAGGTAACGCGTAAAACGAACTGTCGAGTCTGCATCTATTGCTTTTGTTCTTGTCGTCGGTGCCTTCGTCACTACTCTATATTATATACCATGATATTAATTATTTTTGTCGTTAGCATTGTTCCGCGTGCGCAAGCGCAAAACGCGTCCCGAGAGCACCGAATCGGAAATTCGAACGTAACGGTGGTGTGTGCGGTGCGTACCGGTGGTGGTCGACGGCCGCCGGGTGCGGATTGGGGTGCTCGCCCTGGGGGGGGGGGGGTTAGTCGGGATACGACAAAAAAAAAAACCACTAAATTTAAGACTGTTCAACCGTAGGTAGGTAGGTAGGTGGTGTTACCTACAGTGGGCACATAATATTTTATATTTTATGATCCGATGGCGCTGCGGTGATGAAACCGACCGTCGCGTTG
Source organism: Nasonovia ribisnigri (assembly GCA_027563435.1). Lineage (NCBI taxonomy): Eukaryota > Metazoa > Arthropoda > Insecta > Hemiptera > Aphididae > Nasonovia > Nasonovia ribisnigri. Next base: position 613,028 of record JANEHU010000467.1, read on the forward strand.
GGCACGTCGGCGCGTTACAACAATATCATATTATTATTATAATTCTCATTCCTGCGCGATCGTTATCCGTCGACGATATGTTTATCAATCATGGTTTATTATTATTGTACTACCAATGAGACATAAACACCGTATTGGTAGTTACTACTGTGCGATCAATTCAAACGTCGTGAGGAATCCCGCAAAAAGAAAATCAAGAAAAAAAAATCCACGTCGCCCTTAATATAACTCTCCCCCCCCCCCACGTGTGTCGGTATAATGATATTGTACTGTTAGTCTTCAGCGTTTCTCAATGTTCTGTGATAAGCGTACCACTAGCGGTACATAGCTGGTACGCGAAAGAAATCTCGCTAAAGAAAAATTTGAATATTATTAACGTTGATTTATCGGCGTTGCAGCTCACACAAGCTCTACGGTTACCGAATTCACTTTTTGTCTCGACGATTATCTGCGCTATAATACGTTTTTCCAAACAATTAATATAAGAATAAATCCAAAGCAGAAATCGATTTAAGACTTAAAGTCACCAACACGTGGCCCGATATCGACGGCCTTGTTCGTTGAAAACAACACCAAACGTCTCGTTAACGTACTGTTGTAAGCCAAATAGATATAATTCATTTCATTTACTTTTGTGCATTGAATGCTTATAGGTACTCGTAATATTACTAATGGCGTACTTTCGTTTTAGGCCTACTACGATATGAAAAGGTTGACAACCATCTTGGCTGTGTTAGAGTATATGGAGATTTCCATTCGAGTGTTTACGGATTATACCTATATATTTTATTTTACATCAAAATGTTTTTAAACAACAATATAGTTATTATTGCAATGTGGTATCCGCAATAATTCGTAATAATATTATTACGGCATTACGTAGATAGCACGGAACCGCACTGCAATGCGATACGCGTTCTCGACAGATAAGTGGTGGGATTTTAATGTCAAATACCTAATCGATAGGTTCGTATGGAATATTCAAATGCAACAGATTAATACAGAAAACATACGAGTTCATAGGTATGCGGTGTGCCATTTTATAATAATATTACAGTCGTAATGTGTACACGAATTGTGATTATGATAATATTATATTGGTTCGCTGCAATACTATAATTAATACAATTTCAATATTCATTATTCATATTATTGCACTCATTTTCATGTCACTTGCCAATACATTAATGATGTACATCTCGGTTCCCTAGCTGTGACGTTTCTTGAACAAGCGGAGTATGACATTATCATATTATTATTATTATTATTATTATTGCTGTTGTGTTGAATATTATTATACTTTACGTAATTCTCCGATTAGGTGCAGTGTTAATACAACACCATAATGTTATAATAGAGAACGGATAACATCGAGATAAAATATATAAATAATAATATTATAAGCCGGCGGAAAACACAAGTGACACGAAAACAATACCATTAGATCCACACTGGTCAGTGGTCACTTAATGTTAATAGTTACGACGCTAAATGTCTTTACTAAAATATACTGCCTACCTACTTTACATATACGATTGAAAACTCTTGCATTAGTCTGGTTATAGATTTAAAATAATTCATACATAATATTATCGTCAATATTTGCATTTAAATTAATATAACGTACGATTATATTGGATAAAACTGCCTAGGTAGTAGGTACCTATGTATAAATGTATACCTCTCCGATTTAAATTCATTGGAAATCGAAGGATTAAAATACAATTATCGTCACTTATTGGTTTTTCGTAATACAGCAGTGCATTTTTATCTAAGTCCGGTATTATCATTCAACGATATCGAATAAAATTGAAAATTTTTCGGACTAATAGGCAAAGATTTAATAATTATTAGCAAATAAACAAATTATTAAAATGTAATAATTAATATTTAAAAAGGTTCATGAAAAATAGATTGGTATACAGGTTACACAATGAGCAATTATTGCCAATTGTCATAAGAACCGTCTTCGTTCTAAAACGTGCTACGTATCTGAGTAGTGTGTTGTACCATAATTTTGATTTTATTGAAATCACGAATGTTTTGCCCTCGATCGTTTATAATAATATTTGAATAATAAATATATAACTCAATAATAATAATAGAAAATCATAAATTACATTATCTATTGACACTTGCCGGTGTTATCTAATTTTACCGTTCACGTTTCCTTTTGTAAATTATAATATAGTTTATACATTAAGATATTAATATATGACAAGTGACATCTAAATACTTTGTATTCCTACATTTTTTGAGATATTGTCTTACAAGCCTTGAGAGGATTAAAAATTAATAATCTGAAAAAAAGTTAAAACAATGTTCGAAATTAAGTTATTAGCACTCTGTGTTAGTTCAACGAAAGAGAACCTTCAGAAACAATATAGCCTTTTAGTTACCTATAGGATTCAATATTATTGTCCTGATAAAACATATATATAAACCTTAGCCATAAGGTTATACATATTAGATTATTGGCGAAAAAAGTTAAGAATTAACCAACTTAGGTACCTATATTTGATAATAAACCTAATATAGTGATCACTATAAATATTAAAGACATTTTAATAATTTATCAAATCACAGTATATAATATTAGCATTATATGGTACATTATATGGTACACATATTGAACGCTGAAATCTTCGATCGGCGTACTCCGATGACGGAATGCAAGATTTGATTTCTGGTATTCTGGTAATATAATTACGATGGTAATATATACCAGTGATATACCAATACGTCATGTATTTTATACGAACATCAGTTGGTATGGCAGAATAAAAATATTAAGAATGCGTGTTGAGATTACCGGATTACATAATGGGCAAAGAGCGGCTATAGGTATAAGCTATCATTCAGTATTCCAACAATTATTTAACATAATGTAACGAACACCCAAACACGAATGTCGGTAATTTGATACCACATTCTCTCGGTGGTATGTACTTATATTCTTCCGACACCGTATATTACCATAGAATCCGTCTTTAAATAGGAGTTGGTACGTGTGCGCGGATGGTTTCCGAACATATTAAATGCGTACGATGTCATAGCGCAGGTAGATCAGTTAATATACCTATAGGTAATATATAAGACGGCTAATATTATGGTTATGCAATCTAAATTCAGTTTTCCCAATACCTGTTGCTATAATATGATGGCCAACGTATAACAATGCACTATAATAATATTATGTGATGTCCGACACACGCATATAGGTACCTACGCTGCGTCGCTGCAACTGGCCCTGGCAAAATCCCGTAAAAGAAGATGACCATGATATTATGATAAATCCTGACTGATACCTACCTATAAATGATGTATACTATTAAACTAGCGTAATGTTATAATTAGGTTTTAAATATTTTAGTTGGTCGGTATAATTATACGCAGATAGTCAAAACGGGTTCATATTTCCCAGGTTTAAGGTAAATGTGTTGAACACTGGTATATTATATTAATTTATTGAGTTTTAGTTACGGATTAAAACTTTGTTGCTCTATAATAATAGTATGTAATACAACACACATAATATAGGTTGGCCGAGGCATTTGAACGAAATCCCGTAAAAGAAGATGACCGTGATATTACATAATATTAGGCATGATAATTGATAAACCATGACCTATACATTATGTGCGATTACAGTAGTGTAATAATTAGGTACCTATTAGATATAAGTTTTAAATATTGTAGTTAAACAATATGATTAGGTATACATCCTCAGCAGAGAGTTGAAATTAATTCATTTTTTCCAGGTTTCGGGTAACAGGGTTGAACCTGGTTATAATATGCTATATTATTTTATCGAGTTTTGAGTTAGCGGTTTAAAACTTCGTAATATACTTCCGGTTTTAGTTTTCTCAAACTTAGAACGAGTATGTTATGTTTTTTTTCTTCAAATTTCAATTCTTGGGTACAACCCAATAACAATCAAGCATTAGGTACCTACAACAATGTTGCGGACAGGGGCAGCAAACACTCGATACTAAGACCGGGTCAATATTTTCAAAAATTAAAAATTTAGATTTCGAAATTTCTATTATTCAAGTTCCGCGGTTATTGAGTACAAAAATAATTTGACATCAATACATCATCTATCTATTGTTTTAGATTTCTTACTTATTCGTCATATAGAATAATTACCTCGAATTAGATTAATATTTAATGGTTTGTTTATAAAGTATATGTAATTATATTTAACTACATAATTGTACAATTATTATATTTTTTTGTATAATTTAAATAATATGTAAATTAATTGTAATATTTACTAACAATAACGCTATGAAAGAAAAAAAACTGTTATAAACAAAAACATTTAAAAACATTATATTTCAAGTAGCCGTTATATTTACAGGGGTAATTTAGTGACAATTAATTGGATTGATGTTGAATAATATTGTAAAAAACACTGAAGCCTTTCTCTTTTTAGGAAACTGTCACGGACTATGGACTTAAAATTATAAACAACACATAGACACTCTAGTACCAAATATTGTAATATTATATTTAAATCTTAGGAACCTGCGAGATTCTAGTAATCTTCATCATTTATTTACAGTGAATTCAGTGATGTCATTATCGCTGGACTAATCTGAATTATTAACTACCTACAGTGGTGGATTTGAGTCGTCTTCTAGGGGGGGGGGGGGGCAATATTTATTGGGTCCAAAAATGATACTACTTTTTAACCTACAGAGGAAAAAACATGTAATAGGTAGGTATGAAGGTAAAAATGTAAAATAAATATTATTATATTTTATATTAAAAAATTGAAATGGTTAATTAACATATTATACAAATTTATATTAGTCTACACTCTACAATACAAAATCTAAATTTCTTCTCTTCATTTATGCAAATCGACTAATTATATTTTCTACTGATATATTGTACTCTCTATGAACATTAAGTAGCGCTAGCCCTACTAGTCTATCTTGACCCATTTGTGACCGCAACCATGTTTTTAATCTAATGTGCAAAAGCAAAGGCAGTATTAAAATTAATTTGCAAGCTAAGCAATAATAATTATACCTGCGAAGCGTGGAAAAGCTGCGTTCAGCTGTAGCAACACTTACATGTAGTATACCTTTATGATATGAATAAAACAATTTTAAAAAACATGTAGATTATAACATCCAGATTGAAACTTTAAGGTTTTGTAAGATTAAAGATATATAATGTATCAGAGGAAGTACGAATCACACCAATTTGTCACATGTGTTTTTGATTCAGAGTAAGACACCACTTTCACACCACTCAATATTACCTATACATCCTGTATGTGTTAATCTCTAAATCAAATACAAGTATGTGCAAAGTACTAGTACAAGTCTGTTAATTTACTGACTCGAATTTAGCAAAAATCATTGGCTGACTGCGATTGTCGTTGGCACAATTTTCATCGGGTTATTACATATTTTAATAACGAACATAATAATATATTTGGTAATAATAATATAATATATAAAATATACAAATATATGTTGTATGTATTACTCCGTTTGTTTACTATTGTTGTATCAAATGAATTCAAAAAATCATCAACAGTTAATATTTTATTTTGAAAAATATATAACTCATCTTTATGACCCTCTAATTAATATTCAATTATAGTCAATCATAAATATTTGAATAGTATTTTAGTGGGTACATCAATCCCCCAAAAAAGCTGCTCTGCATTTGATATAAAGCATAATATGATAAGTATAGAGCTTATAGTATTATGAATAATCAATAACCCAAATTACTTTTACATACTATAACACCTATATAATACTAATTTAGATGATAATATTATTATGTAGTATTTTGTATTTGTTTACTTACCTATTCTATTTTTATACATGTACATTATTTTATATGGGTTATTTAACTATAAATATTATATTATCAGCTATAGAGTTATCGATTGAAAAATGATTTTGGCCGTTGTGTTAGCCAATGGTGTTCTATTTACTTTTAATAAGAGGAAATACTTTAAAGGTTAGGCTTTTTAAGTAAGTATGTATAACATATTATTATTAAATTTTATTTTGTGTAATGCACCATGATAAGAACGCGTAATTTCAATAGCATAATATATTATTTTGAAGGAATAGGTGCACTATATTGAAGTTATAAATTACATTTATAATGGGTTACATGAAATAGATAACTGTTATTAATTATTATATGACAACAAATTGATTTTAAATGTATTGATTAATAATTACCTATCATACACATTAATATTAAATGCATAAGTACACATATCCGATACTTAAAGTTCAGAAAGTCGTTTTTTTTTCTTTATAGATTATGAATACGATCGGCCAAAGTGCCTAATTGGAAAAAATTGTACCTATTAGGTACCTTAGTGAACGAAAATCCATTATTAACGTTATCTGCAGACTGTATAAGTATGCGTATTGTTGACTTTACATAATATAGAAGTACCTGCCTGCCTATACATTATAAAATCAAATTATTATTACAGGGTGTCTTTTAATAATTTAATGAAAATATTTATAACTTGTACTCACAAAATATAATATATATGTAAATATTATACTATAGTAAAATATACATAGTATGGTAGTAAATAATATATAAATTCGTGTACCTAGTAGATAGACCAGTGGCGCCATTTGAGTTTTTTAATAGGGGTGCCAAAATTTAAGCAGGCCAATTTTTTTTTCATGGGGCCAATTTTTCTTTATATTAGTGAATACATACCTACTATATCTTTTGCGAGACACCGATTCGTAGCTAAAAACTATTTTTTATTATACCTACCAACGAAAAAAAGTCATCATGCATACCAATAATACGCATCTACAAATAATAATATGCTTTACCTAATTTACCTCCATACACAATAATAATTTATTATATATTTATATTTTATATGTATTTAAGTATTCATAACAAATAATATATTTTAATTTTTAGGCATAGGCCATCACCTATAGGCGTAATTGTAAATTTTAAACCAGGCCAATTAGAGACAGAAAACAAATAGGGGTACCAAGGTACACCCAGCACCCCCCCCCAAATGGCGCCCCTGAGATAGACCCATAAATTATATTTATTTTAAATACCAAGAGGCAATGTAAATATACAATGACTATAAATAAATAAAAACCCCAAACCTCTACAGTTGTTAATGTGTCTGTATTGAGGTTTTGAAACAGCTCAATTTGTAGAGGGGATTACATTGATAATATTGTTATCATAACAACGCTGCATATTGTATCAACTCGCGATTAATTATTTAAGGACACGTCATACTGAATAATGTGTTTAACAAACGCATATATTTTATGGGTAATTAATTTAATTTTACCTATCTTCAGACTATGACCTCAGCTTACCGTCGGGTATAATATAACGAGGTCCCACTGAGATTCATACATTTGTTGAAAACTTTCTAGTCAGAATGTATGCGATATAAAATATTAAGATAGTTATTTTTAATATAAGTGATCACGAAATAAATTCGTGTTGATAGTAACTGTCAGATAGTTGTCACATACAGTCACAGCTTTATGTTAAGCTTCACATAAAAAAAATAAGCAAATAGATTGTAAAATATGTATTTCATCATATTTTGAGAAATTACAAAACATTTAATACAAGCCCGCGGTAGAAATAATATCTAGGTACCATTAATAATTTGTGTTCTAGCTCGAACACACTAACAATTTTCATATTATAATATTATATGTTTCCCCCCCCCCTTTAATTTCTAATACCTTTACCTACCTACCTATATTATTATTTTTTAGTGTATTATATATTATTATCTCATTATCTATATAATATATAATATGTTGTGCTTCGTAATAAATATTTTACACACCAGCTCTAATTGGTTGTTTGCAAGACGATTATTACGTATATAGGTTCTATAGATAGGTATTACAAATTGTTGTTCAAACTGCTGCATTTGATAAAAGTAAAATGCACGGTTGAAGAATATTAATAGGTAGGTACTGTTGATTTTACATTTTATTCATAATTTTTCTGACGAAATTTAGTTGCACAAAATATAATTATATAAAAGTATTATTTTGATAAGCCTACTTTATTAATATAGTGTCCTCTTGCTTATTTTCTACCGTTTCAGCCACTGTAAGCTCCTTCCATTTCTCGTGAGATTTGCAAGGTTTGTTATTTTCGAGTCCGGACCGGATGTACAGTTATAATCTGAGCTCGTTCGAGCAAGACCGGCGTACTTTTTTTTTTCGTTTTATTCGTACTCAGACCGGAGAAGACTACATTTTTCTACAAACCGGGAGGAACTTGTCGTATATCTCTTATATAGTAGACTATGCAATGTTCTCATTTCTGGTTTTAAACACGTTTTAAATCAAATTTGTGTAAGGCATCTTCGTGTACCTACCTTTACTGATAATCTTATAAAATGAAGTAAATGTATGAGTTTTACGTCAAACCATTATAATCTAACAGGTTTATAATACATATGTACATTTTATATTATTCGATTAATCAAATTATTTTTTTTTATGAATTAAAATTAAATTAACACATTGAATACAGCACAAATCTAATATTCCTTTGAATATCGAACATCTTTAATTTATAACTTAGAGATCAATGCGAATACATGATAAATTCGGTACAGTTGTAGACATTTCCTTCTATTTATATATTAGGTTATATATAAGTACTACGTAAAGGCACGAGTCTCGTTCTATTGATATTGTTGGATTTATTTTTAGTAGGTGCCGAATACTCGGAATACTTGATCAAAACCCTACTTTTTGCACAATAATTTGTTTGGAGTTTAAATCATACCTATATCTTAATCTGATTTATGCGACGACACCTATTTCCGATTTTATAAGACAAGACAGTTTCAATATTAACGCGTGAAAGCAATATTGCAATAGGTTGATTTCATAAAGTGAAAGTGTTATAGCTATTGGTAGGTAAGGGAAAGCCGATGATTGAGGCTGTTGAAACTGTTTTATGTTTAAAAGTTGTTTTACAATATGTAAATTTGTACTCAAAAACGTATTTTGGCATGAGATTTTATGTGTAAGCCGGTATTTAAAAGACGATATCCAGTTTTTTTTAAATGTATAAACTCATTTAAATTTCAAAGTATAAAACAGTTTTTGAATTATTTTTTAAACCTTAGTGCTCGCCATAATTATATGGAATGTCACAATGCTATATTTACCATGCACCTACTAAACTACATAATCTAGTTAATTTTGCATGTTAAATGGCGATGATTTGATAAATATTAAATATTTTAAAATAATATAAGGTACATTCAATAAAATATAGCAATACGACCAACTCGAGTGAATTTATGAACTATATTACAACATTACAATGGTATCAAGCATTCAAGCGTACCTTATATTATGGTTCCGGATATGATGCATGTTATACGGATAATGTGCTTATATTCAATACCTATAGTTACACATAGGTAACGTCCAAATAAATTACGTAGATTATAGGTACATACCTACTTGTGTTAAATCATTTTTTTTATCAGTTATCCATGCACCTATACATATTTTGCTAATCGAATAAACTATTTTAAGAATTGAGTTGCAATTTAATTAATGAAAACGCGAAAAATATTTTATTAAATGATTAGGTATATTATATTTTATTGCATTACATACCTACATCAAACATAATGTCTGATAATAATTACATATAATAATAATACATGTACCCTTCGAATACAGATTACTGGTTAATAAAATTAATCATGCAGTAGGTATAGGTTTTATAAATTATATAATGAAATTAATGATAAAATACCTATACGTATAAGTGCAGCATGCATACGATGATGTAAACGAAAAATTAAATGCATGGTAAATCCACTGCAACGTTTGGTTCCCAACATTACCGACAAAATACGAGCAGTGAAACCTGTCTCAACGGACACCGGCTGTATATAATCAGGTTTTACTGTAACTATTTTTTTCAAAATACGGTATTATTTATTAATAAAGATGTTAAAAAATTAATATTGCAGGGTACTGATTATTTTTAGTACTTGATATTTAAATGATTTTGAATCTACGAAAGCTGTATACAAAACATTACAAACTATAATGTGAATTTTATATATTGTTTAGGAAAAGAAATTCAGATCTTTATTCCAGTCTGGTTGAACCAATGGCAGCTGCTGGTTTCAATAGAGACGCGACGCAACTGAGGACCAAGTGGAAACACTTGAAACAAGATTACAAATTAGAGTTGGTGAGAATTGATAAAAACGGAGCGGCGAGTTCAAGGATGTCGTACTTTCATTTACTCCACGAAGTATTGAGCTGCAAACCAAGCAATGCCATGACGTACCTTTGTGAAGTTGTTTCGAGTAAGTTTTAATAAACGAATTAATATGCCGGTATTATAGATATTTAATTCTTCGACGTTTAGTGAAATATAATTTCATGGTTTGAGTTTGGCTCCCCTTGACAGCAACCACGGGCTGTCACTGCGTATCTACACAAAATGTAATGTATAGAGTGTTTAAAACATGTATTTTACTCTTACATTTTTTTGACTGCTAGATTTTCAACAAAAATGCAAAATAATTTAAAAAATTTGTTATAATTTAAATTATTCTGTAGTTATGCCAAAATAAAATAAAAACGTATTTTTCGTGCAATTATCTGTATAGGTAACACTCTATAAACTGTATGATAAAATATAGAAATCTAAACAACTAAACGTGTTTACAATTATATTATCAGTAGTTATAATATACAAGTGCGTGTTAGTTCAATCCTTTTATTTTCAAACACTTATGTTTTTAATTATTATGAAATCTTTAAATTATGTATATGCCTAAAATATTTTTTGATGAAAAGATTTTTTACAAATCATAATTTAATATATTTGAGGGTCTCTCGAAAAGAGTTGAATCTGACGTAACCTATATAAATGGACTCACGCACAGATCAATTAATGAACTTCCCGTGCCATCATGAGTAATGCGTATAATATTTACGTACCAATGTCAAATACTTAAAATATATCTATAATTAATGTGTGTCTATAGTTAATACATCTATAATTTTTTTCTATATTTAATGTATCTATAGTTGACGATTTTTCGTATGTCTTGTCGTATAGATTCTCCTCCCCGGCTCGATACCGTAGAAAACATCAAGACTGAATACATTGACGATATAAAAATGGAAACGGACTACTACAGGGTGACCGAACCGCAGGTGGACATCATCCAGTCGTGTGACGTGCAAACGCAGACGGAAGGCACAACGGAACAGCACCTACTTCAAAAGCTGCACGCGTTGGAGAACAGCATCAACGTCCTGAGAGAAGACTGGCGCCGAGATCGGGAGATGCAAAACGTGCTGATGGAAAAGCACGCGAGGAGGATGTTGGAGCACCAGAAAACGTTGATGGACAATTTCTTCGCCAAGACCAAATCTCATTTGTTGAGAACCAAAAATAAAGACTGAAGGTCTGAAGCGGTTCGCGTGTAGTTCGACGCGTCGCTGCAGCAGAACCACCACGGCTGCGTCGGCGTTCGAAACCCGCGATTCTTCGTGCCTCTCAAAGGACATATTATTATTATTATTATCAAATTCGTATTATAATTATTGATGATATGTACCTATATATTATATTTGTAACACCCCACAGAATGTTTATGTATTCACGTTAATGTTTAGCATGTGTACGTTTGTACCAAATTTAAAACTATATTTTAATGTCGAAAAAATAATTATAAGCCAGTACATAATATTGCTCGGTATGTGTATATATAATAATAAAAACTATCACTGAGCTAAATAAACAATTTTAATCATGTCTTATATATACCTGTATTGTAATATTATTATTAAGCGTCATCCGCGGCGATTAAAGTTCTAAATTCTCGGACCGTTGATGCTGCTGCAGCATCAAAACTTCCAAAGTCGCCTCGCCCACGTGTGTTGTCTCCTAACACAAGACTTACAAACAATAATTAATGATTGCGTTTAACAGTTTTTGCTGTAAGCTATATTATATTACGGCTGCAGTAAAATTGATCCATATCAAATAAGGTAAGACCATTATCAGCCGTGTCTTCTCGTTGGGGGTTTTTTACAATTTCTTAATTTTTAAACAAGTTTCTAAAATGAAGTCGCAATATTATGAAATTGTGATATTTCACACAGTCATAACTTGCTTAAAAATGTGTTGAACCAACGGTTATAATATTTAGAACTATAATTTATAATCAATATGACTGTCAAACCGCAGCTGCAGAACACAGATTGCCCATATTTTTATAATAATATGTTGTACGGATTTGTAAGTCTGAGACCGCGACTGCATCGACTGGCGCCGTCCGTCCTCTTTAGTTTACCGTGTACTCGTGGCTATAATATAATAATAATAATATAGTGTGGATGTCCTCGCGTCGTACTTTGATCCTCCGACGCCTCGTCACGCGCAATATGTCCACGACGATGCTGCGGGCATCAGTACAATATTTTTAGCATCTCGCGTTAACCACGAATGACGTGCGCGTAACAACTCTCCACGAAATCGGTTGCATCTGTCGAATGTCCCGATGCGTTCCGAACGAAAATAGAGTCGATAAAAAGTTCCGATATTACTGTGCAGGTGAGATGCGTTACGAGAGCATCAAAGTGTATTACACGACCAATCATATACTATATTACTATAGAAACGATAGTATATTGCGTCCTAAACAAAACAGAAATATTTCTTATTAATTATTATAGGTATATTAACTAATTTGTCATCACATCTAATGAGCCGTCCACAGCTGGTTCTTGTGTGTAGTACAACAATTATACAGAAATTAAATTAGTGAACAATATGTAAAAATTATAATTATCAAAAAAATATTTATATATTATATACTTATAGCATTCAAATATTAAATACATATCTGAAACCGTTATGCAAAAATATCTCTTACAAATATTAAATTTTAAATAGGTTACTAACCTATGCTGACATGATTTATTATCATAATAATAATATATTAGATAAGTGCCTACAGTACACAACAATTAAATATTAATTTGTCGACTTAAGTTAACAATTTTGAATTGGTTTTTTGTTCGATTTTACTATAATTTTTCATTATTTTTACAAATTATTTAGGTCTCTACGATAATAACAGTTTTCATTCAAAATTCAATAGTTTAAAGAAGTTTCGACAGTTCCTTAGGTTAGTATGAGTACTTACCAGTTGTAGATCTGAATGTGTTACATGTGCAATAAGTAATAACTTTGCAACGTCCGTCGGTTTGTTTGGACGCCAATTTCCATTCTCGTCAGTATTATTTGGTAGTACCTATACAGTTATAAGTAATAACTGTGAAAACGGATGAGCAAAATATTGGATATTATATTTCACAAAATAATATTTATTTATATGTATATATTTTTTTTTTTTTGTACCTATTGACCATATTTTCAGCTTCCGCAGCAGGGGCCATTAGTTTTATACATTCATACATTATATTTTTGTTTTGAGTAGCAATGTGGTTACAATAATTTAGGGGGACTTTATAGCTTATAAGTTATAACTATTTAACTCTAAAATGTATTTCTCCATTTCGATGGTCCTGAGGAACGATTATTTCATAGAGAGTTTGTTGGTTTATTATTTTGTTGTCTTTCTTCTTCATTTAATCTGCATTCTATAACTCCGCATGAGGTGCATTATTCCGTTGGTAGTTGGTTTTTAATGAGGTGTCCGTGTGTGAGGTGGGTGTGACCGATTCTCAGTCGGTTTATTATTATTTCTATTCTTCTTGAGGTTTTAAATTATGACCAGGGATTGATGCTTTGTTTTATTTTTCGTAATTTATTATTTTAGTTTAACCTGCGGTTTTTTTAAATATTTTGTGTGATTAATTGTATGCTTTTTTTGTTTCTAGTATTGACTATTGTCTATTGAACTGTATTTTTGTTTGGGGTCTTCGGATACTATTGTAGTAATGTATCTTTTCCTTATTGGTCGGCTAACTCGTTTCCGTGTATTTTGCAATGTCCTGGTGTCGAAATGAATTGGACATTCTTGTTTTGATTTTTTAAATTATCGACTATTGATTTAGAATGTTGGTGGCAAAGTCAGTGTCTTATATAGTGGAGTATATTTTGGATGCTGTTGATGGTGCTTAGAAACTATAGTTAAAATTAGAGAGTCGGTGAATATATTGCAGTGATGGTGTGGATAATTTTCAATATGTTTAGGAGATAATATTATGGTGATGGCTTCAGCGGTATAGATTGAGCATTTGATATTTTGCAGTTTATATGTAATTATTTCTTTGTCAATTATAATTGCTATTTCTACTCCTAGTTCACTTTTGGAAACGTCGGTATAAATGTATTTTCATATTTAAAAAATTTTTTTTAATAGTTTTCTTATGCAAGTGCGATTTAAAAATAAATATTTTATTGATATTAGAAAAGCATAGTATAATACTAAAACTTATAACAATGAGGATTTTTATTTCAAATATTACATCCAAGCATTCTGAAAACAGTACCCATATTTCGCGTTTTTGGCGGGTTTTAGCAGTGCTAGAAATTGTATATTATCATATTACAATATATTGTTATTTTTATTATACGAATTATTATGTCAGGCTTGTAGTACCATATATATCTTGGTAGGTATAAAATATTATTTCAAATCGATATCGAATCGAGATTCGCGGATAAAATAATAATAATTTACAAACGAGGGGCATACGTCGGCGACTGACAGCTGCTCTTACCGTGCCGCCTCTCAATCCCGCGATGTGTCATGCCAATAAGGCATATCAGTATATATACACATAAAGTGCATACATATTTATATTTATACAATATACAATATATACGTCGTCAACGTGTACACCACTCGCCCTGCAGCCACCGAAGTGACTCGCTTATATTGTTTGTGAGAGTGTATATAGTATATAATATTATATAAAACGTATATATATATACATAAATTGACTCTATACTGTACCAGTATCGGAGTATATAATATTATGTATATACGCGCGTACTTATATATAACATGTATTATACGTATATATAATATATATGTGTGCCCGCGTCGCCGCCTCCTCGATGGGGTGACCGTCGTCATCTGTTGAACAGTAGGCTGACGGGGGAGGGGCACTCGGAACACGAATTTGAATACGCGCGAGGGCCACCGGTAAAATTACTTTACATATATATGTATACGCAACATTATTATGTTCAACACACGCTAACGCTATATATATATATATATATATATGTATATTACACATATACATAATAATATTCGCTTCGGGCTCACGTTGTTATTACTCTGTGGACGATTGAAAATACTATATACAGGGTGATTCTTTTATCATGGACCAGTCAATATCTCGGTAAGTATTAGGAATTTTAAGACAATTTTTTTTTTAAATTTTCTAGGTTTTACTGTTTTACAATTTGATATAATTTTGATAATTTTGAGTCCCTTCTTTATTTGATAAAACACTATCAACTTTCGATTTTCAAATGGCAACACCTATTTTCAATAACGAAAATCTATAAACATTCTGAAAAAAATAATTTTAACGTTTGCAGAATTTAATTTGAGTAATCCGTTTGCGACTTATTTATGCTTAAATATTCGTTTAATTTACAGCTACTGGGCAATTTATCAAACCCAACAGTTAAAACCAGAAGTCAAAACAATACATATTATATCTCAATTTGTCCAGACGGTCATAATCGATAATAACTAATAAGTAATACGTACAAAGGTCACACGAGTTGGACCTTCCTATTTTGTACCCACTCCAAACATCAAGCCTGCAACAGGCTATCATCTACTATAAAAATAATATTTTACAATTTACCATTATGGTTAGTAATTGGTTACATAATATAGCACCGGTTACTGATTCTTGGTATACGGTCTTATCACTTATTACGTTTGTAGATAAACGAGAATTAACGGTTAATAAACATATTATGTCAACATTGAACAGCACGAGTGCACGACTGGATATCGTGATCAACATTTAACATTTAAAATTTTCAACAGTAAATTGTGTATAAGTTGTTGTAATTTGTAAACTGTTTATGAAAAAAAGTGTTTAATGTAAATTTCGCACTATCGAATAGGTATTAATTGTTATTAATTAAACCTTACATAAGCGAGAAAAGAAACAACAAAAATAAATTGATACATCAAAGGTAAGTCATATCAAAATAACTAGGTAGGAAGTTGATTTTTTTTTTATTTATGTAGGACACCTATACACATGAATATAATATATTGAATTAATACCTATTGGTTCATTAATAAAATATTCTTTTTAAACATGGTCTTATTCGATTCTTGGTTCCTTATTCTATCTAATTATTATTAGAATAAGAAAGTAAATTAAATGAAAATATAATGCATGTAAGTTGTTAATTTAAGTTTATTTACAATAATATTATTTTAATAAATGTTCAAATTGACGACCATCCACTTCTAAACAAATTTCCAATCGTCTAAGTAATTCTTTTGTAGTAGCTTTCACTAACACATGACTTGGAATGTTTGAACAGGCATCTTTAATTTTCTGTTTCAGATCGTCTACATTAGATGGCATTTCCTTATAAACTACACTTTGTAGATATCCCCAAAGGAAATAATCTGGCGAAGTCAAATCAGGACTACGAGGTGGCCAACATATTTCTGGACTGAATGTTCCCATCCATTTTGACCCAAAAGTTGAATTTAAATATTGGATAACAGTGCCTTTATTATGGGCTGGAGCACCATCCTGCTGCCAAAGTAAATCTTTTCGACGTGATAAAGGAACATCCTTTATAAGATCATTTACATTAGCAGCCATTTCCTTGTAAACTATACTTTGAAGATAACCCCAAAGAAAATAATCCGGCGAAGTCAGATCGGGACTACGAGATGGCCAACATTGGGAATGTTCCCATCCAATTTGTACCAAAAGTGCTATTTAAATGCTGTATGACAGTATTCTTATTATGGGCTAGAGCACTGTCCTGCTGCCAAACTAAATTTTTGCGTCTAGATAATGGTATATCCTCCAAAAGAATAGGAAGATCATTTTTTAAAAAATTTAAATATTTATCACCGTTTAAATTTTTAGAATTCAAATAAGCACCTTTGTAATCCAAACTACACGACGCTCATAATATAATTTATATTTCTATATCAGATTGACTAGTAAATTACAAAATAAATATTTTTTTTAAAACAATATGGTGTATCTTAATTACTATGGTAAATTATTATATTAAACAGATAACATTTATTCATTTTAAAACAAAGTAAATCAAAAATGTCTATGTATTTTGAAAAATAATTCATAAATAATATACAGATACAAATGTATAATTTATGTACTTGGATTCAGGATTTAGAGCCAAGACTAAAGTAGTTAAAGGTCTATTCACACATTCCGTTTTTTTTTTTTAGTTATACATTTTTACAATGCCCCTATCTCTTAAGGTTTTCATTTCATTAAAAATAAATAATTACAAATTAATCTGTGTAAACTATAAAAAAAAAAAATGGAATAGCTAAGTTATTTTGATTACACAAATAAAGGGACACAACAAAATAAATAACCTACATCAGACTGATATTACAATATTTTGTGCATCGAGGAAGCGAGTCCTGTATTGTCAATCTGATGTGGGGCTATAGGCTCAGAGCCCGTTTTTCTTAGTGCCTACCCGACTTTCCATTTATAAATATTAGGTATTCTGGGATATATTTTTTGTATAATGTATAATTTGCATTTTGAATCAAAACTATCTTGTGTGTGAACAGACCAAATAATGGACATTAATTTAATACTAAATTATCAAAGGTAATAAACACATTAGTTATCAATAATTTTACTAGAATATGAACAAATTTCCGTAGTGCAAAGTTTTGCAGAATTTGGGTAAGGTCATAACTAGTAAAAAATATCAACACTTGATATGTCCACAGCCCAAGATAAATTAATAAAAATTTAATGAACATTAAACACACTTTACATTATTTAGGTACTCTAGATTACAACATATTTTTAGGGCTATGGATGTTTTAAAAAATAATAATCTTTTTACTTATTTTTGAAATTAGGTGAGTTTTTAATTAATATTTTATGATATAAAATTATTTTAACATTACATGAAAATGACATACTCATATTAAAAAAAAAAATTTTAAATTTTTCAATTTAGATTGGTAAAAACTCCATAGCCCTACAACTTATGGTCTACTTAATAGTAAGTCAATAATTTAAGGTAATTGTTTAAACATAAAAACAATGTTATCAACAAATTTTACAAATGTAGAAGTAGTTAGCCTTGATGCTGCACACTTTTTCTTTATCTAAATGCAATTAAAAAAAAAATTATTTTAAATTATTTAAAAAATTTATTTATTTTATATAAAAAAAATAATATATTTATACATACTTAATTGATTCTGTTGTCAATTTAAACATTTAAACATGTTTCATTCCATATTAACTTAAAAAGTTATCAGGTAGGTACTATATGTGACTGTGAGAAACCAAAAATAACAATTTTAATTTGTTCTACCAATCTAGTTATAGATATTTGAATTAAAAGTTAATACAACTAAATTCAATTGAAATTGGAATGAAAACAAAATTAATTCCCTAAAAAAAATTATGATTAACATCAAATTACTTATAACATTGATTAATTTAATAATAAAAAAAATAATTGTACTTACATAGTTATTGTTTAGTCTCTTGTTTATTTTATTCCATATTAATTTATAAAGTCTTCAGATTGGAACCAGTAGCAAGAACCTATAGGTACCAGTGTGCAATATGAATTTGTATTAATTACTTGTCAGATTCAACTGTCTAGTGTCTAGTCACATTATTATAGTTCAACGTTATTTTTAATTAACTATACCAATTTTATTATTTGCCACTGAAATAAAATCAAAATATTTTAATTGTAGTTATAGATATTTTTATTAAAAGTTAATGGGTACTACTAAATTCAATTGAAATTTGAATTAAAACAAAATTTAATTTCCTAAAAAAATTATGATTTACATCAAATTCTGTAGAACATTGATTTATTTTATATAAAAAAAATATTTGTACTTACATAAATAATTGTTAATCTATTGTATATTTTATTCCATATTGATTTATGAAGTATTCAGATTGGAACCAGTATCAATTACCTATAGGTACCGGTACCAGTATGCAATATGAATTTGCATTAATTGCTGGTCAAATTCAACTGTCTTGTGTCAAGTAATATTATAGTTCACTGTTATTTTTGATTAATTATAACAATTCTACTATTTGCCACTGAAATAAAATCAAAATGTTCTAATCATAGTCTTCATTTATCAATAATATTAATCATTTATTAAAAAAAAAAAATCAAATTTTAGACTAAACTTACCAATAAAGTATACATACAAATAAAGTTGTCGGCAAAGTGTGAAATTTAATTCTCATACATAATAATGCTGATCGGATAGAAGTGTATAATATGCATATTTTTAATTAAATTTTAAACTAAAATAGGTACAACATTATTTAAAAAATGTAAAACATTATCAAAAAATATGCATTGGTTTAAATTTATATTTTAAATAATACACATAATTTAGTTATTACTTAAAATGTTTTTTGTGTTTAAACATTCAATGAATAATAATTAATATTCGAGATTCGACAATTAATTTATTTGACAACTATTAAACTAACGTAAGCAAAAACCACATGTTTTCAGAAACGACAGAAACTGTTTACTGTTTACCGTTTCTCGTTTACCTACAAACTCTTAAGAGATAAGACCGTATACCAAGAATCAGTAACCGGTGCTATATTATGTAACCATAATGGTAAAATGTTATTATCATACTTTAAATATGATACTGCTGACGATTCACTCGATGTTGTGAGTGGGGACAAGATAGGAAGGTCCAAATCGTGTGACCTTTGTACTTAATAGTTTAGGATTATAGGATTATTACTATTATGACAGTTTGGGTCATTAAATTGTGATATAATTTCGTTTTGACTTCTGGTTTTTACTGTTGGGTTTGATCAAGTGCCCAGTAGCTGTAAATTAAACGAATATTTAAGCATAAATAAGTCGCAAACGGATTACTCAAAAATTAAATTCTGCAAACGTTAAAATTATTTTTTTCAGAATGTTTATAGATTTTCGTTATTGAAAATAGGTGTTGCCATTTGAAAATCGAAAGTTGATAGTGTTTTATCAAATAAAGAAGGGACTCAAAATTATCAAAATTATATCAAATTGTAAAACAGTAAAACCTAGAAAATTTAAAAAAAAAATTGTCTTAAAATTCCTAATACTTACCGAGATATTGACTGGTCCATGATAAAAGAATCACCCTGTATATTTTATGTGATCGGTCGTGCTGTACAATAGGGTCTGAAATGTATACCATTTATTAAGTGGCATTTTGTAAAACCACCCCGGAACCACCTCAGATATACATATAGCTGCAGGCGAGCGTATAGACTATCGACGCGGTTTATCACGAGCAATATAATATATAACGTTTGAGTGGTGTTTGGATTCCGTGTCGGTGTCGCTCGTGTACAGCGTGATTTACCAAGCATTCTCACCCTCGTCAATAATGGAATTATTCAAAATTCTGATATTCGGAATTTTTAAATGTAGGTTGGTATACTATTACCTATACGCTTAAAAACTATACTTTCAATTTATTGAGATTTGTATTGCATAATATAGCTATATACCAATCTATAGATTGCTATATAACTTTCAAACGAGAACCCGCCGGTGAACGACCCTTTTTTACTGTAAATTATTAAACAGATCATTTTTCTGTAAATGTTGATGTAGCTGGTATACCTATATATTTCAAAATTCGAACAATTAGGTATCGTTTCTCTGCTGTCATTAAAATAATAAAATGTATATAGATATATTATAGGTATAACATTTTGTGTTTGGAATACATTTTGTTACCATATTATACATTTCAACGAATTTTAGATGATTTAAACAATTTTGAAATATATACGTACCTATAAATGTATTTTAAATTGTATGTAGGTACCTAACCTAACCTAATTAGGTTAACCTTCTATAGTGAGTGGTACACCGTACACCCACATATTTAAACATTTAAAAAATCTTCCGATCTATATTAATTCGCAATATATTGAAGAAAAAAGGGGGTGAGCATATGCTTGAGGTGGTGAATTTGACCTAGTACCTTTATACATAATGTATAATATAGCATATATATATATTATACAATATAGATAGCCGCGGGCTATATACATAGAGTCACGTAGCATCTTCGTTAAGGGCGGAAGAAAAGTGAGAGGGTGAGGAGGTTGGATCGACGGCGGTAACCACCGCGGTTCAATCAGTGCGGCGAGAGTCGCGGCGGTAAAGTCGTGCCGTGCTATACATTATACATAATATACATTTAGGTATAGGTATACATTATATCGGACCCACCAAATTCGATCGGCGCGTGAGTATGCCCACCCACATCATCTATTACACCGGAAGCGGGTCGAGCGTACCTAATATAATAAATGCGGTGACGATTCGCGGTTCTTCGCGCGCATCTCGATGACGATCGGTGGCGGCGGTGCGGTGGCGGTGCAGCGGTGACCTCTTGGCCGGCCGATCGTTTCTCTTCGTATCGCCGGCGCGCGGTCGTCTGATTAACCGCGTCAGCTGCGAGTAGCGACGGTCGCGGTGCGCGCCCCGAAACCGCGCCCCCCGGCGGGTCACCGGCAACCAATGGTCGGCGGTTACATTGTATCGGCAGCGCTGTTGGATGTTTTGTCGGCGGCGGCGGCGGCCCGCCGTTGGATGGGAGGGGGGTGACGCGGGGTGCACGCGAACACACGCTCGGGCGCTCTTCCGCGGGCCGCGGGGGGACGCGCGCGGAAAATCGACTTTGCCCCGATAACCGTGCTAATAATAACATAATACACTGTATTATAGTATAATATTATGAACTACAATATTATTATTATTTATTAGGTAGGTACCTATAGGTATATAATATTATAGTATGAGTGGCTTACGATATTATATTGTATTATTTTAGACTCTTACGTAATATTATTATTGGGAATAATATATATAATATAAAGATATACCTACCTATATTGCTATATACTTTATATATTATTGGCGATGTCAATAACAATAATTGTTATAGTATTATATAGGTACTAAAATTTAGTAATTTAGAAATGAATAACAATATTTAATATTGTTACTATAGGTAAAGTTTCAACAATAATACGTCATTGCAGCCGTTTGAGAGGATGCAAGATTATATGTATAGTTTAGGAAATTAAATCTAACAATTTAGGTAACAGGTTTCTGTTTGAAAAAATAATGTTACAAATAATAATAATTAATCATATAATAAAGGTGTTATTATACTTAGGTATAATGTATAGGTATAATAGGTACTTAGCCGAGTACGTGTGATTATGTATCCGTCCGTTTTGCGTTCACAAACGTACCTAAAGTATATGTATAAAGTTAGTGTGGGTAGGTACACTGTGTATAAATGTATAATATATAAATGTACCTACCTATAGGTACCTGTGTATACACAGTACAACACACCAAATTTGTGTTCATCAGTTCCAACTGTTTCGTGTAGTTATTAGGTATTTATAGGTATACCTACGTAACCTTTGAAATAGGTGATATAAACTGCAGTCACCTATAAGTACCTACATATAGAATTATTAAATTTAAAATTAAGAATAATATAAGTGGTTTTCGGTAGATTTTCACGATATTATTAATTTGAAGTGATAGTTTACTAATTTAAAATTATATTTTATTTTATGTAGGCATTGAGTACCTATATATGCAATTAAATCATAAACATAATTCAATGAAGGTATTATTAAAAGCGCATATTATTATACCTATATATTAGGTTGGTCCTATTAGTAATAGAGGTAACATTTTTTCTCAGTATTTTTGATGTGAGACCCCCAAAATCTGATCTCATGTATATAAAAATATTGTGTGTAAAATTTAGTCAAGATTAATTGACTCTAAGACGTGCCCCAAGAGGGTTGATTATTTCGATTTAGGGCAGTTTTTCAGTTTTTCTTAATTATCTCAAAAACTATTCTACTTACAAGAAAAAATGACTGAACTTTTATTATCAATAATCATATTACCTATAAGAAATGTTATGATTAGTAATACGCTTAAATGTATTTATTTACACGAAAATCAATAATGAAAATATTGTGTACAATTTCTGATACATATCGATTGATTAAAAATACGAACAAAAATAGTCTTATGTTAAATTAACGAATTATTGATATTATTTTTTCGTAATTGTCGTAATGGGTGTATAATATTTGCATATTGGTCAATAACTTGTTTATGTCTGGGTTAAAAATAGAATAGAAATTATCTCTATAAAAATAAAAAAACATATTCACAATAGTCTTATCGCACTGTATTTGTTAGATAAAAAATATTGTAGCTAGACATTAGTTGTCGCAGTTATAACTTATATTATAATAAACGTCCTATAAATGTTTATCGTAAGTAGAATAGTTTATGAGATAATTAGGAAAAACTGAAAAACTACCCTAAGTTCAAATAATCAGCCCTCTTGGGGCACGTCTTAGAGTTAACCAATCTCAACCAAATTTTGCACACATTATTTGTACATGCATAAGATCAGATTTTGGGGGTCTCTGCCTCAAATTTCGAAACTTGAAAAATAAGGACCACCCTAATATATATACATACTGTATAGTATATATAAATACACAGAATTGGAACTGCAGCTGAACTCATAAAATATGTTTTAGGTTTGTATAACTTATTGCAGTGCGAGAATGTGAGACTGAAAGAACACATGCGGATGTGGCGGTTCTCTTAAGTATATAATAATATGATGATATTTTTTTAAACAGAAACTCGTTAAACTGTTAGATAATAAAATGTAGTTATTATTTCGTTTATCTATATTTTTTTTCTCAAGAAACCCGCAAAGACATAAAGATATAAAATAATAATATAATACAATACTTATCGAGACCTTATATTTTATGAATCACATTTTAGTATACCTATATTTATCGTGTCAAGCAACAAAATATAAAATAATATACGATAGTATAATATTATTATATATTATATAAATAACGTATGCATATGTACCATCATAAAATATATACGGCATGTAACTATACTTAAACTGTTATATACTATCTAATGTACATAAAATTATTTTTCTTCGCTTAAATAATAATAAACATTTTATTACATATTATAATATAAGACACACGTTCTTATCATTGACAAATTATTATTATACTGTATAAAATATTTTTTTTTCCTCAAAATTCTATATTATTATGCCATCTGTTTCAATTAAAACAATAAGCTTGTAAGTGATAAAAATAATAATTAATAATAATGCGACACAGAAAAAAAGACAGAGAGAATAATGAGCTAGCCTTTTTAGCGGGGGCACTTAAACGTGAATATCAATACGAAATTTTATATAGCGGTATTATATAGGTATACTAATATGTACCTACTATATTATTATAATACTAATGTTATGCATATACCTATATACCTATTATTATTACTCTTGTTTTTTCTCTTTGTTTTGAATATGTCATAATGTATATTATATAATATATAGGTACGCCGCTGTTTGTACATATTATATAATGCGGATGTTATGGGGTGATTCTGGGGCTCTCATATTAAATTATACCTATACACACATTTAATAGTAATATTATAGTTGAAACTGATAAATTAATTCAAATAATTAGGTATAAAAATATATGTCCAAAAACATAATTCATACTTTTTGAGAAAATTAGTGTTTATCTATTATATATAGGTACTGTTTATATCATTAAAATAATTAGATTGCATAATGTATATGTGTATTAGCTGTTATATAATGTGGGTATAGGTATTGGTACAATGAAATTACGATAGTTTATTTTATACCTAACTAGTAACTACTTACATGTATTTAAATTTTAAATCATAAAAATTGCAAACACTAACGCTTGGTGATTATAAAGTGCCGTTTTGCATATTGTCCTATTTTTCTATTTGGTTTTTTACTTATTTTGATAAAACTCATTCAAATATAATATGAACGCATATACCTATTATTATATATTATATAATTACCTATATTACTGTAAAAATAGGTACATATAATTTTACTATTATAATAAAATAGGAGGTACTTTAATATATTATATATTATATATTTAATAGGTACCTATATACTTTCGAATAATACGTTACGGCCGTGAATTGTCCGTCGATGGAAAAATAATGTTTCGCATAAAATGTTTTACTCTGCTGCAGTTATTTTAAATATATATTACACGCCCGATAATGGAATTTTACACGCTTTTCACGTTTTTTTTGATATTTTGTTGTATTTGTTATATACCTACATTTATTTTGTTTGTTTGTTTATTTTTTTCGTTTAAGGTTTTTTTTTTTGCTATATATAGAAGTTGTCTACCGGTTATTTTAACATAATGTACCTAAGTATATGTTTTTAAATATCTAATAAATAATTTTACTACTAATACGCGGAATGGTGCATAACATATTATGTAGGATGAATCTCGAAGAACAATTTCTCTTTATACGTCTTATAGTTTCATGATTACCGTTATTTAAAAAATAATATCGTATAAAATATAGTAATAAAAATAATGATAATACAATAATATATATTGTAATTTAAAATGCCAGAAGATTAAAATCTGTTTGTAATAATTTTAGGTGGATTATAATAATTGTGTAAATTTATTAGAATGACCAAGTTTGGCAAACGATGATTCTATTATTTTCTTAAATAAATAATTATTTTTGCATAGATTAAAATTTAATTTAGTGTAAATATAAATGTTTAGGTGGGTATAAGATATTTCAGAAAAATGAATGGTTATATAGTTTTTGCCGCTTGATTTGAAACATCTACCTATATTATACATTATCGTAGCCAATAAAAAAAACTACATAATATTATAATTAGGGCTGAATATATATATATATTGTCTTTAATGTTTGAACCATCTAAAGAATTAAAACTAAAAATATTATTGGTTAGTATATGAGACGAAAAAAAAATATTAATAATATTTCCTTTTTTGGGCCTCTTTGATGGGTTCCGCTCATATATATATATATATTATACTACATATGGCGTGACATTCGTTATGTACAGAAATTAGAAACACTCTGTATAAATAAACACGCTTGAACACACTCGCACCCGTTAAATAGACATAATATTATACATACACTATATAATGCAACTATATATTATATATATATTATGTCGGTATATATATAATATTATGATTTATATTACCTATATATTATTATGAAAGGGATCCGATGCGCAGCGTTACATATATATACATTATATTCTATACACTTATATACACACTGCAGCCTCAGGGTGGGCCACGATCGTGTTTCTGCGTTATATATATATATATACACATGATATATTGTGTTTGTACATATTATACTATATATAGTGTATATACCTACCATTATATATAGTTCACCGGCCGGTGCGTTTCGCCGATATGTATACGCGATTTAACACTTCTTGAGTTCTTGACAGGGACCCCCTACTGCGGACCAGGCAGTATATTATAACCACCGTGTGTATATTATATAAAATCATTAGTTTAACACGAGCGCGCACACGACGTTTATGGGTATATATATATTATAATAGGTATGTACATAAAATACAATGTGTAAACAATATAGTATATACAGGTACGTTTTATATATTATAATATTGTAGATATTATATGATCGTCGAATAAATAGGTACCGAGGTCGATTGTTATATACCTATGTATATTATATATAGCAGTCGATAAACTAAAATGTACTAGTTTAGATAGGTATACGGTATACCTATATAGGACGTAGTTGCTATTAGGTAGATTCATTTGAATGTTTAAATCTCTTGTCTCATAAATAAGCGCATCGGTAGGTATTCAAAAGTTATTAAAAAATGTATATTAAATATATTTTAATAAAATTCGTCACTGTAGGTAGTTTACTTGTATGTCGCTGCGGTTTTAATAACAAGTGATATTATATATTGATTTATATGTAGTAGGTACCTATA
The DNA here is from genome assembly GCA_027563435.1 of Nasonovia ribisnigri. Taxonomy (NCBI): domain Eukaryota; kingdom Metazoa; phylum Arthropoda; class Insecta; order Hemiptera; family Aphididae; genus Nasonovia; species Nasonovia ribisnigri. Next base: position 640,236 of record JANEHU010000467.1, read on the forward strand.
CATAATATAATACCGCTATATATAATATAATAATTATGAATAATTCGCTATAGGCATTTTTAAATAATTTCGTTCGTTTCCATGACTTTTTAAAAAGTTATAATTGGAAAATAGTAGGTATATATACTTTCTTACTACCGTGCTTATTCTATTACTCTATTACTATATATTATATAACTTGACTACATAAGGTCAAGTCCTGCAAAATAGTTTTTTTTGTACGCACTACAGAAACGAATACAATGAGTACAACATCATTACTAAGACAATAAAAACATCAAAGAATATATAGTTTAGCACAAACTTCATATATATTATAATTATAACCTGTATATATATATATATATAAATATGATATTATATTCAAAGAATCTTAATCTTAATGTGGTTAACAAAGCAACGTTAAACATCAAAAGAGTTGTTCATATTTATAAAGATAAATATAAAAAAGTGTTTTTTTTATACATATAGGCACATTTCTATATTTTATTAAAATACAAAACTACATAACAATAAAAAATTGCAATATAACAAAATTAATTGAGCATAAGCAAAATAATACAAATATATTATTGGGATTGATTAATACAAATAAATATGAATAAGCATGTCGAGAAGCCGGATGCAGAGTAGAGAAGAAATCGATTATTATTAGGGTTATAAAAAGTGGCAAACAGGAAGAACGCGGAATAGTTTTATATCGGTTGAAAAGTACCTATATATGTAGCCATAAATAGATAGAAGGAAATGGTATAAGGGTTGGATCCTCACGTGAAAGGGAATAAGGATATACTTAAGAAGGTTGTGGCAAAACTATATAACAAGTAGGTAGCAATCGGTTGTGTTGGCAAGTAAATTTATTGAGGCGCGTAAGAGATGAAATAAGAGACAGCTGTTGAAACAGTAAATTGGAATAAAAATACTGTAGTTTAGGTATACTATAGACGAAAATATTGAATTTTTTTTTAATAGCGCATGACTTATAATTTTAACGACATTGTCTCTGAAATCAATACTCACTCTCAACGAGTTACACCAGTATACGAGTATATAGTAATAATGACATAATGTATACAACTATTAAAACATGATGGTGAAGTGTTTTTATGTTCTTTGTTTGTAATACGTTAAATACTTATTTTACCATAAATATAAAATTATACAGGTAAATCGAAAATCAAGTCACACGTTCGTGTTATTGAAGAGGCAAATAATTTCGACCAGAAAAAGGAATTTTGCAATCACTAAACCAATAAAAAATTAAATGCCCGCAAAAAAAACATCAAAATTCTAAGTGGCCATCAATTTATTATGTATAGGTACTTAATCACTTTATTATTATATTATATTATTTGTATTAAATATGTGTATGCCTAATGCCTATCGAGTATCCATTTTTCATACTATTTTAATGGAAGAACCGCTTTGATTTTCTTGTCCACATCATTATATTTTTATTATTATATTCTCTCTTCTTTTTTATAATATTAATGCTAAGTACTCTTGCTCTACAATACGAGATTTTACTTCATGTGTATAGAGAAATTTCTAGTGATATTTCGCTGTATTCATTATTTGTATATGTAATATTTCGTGGACTAGAATACAAGATAAAAACGATAGGCAAAATGAATTATAATTATTTTGATAAATTCTATATTATGCGACAATTCATATAAATAAATACAATTATATATATATATATCTATAGATTATATTATATATACCATACAATTTTCCTTAAATATTTTAGTTTATAGCGTTGAAAAAAAGCGGCTTTATTGTATGTCTGTAGGTTTGATCGATACGTTTATAAAAGAGAAAAGAAATACATTTTTCTCTCACTATATAATATAGTTTATAAACGTATTTTACTCATTGTGTCCACTAATTGATGTACTTGAGTTTCAAAATACAGCTATCAAAAGTGTATCATTCTATTGATCAAAACTTACGCATTTATGAGGGGAAGCTATATTATTTATTTTTATAAAAATGTGCGAGAACAGTATAATACATGTAGTATTTATAGTTATATTTTAAACAAAAACAATACAATTGTAATTGATTAAAAAATATGTTATGCTCAGCTATAAACATACATTTCTCTGAACAAATTCTTAATTCAAGTTTTAATCGATAGCATTATGAAAGTGTGAATTTAAATATATTTATTGTTTTATTCGTTAATACAGAAAGTTAACATATTATTAATATGAGATGTAATAATGGTTTTTTTTTCGAACATTTTTTTAAAATATTTTTATAATTTTGAATGAACAATACTTTTATTGAATCATAAAAATGGAATTTTTGTGGTTGTAGTTTAATAGGTCACAAATGCATTTTCCAAGATTCTTTAATACATTAACGTCGATGCTATAATATATACTACAATTTTACTACAATTTTGATACCTCAATTATAACGATAGACCTATACCATAATATACCATGATACCAAATATGTCAATAACTTATTCCCCTTGTAATAATAATATACTCTATACTTGTACAATATTATAAATTATAATTTAATATAGTCTGCTGCAGGGGCACACGCCCAACAATTTGTGATTGCATAATATATATAATAATAATATATAGGTACCTATGTATGACGATAATTTAGCTAACCAAACACGACAGACAGAACACCGGGCACTGCATTTCGGTATGGTAGCGTTATATATAGCTACTTTTACAGTGTGCATAATCTTGTACGGTAATTTGTCGGTCTGTCTTTGTGTGTAACAGCTATAGAAGTGGCTGTTAAGGGGGGGGGGGGTGCAACGTCCGCTGCCCGCGCGTACGGTAGTTTCACCCTAATAAATACACGTCACGTTTGGCGAATGAGAAAAAGTGAGGAGGAAAAAAACAACTTCTGAAGAAAGAAACAACCCCCCGAAATTAGCCGTGTTAATAATAATAATATTGTATGCGTGTGTGTTATGGTCTCCTGCCGCCGCGGCGAAGTCGTCTCTAATAAGGTGTCGCCGCCGCCGCCGACTTCACCATATGTGCCGGCACTGGTCTAACGTGGTGTTTGCAAAAAAAAAAAAAAAGGAAACGTTTGTGCGTGCCGTCGTCGTCGTGTCTGACATGAGTTTACGATATTGTTATTGCGCTGCTTGTATAATACTACCAGCTAACACGTATCTGGTTACTGCGGCGGCGAGGGTTTGTATATTATATAGATATGTGCATGCAGTGGGTGTGTACAGTCGGTGGCGGAAGAGGAGGACCGACACGAATCGGGTTTTATATATATATATATATATCCGTAGGGCGCACAGATGACTGGTTATTACTATTATTATTTGTTAATATATATTTATATTTTCTCAACTCTGTGTCCCTATGCAGTGTAGCTGTTGGTGTGCAGTGCACGACATCAGCGTTTAAAAACACGGACACGTGTACAATAATATTACATATATACATACATATATAATATATACGGTCGTCGTGGTGCTCGAATCCACTCGGTATGCAGCTCGATCGCCGGCCAGACTGCGTGTCGCCCGCGTAGTACCTATTTACACGCATACAAATATACGTATAATAGTAATAATAATAATGTACTCTGGTGAAAATGTGTGTGTGTGTTTGTGTGTGTGTGTGTGTGTGTACAGAAGGACGGCGGGCGGACAATGTTTTTTTCTTTTACACACACACACACACACACACACACACACACACACACACACACATCACACTACTACAGAACCGCCCGACCGACTGCCGCCGCCGCATTGCTGACAAATTTGTTCTGGATATTTACGTTTGGTGTGTGTGTTTTTTTGCTTTGTTTTTTTACAAACCCATCCGACCGAGCTTCGTTTTAATATACGCGACCTCTTTTTTTTCCTATACGTCATTTTTTTCCTCCCCGTTTCACCCACCTGATATCCGAATTTTATATTTATACCATGTGCCCCCCCCCTTCCCAACAACATACGCTCGCTGATGCAGTCTAAACGTTTACTGCAGACGTATACCTATATATCCGTCAACTTTATAATTGGGATTCGTTAAAACCGTGATGGACGGCCGCCGCCGTCATGCGTACACACGTTCAAAGACGATTTACTAATCCTCAATTTGCGTAATGTTTTTTTTATATGCATTTATATTTTTTACGTCACATCTGATCCGTAGTTATGATATTCTTATTATGGCGTTATGAACATATTATATGTCTACACGTAATACGTAAAACGGCGAAACTGCAGGGCTAATAATAGTACAGAAATAACAATAAATACAGATGATATCGTTATGTACAGGTAACAACGCAAATTATTATTATACCTGCAGTTTGAATTTGAAATATTTCAACGGAATAATAAAAAAGAAAATAATTATTTATACTCATCCTGATTTAGATGATGATTATCAATAATGGTTAATGATTAGTTATTACGTACCTATATTATATAAAATAGCAAACATTTTTCAACGTTGATAAACATAGTTATTAAGAATATTATTATGGTTAATGGTGCATACAAGTAGGTACTTATACTATACTCATGTAGACTAGAGATAAGGAGATCAAACTCGCACGCAATAAACATTTCGTAAACCATCGCACACTTATTTTCCTACCTGCTGCAGGGCAGTCACATAATACAACGCCATACTTTAACCCGTCCAACAATACAAGGGATGTATATAGTTTTATTGCAGTTTTTTTTTCAATAAATACCTACACATGCAATATTTTAAAATATGACCTTTATATTGAAAATTTCAAAATTCTACTAGAAATTCTGGAAAAACTCGGTAAAAACCAAATTATCAAAGCGATGTACTTACGATTATATTCTAGCATATTACACTGTCCGTGTTCTATGTGATCGTAAATGGTATATCGACGTGGCGTACGGTACATGTATATGGTATAATATATATATAGTTGGCCGTTCTACTGCGGAGGACCAACCAATTAAGGCGGTTTATCGAATTTCCGCAGCTTTATTTCGTCTTTAATACATTTCGTATAACTGTGTGTGTGTGTGTGTGTGTGTGTGAGAGGGGTAGGAAATTGATTCGCGGTGTTTCTTTCGCCCACGGCGGGCGGGAAAACGCGTGAAAACGACTGCACCCTATACCCCGTACCTACTACCCCTCGGACCGTACCATCACCCTATAGTATATATTTTTACAGTATGTATATATATATAAGCTACAGCGCCCGTCACTTCGTCCGCGAGTGCCACCCGAGTTCCTCGTCGGATGCGAATAATATATTATTATATCACGCGGCGCATATAATTCAGAGAGGGGCGAAAACGTTTTAATGTCCCCCGCCGGAAAATTGATCGGAAAGCCTTTTCGAGTGAAACGCGTTTAACAATATATATACAACACGCGATGCGGCGTGTTTAAGGGCCCGGAACTAATAAAGCGCGATATTGTAATTCTATGTAATAATAATATATTGTAGTGTATAGTCGGTCCCCGCACACACGTGCATGTTGTGTCTATATTATTATATAGTAACAGATACGAATTTCACTATACGCGGCCGAGACGGCGTCTCCACGAAAAACGTCCACGTGTGTAATAATTGTTATTGTTTACTCGCCGGCGCGCTGCATGTCATATTATACGCACTCGCGATGACGTGGTGTGAATGTGTGATATTAGCATAATGTTTAGCTGTGGCATCGTTATGCTATTATATACGGTATTTTACGCTGAAGATGCTTGCTAACGCCATATTATATGATATTATAATAATGCTAAAGTGTTGTTTGCTCGAATACTTATATTATGCAAAATATTTGCATGTCGTACCTATATGTAGTATGTTATATATAAAGCCTCCGTTATAACCTACCTACTTATTTGAATATATTGTAATATCTAAAAATGAATTTATTTCTGCTATAGATACTCGTATAATGGCCGTACGATTCACCGATAACATAATAATATTAAGTGTCAATAATGTATAAAATATTATATAATAAACACCTCGTGGTGATCATCATAGTTCCTTTATATTATATTATTATAATATCACATAATATAGGCTTTAAGATAAAAAAGAAAAAAAACGTTCAAGTCCAACAATATAATATTATAGGTAACGTATATAAATTATGTGTAGCTAGTACTGGCTGGGTCTATAGTTCGACCACGTGGGCGTCATACGACGTGTAAAATCATTGTGTATAACGCACACGATATTACAATAGGTTTATGCATTATAAACATATTAATACTATAGGTAACATATTATATGTATAAAAAATATTATATCATGTATTATTATTATTATTATTTATATATAATACGCACGTATATAATATTTACTTTTATTCGCGTTTCTTCAAAGGCTCTTTAGCGACAACGCGCGCGCGGAGACGCTAAACCGTAGTAAACAGGGACGACTGCAGCAGCAGCGCACAAACTGCGAAAATGGGGTGAGAGCAAGAGAGCAAAAGAAGAGGAAGTATTAGTTTCCAGGTGATTGCGGCCAATCTGTAACGACCGGCCGGTAATAAAGGGTCTCTCTTCTTTTTTTTTTTTTTTGTCAGACCCCAAACCGTTTTCATTTATACACGCACATCAATCAAACGCTTATATTCTGTAAAATATTATTATTATTATTTTTTTTTCACAACAACATTTACCTGCGATGTGTGTGCGTGCAGTGTGCTAAACATCATATTATATTAGCCCATATTATGTCGTTTCTCTTTATTATGTGTGTACCCCGCGACTGTATATTATTATTATTACTATTATCATTATTATTATTATTATTATGTGTATTAACAGCTCTTCTCTACGTATCCCGCCGCCGAACCATTATATCCGTACCCCGTGTGCCCTGGATCGGATAAACCAGGTCATTCATAAAGAGCTGATGCAGTGTTCATTGTCGGCCGCCGCTATATACATATTATTATGTACCTTTTGCCCTTATCTTTCTCTCTCTCTTTCTTTATCCTACTCTCTGCACCTATGTATTTCCGCTTCTTTCTCTTTCTCTCTCGTCGTGCTCCCTCCATTACTGCACATTATATAGACACTATCCTCGCATCCGTACACCAATATTTATAGGTGCGCGTATCCATGGCTGTCCAAATATTTATCCATACGGGAAAAATCCTAAAGAAAATATAAACATCTGTGTTTGCGGTCGAAAACTCTGACAATATAAGGTGTATAATGCATTCGTATTATACGTATATAATATGGTGTGCGGATATCGCATGCCACTGCTGTCACCACCGTCGTAAAAACTCGCATAATATACAATTATAATATTTTATAATATTATATACTTATCCTGACCCATTTAAAAAGCTCACAGATTTTGACGATATAATAAACAATATTAATATTGTTAACACTATAGTTCCAAGATTGGAAGAATAAAGTTAGGTAGTTCCATAATTTCTCATAACCATGCAGTGCGTATCTATAATATATGATATTGGCGTTGATTAATTAATTTGGGTTTGTAGTAGGTATCATGTAGCTCCGCAATCAAAACGCTATATTTGACGCTTTATGGACTTTAGTATATTCATTTTACTCAAAATATTGAAAATTTACCATTCATTCATTTTAACTTTAAATGTGTTTATAGGTACAATAATGCTTATTAACAAGTTATTAATAAAAGCAATATATTTTTTTAAATCTTAAATAAACTATTTTATAGGTAGGTATAAGGTAGGTACACCCAAGTTATTAAAAAAGTATTCTCTTGCCATTTATCATGAAATTAACAAATATACAAGTATAGTCATTAAAACAATTAAAAAAACTAAAAATATCATTATGATATAAAATAGAAATTACATTTTGTGTAAAAATATATTATCTATAATATCGTAATAAATACCAAGAGTATTTTTTATTCAAAATCATAAAAATGTATAATAGGTACTAGGGTAACTTAAAATACTTTAGATTTTTTAAGAAATAAACCTATATCATATTGTATAGTTGTATGAATTAAAAAATGATAAGTATCACAACGTTTAACTGCAGCGTATATCATTTTCTATACGCTGTGACATAATTTACGACATATTTTAAGATTCCTATTACTATTATAACTATATCTGCGACCATTTTATTAATTTAAAATATACTACAATACTTTATATGATAAAAGACGAACAATAATTTATAAATATATTTATACGGTCGTATTTTAATGATGAGCTGATGATAATTAAACTTTAAATGTAATTACACTAAAATATTAACTTGACATATTCATCATAATAACGGGCGTTTTTTAGGTATTGTTGACGGTGTAAAAGAAAAATATCATGAACATCCTTGTTACAACAATTTATTTATGGGAAAGTTTTTTATTTCAAACAACAATACGTTTGTATAATATGGTTTGTGATAAATAAAATATAATAATAACTAATATTATAATATGAACGTCGCACCAATAATATATTGATAACAATATAATAATATGAAGTCGACGTGCAGTAAGCATTATAATATTATCAAAACCTGAAAGCGTATATAATATGATAATAATAACATTATAAATATACAATATAACATAATATATAATATAGCATCTCTTTCTGGATTTCGTATTTGGGGCGTATAATAATAATGTAATAATTTTTGTTTCTTCGGTCGGAACGAATTCGCAAGCCCGCGATTGAAAAATCGACATGTCTCGCAGCTGCCGTCTGTCGTCCGGACTATTTGCTCGGCGGTATTTCGCGTGCACTACTGTATAAGCAGCATAATAATAATAATAATAATAATATAATAATGTAATGTTGTATCGCAGTTGGAGGCTGTGGTGGCTGTGGCGGCGTTGGAGACGAAGACGATAGCAGCTAGTGGACGAAGTGGAAATATCCAAAAATCCGTTCCAAACAATTGCGCATTGTACGGCATTGAACTTGCCGCAAAAACCGCTTTGTACGGTAATCCGTTTAGAAACGCGACTATAATCTCCTTATATGATGTGCATCGACGTCGTCGGAACAAATACCGCCACAGCCAACACAGCAGCATTATATTTTTATTAGGTATGTATACCTAATGAAAGCCTATACCGCGGTTCACCGGTTGTCTGATAAAATATATATTTTTCACTAGCGAGCCTAAAAGATTCACACTGCACCGTAGTGATAACGTGTATCCACGTGGTTTCTGGAGAATAAAATAATTTTTCAATTTATGTGGTGATTTTTGATGTGATGCATTAGTGATTCAAGTGCGTTTCGACCGACGCATAATTATATAATAGGCTGCATGGTATTCTATAATTGGTATAACGCGTATTTGGGTTTTGGTTTACCTCTGCAGTTCAGATTTTATAGCTCTCGGTATATTTTTGAAAGTGGTTTAGACTACTTTCTGAACTTTCCTGATATCTCTAAGAACATTCACTGAAATTTTTTTCAAAATCGGTCGAGTAGCTCTTACTCCCCCCCCCCTTTAAAATTTCCTGACCACGCCACTGGTCTTGATACGAAGGTATACTATCAAAAAGTCAAGTTCCTATAGCTATTATGGATTAGACAATATTATGTTAATCAGTCATTCAATTAGTTTGATTTTATATAAATAGATAGGTTACTATGGTAACCGTATTGTTGTATAATATACCGCGTACTAACTACACGATTTAGCCAATCACTATGACCAATTTTTTTTCCTAAAATTACGGTTCACTTCATACCACGGAGCACTCGGAGCAGTTGGAAGTCGCCTTTATGGGAGTGATTTTTTTTGGTAGACTATATACTGCAATTATTATACCTAATACACTCGCAGGATATTTTAACGTGAACTGGGTATTATTTTTTTTCTCGTCAAAAACCTCGGCCGCCGACCCACTCACTCGCAAAAAATCTATAAAACCGTCGGCGACGTTTCCAAAACGGATGACGTGAAAAGGGTTAATTTATAATTGTACCGCTTATTGCTGCAATAATATACTCGTAGTAGGTATATCGAGTGGTCACGGGCTATTTTTAATATAATATATTATATTTTACGTCCACTGGCTACTTTTGTGCGTTGTGTACCTACCTATAGTATACGAATAATAAGTGTCTACAATAACACACACACACACACACACACACACGTGTATATGGTTGGGTGTGTTATAATGTATAGGTACGCCGCCGCCACGGTCGCCGGAGAGGACCGCACACGGCAGTAGTTATTCGCGGGCTCCACACGGTCTGTCGGCCCGGTCAGAGGACGGTCTCGTCATCAAAGGACCGACAGGAAGCCCGCAGCCAGAGAGTCTGTATACTGGTAGTATATTGGTAGGTAGTAGCATATATATAGGTATACATGTGTTATTATTATGAGTCGAATATTATGTGTACACACACACACACACACACACACACACACATTATATTATAATATAGACATATAGGTAGTATTTAGTCTTGGCGATGTAGGCGGAGGTGGCCTCTATTCCTGCGTTTTCACTGAACCGTAAAATACTGGTATAATATGGTTCTAATAACGCAGTTGGTAAATAAATATGTATATTATATTTTTACCATAAATCATGTATTCCACGGCAGCAGCAAGTATACGCACATCACACTATACAGGGTGATATTATTTAAATAGTTAACACTCATCATTATCTTGAATAGTTTTCATGGATTTTCAGCACACAAAAATAATGTTTGCACGTACTTCAAATTACACGCTGTGTATTTGAAAAAAAAAAAAACATTTTTCTTATAAATTATAATTGTGATTTTTCCAGGATATTTTCTTACCAATATTTCAATTCGATGATTTGCTATGAATATAATACGCAGTGATTATTGTGATATTAATAAATTAAAACATTTTAATAGTGGGTACATAATATGTATATGAAATAAATAATGTGTGCCGCAGGTATGAAAATTAAAAAATCACGATTATAAATGATTTTAAAATATACGAGAAGATTTTTTTTTTAAAGATTTGAAAAAAATCGAAGTCATGGTATCTACCTGAAAATGAAATCTATATTTACCTATGTAAATACCCTTGTTTTCCGCTCAAATAATCGCGGTGTATACATAATAATATGTACTAATTATTTTAATATTATACTCAGTCCCTCGTAGTAACTGTATATTATAGTAAATATTATATTGTAGACCGCGTTGTTTTACGGTTTGCCGCCGCCGCCGTCTCCGCCCTTACGCCAATAACACTGCTGCAGCACACGTGTACCGCAGCCTTCCGGATATTGTCGTAACGTTTATAACGTATTATTATAATATAATCGCTTGAGCTCTAAATAATATATTATCATACCGTCCGTGTTGCTAAGTCGTGCAGTCTGCGAGCCCATGTATAGATATATATTTATATATATTAATATAATACAACGTTTTTGGTGTGCTGCGTGTGTAAGCGATCCACTGCAGCCAAGTCTATAACACTTAGTGATGCAAGTCTCGTAAATTTACCAAGTAAAATTTTACCAGTAAAGTAAATTAACCATACATTTACAGTTTACATATTTTTTACTGTTCAAAAAGTCGATTGACTCAATGTAAATTTTTTAATTTTGAATTTTAAAGTTGGGCTCACACAGGGATTTATCAGCTTACGAAAAACGAATACTATTTTTTTATTTGCATAGGGTAATGCCATACGTTATACCTACAATATAAAATGAAACATTTATTATAATAATTGTATAATATAATTATTTTACACAGGACTTTGATATTTGGTCAAAACCACCCAAATACCTGTAATAAATGTGTTGAAAATCTGTTTAGCTTACATATTTAAAGGAGTTTAAGGAAAGGCAAATCCACAGTAATTTAACTTGTCACAGACAACGCCGTGCAGAGTTAATGGGTCATCTATATAATTAATAACTATACCTACCTATATTATCTACTATAGGTACAACTGATGACATTTATGCAAATCCACAGTTTTCGACAGTTTTTCATAAAATGTTCGTTCATTTCGTGGATTCAGCTGAAAAAAATTACTTATCAAGGCTGGGTATAATTTTTTTGTATTTTTATTTAGTCGAAACAACTCATATAACCCTGTTAAAAATCTATGCAGGTTATACATTTAACGGGGTTTAAGAAGGTATAATTCCACGGGCAACGACATATGCAGGATCAGCTATATAGTAACTATATAATATATGTGACATCATAATCATTGCATCAATACAATATTTATCTATAGCTACCACGCATTTGTATACGCCTGCGTGTGATACCTATATCTATGTTCATCTATGTCCATATTATATAATATTTATTATTTACACATTATTATTCGAAATGTACTGAAATAATGTGTACTTCATTGTATATTGCATACACATAACCCTATAAGTAATATAGTTGTTAAGTATTATATTGTCCGAAATGTAATGCGAACGATATTCGACCTACTCTCGATCACAGAGGCGTCCGTTAGTCTACGGCGACTGCCGACTGCCGCAGACGTTATTATTATTATTATTATTATTATGCGCCTGTTGCTATATTATTGTAGACCGGTAGCGACAACTCAACGTGTTTTGACGTCAAGCCATATCTCCCGCCTATATCCACGTGAGAACCTCGGACTGTCACTGAACAGGAAGTGTATAATATTTTGTATCTTAAACCCTCGAAATGGCGACTTTGAAAGAAAACAAAATATACACGCATCACACGCAAACACGAAGTATCATATTGCACCGTCACAATATTATATAGGTAGAGGTACCTACTCGAGATTACCGAATTGCGCGTCAGTGGCGTGGCGAACCTAAATATTTTCAGAGGCAAGTATATTTTTTGATAACCACCCACCCACCAACTGGCTTTTATTATCTCTCTCCTACAACTTTTCCTATAAAAATTAATAATTGGTTCAGTGGGAGGGAGGGGGGCCGGGGTGATTGCCTTTTGCAGACAATTTTTAAACCATACAGATAATAAATTATAAATTTAATTTAAATAAATAGAATGAACAATATTTTTAAATTCTTACTTTACGTCTTATATTTAAATAGGATTAAGTTGTACAAAAATTAAAATATCACTTAATATTTTATTTAAACAATAAATTCTGCATTAAGAGATCTGAGGACCTTGCGAATATATCAATTGCTTCATTACGATCAATTTCAACATCTTTTTCAGAGCTTAATATAAGTAGACTTTCCAATTATTACCCACCTACCCAGTGGCACCCACCCAAAAAATCTGAGAGGCGGCCGCCTCTCGATTACCCCCATCGCCACGCCACTGTTGCGCGTATTTGTGAATCATAAATCAGTAAAAAACAAAAAATATGAATCCGAAAAATGTTTTCAAAGCACTGAGATGATAATATTAACTATCATGAATATTAAGCAAAACCTTAATCGAAGCTAGTTATAATATAAAATATGAAACATTTATACGAGTTATATACTAGACGGTTCAAGAGAATGAATAGTGGGACGTGAACTCTTATAAAGAACCATACAACTATAATATTATAATTTAAATAACACCGTGAAGTATAATATTATACCGTATTATAATATATATTGAAAGACGAGGTGCGTCGCCACCGATCAACCTATTGAAATTCTCTCTCCCAGAAAACTAAAGTAACGATAATTTTCCGGGCAATAAAGTTTGTATATGCACGCACACGTCGCGGGTTCGGTATTAAAATCAAAGGCTGCGCTCATGTCATATTATGATGGTGTGAACAAAAAAAAGCCTACTTTGTTCGATTCGAGAGGGTTATCAGCACGATACCGTTTTTGCAGAAAAGTGATCGTACTGCACTTTTTCCCGCGTGCATCAAACACTAACAATTTGCATATTGCTTATTAATGTTTTGGCCTAGTTTTCGTTCAAGTGAGTCACTTGATATGACCGTCCAATGAAAGTGGCCCACAGTATATACATAATAATAATATATCCTTCAATAAAATATGTATTGGAGGTTGTTTGCGAAGAGTACACACGTCGGGCAAGCATATTACACGCTATACACGGCCATCACTTGTGGATGTATTATATATACCCATCATACTTATGTACATTATACACACACACACACACACACACATATATATATAGATATATTATAATATATGTACCCACCACCATTATAATACATTATATTACATTATATATATTGCCGTCAACTTAAAGCGCGTGCTGGTGGACCTTAAGGGGTGGGTGAAGACCTCGATAACTTTTATACATTTATTGGATCTCGTTTTGCCCTTTTTAAACATATATAATATACTACTATACGGTTGTGCTCCTAGAAATTTAATATTGACCTAGTGTGGTACGCCGTAGTTGAAATCGCGCTCATATATTATTATTTGAAGAATGAAGTGCTCAGATGGACGGATTCGGAAAAAAAAACAATAGTGTTTTATGTATACGTATAGAGTACCTACCTACCAACCAGTAATAAAATGTCATTCAATATAGTACACTTGAGTGCCTTTTTTAAAAGTAGTTTTTCAAAGTTAATAATTGCAGTCGTATTGCAGACTTGGTATTATAATAATGTACGTGTTTAATTTTCGAATATATATTTTTTTATAAATTGATTAGAAAATCCATACAAAAAAAGTTGCAGCTCGTCGTGATAAGTACTTGAATAGTGCAATGTAATCCGATGATCTCGCACTGCCTTTTTAATAATTACTGTATAATATTATAATGAAATTATTTTGAACGGATAATTTTTCGTCCGATTGTAAATCCGGTGAATTTAATAATTGTGTATCTTCATTTTCTGTCATATTAGTACACAAATATATATAAATAAAGACGTTTATTATATTTTCACTAATCGGTCAAATATAATTAGTTTATATGGAAATTATGGTATAAAATATAATTAAATCGGGAATTCGATATAGGTACTTACATGTATTTTTTAACTGACATAATTACAATATATTAAATCGATTAATTAATAATAAAGATTATAGGAATTAATTCAATTTCACATATACTGTGGGAGTCCTCTGTGACAACTTAATATTTCGAAATGTGAGTGTAATTTAAAAATTACAATTACAATTAAGTACAATTTTAATCAAATTTATCGATACGTGTTTGTGTATATTAGTGCAGTGAAAACGTATTTTATGTAGGTGAATTAATAAAACTTGTTTCATCGTCGATATAATAAAAACCCAGTGTGTTTTTTACGGTGTGGAGTTAAGAATAAAAAGTGCGTATATTGAATTCGTATAATATTATTATAATAAAACGTCGTACGCAGCTCTGAAGAAATAATCATTATATTTTATAGCTGGTATATAGGAGTGGTAAAAAATAGGTTGATGGACAATTATTTGCGGCGGTATATACGATATATATTATATACCTTCGTGTAATAATATAGTACCTATAATATATGTATAGAACATACATATATACTTGAATATTCTAAGAGTTTTATTTTCCAGGGAAAAATATTATTGTTCCACGGTGAAACAATTTCGAAAAAAACTTTGAAGCCACGTGTATGTGTACGCGTCACGCGAGTAAAATCGTTACGATGCGTGATTGAAATTAATAATTTTAGATTCTGAGCGGAGCGATGAATGTATTGATTTTATAATGATTTGTTTTTTTTTTTTTTTAATTTTTTTTTTTGTGTCTGTCATCACCTTTTAGGACAGTAAAAATGCTTCGATTTTCTTCAATAGTACCTTTTCTGATAGGAAAGTGAATCTAGTTGGTACTTTGGGGAATCAAAAGTTAAAATTTCTTAGTAGTTTTCAAAAGCGCCGTGAAAAACAAATGAAAAATTAAGGGAAAAACGGGAATTTTTACGGAAAACCAATTTTCGACAAAATCGGTTTTGGTTTTTGGTATAACTCTAAAAGAAATGACCGTAGAGACATGCAATTTTGACCGAATGTTTATAAAAGCATTTTCTACACCATAGTATTTTAAAAATATTCTGACTTATTTTGAGATGTTAACGGACATTTTCTGTTTCCATTTTTTTAGTTTTTTTTGCTATAAATGTCAATAAAATTTTATTTATTGGGTATAAAATCATGAAAATTTAATAATAGGCTTCTAATATATTATAGTTTCAAAGGCAGATGAAAAATATTAAAAATCAATAGTCACAATTTTTTTTATAGGTACCTATAATCAAAGTTCAAATTTTGACAAAATACGTAAAAATGACGAAAATGTGCAATTTATTTTGAGTTAGAAATTTATAAAAAAATTTCTTTTTAAATCTCAGGTTTGAAAATGTAATACAAGATTCCTCATAAGTTTGCCTAATTTTATCAATAAAAAAATGTTTATAAGCAAGTCAAAATAAATTTTTATGAGCATTTGAAGTTCAAATTTTTACAAGATTTGATAATCGTTCGATTTCTCATGTAGCGATTTTCTTATTTTGTTGCAATTCAAAAACTAATAAATGTAGATGCATGAAAATTTCATTGAATGTTTGTATAAGCATTTTCTATACACCATCTAATTTTGAATATGTTTTGACTGTTTTTGAGCTTTTTACGGATCATTTAAATTTTCATCTTTTTTAGTTTTTTTTTATATAAATACCAATAAATTTTTATTTTTTGGGCTAAAAATAATGAAAATTGAATACAAGGCTCCTGATATATTGTTATAATAGCAGTTGAAAAATATTAAAAAAACATAGGTACACATTTTTTTTATAAGCATTTAAAGATCGAATTTTGACAAAATTCGTCAAAATCTCGAAAATTATCAATCATTGTAATTAAACAATTATAAACTGGTCAGTTTTTATAACTAAGGATTGAAAATTGAAAATAAAGATTCTAATAAATAGTACATACTGTAATCAAAAAATCTAAAAAATATATAAACACAGTTATTTTTTACAGACATTTTAAGTTAAAATTTGGACGAAATTACATATTAAAATCAATTTTAACGAGTAAAAGTATATATTATAATATTTTTCTAGCATCACTGATAATTTTAGGTTAATAATTAAATAATATGAATAATATTAATTCAATTTAGCAGCTACTGTAAAATAACAATATCAATATAATTTAAAATATCCTAGACTGACATACCGTCTTCGCTCAGAATCGTTTTTCGTATACGATGATACTATATCATTGAATTCAAATTTAATACCATCCATTATACAGTGATCTACTTGTAACCTACTCTACAGCAGAGCGACATCAACTTGACCCCTTTTCTTATTATGTTTTTATCGTTTTATAATTATTTTGTTTTTTTTTAAATATTTCATATACCCTTCTCATCGCTTTGGTGATAATGCCGCACCACCGTGATGATAGATGTACGTGAGTATGGTGTTTATACATATAATATAAGGTATATATTATATTATATACAGTTACATGATATACTGCCGAGCTATACCGTGGTATACACCACGTTTATATTGTTTATTATATTTTATTACTACCCCTATATTTATTGCCGTGCGGTATCTACATAATAATATATTGAGATTATATTTTATCATATTATACGGATATAATACTGGCGGATCGCACGCCGGAGGTGTCGGAAAAAGTTGTCTGTAGGTATATACGAAAACTTAACGTGCAGCCGCTAGTCGAGTTGAGTGATTGTTCGCGTAAAAACTTACGCGTTCGGAGAGGCGTTCAAAAGGTAAACTATATATATATATATATATATATATATATACACACCTTTATTCTATATATATACGCGTCTTTTTTCTCTCCGTCTGCTGTAAACAATATAGGTATTTATATATATATATATATTATACGTTAATATAGCGGGTGGAAACGGAAACGACGAATTAACCACGCGGCGACGACGAATCACCGGATTCGGTAAAAAGCCCGGCGGCAAAGTTCTGACGAGACGCGTGTGTCTCTCAAACTTTACGATCCATATGTATATATAAGGTGTTTCGCACAAGAGTTGAAGACGTTTTCCTCATATTATTATGATATATATTTAGCAGAGGTGTTTTGTATTCACACACACACACACACACACATACACACACATGATGAGATGTATAGTCCCCGTGTTGCAGTATTGGATGTGCGCAAAAGAGGCGTTTGCGAAATGAGTTAAAGTGAAGTGAGCATATATACCTACACATTGCGCAAAAATACACAAATATATATATATGATACGTCATATATATTGTATATAGGTGTATATTATAATGTGGTACCTATATATATTATAATATATACGTGAATTATGTAGGTCGTATCGACGTGGGGTGTTCCCTGTTTAATGTATACCTATATAGTATATATATATGACAATACGAGCATGTTGCGTCGACGAACTTACGTATTTACAATATATAAAAGTTGTATTTGAGTGCGATTGTTGTAAATTATTTCGTCATAAACTTGCGTGGATTCGCGTAAACGTATAATAATGATAATATTGTATTATACACCACGCGTGTATTACATAATAAGAGGTATACTATAGTCTATAATGGTACGGGCTCCAATGTTATATTATATTTTGTGATTTGATAATATATTAATAATTTTCATAATATTATAGATGTTTATATACTATTTAATATATTACAATCCTCAATTTTAGTTATGCAAATATTAATTTTTTAACTTTATTATTATGCAGTTATACATTTTTTACCTATTATATTATAATAAAAATAATTCATATAACTCAACTTTATTGGTATACCTATATATTACATTTTACCTACCTTCTTTTTAGAGTGCGTCTTTCTTCCGCTCAAACTGATGTAACTCATGTTAATATATGGACGTAGCTGTCGCAAAAGTTCAGATATGAGGTTAGAGACATTCTATAGTATTAAAAAAAAACTTTAGTGAGTATTGTCTGAGGTTAGCGTTAAAATTATTGAAGCTTGATTTTTTTGTCTCTGATTTTGGAGTAAAAATAAAAAAGCGATTAGATGGGTGTCGCTCTGCTGTACAGTATAGGTTACAAGTGGATCACTGTAATGGATGGTGTTAGCCTATGTCTGTCAGCCTAATAAATTATAACTTATTGTCTATGAAAGTATGTTTGATGATATTATGATTTAAGTAATTTATTTAATCCTTAGGCATACCTACACCAATAGTTTAAATTCATTTTTGGCAAAAAATTTCATTTGAAAATGTTATTGTGTGTACCTATATAAAATATAATAATAATATAGGTACTTAAATTACAACAAAATAACTAAAATCGTAATTCTTGGTTTTAATTTTTGAATATAATATGTAATTTCGTATAAATTTGATCTTTAAATATTTGTTAGATATTTTGTTTACAATATGAATAATTTATTGGAATTCATGTAGTTTTAAATTTAAAATTCTTATCAATACAAATTGTACATTTTCTAATTTTTTAACTACATTAAATTTGAACATTTTCGATATTTTGAAACATTTTGTTAAGTACCATACCATCTTAACTTCAATGTTTAAATTGTATTTCATCAAACAATACTATTCCATAATAATATTTTCAAGTCTATTTTTAGAATTTGCATTTCCAATCTTGCATCATGAAACCAAAAAATCAAAAGTTGGGCAAACTTCACGTAGCACATTTTTACCCAGAATTTTGAAATCGGTATCAGCCGAATGCTAATGATTAGTACAGATAGCTATATATCTTTCAAACGAGAACCCACCAGCCAGTGGCTCTTTTCTAATGTAAATTATCAAACTGATAAATTTTCTGAAAACGTTGATGCAGAACCTATCAGGTTTCTCTTGACTTATTTGGAAATCGATTTTGAAGACGAAACGAACGAACGTGAATAATGGCCATCAATCAAACCCCGCAAATGATCAAACAGTTTTAAATAAATACATACATTTTAATTTATACATAATCATTATAATAGACTATTTAAATTCACACATAAAATAGTTAAAGAAACCTATTATAAAAAGTTAAATTTTATTTTAAAATTGTTTATATTAGGTATTTATTTTATCTTTATTCTTTATAATATTATATTGTATGAAAAAAACACTGAAATATATCGAAAACAATCCAATAACCAGCTATTTCGTTAAAACCATGTTATAAAACTATAAGTTGGAAAAAATGCATTCAAATATTATTATCTATTGTTTATTTCTCTCCACTGCAGAACAGGTTCCAGAGGCCTATGAAGTCACAAATAGTAATACTAAAGTTAATTATATAGATTCTACTAATGCTTGGTATACAATATTAATTTTCTTAATGCCTAGTAAATTATAGCTATGTTTTTGAAAGCATATTACAATTTTATTGTGGTCTGTTTTATAATATAAGGTTTTGGCACATTTCAATTCCTAAATATTTACAGGATTTTAATATTTTTTTAAGTTTGACATGTACATGATTTTAAATTAAAGCATTCATTTTTGTGAATTCACATTCTAAATGTAGATGGTTGGTTAGAACTATATAGTTATATAGTGGGGTAAGTCTTAATCCAAACGGTGATAACAGACACAAAAATAAAAAAATCACAAATCATTGTAAAATCAATACGTTCATCGATCTTCTCGGAATTATTAACTAGACAATTATTAATCTTACAATAGTGTATAGTATTGTGTATTATAATATGGGTTTAAATTTAATTTAATTTACAAATCGGTTCAGATATATATTATATACGATGATTACACAATATAATATAATATATTATATTATATAATTATATATTTGATAATTTTGTACCATCATATATTATTGTAGTAGTTAGTAGAGGAGAAAATCTATATTCACTATAAAGAGATATAACAAAAATGACAATATCAATAACAACAATAACAACAACAATAGCATAAAATTTAAATAAACAATAAAAGCGGATAAAGGAAAACTCGATGATGAGCTGGTGTACTGATGGATCCGCGTAGGGCAGGTGGTGCGTATAAGCCCTATGCGAATACGCATCATACGCATAATAAATAAGTCATATTATTATTATTGTTATTATGAATATTATTATTTTATTGTCCATGAGGATTCTATGTTTACGTTATTTCGATACGGACACTATGTACAAATTTCTTACGAAATCTAATAGACACTGTACAATAACAACACTTAACGAGGCTCATTTGCAATTTTTATAATTTTTTCATATATGTTATTTTGCAGATAGTTTGCCAAATTTTGTGGACCAAATTTCAATTTTTGCGGACATTTAGTTTTTTCAGCAAATCAAAAGAAACGGTTGATATGCTGGTGAAATGTTACAAAAATTAAAACTTAAAACAAATTCACTTACTATACTTTTTACGACAAATACCATCATTTTTTAGACAGTTGAGTAATACATTTTTTATTTATGAACAAAGTCACTGTATGTTAGTGCAATAAGTGAGGATGAGAACCTATAGTATAATGGTTAGTATATTCTGGTAACGGTGGTATCGATAAGGGAATTTACCTAAGTTTCGAGAACGCTACCACATGAGTCTTTATTACAGAGATGGCCCCCTGTTTCGATATTCCATATATGTTATATCTACATGTCCATATAACATATCATATATGTAATATGTCCATAGTTCAATAATTTATATGCCAGGTGATTAGGACAAATTGACAAAAAATCCAACACTTTTGGATGCATAGAATAAAATTGATTTAGATACATGACCATGACCATTTACCTAGAAAATCAGATAACGTTTGGGTACACATTGAGAAGACAAGTTACTGTTATAAAATAAGTTACAAAAATTAAGGCTAAGACGAAATAGAGACTTTTGAGTTTTATAGATTTAATATAATAATTAATATAATATTGTCACAGCTACAGTCGGCGATGTTTGTGCTGCTCTTGCTCCGATAGCTCTGACACAGCACCATTTCAGCAGCATATGTACATTTGCGAATTTTTAATTTTGTTATACGTTAGTTTGTTGATAATTTGCGTAATTTTGCGAATTAGTTGTCCCCAAGCTATCGGAGCAAGAGTAGCACAAGCAACACCGACTGTAGCTGTAACAATATTATGACCATAATCACGGATGGATGGATTGACGATTACGTTCGGCCGATAGTATCATCCCGGAGACTATTTGATATTATAATGGATATATAACCCTGTAGGTGGATATTTTATGGGCCTTATGCCCTTATATATAAAACGTTTGGGTACAAGGCGATATTTTTACCTGACGATTGGTAGAAGGATTGCAAGGTATGTTCATGGTACAAACGTAATAGTACTCCAAAAATGAATAGGTGCGACGTATTATTATAGCCGTAGCTGGTACCTACATCATACCAACTATACCCACGTTTGGGTAAAAGTTATAAAACATTTATCTTTTCACTATTTTACTTTATAGAGCTAATTGACGTTAACCAGGAGACACCACGAGGAGGTTGGCTCTTAACAGTTCATTGCCTCCCAAAAACATGCTCGCAAATTTAATTTAAAAATATGTTGATCATCATCGTGTACCTATTATATTAATTATTATATTAAATCTATAAAACTCAAAAGTCTCAATTTTCGTCTCATGGGGTGGCGTTTCCGAAACTTCGGTAAATTCCTTTATCGATACCACCGTTACCAGAATATACTAACCATTATTTTAGGTAATCATTCTCGCTTATCGCGCACTAACATACAGTGACTTTGTTCGGGTAATAAAAAATATATCACCCAATTTTCCCGTAGGTATGTTATATTATATCAGTCGGGACGGCCAGGAAGGACGCGTAGCCCATCCATTTTATAATACCTAATAATATAATATTATGTAGGTAATATTATCATCTAATATGACTATGAAATATGAACTACGGAGTAACAAAAACGATAAAGTCTATACACTTTTGTGTATGTGTGTGTGAGTGCAATGTAATATAACCATCGCGGCAAATACATCAAACGGATTCGATCGTCCTTGGGCCTTTGATATCGATAAACATTCACGGGAAGCAATAAAAATCCAATGTTTTCGTTTTCGACGGAAAACATAAACACGTCGATAATGAGATTTTTTCGCCTCCTTCAAAGGGTCCGCGCAGCGATCCCAATGCATACAAATACATCCTTACACACATAAATGTAAACCAACACACACAAACGCACGGATCACGCGTTATAATATATATATATATATAATATCGTATTACAAGACGGTAATACACTAAGTTTTTGTGTGCGCGTATAGCGGCGGCGACGGTTCACACACCAGTCCAAAAACAACATTGTTAAAATATAACGCGAGGCCGCACACACTCGTATATATTAATAATATAACATAATATAACATGTATATAATTTGTGTATACACGATCGGACAGAGGAGATGGATGTTTGAGAGCTTCGTGTCCGCGCGGGGCGGCTGCGTGTGTGCTGCAGACATGTGGATAGTCGGTCTCTTCGTGTCTCGGGATGTTTACGTTTTTAAGTCGTCCGAAAACAGATTGATACATATGGTGTAAACGATTTTAAACACGGTCGGTTCGTGTTAATAATAATAATAATAATATATACATATTATTATTATAGTTTACGTTTTCGGTGGGGCGGCCCGACATAAAAAGGAATTTTTATTTTCCATCAATATTATTATTACTATTATTATCATTTTCGCCTAAACAGTGTCGACAGCCCGTTAAATTTACAATAACAAACCGACCGTTTTCACGTGGGCTTACGATCGTTATTATTGTTGTACGCAACACTTGTGTGCACAGTACGCGTACCTACCTATATAATAGTGTACAGTGTATTATATAGGTGTAGTATAATATTATACTTATGACGTATGCTCGCTGTGGTTATTATTATTCGTACAACGCGGCGAAGTGTGCGAGTCGAGATCGCCCATCAACCTAATATAGAAGCGGCAATGATACGATATATCTATCGGCTTTAATACACCAACGCTTCAATTTTTTTTCAAGCAAAAATCAAATGCATACCCGGCAACATTTTTTCAAAGGTTCTTTTAGAGGTTTTATTTTTAAGGTTAGGTTAATGTCCCAATTATTTGTCTTTTCACTGCAAAAAAATCAACATGGCTATCGACAACGGTCAACAAAAATAATGGATACTTAATAATATTTCATTATATTTATTTAGTTATTTAGTAATAGTATACTATTAATATTATACTCTATATTATTTTATTTATTCAAATAAAGTATAGGTGCCATAAATTATATTAATGATAATTTTAAACCTTCAAGGGACTAAACATATTACACGAAATTCTAGTCAATTTGAAGACTTTTTATTTTACGCATATAATGTGAAACTGAGCGGACTACATAATTGTATTTTTTTGTTTCTATAGATTCTAGAAGTCTAGAGTAGTAATGCCGTAATAGGCTGTAGGTACAGTATGTAGAAAAATGGAATAAAAATACCTACCTAACCTATTTTTATCCATCGCTCGTTGTCGCTAGCATTTGGGACGTAATTCGTGCAATAATTATTACTTCAGAAACTATTCGATTGACCGCGTTTGTCGTACTATATGGTGCGATATAATATTAACAAATAAATCGTCATAGTTACACCAGTATAATAATATTCAATAGTATATAATATACCAACTAAAACTGCGACGATGTGCGTATTGTACTATTGTTAATTCACTACACAAAAACTATAATATCATATTATAACATACTGCCGTCGTCGAATAATACATTATACGTAACACATGCCAGAGTTACTGCAGAACATGTATTGTACGTAATATAATAATATAATAATGATATATTAAAAGGCAACCACTTGGGCATTTCGGGACGGACCGCCGCGGCGCGGGTTAATTGTTTTATTATTTTTCTACGATAATGATATCATAAACATATAGGTATATTATATTATGTCCCCCAAAGTCCTCGACGCTTACACACTGCGGCTGGATCGCATTTCCAATGGTCGTGATTCGATCAGAACCTACAAAGTGTGTAACGCGTAAAGAAATAAAAGGGAATGAAATATAAAAAAATTGTTTTACGAGAGGATAACAGTTGGTCGAGTGGTTTTCGGGCGTACTCGTATATATTATAATGTTATTAGGAGAGGTTCGGGGGAGTTTTTTGCGGGCTCGGAAAGACATCGACCAGGGGCCACTTCAAATCTCTGCAAACAACTGTCACTATATTATTTTTATTATTATTATTATTATTATTATTATTATCATCCGCATCATCATAGTTAACATAATCGTCGTCGTCGACTCTATTCGCGTTCATAATGACACCGCACACTGCGATAATCGTATATGACATAATATTATATAATTATACAACACCACCAGTTATATTAATATATCGTGTTTATCATAGAACGAATGGTAATTTATATAAATAATATAATTATAACACGGAATCATACGCAGAACTCAAATTGGTATACAATTAGTCATAGACTCAAATTTTCACTGCGAGTGATTTGCGTGTGCCTGATCCGGACGTCCAGTTTGCCTGCCACATGTTGATACAATGAAGTTTAATTAAGGGTATATTACATCTTGTTTCGTTACAAATTGAATTGATGTTGCTGAAGGGTTCGAAATAGCATATTTTTCTGGGCTACAACAGGTTAGGTTAGGTATGTGGCAGGCAAACTGGACGTCCGTTTGCATAAAACTTTATGAAATCAAAAGAGATGTATTAATTTGGCTACATCCTTCAGAACGTACCTAACCTTCTAGAAAGTTCGAGGTCATCCTAACCAGACACTCCGGATCGGGCACACGCAAATCACTCGCAGTGATCTAACGAGTAAAAATGACCCCTTCCCCCAATATGTTCATCATGTGCACCTGTTTACACATGATGAGAGAATCGTTCATAATTCGAACCAAGATTAATCACAAAACTTCCGGGTCTCCTTTTTAAAATCACTCGGCCACAACAGATCCTCACTCACAGCCACCTTCGAGTCCATCATAAAAGCAAACCTTCAAAACAAACTATAAACAATTTCTTGAATATATGTACACGAACTTGTCTTGTTACCATTAGAAATAATTTCTCGATGTAAACAATACTTGTATCCCAATGGTCTATGTCGCCGAGGGTAGATTTTTACTAAAAAAATAAAAAATAAATAAATATTTTAACACGTTTATCTATCATTGAACGTCGGTCTATATCGGTAATATATTATAATCTAACCGTATTTGCAGTGTTGGCACAATTCAGTACAGTTATTATTTTGCACAGCTACTGTTTAGTCAACTCAATAAAAACTAACTCAATGTAAAAAAAAAAACAATATTACCAAACAAAATGTCATAAGTTATGGATGATTAAATTTTTTTAAATAACTTAGATAAACGTTGATTTCATAATATTAGAATTAATGTAGATATATTAATGTATTTTTCACCTAATAGATACCTATTAATATTTGTTATTGTTTTAATTGCATTATTTTGCCCGGCTTCTGAGCTCCTATAGCAACTTGTATTATAATTATCAATAACTGGGTAGGTATTAAAACTTAAATTAAACTTAGCTAATGGCCATTGTTGTAGGGCTCTAGACCAATAAAAAAAAAAAAAAAACTTTATATAAGAATATTTATTTTAATTCTACGGTAAAATAAGCAAATAATCCAAAAGTAGCAATACTGCAGAATATAATTATAAATTATAATGATATTGTATTAAATAATACAATAGTATTAGTACTATATAATAGGTAGCAGTACAGTTTATTCTTTAAAAACAGTTTACGGACGGTATTGCACTATAAATGGTAAAAGTTGCATACATAGTTCTGGTAAATGATCGATGGGAAAATAATAGAAACTGCGCTGGTAGGTATGTAACATAGAGGTCAAAACTAATAGTTTGAATAGTTTTTAAGAAACAATTCATGCGAATAAAGTTATTTACAGTTCAAAAATTCAGTGGACCTAGGTATATATATAAAATAAATTAAAATATGTAGGTACTTTTTGTTGTTCACAATTTACATTATTCGGAGAAGTATAACATAATGGGGGTCATAATAAAATAAAATAATATTTTGATGCAAGATCCTTTGGAATAAATTAACTCCTCACCATGATGATAATATTCATGAAATTGAAATAAAAACGTATGATTATGATAATTTATTATGGTTAAAATATGTGCACTTATAAGGATATAATAAGTAACTATTTCATTATTCCTTTTATTCCCAAAATGTGAATGGATATAAAAATAATAAAAATAGGCAACTATTAATTACATTTTTTATTAAAATATAATTTGCAAATTTTCGAGATTATGATGAAATTGTCAATTGTTGAACTTTAAATACTTATAAAAATCATGGCTATAAAATGTATCTTTAATATTTTTAAATTGTTTTTATAACAATTTATTATAGGAACCTTGTATTTAATTTTCAAGATTTTTAACCAAGCGGAAAACATTTAATTGACATTATTTTATAGAAAAAAAAATACAAAATTTCAGTGTGTCAATGACATTTTCATGATTTTGATAAACGATCTTGCGAAAGCCTATAAATCTATGATCACTTTTTAATTTTTATCATTATATGGTTATGTATGAATTTTTTACTTTTTATGTAAATATATAAGGTTGTTTTTCTATGTCAGCAACATGACCGCTCTCCGTGGAGCCTCCCTGCAGCTACTATATCGGGCAATATTTTTAGTGTATATATTCTATAGAATATTATTATTAGAGGCACCTTCCAAAAACTATATTTTATTTTACTTTAAGTGTTACATTAAAAATCACTTGATATTTATATAGCTGTTTCGAATATTTTGGCGACTGTATTTATATGTAGACGTTATACCTATACTTACGAACGTGCCAAGTTGTTACAACTAAAAGTGGGTAGAAACGTCAAGCGAGAGGTCAAGTAAGCAGGACGCATTATACACGACCAACAACAGAAAGCAATACAATAATAATAATAATAATAATAATGAAATAAATTAAAAATAATATTATGGCGTATGAATATTGTACGAGATATTGTGCACGGAGTGAAATAGAAAATTATTCATACATTGTGATTTTATAATAGGTATAATGTTAAAATAATATATACCTGGATTAACCAACCCACCACCTACCATGGACATTTTTGCGGCCCGCGAAATTTATCAGATATTTGCAAAAAAAAATTTTAATTTCATGTCAATAGAATATTCTTGAATGCTCGCACAATTCGGTACCCATATTATTATAACAACGTAATCGCAATAAAAATAACAATTCTAATCTAATCTGAAAACAACATAATATTCGAGTAGCTATTATAGCAAATTATATTGTTAAAATAAAACGTGCCCAATAACAGTCATAACCAGTCAAAATTTCCAATTTGATAAATCTGGCACAAAAGGTGGTGAGTGCTTTTGGATCGAAGTACAACTGTGAATCGTTTTCTTCGAAAATGAAATTCGGCAAAGATAAATTACGCTCAAACCTAATAACTGATGAAAACCTGCAACATTTCTATAGTTTTGCAAAAGCTTATTGAACGAGTTAGTAAACAATTAATATCCCACAAAGTAAATAAATAAAAATTATTACTATATTATTATCTATGTTTGTAAATCATAAATTCACAAGGGGTTTTTTTTTTTTTAATTAAAAAATATTTAAAACTGAATTAATACACCAAAACTTTTTTTTATTTTGTTCAAATCTAAAATGTGTAACTTAATAGGCGGCCGTGAGCTTATTATGTATTTCCAAAATGGCCCGCGAGATCATTTGGGTAGGTCACCCGTGATATAAACTATAAACGAAGACGGGTTTCATTTCGGTGACAGACAGAAAAAAAAGGGCAGGCTATGGGCGTTTTCACGGTTACAATATATATTATATTTCTCGAGAAGACAAACGATTACGACGGTTTTCGACCAGCTCGGGGCCATCACGCGGGCGATTATTCAAACAGCGGCGGCGGCGGCGTGGCGGCAAAAACATTATTTATTTCGACGCTCCGACACACCGCCGAATACGGTTAATTAAAATCGGAATTTCGCTCGAGGGGCCTATTTATATATTGTAAAGTAACGTTAAAGTCAACTTTGCGTACTTGCACGACATAGGTATAATACGTTATTATGCATGCGGGCAATATTCACGACGACGACGACTCTTTCAAACGGTCTTCTATAATCTTTTTTTCTCAGCTATTTTCTTCTCCCCGCGAGTTTTCTCTTCGACGCAATATTGTGCAGTAGGTGTGAAGGACGTACACATTAGCCGTACGACCGCGCCCAGCCGCGAAAGACTAATAGTGCGCCCGTTGACGCCACAGGGCCGCAGTCATTTATTTGATTTCGACGACGCCTCTCACCGGGGACCGAGAAGTGCCTTTGTCCCCGAAACAATAAAATTGGTTTCCGTCGTTTACCAACTGCGACTTCTTTGGTGACGTATTCTAGTAGACGTAATATATTATGTTAGCATACGTATACGCGATTCACGGAGCTTTCGCTCATCTCCCGTTTTTCATTTTTGATAATGCATTTTTAAAATGACGATTTTTGGAACTGTCAACTATATACATACCGAATATGTCCATGTTTTCAAATTCTTAGTGTTTTAGTGCTATTTAAAAATCAGATGCCCTGTATTGATGCAAACTTCTCCTTTTCAAATAAAAATATTTTTTACTGTTAGGCTGACGATTATTATAGGTACCTATATCCAAATACAAATTTGAACGAGTAGTTTTTGAGTTATATGACTATAGAACAATGAAATATTAATTTCTACGGGGTTGACATTTATAACAGCCAATCTATATGAATGTATCGTGACTTGAAAAATTATCCAAGTATAATAAATTAATAAATATCCATCACTACATTTATACATAATAAAGTATTCCGTTTATTATTTCATATTTTATATAAAATTATTATGAATTTTACGTATGCGCCTTTTACTGACTTTGAAATTACTTTTGATTAAGAGACATAACAATTTTCATCTAAACATCGTCTGCTTAAAAAGTGTACAGTGAAACATGTGATTCTTAGAAACTAAGAAGTTTGTATCATCACAGGACAATCCTTTAATGGTATAATTACGTATGTTCATTATTTAATATCACTGCGCCAGAATGGCTTGTGCACTCTGTATAATGTTTTATTTGTACACTGGATCACCTAATTAATTGTAACTACAGTATATTTTATAAAGTAGTATTTATTATTAATTTAACAACGGTTTTTATGACTATTAACCAACAACATATATTCTCAACAACTTACTTAATTAAAGGTTATGTACATTTTTCAAGGATGTGTTACCACATATCAGGTTGATGGTGATAAACAAGCTTATCACATATCATTATCACATCTCCCCTTTTTTCTTAATAAACTTTATATAGTCAACATTTTTAACATCATTAATTTGCTTTACATAACTTACTGAATTTAATAGTGATATAATATAAACATTTTTTTTTTTTTTTAAATTATCTTTAAATTTGGACGTAACCATAACATTATAAATTCAACTTTTTTGGTTTGACCACTTTTCTACCTGTCCTTGTTTTATATTCTTTTTGGTTTGTCTGTTTAAATATTTTATTGTAATGTTCTATAGTATTTGATTTTGCCAGTACTTCTTTTTCGCCCACTACCTCTCTACATCTCTTTAGTTTTTTAAGAAATATTGTATTTCTTCTTAACGTCCTGCCATTTTTGTCTTTCACTAAATAGGATCTGGGTTCATTCAGTTTTTTAATTATTGTTCCTTCATGCCAATTTTTTGTAAACTTGTCCTGCATATAAACTTTTTCACCTTCCTCAAAACAACTAATATTTTTATTTGTGCCTCTGTTATAATACAGAGCTTGTTTTCTTTTTGTGTCACTCATTTTCTCTACACAGTTTTGTACCACAGGTTTAAATAATTCTTTTCTGTGTACAACATTAATTTTAGATCTTATTTCTCTGCTTTGTAACAGTTGTGCTGGTGTGCACTGCAAACCTGTAATAGGTGCATTTCGATAATCTAGTAAATACAGTTCTAAATCCTGTTTCTCATGTACTGATTTTTTAATTAGCATTTTTGCTATGCCAACTGCCTTCTCTGCTAATCCATTACTTTTAGGATAATTGGGACTTGAGTTTATGACAGTAAAACCCCAGGCTGAAGCAAATTTTTTAAATTCGAAACTACCACAAGGATTGTTATCAGCTATCATTACTTGAGGTATCCCAAACCTACTAAAAATTTTCTTTAATTTCACAATAACTGCAGTACTAGTTTTTTGTTTTAGTTTCAGAATCTCTAGCCACCTTGAGTAATAGTCCATTACAATTAAATAATTTCTTCCCCCTATTTCAGCAATATCTATCCCAATTTTCAAAAATGGAAAATCTGGTATACTATGGCTTAGCAATGGTTCTTTTACTTTACTTCTACTGAATTTTAAACATACTGCACATGCTGTAATATAATTTTGTATATTAGAACACATACCAGGCCAATAAAACACAGTTTTTGCTTTCTCAATAGTCTTAACAATACCTAGGTGTGTTTCATGAAGTTTTTTAATTATATAATTTCTTAATAGTTTAGGAACCACTAACCGCATATTATAATAGATTAAATTGTTTTCAATTAAAAGTTCATTTTTTATTTTGCTAAAGTGTTTTAATTCACCCTCAAATTGTTTTATATTTGCAGGCCATCCCTTTTTTATGAACTGTTTAACTTTATTTAATTCTTGATCACTCTCTGTGGCCTGTATGAACTCCTTTTCTTTTTCATTAGTAAACTCTATGTCAATTTCATTGACAATATGTACTGTGTCCTCTAGATCTACATCTACAATACTTTGTGTCTCCATATAATTTCTACTAAGGTAATCAGCCACATACATCTGCTTACCTGGTAAATAATTAACTGATAGATCATATATCATTAATTTAATCAGTAATCGCCTCAGTCTATTATTGGGAATTTTATGAACTTCTTTACCCATTATTGAAACTAATGGTTTATGATCTGTGTGAACTTTAACACCACTCTGTCCATATATAAGATAATGGAACTTAGAACATGCAAATGTTATCGCTAACATCTCTTTTTCTATTTGCGCGTAAGATGTCTCTGTTTCTGTTAAACTTCTAGAAGCAAAATGTATTGGTCTTTTGTTTTGGAACAAACAACATCCTAACGCCCCTTGTGATGCGTCACATTGTATTTCCAAATTACCTATTTTACTATTAAAATTACTTAAAGTTGGAAGTTCACTTAAAATCTCTTTTAATTTACTGAAAGAGTTTTGGCAATGAGTGTCCCAAGACCAAATTATATTTTTCTTTAAAAGCGATCTCAATGCCC
This sequence comes from Nasonovia ribisnigri, assembly GCA_027563435.1. Lineage (NCBI taxonomy): Eukaryota > Metazoa > Arthropoda > Insecta > Hemiptera > Aphididae > Nasonovia > Nasonovia ribisnigri. The sequence continues at coordinate 672,555 of JANEHU010000467.1, forward strand.
CTGTTATTTCAGACATGTTAGGAATAAACTGTCTAAGGTAATTTACCATTCCTAAAAATGACTGTAATTCTTTTTTATTTGTTGGTTCTTTTAGATTTTGTATACTTTGAATTCTTTCCGGGTCAGGGTGTACTCCTTTTTCATCAAAAATAAAACCTAAAAACTTGACTTTGGTTACCCTTAGTTGTAGTTTTTTAGGATTAAATTTTATATTTAACTTCCTAGCTTGTTGTATGACCTCATTTAAAATCTCATCATGTTCTGTTTTATTTGTAGCACTAATCAATATGTCATCAAAATACACTGAGACATTTTTTATGTGACCAAAATACTTATAAATTAGTTCTTGGAATTTTTCTGGTGCACTAGACAACCCAAACGGAAGTCTTAAAAATTGATAAGTACCAAATGGTGTTGAAAAACTACAGTATTTTTGGGAATTTTGATCAAGTTCACATTGATGGTACCCATCTTTAAGATCTAACAGTGTATAATATTTTTTATTTGCTAATTTCGGCTTTAGTTCTTCTAACGAAGGAATTTGATATCGATCTTTAATAATAAATTTATTTAATTCCCTGGGATCAATGCAAATTCTCAATGTTTTGTCTGGTTTTTCTACAGTTACCATGTTACTTTGCCATTCACATGGCTCTTTAGCTCTTTTAATTATTTTTAATTTCTCCATTTTATTTAAAGTTTCTTTTATTCGGTCATATATTTTAATCGGCACCCTCCTCGGCGGACATGATTTAGGAATTGCTTCTTTATTTAACTTAATATTTATTTTGTCTGGGAACTGACCTAATCCTTCAAACACATCTATATTCCTTTGTATGAATTCCTGTTTTTCTATATCTTCTAATTTTACTAAATTTATTTCAGATGGAATACTAAATTTAAACTTAATACAATCATTATAACAGATTATAGGTAATCCTATATAATCAACAATCTCAAACTCTGTCTTATACTTGATGTTTTGATTTTGAACCAATAATTTGACTTTACCCACAGAATTTATTTTAAAACCTCCAAATGCAGTGATTACTATACTGCTTTTTTGAGCTGTTTTATTGAGTTTTTTGAAAAAACTTATCGGCAATACATTTATTTGTGCACCCGTATCCAGTTTCACTTCAGACTCAATATTCTCAATTATTAATTTATTAGTCCAACATCTATCACTTTTATTCACTTCATTTATTTCTACAGTATTTAGTGACAGATTATTTGCCTCAGTTACCATGGTGTTTACAGACTGCTTTTCTTTATTCCTACATTTAATTTCAAAATGATTTAGTAGCCCACAACCCTTACACTCTTGTCCAAATGCTGGACACTCTTTCAAATTATGATTACGTCCACATCTATCACAATTAATAATTTTTTTTTTTACATTTTTATTATATGTATTATTACCTTTCTGTTTGCTGTGCTCCCCTTCTTTGTTCTTCCAAACTGTATTTGTATTATTTTTCTTGCTTTGCTTGTGTTCTGTGTTTTGTCTAAGATTTCTGCGATGTAAAGCCTGTTCCACGGTGTTGATTTCACTTGACGTTTCCTCTTGAACTATACGACGATTTATTTCTGCTTGCTCCACCAATTGACAGTATCTGATTGTATTTTCCAGAGTTGGATCTTCTCTCAGCAACCGAGTTTGTAATTCTTTGTCAGTGATACCCAATACTATTTGTGTTTTTAATAATTTCTCTTCACACTGGCCAAAGTCGCATATTTTAGCCAGCTTCCGTAAATCTGCATAGAACTGATCAAATTTTTCACCCTCTTGTTGCTTTCTTGTGAAAAATTGAAAATTTTCCATAATTTCATTTCGACGAGGAATACAATACTTTTCTAATGCTTCAAGTATGTCTTCAACTCTTTGATGCTCAACAGTGAGTGTTTCTAATAATCTGTTGCCATCACTTCCTAATAAATTTAACAAACGTGCAACTTGAATTTCTTTTGACTTCTTATTTGTTTCTGTAGCCAAAAAATAAATTTGTATCTCATGCTTGAACCGTTTGAAATTTTCACAGATATTCCCAGTCAATACCAAAACTTCAGGTTTGTTAAACTCCATCGTTAATTTATAGGTACTTATTAACATGTGAACTCACAACACCAATTATCACATGCTATACTTTATCCACTTGCATCGTGAACTTGGACCGTCTGATTCTTAAAACGACTGCGCCATGTTTTTATTTGTTCACTAGATCACCTAATTAATTGTAACTACAGTATATTTTATAAAGTAGTATTTATTATTTAATTTAACAACGGTTTTTATGACTATTAACCAACAACATATATTCTCAACAACTTACTTAATTAAAGGTTATGTACATTTTTCAAGGATGTGTTACCACATATCAGGTTGATGGTGATAAACAAGCTTATCACATATCATTATCACACTTATAATCACAATGATACAGTTATATAAGATACAAGTTATTTTTTATGTTAAAGATTATAATATTATGTTTTTAATTCTACAATAAATTGGTTATGTTATTTTAAATTGTAAATACTTAAAAATATTTCCTATCTATAAAATACCTATCTAGTTTATAATTTATCATCCTAGTTAATTTATGCAATATATCAATTTATGTGTATAGTGTTTCAGTTCAATAATGAAATAAGTCTAGTTGTTGCATGTATTTAGGTAGAATTTTAGTTCAATAATGCAATATGTCTAGTTATTTCAAAATATTTGTAATATTTTGATTCAATACTGATATATGTGTTTAAGTACACTTTGTAAATTAATGGTACTTAAAATTTATATTATAATTGGGATTTGTTTATATAGTACCAAGTGCATTCCAAATTTGAATATTCTATTTATAACCAAAAATTATATATGGTATTTCTAAAATATTAGGTTTTTTAAAACTGTTATATCTCAATAATAGTATTTTTGAGTTATTGCAGTTTTGAACTGAGGCGACGATATCGTCATTTTAAGCCAATACAAATCATGTTATGCAGTAAAAAAAAGAGCATATTTTAAGTAATTTTCAATGGGTGGCACTTCAATAAAATTGTCTACCAGAGGCACATAAAGAGAAATCAACTATTCTGTCTCAACTCTCTACGTTTGAGAATTCAACATACATTGGAAATCTATTACTACTGTTTACATATTTTAACATAGCATATTAATTAAAATAATTTATTCTTAATTATTTTTGATTTTAGAAGCTGTAAGAAGCATGAAACGTTTTCAAGATGTTCCTAATGCTGAGATTGAAACCCCAATAAAAATTTATATTGCTGGAGCAGCATTTCGAAAAAAGAAATAAAATTATTTGTCAATATACTTATGCAAAATATTTTTGATGAGCATATAATAAAGTGAATTTTGCTCAATTTTGTTTACTTTTTAATTTTACTCTTTAACCTTTAATTTATTATTTATCCTGTTGACTAAATACAATAAAGTTTTTATTTGCATTGTATGATGAACATCCAAGGTATTTCAATAATGAAATTGTAATGGTCAAATATTTAAAAAAAATTTCTACCTGAATATTTAAAAAAAATGCTATACATTTTTGTAGACATTTTGGACAGTAATTCCAAAAAAATATTTAGTTGCTGATGTTAAGTAAAAATAATATTTTAATAAAAATATAAAAAATATAATTTTAAATAATATAATAATATTATTCATGAAATAATATAATAATATTATCATAAAATAATATAATAATAATGGCAATGTTGCCAAAAAATAATACTATAATAATACAATAACATTATTATTCTCAATTTCTAATTCAATTATAATCATTAAATAATATTAGTCATTACAAAAAAAATGTATTTATAACATTATTATATTATAATTTTGCTACCTGGGATGCTTAGTTGCCTCATTCTTATTGTTGTATCTAAAAAGATACCGAACTTTAGATACTGAAATAACGTATTAAAATATTAATTAATGGGACCTATAATAATAATTATTATTTTTGTATTTCTGTTTTACTATTACGAAATTATTTATCTAAAGTTTGTTATTATTATATGTATTAAGATTTCTACTAATCATTATACAAGCTATGCGAATAAATAAATAATAAAATCAATATTTAATTTTTATTAGGTAACTATGTATAGAAATAAAAAAAATGATTTCGTCTCGAAGTTTGCGGCTTTTGAAATCTGTTCTTCCTCGGATTCAGAAGATTCTGAAACTGAAGATGAGACTGAATTATCTTTAAATAAGTAATTAAATACCCCCACCATGACTGTTTTAGACTATTCTGATAGCAGTACACACTCTTCAAGTCCTCCAAGTGGTGCTTTGGAACTAGAGAACTATCTCAACGATATCGATGATTTTCCCATGTTTGATGAATTAGGTACGGGCATCAACAATTACATAAATGTACCAACTACAAGTTACAATGATACTTTGGCTGAAGCTTCTAGTTCTACTTCTAATTCTATTTTAGATTTGCCTAATGTTGAACGAAGTAATATGATTGATAATCCAATTAATTTAAGTATCGTCGAAAATATATTAGATCTTTCTTCTCTAAATAATTTGCAATCAGTTAATTTACATTCCGGTTTAGACTTATCGATTGTTCAAAGAAAATCGGCTAGATTAGCTCAAATGTCCTATGTGGAACCCAATTCGGTATCTTCAGTATATGTTAAATCTGTTGAACCTCCTCCATTATCCACATTTAGAAACAAAACCAAAAAAATTATATGAAAAAAAATGACTTTTAAGTGGACAAAACAGTTTAAATTTCCTGTTGATTTACCTCCGTTTAGGTATTCTTTTATACCTCAAAATAATTCAACTCCTTACCAATATTATACAATATTGTATATATATATACATTATTTACCAAGTAGATAAAAAAAATAATATATTCATTAACTTTTATGAATTATTATAATTTTTTTTATATTTTTCCAATTGAAAAGCAATAAAAACAATATTTTTTTAACTTTTTATTACCTAGTTTTACTTAGTATCTTTTTAGTAATAGAATAGACATAATCAAGTGATGTACACTAATGGATACTAGATTCAAAATGAAGAATTCATAGTGATGAATCCATTAAGATACAAAAATAAAATATCGTTTACGAGGTAATGTATCTCAAAAGACACGAAATTTAAAACAGCTTCTTTGAGGTGATGTATCTTTAAAGATACACATTTCCACTCAAAATATCTCAAAAACTAAAGTTCCTTTTTAAAAATAAGGTCAAAAATGAACTTTACGGATTTTAATTATTAAAAAAAGTAATAGTTTGGAATTTTAGTGCAATATTATTGTTTCTGTCAAGTTAAGGGTTAACAGTTTTTGTTAGATTTTCATATTTTAATTTTAAACATTTTGGACTACGATATCCATTTAGACTTTTGCAATTAAATTTATTTGATAATGCTTCCCATGTTTTATTTTTTTAGTTTGCTGTTACGGCATCTGTTTTTTTGTTTTCCAAAATATGTTTTTGATTAGCCATTAGGTCGACAAGAAGCTGCAGTTCGCTGTCGATAAAATGTGTGGTACGTTCACGTTTGATTTTTGATAAACTCATTATTATTATTTAACTGTACTCAAAACAGTCAAAATCAAAACTAACATAAATTTTAAAGACAAAAATACAACATACAAAATAAACGTCATGATAATATTAATATGTCACTTTGTCAGCACAAATATATCATGATAACAGATAACGGTTCATTGATAGAAGTTAGAAACATGTTCATATTACTGATGTGACTAACATCAATTAATGCAGTTTGATAGTTAATTAATCTTCAGCTTGTTATACTCTAGAATAGTTAATCATAGTATAAATATAATTGATAAAATCATTATATTTTTAATCTACAGTTAGTTTTTATCTGAGACTATTTAACTAGACATTTAACTGGTGATTGATAAAACGGCCCTCAGTGGACAATGTGGGACAGCATAATATCAAGTAGGCAGTGTGATTTGATGCATGTGACTGCACCTGTTCTGCCGGTTAACCAATGGCAACCAAATAAAAAATAATTATTTATCCTATATTCAATAGCAACCATTTATAAACAAAATTTCCACCGTGAATCTCAAAAGCCCCGTTTGAGCACCTCTTCGGGTAAGACCTAGGAGGGTGAATAATAGTTTACGTCCTATTCTCAGAACTACCAAGTATACACACACAATAATAGAATAAATAATAGAAACAATAATAGTTCTAATACATGACCCGTATGGGTTATCCCTGTAATATTATCCCTTATAGCTACTAACGTGAATTGATTTTCTTTTTTTATATACATTACCTACGATTAAGATCAATAGAATACTTTCGTAATAGTTGTACAATAAATTATAAATTATATAATTTAAAAAGAATTACTCATTATTGGAATCAAATTCGATACGTTCAAATTATTGATGAATTGCAATTACCACTAGTCCACAAGTAACAACAGATTGCTACCAATAAGTTAATAACGGTGGAAAATGTCGGGTTATAAGAAGTCAATCAATGTTTTGGATTATTTTCGGCTAAAATATTTTTCGTATGGTACAGTATAGATTTTCACTGCAAACGTGGGACCATAACGCAACTGATACCTATTAACTATTGAGGAACATGGAAATTAATTAATGAATGTAAAATAATTCAGGAGAAAATATCAAACCATTTACAAGTTTAGAAAAAAATCATATATCGCTATTCACTATATCAGTATATACTTACGTCATCTAACAAGAGAATCCAAGTTAAGTTATAGTGTTATACATTACTCATATAAAATCAGGCATGAACGATTTGCTTTTTAATTTGTTTCTTTATAATATAATATAATAATCATTTTTTTTTTTAACATTTAGGTAGGTATTTGTATATAATATACAATCTGTAATGGGGTTTACAATAACCATATGTGCGCAAAATAATAGGAGTACAATTATTGTACAAATGTACAATGACTGAATGACATGAACACATGATGAGAGAACTTGAGACGTCATTCGGATAATAATATTATAATCATAAACGATATAAACGATAAAAGCAATATTATTATAATTTAAGGGGATTTTACAAATTTGCTACCTAATTTTTAATATTATATAGGTACCTAAATATTGAAAAATATTAAAATATTAAAAATACCTATGATTTGACCGATGCAAAGCAAACTTGTTTACCATTTCAAACATCTTTACATTTTTAAAATCAAACCACTATGTATCTAAACCTACCTTGTATCAGTAGTTTAGGTGGTTTTAATGAAAAATGAATGGGGTGTCCTTACTTTAACACAGTTTGAGAACTGTTGTATAGTAGGTATATATACACGACATTCTATATTGAATACCAATTAATACAACCAGAGAGAATTATTTAGTACAGAATTAAGTTTTATCAATTGAGGGATGACAATCCAAAACGTACTATATTTCCATTTTACACTTTGAGAAATCGCGATTTTCTATTTTTAATTATAGTACCAGTGGAAATAGCAGGATGTTAATATAACGTACATAAAAATACATTGTAATATTTAATTCAATTACATTCCCTGGTTAGGTTAAAAGAATAAATAAAATAATAAACTTAACTATTCCTGAACATAAATGAATAAATCATTTTTGTTTTTACTTCTAGGAGGCGACATATCTTGTTTTTTCCCAATTGGCTCTATTGCTTCCTCCATTTGCTTATAGAATTTCCATTTAATGGCACTACCACCAGTTTTTTTACTTGCATCATGCACCTTTCGAAACTGGTTTAGCAATCCTCTCCACTTATCATCACAATTAGTAGCTGTAAAGTTTGTGTAGCCTTGTTTATGCAAAACTTTTGCTATTTTTTCCCACAGATTGTTCTTTTGTCCCTTTTTTTTGGCATACATAAATTCTTAGCTAAGCTTGGTACGTTCAGCTATTATCTGCTTTATGACTTGTTCAGTTCATGTACCTATACCAAAAAACTTGTAAAACATTTATATACATAGTATGGTACTATGGTGCACCTAATGTATAGGCAAAAGACAAGTTAAAACCCAATGTTGTGTATATGCTAACCCCCCGAACAATAGTTTTACAATGTCCCACCAGATTTTTTTGAAGGTTTCTTTTGTTCAGTAAACAATACAATATTCTCTTCCCCATCTTCATAATTGTTTGTCTGATTATGAATACTATTATTATTCTCTATACTATCATTTTCAACATCGCTGACTTCAATTTCTATATTAAAAGTTAAACAAACAAATTTACTAAGGTTATTTATCACTAGGAATAGGGATTTCTAGGAGCTTGCATGTTTTTTAATAATCATTAAGAAAATAGCTAAGTAATATAGACATTTGTTTCATAGCATTGCGAATTTATATTTAAAAATGTTAGTTGCATATTTTGCATATTTGATCATGTTTCATTTGATATATAATTTATATTGTAATCACCGATATAATCAATAATAAATACAAAAATACTAAAATATCAAAAGAGTAAACCAAAAACTTTCCCTTCAAAAGAACTATTCAAACTATTACGAGTACTAGCAATTGAAAATCTATATAAAAAGCAAGCGATATGTTTAATTTATAAAACTAAAGCATTTAAAATTAAAAACAATCCTCATAATCTAAGAAAACAATATTTAGAAATTCCATTTACTAACACCAAGAAATCTTCTAATATATTCATGCAAGTTGGTCTAAAGTCATTAGAGATCATACCTGATGAATTGAGAAAGTGTTCAAATTATTCGCTTTTTAAATTCAAACTAAAAAATTGGTTTTATGTTAATCTGTAAAAGTATTGTATAATTCAAAACAATTAATAATTTATTATTTATGAGAAGTATTATACTTAAAACCCTATTTTATTAAAATTGGTTTTATGTTAATTTGTAAAAGTATTGTATAATTCAAAACTATTAATAATTTATTATTTATGAGAAGTATTATACTTAAAAACCTATTTTATTAAAATTTATTTTTTCAATGTTTAATTATTTTATGAATCATGATTATTACTAATTTTACTATACTCATAAGTTATATTGTATTCTTTATAATATATCATATCAAATCGTGAATTTTTATTTCTTTATTTTAAATTTAATATAATTTATAATAACATCTAGATTAGTATTCTTGCTCTACGAGAAGAGGTATTACCTCAGTGTAGAGCAAAGCTAGTAAATTCATATGTTAGCCACACACTTTGTACACATTAATCAACTACTAGCAATAAATTAAAATTATCATTATTATTATTATATAGGTAAGTTATATTTTATTCTACTTACCTTCCATAAAAGAACTAAATAAATTATTCATATTTTAACAGGTATGGGTATTGCCGTACTGGCAGTTGGCAATATAAAATAGGTATAAATTGTTTAAAAAAATAAATGTAGTAATTACTAATTAATCATAAATACTTAATTATGACCTAATGAATTTAATAATTAATCATTAATGAACTATAAAATATTTTATCATAATATTACATGATAAGAGTTGTGATAAATTGTGATATGAAAAAGGAGAAATTAAGAAATGAGGAGGGATCAAACATTTATACCGGTACAACAAATATTTTAAACCGGTATTGCGAAAAAATTTCTTTACTTTATACCGGTATTCATTTTAAGGGGAAATTTATACCGGTATGGACCAACGAATTTCTAGAATATGTACAGAATTGATCTACTTTTATTATAACCGTTTTAACTTATTTTTTTTGTAAAAAAAACACTGAAAATTATTGTAGGGTAAAATTTCTTTTTGCATTTTCTATCAATATTTAATGAAAAGTCTTAAAGCTTTTCATCAAAAAATGTAATTTTATTGTGGAATGAAAACATAGAAAACATAAAAAAAAGTGGTAAACTTTTCACTTTTCAGTTTGCATTTTTCATTTTTCATTTTCACTGTTTGGTGGAACTAAAATACAAATGAAAAGTGCAAAATGCAAAGTGAAAAGTTGTAAAGTGTGTTGGTGGAACAGGCCCCAGGAACACTATTATAACATGCTTACCTAAAAATAACTGTGAGTCATATTTCACCAAGGTGAAAGGAAATTTTATTCTATGATACAGTTGATAGTTGTTAAAAACAAATAATACCATGAAAAAAAAATATATAAATACATTTAAAATGCCAAACAGTATAAAAAAATCGACACACTAATAAGTAATAACTAAACAAACATTGAACCATTGTCATATAAATATCATATATAATGAGCCAATATTATTATTACTTGTCAAATATAAATAATATATTAAATATATGCTACTACAATCACCCCCTCTGTTATGACTTAGGAACATTTAAGCTAAAACGATGTCATTTAGAGTCAGAGTGCCTAAAAAATACATAAAACACTTCTAACCTCTAGTGTCTTAGATTTAGAGCAAATCAAGTTCTGTTCCCTCAATACTAAATGTGTGCATAAAGTGAGTGGGACAAAAGTATTTCTTGTAGATTGAAAATGCTAATAAGATACATTCCTTATGAACTCTTTAGTGCCACTTTGAAAATAATACGATCAACTTTATTCTATTAGTTTTTATAGTGTGCATAAAAAGTATAAGAATGTTTGCTTGTGGACTGCGGGTGCAAATATGTGGGAGGTATACTTTTGGATATCTTAATCTACTATGAACTACACATGACAAGCATTGTATTCTTCTACAGACTACAGCGCTGTAGCGCTGGAGTTCATAATTGACAAATTACGTTATCTTGAAATATTTTAATTAATCATATAAAAAAAAAAGTGCTAGACATAGCAACCCTACCCTGTGTCGACCGTGTCCCCTGTGTCCGCTCTGACTTCTACCAACACCCTCACTTGTCTTCGCGTTTAATGTAATGTTCATAGTTATTTAGGGATTTCCCTTGAAAACCATCAAATATTTTTTTATTGGTTCATATTTTCCTTTGGTTTTCTTTTAATGATACAAGACGTTATTAGTTAGCATTACTCGATCATTCGTTCCTCGACTGTCAATCGATATATTTAGTGATTTTCGACTCTTAGTGTTTTGACATTTTTTTTCCGATTTTGAATTTTTTCATTTTATTTTAATGAAGTAAATTGTTTACTTATATAATATCAAGCTACTAGTTTTTATACTATTGTGATTTGCAATTTGTGAAAATAATTATTAATATGTTAACAAGAAAAAAGAAATTAAAGAATATGAATGAACAAAAATAATAATGTACCTCGAAAAAAAATTGTTTTATACCATTAGTAGTATTGATTTTACAATGATGTGTTTTTTTTTATATTGGCTGTGTGCAAGAATAGTAACCTAAATTGATATGATTCGATTTTCAGCTTCAATTAGACTTTATCGTGTATAGACAATGCTAAAATAAACAACCAGTAAAAATGTAATTTATATAAGTTCATTTGTTATAGAGTAACACCACAGACTATATGAAAACAGATAGCTCACTCGGGATGTAAACAAAAACTATGTATATTATCACCGCGACGAAATCAGTGTGACCACAATGTAGGAATAACATTTCGTTTGGTCAATGACAAAAAAATGTCCCAATACCTGGCGCCAACATTGAAATTATTACTAAACTACCCGGTTTAGCCTTGCATTCTTTAGGTACTGACCTTTTACATCCCTTAGGAGTTAGGTTATCTCGACCCCTAGTTGCTGTGTGTGCGATTTCCATGTGACTTATTAGTTGACCATTGACCAAGTGTGTGCTGTGTACGTTTTATAATATTTTTTTAGTACCTATATAATTTAGTTGTACAACAAAATTTAAAAATGGATAGTAAAAAAACAGGAATGCATTGCTCTGTACAATTTTGCAAAAGTAAAGCAAGTACTAGGAATGTAAGTTTTTTCCAATACCCAAAAGACGATCGTCTAGCATTATGGATAAAAAATTGTGGTACAGAAAATCTGACTGAAGAACTATCAAAAAAAAAAATAGTTATAAAGTATGTGGCGAACACTTTGTTGATTCAATGTTTTTGAACTCCACAACAAAGAACAGACTAGTTTTCAATGCTATACCATCAGAATTTAATGGTAAGTAAATAATACAATTATTTAAACATGTTTAAAAATTATTTAAATAACTTGAAAAATTTGAAAAACTAATTTTGATTGTATAATAAAGTAATTCTTGGTTTATTAATTTAATTTTAACTTTAATTACATTTTTTAATTATTATTTTTAGATGAAATAATATTTGAAAGAACAAAGTTGGCAAAATTTCAGACGGAAACAGAAGTACAACCACATTATTTTGATGATAGTTTAAAATATCAGAGTAGCTGTAGTAGTTCAATCCTAGGCACTGAAGGATTAAGAAGTCATTTAAGTGGATCCATGAATACTTCTGATGCTTCAAATGAATCTTGTAGCTCAATCATCACAACAACTGATTCTTCAAATCAAACACCTGGATACGTCTTATCGGCAAATACACCAAGAAAACAAAAACTAGCCATGGAGATTAAATCTGGAAAACAAGAAATGAAAAATTTAAAGAAGAATATAGTAAGTCTAAGTCAACAATTATCTAATTATGATAGAGTTGAACATTTTTTAAAACTAAGTAAAAAATATTTGTCTCTTGGATTATTTACTATTGTCAAGTCCCAAATTAATTTTAAAAAAAATCAAAAAGAAGATTATAGGTATAATAGTGAAATTAAAGAATTAGCATTAAATAATTATTTTTTAGGACCTAGAGTCTATAAACTTGTATTAAATACTCTTTCATTACCATCAATTTCTACTTTAAAACGGTTAACACATAAATTTAAAATGATACCAGGCTTTAATGATTCTTTTTTTAATATTATTAAGTATAAAATTAAATATTTTACTGACGAAGCTAAAGAATGTGTTCTCTGTGCAGATGAAATGTCCTTAAAATCAAATCTCTATTACATGTTAAACAAAGATAAAATCATAGGGTTTCATTAAACAAATAAGACAAAGACTTATAACCCTGCCAAGTATGCATTTGTTCTAATGGTTAGAGGAATAAATGTAAACTGGAAACAACCAATCGCATACTTTTTAGTATCAAGTAGTTGTACTGGATATGACTTGCAGGATATTATATTTGAAACTATTTGCAAACTTTTTGATATAGGATTAAATGTAAAAGTCTTTATTACAGATATGGGTTCTAACTTTGTTAGTTTTAGTAAAAATGTTAATGTTACACCAGCCAAGCCTTTTTTTAAAGTTGGTGAAAATAAAATAAAATAAATGTTTGACCCTCCCCATTTATTAAAATCAACAAGAAATATGTTTTTTCAACACAATTTAAAATTCAATAATAACTTAATTGAAAAAAAAAACACTTAGTATCTGTACGCGCCGAGCCGTTGTGCATATCGCTTATCTGTGCGACGGTGACCGTTGTCCACATTATCTCTCGTGCATCCATACCCCATACATTCTGTCTAATTAAACATTATTTTAATTATTAATTACCATATTTATTGTCTTTGTTTTTGTTGTATCATTTGCTTATATGTCAAATGTTTTTGTAGATTTTATATTATCAGTGTCTTGTTTATAATCTTTTCTGTATTTCTTTTCTTTCTTCACTCTGTTATGTTCGTTCGTCTTTTCTGTTCGCTCGTAAGAAAATTTATTCATTGCCATTTCGGCACCCTTTTTTTTGTTCTTTGTCGTCGCCATTGCGGCACGATCATCGAGTAACTAAAACACTATCGTCGTGGGCTAATACAGCCACACATATTGCTGTTCAAATAAATATACAATCCACCAACAATAAGTGAGTCTTTTTGTTTCTTATTATTGTCTGCTCCTTACCAACGTGTGTGCGAGACATACTATATTGTACGTGTGCCATCACCCCGTCATTCCTGCGAGACCGTCGACTCTTTGTCGATTGCTGATAGTCGTTGCGAGCCGCGTACATGGTCTTCACGTATTGGTTCGCCCAGTCCACATAAGTCCGCCAGCACCCAACTGAGGGTGTGTGAGAGGCCACCACGGTTGTCCAGTCGCGCCACTCACCGACGAATCTATCCGCCCACTGCACCTGCCTTAATTTTAATTAACATTAATTCATAGTTTGTAAGAAATGCCCGATTATATGTGAGCCTCGTCGGTCATTGCACCACACTGAACTGACCAAGAGGACAACCCCACCCAACACTTGAATTTCCATATTCCGTTGTATAAACGGCTTCCGTCCTGTCACAACATCCGTCTTTCCGCCGCAGGTTGCCGGTTCTACGTTTCAGGCATAGCATCAGGTCTGATAAATTGCCTACCCACTCAGGTTTAAGGGGCATCGCGATCCTGTAAGAGAAGTTGCCTATACACCACCCCTTACGGGTATAAAGTGTCCCGTCCGATCGAACGACACTTCGTTTAGCTCCAAGTAGCACTTTTGCCCAATACAGTATCATTTTTTGAACAAGACAGTAAATGTAATTTAAGAGTAGCCCCAAAATTAACATATTCTCATATATTTCCGGGGCCGTTTGAGAAAATGAAAGTTTTTTTAGCTGCACAAGTATTTAGTCAAAGTGTAGCAGCCGGCATGCAAGGTTTCCATCCTACTACCTTCTTAGTAACAAATTGGAGTCTTCTTCAAAGGCATCAATAGATTTTATCGAAAATATGGACAAACTATTTGATATCTTCAATTCTTCAAGGAGGCCAACTTCAAAAAATTTCAATAGACCTTTTAAACAAACAAAAGAACAAGAAGATCATTTAAAATATATGCATAATTTATTTACAAATTAAACTATTATTAGCAAAAGAGAACAAACTTATATTACTAACCGGATCAAATTTATTAAAGGTTGGTTGGTCTCCATAGCTGGCTTGCTTTTGCTTTGGAAAGACTTAAAATCAATTAGAACATTAAACCAACAAGAAAGTTATGTTTTATATACTGCCAGATTAAACCAGGACAGTATTGAGAATCTTTTTTGTACATTTAGACAACAAAGTGGCAATAACACTAATCCAACTCCTTATCAATTTTTGTATGCATTTAAAAAAATTTTTTTACTTAATTATTTTCAACACTCAGAAAAAGCAAATTGCATAAATTATTTGGACGCAATTTTAACTCAAATACCCACTGATTCAGACCTAGACGTTAGCACCCTATTTAGTGGTAAAACATATTTTGTAACTGTACTAATTTTATAATTATTATTTATTGTAATTTAATATTTACTTTTTTTGTATTAGAATTTAATATGTGCTAATTATAAATTGGATTGTATGATAATTCATTTGTTCCATTTTTTTTATCTTTAAACTTTGAATATCTGTAAATAAATTAAATCAATAATTATTTTTTACTTTTATGACTTGTATAACAATATGTGTCTCAATGTTGTAAATAAAACATATTTAAGTTATGGAGACAATAATGTTCTTTGTAATGTCGTACCAACTAATGTTTTGTATTGTTTCTACCTATTATATGTCATATACTCATATTTATGTTTTAGTATGTAGGTACTTACCTTTCATTAACCTTGGTCCTTGAGCATGGAGAATGTCCAAATATTGAAATAAATATTCTGATTATGTAAAGTATGATATTATGATCGTGTTTACAGTTGTCAGTTTACAATACTGACAAATGTATTGCAGGTAATTTTAAAATTTAAATAGTAGGTATAATAACGTGATTTTTAATTAATTTTATAGTTATTACGAAAATAGGAATATTATATGTACTATCGCGGCATGGCATTACTATGCTTTTTTACTTAGCTCACGTCATGGCCTCCTTGTTGGATAAATAACCACTTTCAGTGATGAGGTGAGCGCCGAACGTCTTGAGTACCTTTAATATTATCATCTAACGTTAAAAGGATAACATATAAAAGTTTAAACCATGTTCAAGGTTCGTATTTTGTACATTATACTCGATGCATGCAATCTTTTCCACCCCATTGCAAATCATTTTTGATTACGGACCGCCCAAACCCATGTGGCTTAATGTTTTCTTTGAACAGAGGGGTCGTTTGGTTCCCTCGTTAATTCATTCTCGGTTGCATGGCTGCGGAAATCGCTGGTCTTTGTTATCCTCCCTCATGGAAATCTGACAACAACGCACTACCCTTTATGGCCTTGTTGTTACTGAACGAACAAGTCATATAAATACACACAAACCAGTTCCACAAGGCCATCCAATCATTATGCAGCTGTTCGTCATCGACATGAGCGAGATTCTATGTATCAATCAAGAAAATATTCGGGGAAGGGAGATTTCACCGTTTGGCTTAAACCGCACATAGCCAAACTGAATATCACAACACCAAACTACCCAACACCCAAGACACTGAAGAAATATCACTTCAAGAGTTTGAAGAGAATGACATCTCGTTTACTCATTCAACACCAATATTAAAAGCTGATATAGATACTACCAAAAAAAACCGAAAAGAATCAAATAAAAAAGGAATTTTTCGTGCTTTAATTGAGCTAAAACAATTGCAAAAAAATAAAAATAAACCAGAAGTACCTCAACCCGAAAACCAATTCGATATTTTCGGAAAGAGTATTGCAGTCAGGTTGAAAGCTTTACATTTTGAAACGTCAAGAATTCAAAGTATTTTAAGTGCGGTAAAGCACGATTCCGTACGTTTTACCTTTTTGAGAACACGATTCCGTACGATTTTATGTGCAACGTTGCCATTTATTATGTTTATTTTCAATTTGTTATTTATTTGATTGTCCATAAAAAAAGTTGATAAAAATTTGTCAATTCAAAATATAAAGTGCATGTATGTAAAAATATGTAAAATTATAATTTGATACCTTGGTACTTGTTACAAATATTTAACAAATATTTAATTATATTTTTTTGAATTAAATATTCTTTATATTCGTTAATTTGTGGTATAAACGTTGTTTGTCGGCTAAGGCCATTTCATTGAAACATCCTTTGATGCTGATTTTATTTTTGTGCAAGTCTCTTGTTGTGTTTCTTTCAGAACTGATTTAACCAAATGAATAGAAGGGTGTGGACTATGAAACTGTGCATTATATGTTCTATGGAAACTCTCAGATCCATTTGTTGTACTAAAGAAAAAAAAATTTGAAAACAATATAGATATTATATTAATAGTTTTACACATTGTATATAGTTATTATAGTATTACCGAGGATTTTCTGACGGCTCTTGAGCCCAAATTGCTGGTGGAAATAAATAACAACTTAAATATTTTTCACAAAATATAACTTTTGTCATAGTAAAATAGATATTTTTTTCCTAAATTACTTCGAAAAAATGTATATTGTGATAATCCAAATTATCGTAATATTAGCTGGTTAACGCTTGAACATAAGCTTAATTTTCCTTTGTTTTTCACCTAAACCTCATGATATTATTTTTTTCTGATAGAACTAAATATGACTAAAATTATTATGTGCAATTTGTTTATGTACTTAGAATATTTTGGAAGTAATCATTTTTTGAACATAAAAAAACCGTTGATTTTACTAATAAACGGCAATTTTACCATCTACTTTTTGAACATAACGCTCTAAAAACTTAAAAAAAATGATTACTAATTTTTTACAACAAATAACGATTAAACAGTTGCAAGACATAAATTTAAAGAAATGCAAAATATGTAAAAATCTAATACATACAATACATTTATAAAATACATAAATTAATTAAAACCTAATCCTATTTATTTAAAACAATGTTTCTGAAAACTGTGTCACAATTCTACTTTACTTCCTGTAGCATTATAAAAAAAATTGTCTGTAATTATAAGGCTTCGGACAGTTTTTTTATAATGTAATAGGAAATAAGTCAAGTCAAATCAAATCCTCTTAATATTTTTAATTACCACGATAACTTAACCAGATAGAAGGTAAATAATTATTTGCAATTCGTTTATGTGCTTAAAATATTTATACGATAGACCAGTTTATGAAGGTTCTATTTGAAAAAAATAACATCATATACTTGAGAAAAATATTGTTTAAAAAAAACTAAGTTTTTAGAGCGTTATGTTCAAAAAGTAGATGGTAAAATTACCGTGAGTAGATTTACTTAAAAAACCTTATGAATTTATATTTTCCTGATAGACCAATTTATGACGAATAAATACATATGATTTTTGTCATAGTAGGTACTATAGTTATTTTATTTTTTTAATTACCATGAACAATAATATTATTGTTATATTTCACCTTTAAAAAAATGTATAATTTAATTTATTTCTTATGCATTTTGTGTATGCCAACCAATATTTTGCCACCCAGCACAGTGCACCTTTTCTGCACTTCGTTTCGGCATGATGATGAACTTAATAAAAAAAAAAAAAAAACCTAAAACGTTTGATTCATATTGTTGAGTTTAAGGATTATGTTTGTAGATCGATCTGGACAAAAATGACTACACTGCTTTTAGTAATAAGTAATATTTACTAAACACATGACGTACACATAAGAAATATTATAATGTAGTACCGACAGTATGCTAAAAGTCGGCAATATATACAAGTGACCTATTGACCTAAGTCTCACGCCACTGTTTAACAATATCTGATTCGCTAATAAATATATCGCATGATATGGCGTGATTTTGCACATTATTAATAGCAACGATGCTGTTGTTGTTGCACAATATGATGGTACTTTATACAATATTAAATTATATTCAACACACCCCCGTAATTAATATTTTATACAATAAAGAATTAATGCAATTTAAACAATGATAGTTTTTCCTTAGTTTTTCAAATCTATCTTTTGGAAGTGGTTTAGTAAGTATGTCTGCATATTGTTCTTCCGTCTCAATGAACTGTAGTTTAAATAAGTTTTCTTCAAACTTTTCCCTGATGAAGTGGTATCTGACATCGATGTGTTTAGTCCTTTTGTGAAACTCTGGATTTTTCACTAGTCGAATTGTACTTTGATTGTCCACGTATACTGTTGGTTGATCGTACTCTATGTCATTGTTGATTTCCTTGACCAATCTGTTGATCCAAACCAATCCTTTGACTGCTTCACATGCCGCGATATATTCGGCTTCAGTGGAACTGAGTGTCACTATGGATTGCCTTTGCGCTTGCCATGAGACCGTAGACAGCCCCAGCATGAACACATGACCTGAAGTTGACCGTCTTGTCACTAAGTCCCCTGCATAGTCAGAATCTGAATACACACTTAAGCACAGATTTACGTTAGATTTATAGTATAGACCAAAGTTTGTTGTTCCTTTTACGTATCGAATTATACGTTTAACCATAGTCCAATGTACCGACGTTGGATTATTTAAAAACCTACTAACATAGTTTACAGCAAATGCTATATCAGGCCTCGTGACTTGTGATAAAAATAATAAGTTTCCCACAGCTTGCCTGTATGGAAATTGATTATCACTCGTTGTAAGATTATGTTCTACACCATGCGACCTATCAATTGGTATAGATAATTCCTTCGCATCTAATAAATTAAATTTGCTAATTAGTTTATTGGCATAATTTAATTGGTGTAAATGTATTGATCCGTCTGTATACCTAATTATTTCCATACCCAGAAAATAATCTAGATTACCTTGTGTTATCTCAAACTGTTGTTCAAGACCTTGTAATAATGTATTTGTTTTTATTACACTACTAGACGCTATCAGTCCATCATCAACAAAAATAGCTAAGATTAATGTTTCATTATTATTATGATTAAAATAAATACACGAATCCGATGTACTTTGTTCTAGATTAAATTCTAACAGAAATTGCCTAAACCTAGAATTCCAGCACCTTGGTGATTGTTTTAGTCCATACAAACTTCTATTTAATTTGCATACTCGTTCTGTTGAATCTCCAAATCCAATTGGTTGACTCATGTAAATATCTTCTTCTAGATTACCATACAAAAACGCTGTTTTTATATCAAACTGTCTCAGCTCATAATTTTCAGCTGCTGCGACGGCTAGAATTGTCCTTATTGATTCATATCGTACAACTGGCGAAAATGTTTCCGTGTAATCAATACCGTATTGTTGTCTTGATCCATTAACAACTAAACGAGCCTTGAAACGGTCATTATGTTTAATTTTAAACACCCATGAATTGTTTATCACATTGACTCCGACTGGTTTTGATACCAAAGTCCATGTGTTGTTTTTATGTAGTGAGTCCAACTCCTCACTCATCGCCTGTTTCCATTTATCTGATTGTTCACAAGTAATAGCATCATTATAATTAATTGGTTCAGTTATAAACGCTGTACATGCATATCTACTTGGTTTATTTATTTGTTCACGGTTTCTTAGATTATACGTGCTTACCAACTCCTCTTTTTTGTCTAGGTAAGTTCCATTCGTATTTTCGCTTATACTGTGTTGTATTTCGTCACGTTCATTTTCATTTATTGAAACCTCGTTATCTACTATTTCATTTTTAAAAATAACTTCTCTACTTACGTTTATTTTGTTTGTTTCCGGGTACCATACTCTGTATCCTTTTACATTCTCTACATACCCAACAAATATTCCCTTTTCACTTTTAGGGTCCCACTTTTGTCGTTTTTGTTTTGGTATATGTGTAAATACTTTTGTACCAAAAACTCTTAGATGTTTTATTTCCGGTTCTTTTCTAAAATAAATTTCAAACGGGGTTTTGTCTTTGATTGAACTCGTACCTGTTCGGTTAATTGTATAGACAGCCGTATTAACACTTTCAGCCCAAAGTGATTTATTTAAATTTTTCGTATGTAACATAGTCCTTGCGGCTTCTACTATTGTCCGGTTCTCTCGTTCAATCTTCCCGTTTTGTTCCGGTGTGTATGCAACTGTTGTTTGATGACTTATCCCATATTTCTGTAAAACACTAGTTGTTTCTTTATTAACAAACTCTAAGCCATTATCTGTTCGCAATACTTTGACCTTAAAACCAGTATCAGTTTTTATTTTACGTATCAAAGTTTCGATTAAATCTTTTACTTCACTTTTATGTTTTATAAAATGAACTATTCTATAATGTGAATAATCGTCTTTAAATAATAAAAAGTATTTTGAACCCCCAATAGAATTTGTTTCCATCGGTCCACACAAATCTGCGTGTATTATTTCTCCTACAGCTGTTGTGTTCGTTGTACTAGACTTAAATGTTTGTTTGTGTTGTTTACCAATTATGCACGCATCGCAGAAAAAATGATTTTTGCTATCTGACACTTTTATATTATGTTTTTCTAATATATTATTAACATACTTTATATTTTGATGACTCAACCTTTCATGCCATAACTGTAATGTGTCCTTGATAATAATATTTGCCTGTGGTTCTTCTTTATCGAGCGTAATGACTTTGAACTCTAATTTAAATAATTTTCCTCGTCGCTCACCTGTACAGACTATTTGTCCGTTTCTTGAAAACATACACTTATTTTTATCTGATGAAAGCGTTAAACCTTTATCTAATGCTGTACAACATGAGAATAAATTGTATTTTAATTCCGGCACATATAATACGTCTAATAAATAATTATTATTCCATTGTTCGCAAATGATAATATTTTTATATTACCCTTTCCTTTTGCTAACAAAATTGAACCATCGCCTATTCTTACTTGAATTGGTTCGTCAAATAATACGTAGTTATAAAACCAATTTATTTTACCGCACATATGATCGGATGCTCTT
Source organism: Nasonovia ribisnigri (assembly GCA_027563435.1). Lineage (NCBI taxonomy): Eukaryota > Metazoa > Arthropoda > Insecta > Hemiptera > Aphididae > Nasonovia > Nasonovia ribisnigri. The sequence goes on from JANEHU010000467.1 coordinate 694,241, forward strand.
GAGTCAAGTAACCAACTCTCCTCAATATCGTTTGTACACACTGTTCCAGTAATAAATGCACTGCCATCATCACTTTTACTTGTTTCTCCGTGTGTTTTCTTATTTTCTTGATTCTTTAAGTATTTTCTGCACTGACTTTTCCAATGCCCTGGTAATTTACAAAAATAACAATTACCTGGTTTTCTGGTATCTTAATTTTTATTTCCAGATTTCCAATTCCTTTTTGGATTATTTGCCGTTAGTGCTATTGATTTTTGATTTTCCATCACTGACAAATTTCTTTGTTGTAGCCTTGATTCTTCAATTAATAATCTACTTGTTAATTTATTAATTGTTTTATCAACTGCTGGGATAGAGTCCCAGGCACTGTAAAAATGATTATACATATCAGGTAAAGTCATTAATATCTTCGTCATAACCATATTGTCGGTTACTGGTTCCCCTGATTGCTTCAGTCTCATTCCCAAATTTGTTACTTTGGAAATATGAGTCGACATATCATCAGTCGCCTCCATTGAATAACTGAAAAATTTCTGTTGAAGCAAATGTATACTTGCTTCAGACTTTTGTTCATGAATAGCGAGAAGTTTTTCCCACATATCATACGCACTTTCACAGTTAATCAAATTCTGTAATGGACCATTGTCCACTGAAGTTACAATTAGTTTTTGACACTTACCGTCAGCTCTATTCCAGTCAATAGTTAACCTATGCCACCTAGCTCTAGCTTCCTCATCAGTTTCCTTTTCTATCTTTGTTATTTTAGAACTAGGCTTTTTCCACTCTCCTGTTATTATTGACGTTAGTTCAAATGAGTTGAAAATTACCTTCATTTGAAATTTCCACAACGTCCAATTTCCCGTATCAGATAATTTTGTTATTTTCACTGAATCGTCCATCTTGACTTTTCCTGTTTATAAAACTTTGAAGAAAAACAAAAATTACTTGTACAGAGAGTAGTTCCTTTGAAGTCCAAGTTTATCCAGATAATGTGTCTGGGCCCATAACCTGTTGAGTTTAAGGATTATGTTTGTA